>CM070058.1:11198926-12398926 GCA_036320875.1 Cotoneaster glaucophyllus | reverse complement strand
ATCACACGGGCATCCACTAACCCGAAGCTTATTACTAAGCCTTCTTATAACATGATTCGTTCGAATCCTCCCATTTTTCTACAAAGGATTTAGGGGGACATTTGTGGACCGATTCACCCTCCATGCAGACCATTTAGATATTTTATGGTTTTGGTTTACGCTTCCACATGTTGGTCACACGTGTGCTTGTTGTCCACAAGGAACACTGCATTCTCCAAAATGTTGGCTCAGGTTATTAAGCTCAGGGCTCACCACCCTGACTATCTGATCAAATCTATTCGATTGGATAATGTTGGATAATTCACATCTAAAACTTTTCATGACTATTGCATGTCGATTGGGATTGAAGATGAAAATCCAATGTTCATACCCATAACGGCCTGGCAAAGGCATTCATTAAGCGCTTACAAATGTTTGCTTGATCGTTGGTCATACGTACCAAGTTCTCGATCGCTGCTTGGGGCCATGCAATATTGCACACAACCATGTTGGTTCGCCTGAGGCCTGTTGTGACCCAACCATATAGTGCCCTTCAGTTGGTTGCCGAATACGAACCCAACATATCCCATATGCGCGTTTTTGGTTGTGCGGTCTATGTGCCGATTTCACCGACCTTACGTACAAAATTGGGGCCTCAGCGAAGGATGGGAATCTATGTCGGATATGATGCTCCTTCGATTATTCGTTACTTAGAACCTTTGACAGGCGATCTGTTTACCGCTCGTTTCGCGGATTGTCACTTCTATGAGACAGTCTTCCTGTTGTTAGGGGGAGATAAGAACGTCAACGTTCCTGAAGAACGACGTAAATTATCATGGACGACTCCCACTTTGTGTCATTTAGATCCTCGCACCACCGGTCTGAAACTGAAGTGCAGCGCATATTAGATTTCTAGACCATAGCTCAGGGCATGCCAGATGCTTTCACCGATTAGCGCGAGTGACAAGATCATATATTCCAGCTGCAAATGTGTCTGCAAAGATGGATGTACCAAATGTACGACGGACTTCCCTCCTAGAGGCTCGGGACGCCAACTTTGGTGATCCACGTACATTAGCGGCTAGCCAATCATCTGCCCCTACACATAAGTATGGCAAACCCCTTGGTTCAAAGGATTCACACCCCCGGAAGAGAAAACCCATGGCACATGCTTCTGAAGAGCTTACCGTGAATCTGACTGTCGCTTACTCATTCTATCCAACTCATGAGGAAATTCTAGATTACAGAAGCATTCTTGAAAAGACGAATCCACCTCTCGAGAATCGTGAGATTTCGATCTATTATGCTAACTTAGATGATGTGTGGTGTATAAATGTAATGATCGTCGATGATGCATTAGCATATGCAGTAGCTACTGAGATCATGTTGAGCGATGACATTGAACCCCGTTCCATTAATGAATGTCGACATAGAACCGATTAGGTCAAACTAGAAACAAGCAATCCAAGTCGAACTCGATTCTCTTGCGAAACGTAAGGTGTTTGGACTTGTAGCTTCTACTCTTCCACATGTGAAGCCCGTTGGCTACAAGTGGGTTTTCGTTCGGAAGCGTAATGAAAAGAACGAATTTTGCGTTACAAAGCTCGTCTTGTTGCGCAAGGCTTCTCACAACGCCTCTGGATTGACTATGACGAAACTTATTCACCCGTTATGGATGTGATTACTTTTCGCTACCTTATCAGTTTGGTAGTTTCCGAAAAATTGAGTATCCAGCTGATGGACGTAGTAACTGCGTATCTCTATTGCGATCTTGATACGAAAATTTACGTAAAAGTTCCCGAATGACTTACATTGACTGGATCAAATATTTCCAAACCCCGGAACACGCTCTCAATTCGGATGAGGTGTTCACTCTACGGTTTAAAGCAATCCGGAAGAATGTGGTATAACCGTTTGAGTGAGTATTTAACTAGTCAGGGATATGTGAACAACAAACTATGTCCTTGTGTGTTCATTAAGAAGTCACATATCGATTTTGCGATAGTTGCAGTATATGTCGATGACATAAACCTTATCGGAACTCCTGAAAAACTCGTGAGAACTGTCGCGCACCTGAAGTCAAAATTTGAGATGAAAGATCTAGGAAAGACTCGATATTATCTCGGTCTCAAGATAGAGCATTGTTCAGATGAAATCTTAGTATATGAAACGAACTACACCCCGAATGTGTTGTGCCGCTTTAACGAGGATAAAGTGTAGCCTTCAAGTACTCTTATGGTCATTCGATCGATATATGCAAAACGGGATCCCTTCCGTACGAAAGTGGATGATGAAAAGAGTTTGGAGCCTGAAGTTCCTTATCTAAGTGCGATAGGCGCTTTATTGTACTTAGCTCAATGCACTAGACCCGACATCTCCTTCATTGTTAATCTTTTGGCAAGATAAAGTAATGCACCAACACGCAGACACTGGGCTGGTGTTAAAGACATATTCCGCTACCTTAAGGGTACTACGCATTTGGGCTTGTTCTAACCCTACGGATCCTTGAGTGATGCCGCACCCCTCACTTCTCGAGTCAATTCTCACCTTGTTGGTTATGCCGACGTAGGATACTTATCTGATCCGCACAAGGTGCGTTCTTAAACTAGTTATGTCTTTACCGTTGAAGGCACCACAATATCTTAGAGGTCAACTAAACAGACCTTAGTTGCCACTTCATCTAACCATGCTAAAATTCTCGTCTTACATGAAGCAACTCGGGAATGCTTTTGGTTGAGAGCAGTTGTGGGCCATATTCGAAGCTCATGCAATCTTTACCCCCGTCTGGATGCCCCGACGATGATCTATGAAGACAGCGCAGCATGCATTAAAAAGTTCAAGAAGGATTACATCAAAGGAGACAACACCAAGCACATTGCGCCAAAGTTCTTCTTCTCACATCAACAACAAGAACATCAGAAGATTGAAATCACGCAAATCCGTTCACAAGACAATCTGGCCGACCTTTTCATCAAATCACTACCGAAGGCGACGTTTCAGAAGTTTGTTCATGGAATTGGTATGCGTAAACTCAGAGGGAGTATCCTGAAGTATACTTGCTTGATCTTAATGTACTCTTTTTCCCTACGATTATGAGCATTTTTCCCATTGAGTTTTTGCTATCTAACTAGGTTTTAACGATGCACCCACCTTGGGTTGGTCATATCCCTGATGACGTCCCGTAGACGTTTCATTTGACTTTACATTACTTAAGCATTTTTCCTTAGACTATGGATTTTGTCCCTACTCGGGTTTTTGCCATAGCCTTAGGGTTTTTTAGTGAGACTTAGTTCTTTATGCAAGTTCCTACCTTATTGAGAATATCGTTGTTCCCAAAATTAGTGTCTACGAGTTGACTTCCTCAAACTTCTGCGTGATGATAAATCTACCTTGAGTATTTACACAATCAAGGGGGAGTGTTATGAACTTTCCTAGTTTAAGTGTGATTGTGTAAATCCTAGATTAGATTTGATTCTAGTTATTATTTCCTATATGAACTTGTATTCCTTGGGGATGAAGGATTTCTTCTTCATCTTTTTACTATAAATAAAGGCACTACGTATGAGGGAATACCACACACATACCCCTACGATTCTACAAAAACATCTCTCATCTCTCTCTCTCCTTGCCGCCGGCCCTTTCCCCTTAGTCAGATAAAATAGGTTTCAAAAAGTTCACAGTTTTCTCAATCAATTGTTAGACAATTCAAAAAGAATTCAATTGCCATGAATTTAGGAAGATTTCTGTTTTCATACGAACTCTTATTTTCTTTAATATATATATATATATATATATATATATATATATATATATATGTTTAGTTGGAAATTAAAAAAATGACATGAATAAAAGTGGAAGCACTCTGATTAAAAGTTGAAAACCCATAAATGTTTAGAAAATGTAAATTTTGAATGCTTATGTCTAATTTCCTCTATTCCTATTTCTTCTTTTCTTTTTGAACAATCCATTTCTACTTCTGGTACTTGAATTGCATAAGTTTGAAGGTTGTTGTATCTCTATCTCTATATATAAAGCCAACACCGTTGTGAACAGTGTTTTTTTGGGTCACAAGCTTCACCAAAATAAGTGGACAGAAATGCCCACCAACAAAAAAGTTCAAAAGCAATCCAAAATAATACACCAAAGAATGCAGGGGCATTTTCGTCATATAAATAGTATTTTTTAATAATTAATTCTTTTTGTACAGTTTTTTTTTTTTTTTTTTATAATTAGTACATCATAATAGGCTAGCAATAATGTGATTCAATCAGTTGTTTATTAAATATTATTTTCTCTATTTTTAAACACGTTCAAAACATCTTAAGAGACTCGTAGTGCCGGTTATAACAAAAAAAGGTCTTTCGCACATGCATAATAATGTGGTTTAATTAGTTGTCAAATGATTTTTTATTTTTTATTTTTTTTGAACAAACGATATTATCTGCACTAAGGGGGAGGGGGTGGGCGCCTCACAATGGGCTAGTAATAATATGATTTAATTAGTTGTTTATTAAATATTATTTTCTCTATTTTAAATATGTTCAAAACATCTTAAGAGCCACGTACCGCCGGTGATAAAAAAAGGTCATTCACACGCGCACAATAATATGATTCAATCAGTTGTATTATTTTCTCTATTTTTAAACATTTAAAAGGCACGTAATGCCAATTATAAAAAAGGCATTTTGCACACGCGTAATAATGTGATTCAATTAGTTGTCAAATGATCATTTTTTTTTTAACAAACGATGTTTTATACACTGAGGGGGATGAGGTGGGCTTAGCCTCATAATGGGCTAGCAATAATGTAATTCAATTAGTTGTTTATTAAATATTATTTTCTCTATTCTTAATGTAAATTCAATAGAATGTAGATGTAAATTGAAAGACTGATTTTATTATGTGGATTCAGCTGTTTTGATAGGTTTATGAGGGGTTTCTTCTAGCATGGTAGAATATTATTCATTTATTTCAAATATTTGACTAAAAAAATTATTGAAGCAATTCACGCATATAAATACATTTAAAACGTATAAGTTGAGCATAGCACGCCGTGGTTCAAAAAATGTCTTTTGCACGCACGTGAGCGAGTGCATGAATGCTAGTCACTATGTAATTGGGCTAAAAGCTCAAAATAAATGAGAAGCCTAGTGCGTGCATGAATGCTAGTCACTATGTAATTGGGCTAAAAGCTCAAAATAAATGAGAAGCCTTGTTAACTCAACTAGACTGCCCATGCTAGAACCTGCACAGGGGACTAATTTGTGAGTCCAAAATATAGACCCCCGTTAGTGCAAACACTTGTTATATAGAGTATGCGAAGAGTTGTTACAAAATCAAACTTTAAAACAAAAAAAGGTACAAAATGAAACATGCTTGCTTAAACCCAATTTTAGTACTCTCGTAAATCTCAAATATAATTAGCATTGTCTAAATCATAGTGTTAAAGTTTCAGAGACAGTCAAATAGATTAGTACTAATCCCATTAATATTGATGTGTGCTATCTAATATGTGTGAAGTTATATACAAAAAATTTCGATTCAGTTAATAGTAGAAGCATTCAAAATGAAATATATGTTTAATTCAGTCAAGCGTTCGATGTGATACTTTACATTCTTTAACACGTAAAAATAAAGTTTGATTTACTGATGATAAAACTAATATTGAATTAAGCCCTGTAAATGCTGAACATTTTCGAATGAATAAACACACGTTCAAACATCAAACTCTAGTTCCGCTACACTAATGTTTTTCTTTGGAGTAGTAGTCTTGACTCTTGACTAGAGTCTTAGCAAAAGTTCATTATGCTTTAGAGTATCTTATATTCCATAATTTGTAAACCATTAAATCTTAATCATGATGCTTTATATAAAAATCTGACCAATAAAAACTCTACAATATGTCACTTTAAACATACAAAAAAAATCCTCAATCTTGGCTTTAGTTCCAGTTTAAGCAGTTATTTTAGATGACCTAATTTGGGAAGTCATGTCGTGCACAAAACAAAGACGTTTTAGAGTTAGCTTTCTCTGTCATATGAGTCTTGTCTTGCATGCCAGACGAGACGTGTAGCACTAAAAGGTAGGCTAAACTAAACCCCGAACTCATCCGCTTACACTTTTTTCAAACATTAATGTTGTTTGTCAACATGCAATATACTAGCATGCCAATTGCCAGCCAAGATAAAACACAATGGATGTATGATTATGGAGGAAGGTATGGAACATGAATGCCAAAGAAACTCCAATAAGTGTCTTCCAAAAAAAAAAAAAACAAAAAAAAAAAAAAAAAAAAAAAAAACTCCAATAAGTTGGTTGGCAATTGCTCCGAGATGGGCTCGATAGCCTTTGAGCTTGCTAACTAGCCAGCCTAATCAAATCAATTCGGAAGAGTCGAGAAGATTGCATGTCATTGAATTTGATGTCAAGTTGTCAACTATCTATAAAAATCCATAATTACTTATGCAAAGTTGCCCACAAAGCTCTAAAACCTCTAACTATATACTTGCACAACAGCAACATATGTCTTAATATATAGCTGTGCACAGCTACTACAGCACCTACCACATCTCAAAAGACAAAGGCAAAACAAGGGAGAAATTTCAGTGTGAAACGATCACACGATCACGTGGTTATTCATTCATGTAAGAAGCCAAATAGTATTCTTGCGTTTATAAAGAGCTAAATAATCTTTCTTTTTTTTGTTAATTAAAGTTTAGGGGGAGGGGGAGCTACCCCATCTCAAGGTCAGAGCATATCACAAGTCTATTTGAGGACTTATAGAGAGGATTTTGGCTCTTCTTGTTTTTTTTTTTTTTTTTTTTTTTTTTTTAACAGATTACCCATCAAGAAGGATTGCTAGTAACGAAACTCGAACTTAGGCCTTGATCTTGCAAAGAGAACGATCATTACCAACTCAACCAACCTTTGTTGGCATCAAACAGTGTTCTTGAAATTATTAAGAAAGGGTGGTGCTATCCACACACATCTTTTTACTTTCCACACAGTCCCATCAATTTTCAGTGATCGATCGAATGAATTGAAAATGACAAATTAACAGAAGGTGCGTGGAAGGTAAAAAAGAATGTGTTAATAGCATCACCCTTAAAAATTGTGAAACAAATCCATTGTTTCTCATTATAGCAATATTACTTATAGCGAGTTATATTAAGTAATGATTTTCCTTAATTTCGCCAAGTCATTTATTAGATAAAACGTCGCACTTGCAGGTCCTTCGTGTCTACTGGGTTTCAACCAAAGAGGAGCTCAACAACGTAGGGATATTTTGCATTGAAGTAGATTATATTCGCAATTTCACGCAGAAATGTGAGGCTGTGAGCACAAGTAGCTTCACCTTTTATTACTTAAACGACTTTGATGAACTTGAGAGAGGTAAATGAGAGAGAGCTCATAGGTTGTGTGGTTTTAATACATGATTTATAGTGTATGTATAAAGACGAAGTGGTCCTAGATATATCTCTTAAAGGGGAATACGTACTTTGAATTCGAAATAATTGATGCATGCAATTTTAGTGCTTTTTTGGTCGGCTGCAGTTGTTTCCTTCTGCATGTCACCTAAAGAAGTGCATGGTGGACGACGATTTTGATTGTACATGCATGCGTACACAACAATTTTATAGCTTTTCAAATGCAGATATAGAGGATGTGAAAGTAAACAACAATCTTCATTTGGTCTTTTTCTTAATTTCAACCTATGTATATGTAAATAAAATCGATAGTTAAGCTATCAACAATTATTATATATATTTTTATGTAAATATTTTGTATATGTTTCATGTAAATAATTTCTAGATAATACTAGGGAGACCAAAATTTTAAACTAAATGATATGTCACTAATAGAATATAAACACGTTAATTAACATTCAAGTAATAATTCAATCATCAATATCCATATAACTTGATTTCCCTAGCATTACCCATAATTTCTACATATCTACGGGCAATGCTTACAACACATTTAGTTTCTTATTCTAACACTTATGTATAATCCTTGTGATTTATTTGACATTTTCGTGGCAACGCGTGGACTAAAGTTTTAATTCAACCTCCATATATATATAGGTTGAAAATGAGACAGAAAATAAAAATGGTCATAATTTTCTGTTGACTTTGCTTCTCTCTCTCAATCTCTCTCAAATGATGACTGGGTATTCATTTTCTTCAGTCTTGGTGACATGCTTGAATCATATAAAAGCCACCCTAAAACCACCAATTAGTTTTCTTCAGAGATGAACAATGATTGATCAACCAAATAACATAGCGTGCCTTTTAATGTAAATGATTTTAACAGAATGGTAAAGCACAATTCTCATATTTTCTTTTTTTGTCTTTGCAATAAAAAGATACTCTTGTTTCCTGATGGACTAGAAAACTAAAGAGAGTTCAATGTACGAAACAGTATGAAAACCAACTAATTCTTAACTCAACTATTTTTCTTTTTTCAATGCTTGAAGATGTAAAGGCACTATGAGGAAAAAAATGAACTTGCAATCATCAGCAAATAAACACCGTTACAAGTCACCTCCAACAAACGTCAATTCTTAAAATCAACAACATAATCATATATGAACGAACAATAGTCAGCGCTCTAGATATGAGGCTAAGTAAGAGAGCGACCACAACCACAAAAATTGTATTGATAGATGGACTAAAGTGACTACACCCAGGAGATAGGTATAGTTAAAAGATATGAGACCTAAGGAGGAAAATAGAAGAAACAGATTAGGAGGATTGCCACCAACTCCGCCAAGGGCAGCAATTGGCGGGAAAGGTTTCTTTAAACTACTTTTCTTCTCTAGGGGCTACATTTTTTTTTTTTTTTTACTTGTGGTTTTTCTAGTTGAACTTGGAATCTATCTAGCTACTATATTTACTTGTTTTTTTTTTTTTTGGTCAAAGGAAAACTTCATTCCCAACTAGAGAAAAACAACAAAGGCCCAAAAACATATAAACACAGCAAAAGAAAAAGGGCCACAAAACAAAGGCCCAAGACCAACCTTGGAGCCCAGGACAAACAACCAAACCACAGAAAACCCTACACAACTAGTCTTCCTGCTGCAAACAATATCGGCGCCGACAGAGAACCACAGCACAATCGGCCACGCTCCATGATTACCTGAGATTAAACCATCAAGAAACCCAAAATTGGTGAGGGCAGAGGTCTCATCATCATCCCAAGACCAGCACCGGATTAGCCGCCAAGAGAACAAAGAAGCACGCGGGTAAAGTGAACCCACGAGCAACATCGCCGACAAGGGCGAGTAACAACGGGAGTGACCAGCAAGGGCCAACAAGGGTGGTGGTGCGGACACCCGAGCTAAAGCTCTACACACCCTCCCAAAGATCCACGACAAAACGTGGTAAGCAAAGGAGGTACCCGATCGAAAGTGAGAAGAGAGATGATGGGGCCAACTGAGGAAGATGCTGGATGGGAAAGGGTCAATGAGGAAGGAGGAAACGGAGGATTTGGAAATAGGGCTCAGGATGGTGAAATCAAAGGCAAAAGGAGAAAAAGGAGGAGGAGATCGTACAGAAAGCATGGAGGTGAAGGAAAATGAGTAGGCACTGGGCAGAGAAAGAAAAAGATGAAAAAAACAGAACACAAACCACAAAGAAAATACCTGGAATTGTCACCAACCCTAGCCAAAGCTAGGGCTGGCGCCGAAACAAAACAGAGAAAATGAAAACCAGTCACACAAAGGTGAGAAAGCCTCTCACAGAGGAGAGAAAAACTCTCACAGCTTGTTTTGCCCCAACTTTCTTTATCATTATGTCACTTTTTTTGTTTTCTTCCATATTTTATTATTCTTCAAATGGGCTTCATTTGTTTTCGGTTAGTCATAAGATTAGCCAAGATTGAGCTTTCTCAGAATTTCTACCACCCCACATGGGAAATAGATCACTACCCTTAATTGACATTGATCATTACCGCCTTATTATAATTTGTTGTGAACTCGTCATTTTTAGACGCTTTATTATTTTAAACTAAGTTAAAGAATAGAAAATTTTTAACTTGAGATTCAATAAGTCGAAAAAGATCCACTCTTCACGAGGACAATCCACAATAACGCTCATTGTTAAGTTCGTTAAATAGTGCAGCATTCCACGAGGACTATCCATGGATTTCCAAACAAGAAAAAGTAAAAGAAAAGTGATGTATATACAGTAAAAAGATATTCGTTTCTGTCCTCTTGGCCTACAAATAAAATTTACATGTTTTGATTGCACATGCTTCCAGACTCTAACGGTACTCTTGGTGACGCAATAGCGACCTCGTTCTAATCTTACAAGGAAACAACAAAATAAGAAGCATTTGCTTTCATCTTATTTTTTTATGAAGAAAAAGAAACTTGCCTAAAATTTCATCCACCATTTCCCATTCCAACAATTCATAAAGAACACAATTATGGTAAAATTGTATTGAAATAACCAGATTGACCTAAGAGATTCGTTTCATAGGGTAACTCTATGTTTATTTATCATCAAAACTATTATTTTCTTACTTTTCAGAAGTCAATAATTTAAAAGGCCAAAAGTACTGCAACATGGGTATTGGGAAATATACGTATATGTACTCTTATAAATGATGGTCTCTAAAATTGGGACCTCTTCATTTTGGTTTATAAAGTGAAAGATCGAACAGGTCGTTTTAGAAATTAACTAGTGCACATCAATATCGTCTTAAGTTTGAATTTCGTCTAATCTATGTTAATTGGTAATTTTGTTTATCACAAATAGTTATGAAATCATATAAGTTTTCATCTTGATCTTTAAATTGAACATAGATCAATGTCATCCATGAAGTTGACTACCACACATTACAATCATTCTCTTGTTTAAATATCGTCAAAGTTGTATAAATTGCTAGCTCTATCTCTATTGTACATCAATCAATTCATTCAATAAAATTAGGTTGTCTCCAAGAAGGGGGTGGAAAAGGACAATACTTGGGTCCTCACCTGGGAGGACCCAATATACTGATTTTACCATTTAACCCAATCAAATCAAGCCATCTGTCATTAAGAGGACCCACCAATATCTGAAATAGAATAAAAAATATCTGAAATAGAATAAAAAAGACAAGTGTCACTTTTTCATTGGGGGTCAGTAAAATTTGTGTCCTTCCCGGTGAGGACCCAAGTATTGTCCGGATGGAAAATTCCAAAATTTAGCCCTGCATTTTCAACTATTTATTTATACATATGAGGATAGTCAACTTTTTCCTCCAATGATAAGGGACATAATTCCCACCCCAACTTTTTAATTTGTTAAACTTTTGTATTTCTTTAAATTATTTGTTGCTAACAATTTTGGAATTAGTTTTTGTATAATCTATCTTATTTTATTTTTATGAACATTTTAATGTAAAAAAACTCAAATTTCGAAACAGAAATTGGTAGTGATATATGAGAAAGCTAATTTTTTATGGATTAGTGAGTAAATGGATGAGTATTTTTAGAGTTTTGGAGGAGTTTTGGTGCTGGGTAAGATTTAGATTAATTATTAGTTAATATTCTTTTGACCCTTGGATTTAAATTTGAGTTGTTGGATCTTTTTATCACCGTTAGAATTGATTAAATTGGATTTGAGTCATGGGATTTAAAAAGGGATGTAGCTAAGCGAGCCACACTGGGTCAAAACCTAGGAGGTGTGCTAGATATTGGATGCTAATAATGTTGTAATCTGGACCGTAGAAAGCATGCTTTATGTGTACTTGCCCTCAGATAACTCGTCTGCCATGTTGCATCTGTTGAAGGGAGCCGCGTGGGTTGGTCTTCACATGTTGCAACAGACAAGCTAGAGTCATCGACCCACTTGTTTCTTTTTTTTTAAACACCGGAATAGATTAAACGGGGCAAAGATGCCGAAGAAAAACATGAGAGCCTACAAAGAGGCAAATAGCCAAGGATGGCACAGACCCAGGTAGTGGAAGGAGCTACAAGGATCCCGACGCCGCACCTGGTGCGAAAACGTCACTCCTAACACCACCAACATACAGACCTAGTGTGGACAAGGCAGTCCATCCTTATTTAAAACATGAACTAGGGAAAGTGGAGGTCTGTCCAGCCAAACCACATTACACATTTCCCGACTCCGCCGCGACGCCAAGAGGTGTGCGGCTTTTTTTGCCAATCTTGAAGTCCAAGACCAGCGACAATCATGGAAAGACTTTCTTAATCTAGCACACTGTAAAATAATAAGGAAAGCATCCCACCTGCCTTTCGAAAGAGAAACCCGCAAACATGAAATTACCTCAGAGGAATCAGATTCAATTATTACATTACACCAACCCAATTGTTGACCCAACTCACAACCATGCTTGATTGCCAATGCTTCAGCCATCATCACACTTGTAGCCTTCACGGGATATCGACATGCACTTACAAACTGCCCTTCCTGATCCCATGCAACAACGCCAGCAAATCCATGACCCAAAGTGGCATCCCAACTAGCATCCACATTTATTTTGATTACCCCCGGAGTTGGAGGAGACCAAGGAACAACATTCACCAGTGTTGTAGCAGTAGAAACTGGATCATTACCCACTGACTGTTGAGCAGCCAAGAAAACCTCAATTGCAATGGAAATTGATTGAATGACCTGCCTAGGATTAATGGATTGTTGGTTGAAAATAAAATTGCACCTTGTTTTCCAAATATACCAACATGTAACAGCTATAGAAGACAAGACCCGTCACTTATCCGATGTTGTACCAGGAACCGCCTCCAGGCAGTTAAGAAGCCAAGCCGACCATGAAGTGACTGTATTCCTTTGTATCTTGACTCCCAAAGCTCCGCCAAACCATACCACCTCCACCCACGGACAGAGCAAAAAAAGATGCTCAAGAGATTCGTCCTGCGCATTACAAATAGAACACAAAAGAGAATGAGAAGATCTTTTAAGAAATAAATTAGCCATAGTAGCAACAGCCCCATTAAGGGTATTCCACATAAAACACTTGATTTTTGGTAAAGCCTCCATATTCCACAACCATTTCCAAAGAGAACTAGGAATGATGAAATTTTGAGTGACTGGCACCACACATTGCAGTTCCGGCCGACCCAAGGGGACTTGTGGTAACCATCTGTCCTTCCACACCTGAACCTCACTGCCACTCATAATCTGCCAATGAGCACCCCTCATTAATATATCTCTTCCCACCAATAAACTAGACCAGGCCCATGAAGCTCACCCGCCCCGCTTAGCATCAAGAAAAGAACCATTAGGAAAATAACGAGCTTTAAGAACTTGCGCCCACAACGAATGCGGCTCCTGTATCATTCTCCAACATTACTTTGCCAGAAGAGCGTCATTAAAGCATTCAAAATTTCTAAAATCAAGTCCACCTGCAACCTTTGATTGGCATAACCCGTGCCTTAGATACCCAATGGATGCGATTCTCTCTACCCCGTTGCCCCCACCAAAATTGTGAAATCATGGCATCCAGTTCATAGCACAAACTCTTAAGGAATTTAAAAAGGTTCATCGGGTAGGCTGGGATTGCTTGCGCCACCGCCTTGATCAAGATCTCTCGTCCTGCCTGTGAAAGTGTTGATTGTTTCCACCCTTGCAATTTCCCCAATATTTTTCCTTTAACATAGGCCAAATCACATTTCTTCGACCGACCCCAAATTGTCGGTACCCCTAAATATGACCCAGGATCTCCAGCTTTAACCACTCACAAAATGTCCGTCAGTTCCCTCGATAAGCCATCCGGAACATTTATGCCAAAGAACACACTTGAATTCTGTTTGTTGACCTGTTGTCCAGACGCCAAACAATAGTGATCAAGTAACTGAATGAGACACCAACAATTTTCCAAAATGGCCTGAGAGGAAAATAAGAGTGTCATCCGAAAAGAACATGTGGAAGATAACCAGACCAGCCTCATTCATCTGAACACCTTGTAACCACTGCCTCTCACTGCCTGTTGAAGCATAAGAGAAAACACTTCACTGACCAAGAGAAATAAATAGGGCGATAATGGATCACCTTGACGTAGTCCTCTTGAAGGAGCAAATTTCGATCATGGCTATCCATTAATGAGAATGGCAAAGCTTACTGACGATAGACATCGCAAAATCAAACTTCGCCAACGTGCATTGAAGCCTATCTTCTCCATCACTACCAATAAAAAAAATCATATTCCACCCTATCGTACGCCTTACTCATGTCTAACTTAATCCCGAGCTCGAACTTGTGCTGCGAATTTCAAAGCTTGAGAAAATGGAACAATTCATGAGCAATGCCTATATTATTCTGTATCTGACGACTAGCAACAAATGCATTTTGTGTAGGTGAAATCAAATCCAGCAAGATCACTTTGAGTCGATTTGCCAACACCTTGGAAATCACCTTATACGAATAATTACATAAATTAATGGGTCTGAATTGTGAAACAGAATTAGGTTTCGGCACTTTCGGAATTAAGACAACATGATTATCATTTATCCGAGTTGGATGCTTTAACTCCTCCATAATGTTCCAAATTAACTGATTCACATCATTCGCAATAATATCCCAATATGAATGATAAAAAATGCCTTGAAAGCCATCCGCGTAGCGGCGGGAGGGGGAATTTCACCTCAAACCCCCCAAATCCTAAAATTCTCACCCCCAAAATACATTCCTTAGAAAGGTACCTGGCCCAAATTTTGGGTTTTTTTGTTTCCCGCCCCCCTTGGAAACAACCTCACAGAGCAAATATTACTTCACTGTCTCTCTAAAATTCCTTTTATCTCTACGTTTTTTTTTTTTTGGTCAACTATTTCAATATTGTGAGGGGCATTTTTACTCACCGCTCTTAAGTGGTAGTAATGTTTATCACCCTACTTATTACCATTAGATGAGTTTAAATTTGAGATATGTGCCTATTTACTACACAGATCTCGAAATTTAAACTCATACAACAGTGATAAATAGTGTGATCATCACCATCGCTTGAGGGTGGTGGGCAAAAATTCCCCAATGTAGTAGTAGATAGGGGTGGGTTCGGTTCTATTCGGTTCGGTTTTTTGCCAAAATCGAAACCGAACCGAAATTTCGGTTCGGTTCGGTTCATTTTTTCCGTTTTTTTCGGTTCGGTTCCAGTTTTTTTTTTTTTTTTTTTTTTTTCTCCTTCTTCTCCTTCCCTCCAAAAAAATGTAAAATAGCAGCAATCATAACATAAGTTACTAATTAATCGGAAAACATAAAGTCTCAAAAAATGAAACATTTAAAGTCCAACTAGAATCATCAATCAAGTTTAAGCCTTCAAAATGTCCAAATTTAAACATCAAAGTTTAAGTCTTCAAAAAGTCCAAATTTAAACATCACATAAGTCAAATAAACCTTCAAGGTTTCATCACTTAATGTATTGCACAAGTAAAATCCTCCTCCAAGTCCTCAAGCTCAAGCTTAATGCTTAGGTGGCCTAGGAGGCAACACAACACCTTTCTTTGAGCTTCCACTTGCCATTTCTACATACAAATAAATAAACAAAAGAACATGATGTAAAGTAAGCATGTAACATAACATCTAATTAAAATAGTCTAATAAAACCAAATGCAATAAGTAAAATTACCTTTCTCAACTTCTTCACAAAATTCAATCTCCTCAATAGTTGGCTCATGATGTAATGCTACGTGAATTGACCTAAGCCAATTTTGTGCACATATCGAATCTTCCACCATTTTTGGACTCAAAGAACTACGATATGGATCAATTATTCTTCCACTTGTCCTAAAGGAAGATTCCGAAGCAATTGTTGATACGGGAATAGCTAAAATATCTTTTGCAACTCGTGCCAAAATAGGATACTTAGAAAGCCAATTCACCCTCCACCAATTCAAGATATCAAAGTTTGCCTCTTCTTCCCCTTCATTAGGATCCGAAAGATACCTATCCAAATCATTGTGCACAATACGGGCTCTCTTTGCTTTTCTCATTTCACTTTTCTCTTTCAACTTTCTTTCAATCTCTGTCATGCTAGATAAAGGATCTCCACTTGTAGTTGTCGATTGAGAACTACCACCACTATTTCTACTTTGTTGTGTATCAAAACATGACACTTCATGAATCTTGTAAAGATCAAACAACAAATCTTTCACCGCATTGTTTGCAATTTCAACTTTTTCCTCATCCTCGCCATATAATATCTCATAATAATCAACCACCTTCTCCAATTTATGGCGAGGATCAAGCACAAGTGCAACAAAAACATATTGATTCATATCCTCAATTGAACCCCAATATTTGTCATATTTTTCAAGCATCAACATCGAGATCATAGACAAGAATTCATTATCTTTGTTTTCGAGGAGGAGACTTTTGATCTTAAACAAATCACCAAAAGTAGTATGAATTGTTGGAGTATTAGAACAACACACTTTTAAAGTGACTTCATAGAAAGGTCTCAAAAATGATGCAAATGTTCCCGCCTCACTCCAATCAAAAGTCGAAGGTGGCCCCTCCCTTATATTATCATGATTTTCTTTAGCAAAGTAAGGAAGGTAATGACCATCGTCTACTTTCAACCTATCAAAAGCCATCTTGAACTTCAAAGCCGATTCCAACATTAAAAATGTGGAATTCCACCTAGTAGGGACATCTAAAATCACAAGCCCTTTGCTTTCTATTCTCACTTTCTCCACACACCTTTTAAAGCTCTCCAACCTTTGAGGAGAAGATCTTACATACCTAACCGCATTACGAATGCTTTGTATGGCGGTATTTAACATCTTTATCCCATCATTCACCACCAAATTAAGAATATGAGCAACACACCTCATGTGCAAATATTTTCCATCATGCAAAAGTGCATTAGGAATCCCCCACCCACTTATTCGGTGCACCAAATCCCTTAATCCGGAATCATTTGCCGAAGCATTGTTAACCGTAATAGTTAACACCTTCTCTATGCCCCACTCCACCAAACACTCCTCCAAAAGTTGAGCAATGGATTCTCCTTTATGATTTGGAATGACACAAAAGTTCAAAATCTTTTTATGTAACATCCAATCATCATCAATAAAATGAGCGGTGAGAACCATGTAATTTGTTTGTTGAATAGAAGTCCATATATCTGTTCTTAGACACACCCTAAATGTCTTCAACTGACTTTTCAATTTCTTCTTTTCGGAGTAAAACAAGCCAAGTACATCTTTAGCTATTGTCTTACGACTAGGTACTCTCCACAAAGGACATGCATGCACGCAAAAATGACGAAAACCCTCTCCCTCAACGAAAGAAAAAGGTAACCCGTCTATAATTATCATCTCAACGCAAGCCTTAGTAACTTCTACTTGAGAAAAACCTATAGCTTCCAACTTATCTTTTGTGCCGGCAAAAGTTAAGATCTTTTGCCTATTTGCAGCAAATATTTCCTTATTAGGACTGTAGCTCCTACATCTAGCTAAGTGATTTCTTATACTAGTTGTACCATTTTTATCTGTGTCGGCCATATACGATTTGCCACAATACTTGCATACCCCTTTAACTCTACCTCCCTCAAGTGTCCTTTCAAAATGCTCCCAAATTGCAGACCTTTCATGACTTTTTAGTGAATCTAATAGAGTGTCTTCTTTACTTACTTGATCACTTGAGCAACTTTCTTTTGGAGTTGCATCGGATGATTTTTTGGATCCACCATGAGTAAGAGTAGTTTGTTGAGTTGCCACCATGGGGAGTTGAGGTGGAGTTGATTCACCAACAATGTCCTTAAAAAATAATAGAAAGAATCATTACAATTAATTATAAAATAAACTAAGACATAAGAACCATAGAGAAAGTATAGAGATGACAACTTACTTGCGATGGAGTAGATGTAGATGAGTTTATGGTAGGGTTTCAGACTAGAGTGTGAAGGCAGGGCAGGCCAGCCTGCCTAATTGGATTGGATTTGGAGGACTGAACACGACGCCGTTCAAGGGGAAAAAAAAAATTTATAATTATATTCGGTTCGGTTCGGTTTCCGAACCCCAGAAACTGAACCGAACTGAACCAGATTCGGTTCGGTTCGGTTTTTTTCGATTTTCGGTTTTTCGAACCCACCCCTAGTAGTAGAGTGCTCACGCACTACAAAGATAAACTGTAATATGTGAAAAAAAAAAAAAAAAAAATCCCAACAGAAAGGGAAAATGCATTATGTATATACAAATGTGAGAAAAATTAGGCGTCACAAAGGGCATCATAAATTCCCTCTCACAAGTGACTATATGTGACGAAATTGTTCAGGCGTCACATATAGTTGATTTGAGAACTTGTCTATTTGTCACATTATAAAATATGCGAGGCTTATGTAGTTGTCATTTTTATTTAACTATGAGGCTAAGTTTGTCATCACATGAGGCTAAGTTTGTCATCACTTATAACATGTGATGCTTATCATTCGTGACAGAGAATAATTTTTGACATGTTTTTCTTCTCACATTTGGTTTTTGTGGGTTAAAAGACCAAACTTTTCAATGTTTTTTTTGTTTTTTGCCACGTCAACACATCGGGCAGAAAATTAGACGCGCTTAACAATGGGGGTAAAGTGAGAAATGAAAACTTTAAAGGCAAATTGGCCAAAATGACAAAATGGACTTCACAAACACATGGACACACCGGCGGAGCCAAGTACAAGGCTCGGTTGGCTATAACATAGGGAACGTTTTAGTTCTTTAAAGCTTAAAAAAATTAATTATTTGGGTGGTTTTATGATTTTTAATTGTCACAACGCACCCAACAAATGAAAAGTCTGAATCTTAGGGTTGCTTTTCGGAAAAATAAGAGTTAATAAATGTTAGATAAACTCATCACTTTAACCAATACTAGAATTTAGTAGTAATAAATTAAAACTTCCATACCACACACGCATCCTTGATTTATTTAGTTGAAGATTTTGATAGCTTGAAACTTAGAATATAGACTATAATTTTCTTACTTCAAATTATTACTTTCATATTACTATTATACAACTTTATGTAGGCAACAAAAAAATTGAGCATTTGATTTCGTAGTAATAATTTTAACTTATCCCACACACCAAATAATTCTTGACTCTGCCATTGCATAGACAATAACATAAATTTAAGCCTAAAACTTTTTTTGGATGATTTAACTAGCCTTATACCTCTTTTTATGAGGTTAGGCCTAAAAAAGATTTTGATAAGCCTAAAAACTTTGATAGTTTGGATTTGTATTCATCTTGTTTTCGTTGGAAGATTTGTGTTATTTCAAACATATCTTTTCATGTAAAATTGCCAATAGCTTGGTTTCAAAACATTTTTTTAGGGAAAGAAATTTCTTAAAAATTGTAAAAATGTACATACGACAAACATGTTAAACGCGTCTCTTAAGACAACTTAAGAGACTACACATATAAAAAGAACATCATAACCCTACAATTACAAATACATCAAATGTCACATCCTAGACTTGACTCCGCCGTAGCACGATATTGTCCGCTCTGGGCCACGCCCTCATGGTTTTTTTTTTAGGTTTCGGCACGAGAATTTCTCAGTGGGTCAGCCATCCTAGGACCACTCTTGCCCAAACTCGCTTAACTACGGAGTTCTGATAGAATCTGAAGCCAGTGAATTCCTAAAAGGCCTCGTGCTATAGGGAGGGGAGCATGTACATATAAGGCACATCACCCCCTCTCCGTTGGTCAATGTGGGATCTCACAATCCACCCCACTTAAGGGGAACCCGACGTCCTCACCGACACATCCGCACAGAACGGCATAGTGGCTCTGATACCAAATTGTCACATCCCAGACTCGACTCCGTCGTAGCATGATATTGTCCGCTTTGGGCCACGCCCTCACGGTTTTGTTTTTGGGTTTCGGCACGAGAACTTCCTAGTGGGTCACCCATCCTAGGACCGTTCTCGCCCAAACTCGCTTAACTACAAAGTTCCGATGGAAACCGAAGCCAGTGAGTTCCCAAAAGGCCTCGTGCTATAAGGAGGGGAGCATGTATATATAAGGCACATCACCCCTTCTCCGTTGGTCGATGTGGGATCTCACATCAAACAAACAATACGATGGAGAACTATAAGTCTTAAACCCTAAATCCTAGTCACGAGGACTAAAACATTGCATTCCCGAGAAGTAAGGCAAAGGCTCCACGAGAAAAACATCGCACCAATCTCTGATGATTTTTCAATTCTTAGCAAAGACGCCCTACTATGAGTCATCTCCAACAAACATCAAGTTTCCTTTCCTTTGCCGAGCACACACCACCACCTAAATCTGAACAACAATCATAGCTCTAGAATCCGAGATTGAACAAACCACGACCATGATCACAACCACGAAACCGCTACTCGACAAAGCTAAAGAGTGACCACAACCACAAACTGAAGGCTCTCCTTGACACAGTGACTACAACTACAAACAAAAAGGGGAAAAAGCAGAGATTAAGCAAGATTGCCTCCGACCCCAAAGCCAGAGGCAGGGGTCAAAGACTAGGATTTTTTCTCTTATTTTTTTAGCTGCAATGAGGGTTTTTTTTTTTATTTTTTATTTTTTTTTTGTTTTTTTATGACTGCTAAGATTAGTTTAAGAACAATTTTATTCATAACCATTTATTCTCTTTCTACACCTAACTTATCATATTTTATCTTGAAATTTCAAATGTATTCCAACAATCTCTTTCTACCCCTAAAAAGAAAAATAATAAAACCCAGCAATAGGTAACTCCGGCCACCCCATCTCTAAACCCCAACCACCCCTAGTTTCTACCCCTCTCCAACCCTTAATCGCCACCTCCCCTACCTCCCCTACCACCTACAAAGTGGAAATTAGGAGAACCACCTCCGACCACCCCATCTCGACCCACTATTCATACACGCCCTTATCCCATAACATTCCACCATCAAAAAGACCCCAAAGAAAAATATGATAATATTCAAATTGTGATTATAAACAATATATCACACACTCAATGGTCCAGTGCAGTTAGATTCGATTGTCCAACAGTTTTTGCGAAACTTGGGCATGC
Source organism: Cotoneaster glaucophyllus (assembly GCA_036320875.1). Lineage (NCBI taxonomy): Eukaryota > Viridiplantae > Streptophyta > Magnoliopsida > Rosales > Rosaceae > Cotoneaster > Cotoneaster glaucophyllus. Next base: position 12,377,958 of record CM070058.1, on the reverse strand, counting down.
TAGAGGAACTATGTGGAAGGGGCAACTGTTGTGTAGCGGGGCAAAGGTCGGGGTTAGGTAGTGATGGCTAAAATCTTTGGGTTTTTTTTTTGGGAGGGTAGAAAGAGAATTGTGAGATAAATTTGAAATTTCAATATAAAACTAAGTTGCGTATAAAAATTGTATGGATTTAAATAGAATTTTTCCTTAGTCTAATGTTAATTTTGCAAATTTTATAGCCTGGTGTCAAAACCTAAATTCAAAAGAAGAAAATAAATTTTGACAACGAACATTCCACCTTTGAGCGGAAAATACACAAACAACAAAAAAAAAAGGGGAAATTTGATATAAGTCCAATTTTTTGAGCCAATAGTAGTAATAGTCCAATTTATTAAAATAAGTCCAATTTGTTATATTTAATTATTTAATTATCAATAATTATCTGTTCAATAATAAGATTTATTATAAAAATCAAATTTCTTCCTAATTATCTCTTTGCTTATTTCTTTTTATTTATCTTTTTGTTATTTCTCGTTCTTCCTTCTGCTTTAAACCTATTTATAGATTTTATTTTAAATTTTTTAATCAACCTATATCACAGGTTAATTGTATTTATCTACCTATATGACAGATTTTTTTTTTTTTTATAATCAACCTATCACAGATTAATGTGTCTTACTTGTAGGTATGTTATGTTTTTTCTACCTTTTAATTAGGTTTCATATCTCACGTATATGTATAATATACATTCATATATTTGTTACTTGAGTTAGGGTAGAATGTGTTGCAGATAAATTTATGTTAGTATATTAGTTTTTTTGTTATAAGATATTAATTATATTTTTTGGAGTTGGAAAATGCATAATATTAGAAGATTTTAATTGATTTTTAATATTTTTAGAAAATATAAAATGAGTATAAAAAAAATAAAAACATATAATTAGATAACTTGACTCATTCCTAAAAACACTCTACCTTTTTGGGCCTGGATCTAAAAGCCCCAAAAAAAAAGTAGTTCATACTCCCATTTTCTTGTATAATCTCTACTAATTAATAAAACACTCATTCTCAACCAAAATCCTATGAAATTACCATTTTAACATTCTAATCAAAACAGAACATGAATAAGAAATATGGGGCAGAAATGTAATTTTACATAACCAAATTTTGCTGTTTTTTTTTTTTGCAAAGCCTCACCTACATGTGATCCTAACATATATCTAATTATTAAAATAAAATTAAAAAAAAAATTCCCACTCCCACATTCTCTATCACTTCCTTCCGCTCTTCTTCTATTTCAAAAAAAAAAATAAAAAAAATTCTTACACATTTTGTGTGTGGCCCATATGCTAGTATATTATAATAGAGTTTCAAAAGTGCACTCAAATCCAAGGGTAAATCAGTAATTCCACTAATAATAGTATGATTTGCCTGGCAGTCTTTGTCTCATATATGCCTCATTCAGTAGCTTTAACAGAGAGAAAGAGGGAGAAAGAAAGAATCCCACCTACATTTCCAAAGACGAACGCCACGATTCTCTGTATTCAATAGCTTGATTGAGTTCACAACTTCAGAGGATCACCATTCTGCTATCTCATCCGCACTCAAATTTCTCTTTCCACTGCTATTAAACGAGCCGAACTGGGTCTGACTCCGACCCACGCACAAACGGAGCCCAAGATTTTGCATGGATGTTGAGATACTGAAAAGTGATCGAATTTGAGAGGTGGGTTTATCGGGGATCGAGGTTCTGCGTAATGGGTACGTCGCAAACCGATCAAAGAATGGAGGGTTGGCTTTATCTCGTTCGTTCGAATCGGATTGGGCTACAGTACTCCCGCAAACGCTACTTTGTTCTTGAAGGCCACTCTCTCAAAAGCTTCAAATCAGTTCCCGTTTCGAATGAGGTTCTTGCTCCTCCCTTACTTTGCCTTTCTAGAAATGACTAGGAAGAGTTAAAGCTAATGAAATTTATCTGCAAGTTTTCAACTAATTGGTGACTTTTTGGGTTTTTAGTTAGTATTGTATTAATAGAATGGTTTCCGAGTTTTAGTCGTTATTGGCTGGAATGTGTTGTTTGAGAGCCGTTGATGAGCAATCAAAATTATGCATCAATCATACTGACTTTTGTTGGAGAATGATCTGTTTTTTTTTTCCCTTTAATTTTCATTGGATCACTATACTATTGATTGTGTGAAAACTTCATTTCGAGTTGTCATTGTTCATATATTACATTTTAAAATGTATATATACTTGCGAATGCATCCATGCGTGTAAGTATGTAACATATCGATAACTGCTTTGGATTAGCATATGAGATACTTGAAGAGTGTTAAAATGCAACTACATCTATGGAGTGCTTCAAACAGTAAGTGTGATAGGGATTATTAGAGTTTCCCTTTAGCTCCACTTCCAAAGAACATCTAAATCTCCCTTTGAAAATTTCTGACCAAAAAAATAAATAAATCTCCCTTTGAAAATATTAATACATTTGAAAAAAACTAGACAAGTTTTATTTTGAGTTACAAGCAAATAATCTTCCTGTGAAAATTTGACTGAAAATAAAGAAGTGAGAAGGAAACAATTTATAGAATTTTGCAAGACCTCATTAGGTACTTTGTTACTTTTTTGTGGGCTCAGTTGCCTTTTCCATTTTCTTTCCTTGTAGACGCTTTTTCGTACACCCATGGCTTGCAGGAGTTGGTGATGCCTTTGTTGGAATTTGGCCGTTTGAATCCTACTTTTAGAAGTTTGTGCGGAGAATTGTGTATTATGTTTTTCTACTGTCCTTTTCATTTAAAGAGCTTTTTGAATTTTTCAATTGGTATATATCATTTGTTGTTTTTAGGATTATGTCCATCATTAACTCAAGAAAAAAATGAATTATTTGTGCTTCTGCTTATTTTTATATTAACACAAACTGAATGAGGAACACTTGAGTTATAATTTGGCTTACAGACAGTTTGAGTGAGAACTGTGTTTCTGTCCTTTTGTGATATAGATTTTACAACATTATTAGGTAGGCATAAGTACAAAAAGAGCCTTGATATTTTCCCACCTTTTCTGTGTATCAGGATCCTGTGAGAAGCGCTATCATAGACTCTTGCATTCGAGTGACAGACAATGGACGTGAGAGCATTCTAAGAAAAGTATGAGTCTTATAGACTGTCCTACTTTAGCATTGTGTCCATTAATTCATATTTCTTGATTATTTTAGCGACAGTGATATATGCATATGACACTTGTTTGTACAACTTATAGGTATTCTTCATTTTCACACTGCATAATACGTCAAATCACAATGATCAACTTAAGGTATGGTAACTATCCCCAACCAATTGTTTCTCTTACAAATTAATGTCAAAATATTGAAAAACTTTAATTTCGTAGTTGGGAGCAAGCAGTCCAGAAGAAGCAGCAAGGTGGATTCATTCCTTTCAAGAGATCGCTTTACAGGTCTTAACTTTCAAATCCTCAGTATTTGTAATTTACGTAGATGATTATGCTAAATATGAGTCTAATGTCTATGCATGTATGCAGGGTGGTCCAGATCTAAACGATAATATTTTGCATGGTTCCAATAGCATATGGCAGTCCTTTAGGTGTGATATTTTGTTATCTACTGCTCTTATTTAGTTTTCTTGTTCACCTCATCATGAACATTGGTGTGAGTTTTTTCATTTGGAAGTAACTTTGTTTAACTATGCTTGGCGGCTTTGGTAAACTGGTCGTGGGCTATGGTTTATCTTTGTGGCTCTGATATGATTCTTCATTTTGCGCTTTATTTTTTTTATTTTTAATTTTATTTTTTCTGGGTACTTTTAAAGTATTCATGCACGCAGACTAGGTGGATCTAGTAGTAGAAGTCGCATTAATTCTATAGACTGGAGCCTTTGTTCTTCTACACAAACCGATGCTGTGACATCCGATGTAATTGCTCCTTCACCTTGGACAATTTTCGGGTGCCAGAATGGTAAGAGTTATTCTCCTCTGTACATTTTGAAGTAGTGAAACTGTGTGCTGAACTTTGTTTATTCTCCTCTCTGCATTTTGAAGTAGTGAATCTGCATGCTGAGCTTTGTTATTGTAATACAGGTCTACGACTATTTAAAGAAGCAAAAGATAGGGATTCTCATGGGAAGGTTGGTAGGTTTAATATTCACTACTTGGTTGTATGAAAGATTCGTTCTATTGATTATGTTCCTACCATGAGCAGTGGGACGATCATCCTGCCATAATGGCTGTGGGTGTTGTTGATGGAACTTCAGAAGGCATTTTCCAGACACTTATGTCCCTTGGTCCCTCAAGATCAGAGTAAGTTTGTTGAAAACGTTATGTAGACTGTGAAACAAAAGATGAGAAAAACTAATCTAAAACTGAAACTATAATTGTTTTGAAATTTTCATGCTCAAAAAAGTGTCCAACACAATGGCAATGATGCTGCACAAATCCGAAAACGGAAGCCCCAAAACAAATCCAATATGGAAGCTCAAAATACTTTAATAAAGTCAAAACATTATGTTAAAACACTTAAGACCAACCACCCATCCACCCCCCTATATATTGTTAGAAACGCTGAGGCATAAACTACACCTTGTGCCTTTGTGTACAATTTGTCTAGGCTTACATCATGATCTCCATCATAACTCCTTAGCCTTTATATTACCATTGGTTTCATTTGAACGTTGAAGCGGTAATCTATATGATCCAGTGAGTGGTCTGCCTTTTGTCTTTTTATTTGCTCCTCTTGACCATATCTGTATTATCCATGTATCCATTAATTTCTTATCCAAATTGCCTTATATGAAGCATTTTTGTAATTGAAATTAACAATGATAAACCATGTTGTAGATGGGACTTCTGTTTCTACAAGGGAAATGTGGTTGAACACCTTGATGGTCATACGGATATCATTCACAAGCAGTTATACAGCGATTGGTTACCATGGTCAGTCCCCTGGCCTACAATACTTTTGAATTATGTTCTGAGCAGTTGTGTAAGTGTTTCTTTTATGGTTATAAAATCAACATTTCATATATTGCAGGGGAATGAAGCGAAGAGATCTATTGTTGCGGCGTTATTGGAGAAGGGAAGATGATGGGACATATGGTAGTATTGAAATGGTGGTTTTTTTTGTTTTTTGTTTTTTTTTTTCTCTTTTGCATTTACATTTAAAAGTATATTGATACCGAAATCAGCTTCCTTTGGTGTCTTCTTTCACAGTTATTCTCTACCATTCTGTGTTTCATAAGAGGTGTCCACCGCAGAAAGGCTACGTCCGTGCCTGCCTTAAAAGTAATGTATGCTTAGATTTTACATATTTATAAAGCTCCTAGACTTTACAAGTGTTTAATATAGGACAGTTGTCCCTAGCTTGGACATTTAATAATATGAGTAAGAAGCGTTGGGGTATTCACTCCTTCAATGAATTTGCATGTGTGCGCTCGCTCGCGTACAAGAGTATGTGGATGTGTTGAACTTGATACAGCGTCAACGTGGTAGTATTATAACGTTGGTGCATATTAGTGTGGATAGGTACAACTTTTATGGTTGTGATATCTCCAGAGTTGATAAAACTATATTCTCCTTCCACTTCCTGTTTTAAGTTTAAAATTAATTTGTACAACCGCCTGTTCAAGATTTTATTGTGAGTTCTAGTGGTTATTGCCTAGTGGATCTTTTCAGCTGTAGCTGCATAATTTGAAAGTTAATAATGGAAAGATTTGGAGACATTTACCACTCTCTGCAGGTGGAGGATATGTTATAACACCTGTGAACCAAGGGAAACAATCAGTTGTGAAGCACATGCTTGCTATTGATTGGAAATTCTGGAAATCTTATCTACAAAGCTCTTCAGCCCGATCTATGACCATCAAAATGCTAGGAAGAGTTGTTGGTAGTTCTATACTCTTGATTGATAGAGCTTTATATATATACAAACCTCTTCATTATTTTGAGGTCTACTTATTGAATCAAAAGAATAAATTTATTTGTAGCACTACGGGAGTTTTTCAGAACACAAGGAAACTATTCTTCCTCAGAATTTTCATTGGGAGAGCTAAGGAGAAACTTTAGTTTGCAACAGAATGAAGGGGATGGTGAGGCTGATGTTCCAACAGTGACTGGGGATGGGAATGGGAGGACTAAGGAAAAATTAGCTGAAGAAGTAGAAAAAGCACCTTCCGAACATGCTGGTCTTGTTAGCTTGAATGATGCTTCTGATGAATTCTTTGATGTGCCAGAACCACCATACAGTGATCAATCAGAAACTGACTGGATTCCTGATTTTGGCTCAGAAATGCACTCACAGGTAAACAATGTGGGCATAAATTTGTGACATTTAGACAATCATTCCACTTTTATGCTCCTTTACTTTTACGCGGTTACTAGGTGGTTCTTGTGTGTTGCCACCAATGTTCTCTCTCCCTCTCGTGTATACAATTTTCATAAAATTTTAGCTTCGCTGGACTTATTTTGGGTCCAAAACATCATCATGTTGACCTCTGTACATGGTCTTCCATAGTTCAGTCCACTACGTACTTGCACTGCTCGTAACTTGTTATAGAAATCTTGACCTGCTTAGTTGCTTGTATTTGTAGCTTATTCTCATGTCTTTTTAACTTCTAGAAGTTCCACACTAGTGCTTGTATCTATATTGTTGGTTTGCCATCTGGACGGTGGACCCACAATTATTTTGTATTCTACTATGCTCTTCACATGTGGGTCTTCAACCTTTAGAGCCCAACATGGGGAATATAAGTTATATAACTTATATTAGGAGGTTGCGGTAGCAGGGATTTTGGCTCAGGATCTTCTGCTTTCGTACCTTGATAAGCTTGTTAATGCTTAAGTGGTTAGGATGTGGACCAACAATTATTTCGTATTCTAAGATTTTCTAACTTGGCTCTGATTACACCTTGCAGAATATACATCATCCCAAGTTGTCAACTGCTACTGGTTTTGTGAAAAGATTGCATGATCTTGCAGGTTATTATGGTGTTTAATATTTTTGTCTTAACATAAGCCTTGGTATATCGCACTTCTTGATTTAGTTTTCTGCATGATTGTGTGCTGCAGTTCAGAAGAGGGGCTATGTGGACCTACAAGAGATGGCGAGGGAAGACATTACCTGCCACTATGGGTCTACTCTTCCAAAAGATTCAGCTTGTAATTTGGCTTCCAGTTGGACTTCAGCAGATCCTTCTACTTTTCTAATTCGTGGCAAAAGTTATCTGGAAGACCATATGAAGGTTTGGACAGAAATGTCTTATATATAGTTGTCTAGCATTATTTTTTGGAAAAAATGCTCACATTTTACAATTACGTTCATCATACCAATTACCAAATGGTTTGCGGTCGAGCTTTGAGGTTGCATATCCTTTGAATGCTGATTTGAATTGCATGTTCTTGGTATGCTGATTTATGTGTTGCTTTATGATCAATGAGTTTTAAGTGTCGGTTGTGAAATTTCTTTCAATATCAGTTTCATTTAGTAACCATGGTGTTAATAAGCGTAAAGTTTTCATAATAATAGTTTCCAACTGTAGTTTATAGGAATTTCTAATCCAGGGCTCTTTAAATGTTCTTTTTCTTTCTCCTCTTGAATGTTGCTGATACGTCAGTTGGCAGTTCGAGTTTTAACCTGCGTTCTAGTCCTTATCTTATCTTTCATTGCTATCTCTTGTTCAGGTCAAGGCTAAGAGCACGTTGATGCAAATGGTAGCTGCAGACTGGCTAAAATCTGACAAGCGTGAAGATGATCTTGGAGGTCGCCCAGGGAGCATTGTTCAGGTCATTATTTAACTGAGGATTTGTGGTTTTTTCTTTTATTGCTAAGATTTTTCCTAGCCAGTTATCACATATAGGGTTAACTGAAAACATAGAATTAAGAAAAGGACGGATGTAGTTTACACACTTTTTACAATCTTTTGTTTCTGCAGAAATATGCGGCACAGGGTAGGGGAGAATTCTTCTTCATTGTGAACATTCAGGTAAATTCCGTCTTATATGATTTTTTTTTTCCTATTATTACTATTTGCATGTTATTGCCTGTCACCTATCAATATTTACGAAATTATCTGTTTTGACTCAGGTCCCAGGTTCAACTACATATAGCCTGGCACTATACTATGTGATGAATTCTCCAGTTGAAGATACACCCTTACTAGAGAGTTTTATCAAGGGGGATGACGCATATAGAAATTCAAGGTTTAAGCTGATACCATACATATCTAAGGTTGGTACATGCAATGTTTGCTGTAATCCAGTTGGAATGGCATACTCGGTCTTCTCCCGTCATCTTGTTGAAAATGTACACAAAATACAAAATATGTGACACCATTTACCTGAAAAGAAAATGCATCTTTTACTGGTGTTGTTCAAATATTTTGATCTCTAACTAAGTTTAATTCTATTTAACCTTTCTCTCTCCGTCTAACTAAGATCAATTAACTTTTAACTACTTCTGTCCTCAGGGTTCATGGATTGTTAAGCAGAGTGTGGGAAAGAAAGCGTGCCTCATTGGTCAGGCACTTGAAATCAATTATTTCCACGGGAAAAACTACTTGGAGGTAAACTTTAAGAAACGGTTATTGAAGTAGATTCAAAGTTGTTACTTGCATTCTTGATATTATTATTGCCTGCATACAGCCAAATCAATTTTGTAGTAATAAAATGATGTCGTTTGTTCAAATTTAGCTAATACATGCTAATTCTGAAATCATTGGCCATCATTCAGCTTGATATCGACATTGGATCATCCACCGTTGCAAGGGGCGTGGTTAGTCTTGTCCTTGGGTACCTAAACAATCTGGTCATTGAGATGGCATTTTTAATACAGGTAAACATCTATGTTATCAGTTTGTTTCTTATCTAAAGAAGTAAAGATATTCATGTGCACGTTAATAATGTTGCGTAAAATGCACTCTTCACTATTTGGAAAAAATCGACTTCCTTTGATAACTTATTCCATTTTCATTCTTGACTTCCAATGCTTGTTGCTCAGGCAAACACGCCAGAGGAGCTTCCGGAGTTTCTTCTTGGAACCTGCCGCCTGAATCACCTTGAGGCCTCGAAGGCTGTTTTAGTGAAACCGTGATAATATCAGTATTGTCATACTGTTGAATTGAACATAAAGCCTAGATAACGGAAATTCAGGGCCGGCTGTTCTCTGCAAACTTACCGGCAGAGGTCATTCTTTTATTCAATCAATTCAATTCAATTCGATGTTGGGAACACGGCGTAGCAAGCACTGTAGATATCATTAGGATTTGATAGTTCACCTTTGTAAAGATGGTATTTCTCATTGGTGCTCGTTCTTCGATTCATTTTTTGTTTGGTTTCATCATATTATCAAATGGTTCTTGTCTACTGTTTGAGATGATACAGTAGAGTGAAATTGCTTCTACACAAACTAGTGCTAATTGTAACACCTCTCCTTTCATAACTCCTTTTCTGCCCCTAATGAGTGCATAAAAGGCATCTATGGTGGTTATATTTTTGAATGTGTTGTAAGATTTGTTTTGGTAAACGAAAATGACAAGCAAAATTTTGCGTTTTAAAGGTTTGAGAATACTGTCTGGTAGTTCAAGCTGATAAGGAAAATTGTGAAAAGTGTGTTGAAAATGAAAGAAACAGGAAATATGCGCTTTGTGAGTGGGGTAGTGGTGACAACGATTGCAATGGGAGTCGGGTGTGAGTCATGGAAAAGGTTATTCGGGTGGTGGTGGCGGCGGCAATGATAGTGGATGGCGGCTGAAATGGTGGTCAGGGTAATTATTGCGGCGGCGGCGGTCCTGCTGGTGGCAGTGGTGGAGGAAACGAAGATGTTCAACAATGATGATATAATGATAATGAGTGGTAATTATGACGACTTTTGTAAGATGGTGATGGTGATAGCGATGATACTAGTGGGTGTGGTGGTTTGTGATGATCTTGGTAAGGTTATTAACTTGTGATGACGTTACAAGATTTGTTTATTTTTCCGAAAACTCTAACTTTGTTTTGTACATTTTTTGAAACTTAACTTTATTTTGTACATGGTGTACATGAAATTCTCATATCCCATGTGTACATGTTCTAGTGGCTCATTCACACTATCACTAAGGTTTTAAATACTTTTATTTTTCATACACTTATCTTCAATACTTTCAATTAAGACTAACTTTGATAACTGTCATTCATAATATTTGAACTTGAAATATTTTCTAACCAAATAAAAATTAAGTGCCAGTAAATTAAGGAAATTGTTATTAGCATTCCAAAAAATCTCATTCTACACTCTTACAAGTGTATTTTCTTTTTAATTATATAAAATTTGGAATGCAAAATAAGATTTTAAGAGTGTCAATAACAATTTCCTAAATTAATTGTCATCTATGAAATTTAAATTCAAAATTTGTTTTGACAACTTAAAGATTAATTTTCAGTAGACCAAGATCATTCAATTAATTATAACAATATAAGTGGTGGAGTAGTTGTAAAGTTGATGGGTCTCCCAGTCCCATAGGATGCATGTAGCACTAGGAAAATGAAAGAAACAATGGCACAAGGAGCATAGCATTAGCATTAGCATGTGACAAAACATCATGTGGGGTGTGGGGATGGGCAGAGGGCTCCACTCTTCTTTGGCCCCCACCCCCATACAAACACACATAATATTTACACACACCAACAGAACCAGCGATCACCGGAATAGAATTCTCTTTCCTCTTTTTTCTCTCATTTTCTCTTTTTTTTTATTTGAACGGTCACGGTTAAATCACGTCAACATCTTATATTAATTTTTTATAAAAAAAAATAGATAAAATATAAAATGTGAAAGAAAAAGATGGAAGGGAATTCTAGTCCGTGTCCCCTATTTTCGAACCATGAGAGGTACACCCTGTGTCGCACTACCAACACCTCTGCCCCACTCTTCCAACTTAAAAACCATCATCTTTTTTTCTTAACATGCCTATTATATTATAGTCATTTTGGCCTTCTGATGTTTAATTAAGCACACAATTTTGATCTGCTTAATTAGTTCGATGAAACGTCTTCAGTTTAAATTTCATGGACGTCATGTAAATAAAACAACATAATATCTCTTAACGTCTTGAGATTAAATTTTAAATCTCATGGACGTTAGTTTGTAAATAAAACAACATAATATCCCTTAACGTCTTGAGATTAAATTTTATGAACGTTGATCTGTTACTACAACAAATATAATATCTCTTACCAGTCTTGAGTTTATAAGTTTTGGTAATTATTTCTATTGTAAACGAGTTAAATATCGCTTTGTAATAAAAAGAAGGGTGTTCTAAATTTTCATATGACGAGTTTGGCCCTGGAGAACAGATAGCGCCCGGACAAAATATTTCAATTCATTCCATACAGCGAAACTTTCCATTTGGAGTCGCGCGCGCACAATTATACAGACACAGGCGCAGATAGATACATCAGACACTGTATCTTTTGCATGACCATCCTCACACACACAACCGCAGAGAGTTTGAGAGAAGCAAAATCCTGAGAAAATCGGGGTGTTTGGCTGCTGAGAAAATTTGAATCCGGGTGGGACCGACCGGCCTTTTCGGGATCTCTGGAAGGTTCTGAAAGGTGGGGCCCTCATCCCTCATTCATCGTCCTCCGTTTGTCTGCTACACTCCCAACACTGTTTATGAACACAACACCCCCGGTTTCGATAGAGGTGTCGAATTTTGTTCCGTTGCCCCCTTTTTTCGCTCTCCTGTCTTGTCGTTAGGGTTTCAATTTTTGTGGGTTCTTATAAGTTTGCGTATTTCCATATCCCAGCTTTGTAATTCCGGAAATGTATGGTCTTTGTTTTGAATTTTGGGGGTTTGGTTTCTAATCCTGTTTGGTTGGTAGGAAAAGAAGAGATTTTTCTGGGAAAATTTTGCACAAGCGGAGCAAATAGAATTAGTTTAAAGGTGTGCTGATAGATACTATTTTTTCATCTGATATATATATATATATATATATATATATATAAAATTTTTGCTGAACTCTTTTGAAAGATGCCAACTTTGAATATTGTTAAATTTGTTACTTGTAGCAGTGGTTGGAGAATAGGAATAAGGTGTATGGATCTTACTATGAAATTCTCTATCCTGCTGTTGCTTCTCGGATTCGGTATGTATCGAACACAATTTTGTCTCTTACGCTTGCTCTTAATTTATTCTTTATCATTTCTTAATTTTTAGTGTTCAAGTTAGCTCTTTTGGTCTTGGTAATACTGTACAATGTAGTTTTTAAATATATGCTCGGGCGGTTTTGGTCTTGGTAATACTGTGCAATGTGAACCAATTTGAGTAACAAACGAAATGGCAGACGTGTTGTTTTGAGTAAATCGTTTTTTGGTTACTTTCTTTCTGTTTTCTTTTGGTTCGTTTCGTTGCATTGCTTGGGTAGTTATATTGGTCAGGATGCTATTCTTTGGGTTCTCATAACTCATCCACAGCTTCTGTATCAGCGAATGCTTCGCCTTTTAGGAATGATTTTGGTCATTGTGAAAGAGTTGTCAAAAAATGGGCCTCTTCTTCACTTGAACAAGAAGTTAAAGAAGACAAACACAGACTGAGGGATTTGCTGTTTTTCCTTCATGTCCCCAGAACAGGAGGACGTACGTATTTCCACTGGTAATTCCACATAAGTCCAACTTTCTAACCTATAGATTGACACCCATAATTTTAACAACCGTATTAATGCATGGTTCTGGCTATATGTACACTTGCAGTTTCTTGAGAAAGTTGTACTATAGCTCTCTGGAATGTCCTCGATCTTATGATAAGCTTCGATTTGATCCTAGGTAACATATTGTGTTCTCTTTTCTAACTTCTGTTCTTGACATTTCCAGTTCAGGGAGTTCAAGAATTCAAATAATTTTGTTAACAAAGAACCACTATCCTCAAGTTTTATACCATTTTTATAATTGAGCATTGAACTGTAACAAAGGTGTGATAGACTTACAGCTCGGATGTCGGTATGCTAGAGCAGCTTGTAGAATTGTGTTGCGTTAGTTTACAGGAAGGCTGTTTTTATATGGAAAAAAAGAACTTGGAAAGGGGAAGGGTTTATGATTTATTGTTACCGCATCATTTTTTTTTTAATTTTGACTGATAGGCGTAAGTTTTCATAGAAAATTACTTCACACAAGGGTATCATATTTTCTTTCACTAGGTTTGCATCTTAAAAAGTAAAGCCAAGCCTGAAGTCAGCAACTAAGTTGGAGGCTTACAGATCTATAATAGTCTGTTGCCCTTTCATTTACCTTTTCCTTTCTTAATTTTTCATATATTTGCATTTCTAATAGGTGTTAATTCTGTACCCTTTGCAGAAAGCGACATTGCAGGTTGTTGGTTACTCATGATGACTATAGCATGATGTCCAAACTTCCCAGGGAGAGAACATCAGTAGTGACAATACTTAGGGATCCGGTTGACCGTGTTTTTAGTATGTACGAATTTTCGGTAGAGGTAGCTGCTAGGTTTTTGATACATCCTAACTTAACTTCTGCAATACAAATGGCAAGACGTATACGTTCAAAGACTAAAGGAGTAAGCACGCTGGATATTTGGCCATGGAAATATTTGGTTCCATGGATGAGAGAAGATCTTTTTGCCCGGGTATGTTATTTTGGTTCTGTACTGCTTGGTCCTAGTTAACCTTTTTGGTTTCGCAACTCTCTTGCACTTTTGGTATATTTCTGTTAAAGTGCTGTATTTCTCCTTTACATATTATTTGTAATTGTTTTGACTTTTCTGGACAGAGAGATGGTCAAGAGCATAGAGGCTCAGATGATGTTCAGAGCAATGACCCGTACAACATGGAGGAAGTTGTGATGCCATTACACGAGTACATCAATGACCCTATAGCTCAAGAAATTGTTCACAACGGAGAAACATTCCAGGTTGTTTATCCTTCTATAGTTTTTTAACATCATGGAAATCAATAGTGCTTATTTTTAGTTTGCTCCATCCATGACTTGTGAAAATGCTAGAAAGCTTTGCTTGGAGTCTTGGATACTAAATAGTTGCTTATTTTTCTTAATAATGAGGTCCTGCCCATAAAACCTTTATGCTGATTTTTCTTCTACTTTGACTGATTTAATGTTTTTCTATTTTGATCCAATGTCAATATATTGGCTGTGGTACTGAGATATCAGTCAACATTTTGACCGTGGTGGTACCAACTCAGAATCTAGTGTGGAAGGGATATCCTTCCGCTTTGTTGTCAAAACTTCAGCAATCTTTGGCTGAAATTTGGGTGTTATAACTTTTTGAATCTGGAATAGTTTGAAATGCTTTAGTAGTTCCATGAAGCAACTACAAGCAGCTGCTTTTTGTAGGTTATGTCTCACTTTTCCATAATAGGCTCCTTCTTTGGGGTAGAAACCTATCACATGTGGACCCCTCAGTGGCTAGAAAATGATGAGTTTATGAGATCTCTTTATGTTGAAGCATCATTACGCACACATATGTATATAACACTTTAATTTATTATATGGTTGACTTTCTAGTTCAAAAGGTTGCAGGATTGACAAACAACTCCTATCTATCAGAATCACATGAAGTGCGCCATTGCGTACAGAGGTATAAACATCTTGGTGAACTTGTTCTGGAAGTCGCAAAGGTAAGTTTTCCACAGTATTTTGTGTAAATGTTTTATCACATAATCCATTTTTCCCTTTGGTTGTAATCACTGTAGCAATTTGTAAATTTTTCAGAAGAGGTTGGATGATATGTTATATGTTGGTCTCACTGAGGAGCACAGAGAATCTGCAACCATGTTTGCAAATGTAGTTGGCACCCAGGTGATTTCACAGCTGGGAGGATCAAATTCTAGTGAGGAGAATGCTACTAACAGCAAACCCGGTCAGTGTGGCATCTACTTAAAATTTATGTTATTTAACCTTGTTCAGGTGTAGTACTCTTAAAAAAAATGGAGTTGTAGCACAACAAAGTTGAGACTATTTAATGCCTCAAGCTGAGTTTGGGATTACCAAATTATATGTTGCATATTGCTTTGGGTAATATGTTGATTTTTGATAATTGCTAGATAGGGTTGATTTATACTATAAATCTGGCATTTATCTTAATCCTTTGCTTGTGCTACAGAACAGAGCTACTCAGTTTCAGATTCCAAATCAGATAATAATGAACTTCGGGTAATTAGAAAAGGCTGTCATCAGTATGTCGATTGCTTCATATTTGGAAATTGATTTAGCAGTTTCTTACTGCTGTTTTTATTTATTTATTTTTTCTTTTATATATGACAGAACAGAACCCCAGATGGAAAGGAAAGTGAGATTGCTTCACCTGAAACTGTTGAAGCAGTGAAAGGAAATGTAAGCCATTTTGCATATTGGCACAATGATAGTTGATATGGCTTCCACTTTGTTGACTTTGATCCTCTCTACACCTTATTAGATGACTGTGGGAGAGCTTATGGAAGCTTATGAAGACTGCATTTCTAGTTTACGGAAGACCCAAGCAAACCGGCGTACCTCTTCTTTGAAGAAAATCTCCCCGGCAAACTTTACAAAGCAGGTACCATTAAGTTTCTGGTTTCTTCAAAAGTAGATGGTACAATGGATGATGTTTTACATCATTCATTAATGCCTATTAACAGCATCCATTCATCCTTGTACTCAATTCTCTTCTTGGTTAGATGCACCTGTAATCTAGAACATATATGAACCTCTGATTTATCAGATGTAAATATTGCAAAGCCTGTTCATCTTGTTTGCATGTTGCCTTGTGAACTACCTTTTAAGCACTTGAACTTGCTATCAGTGTTGAGTTGCTATAACTCACCTTTTGCTTCTTTATATATAAAGGGAGAGGGGGAGTTAGGTGAAACTATCAAAATACCAAAAAAAACCCTTTACTTAAAAAAAACTGCTAAAGTAAAGAGGAAAAGAAACTTATATAATAAGGATAAATTAGTAAACTGAATAATCAAACACAAATCAAGGAGACTACATTTGATGGCCAATTGGCATGCGCGACGACTGTGCCAAGAGGCAGAGTACTCAATTTGGGCTCTCTCTTCTCCTTTTAAATGTCATTCTGACCATTAAAAGTTTACAGGCACGCCTCCAGGTTCCTGAAATGGTCCTCCAGCAGATAAGGGAACTTAACCACCTTGACGTGGAGCTTTATAAATATGCACAAAGTATCTTTGCAAATCAACATAGGCGTAATTTTGGCATCACAGTAAGTCTCTTTTTTCAAGGCTCATAATTCCCTATGTTAAAATACATATGCATGTGGCAGGATGTGCTAGACTATTTTATAGTGTCTGCTTTTCTCTTAATTGGTAAATTTACAGTGAACCATGACTATTTTAGTTTTGTCAGACTCAAATTGGGCTTGGAAGAGAAAATGTAATTGTGGTCAAAGAAAATACTTTGTGATGTTTAAGGAAATTGAAGCCTTTTATAGGCGTTCGTGTTTAGATGTTTTCCTGGTGGTGTCCAACATTAACTTTTAAACTTTGTTATATTGGGGTTTTGGAACTGAAATAGTAATTGTTGCTGGAAATTGTTAATGGTGGTTTGGATTTAGAATATAGAAAATATTTCTTTAGGCTACTTGACCTCAAATCTGTCTTGTGAATTGTATTCAGCTAAGCATCATGGTTATTTTCATTGTCCAAATCATATCCCGACTGTTCGTTTATCATGGGAGTGGCTTGGGTTTATCCCACAATTACAATAACCATTAGAGATTCACTGGGAATCTATATCTAGTGTCCTTAGTGGGACGTATGCTGTTATTTTCTTTTATGCATATTTGGAGTTCCAGCTTTTATGTATCGCTTTGAAGTGCGGTGATGGCCTTGTTCTTGAACATGTTGCCTACTTATTTTACATATTCTGTACATAATCATCGAACTGGTCCCGTGCTCTTGCCTTTTTTTACAAAAACAGGATGTCATTATGCTTGGAATGCTTTGGCCACATGGAATGTTCCTGAACATATCTGCTTCATTATTTTGTTTAGCTGTTTCGGAAAACTGAAATTTGTATTTCTGTGTTGTCTGTTAAGGGGAGATGCAGGAAGAAATTTAGCCGTTTTAGCACCCCAACTAATTTGATTGAACAAACGTAGTTCCATTAACTAATGCATCTAAATTGCAGGGAATTTGGGAGAGGATGCAGAACAGCACATATGGCACGAGCATAAAGGTCCTCTCGTTTGGCGGAACTTTTGTTTTACTCCTTTTGGCCTTCTATGTATTTGTTAACGCCCGAAGAAGAACGTCAAAAGTTAAAATATGAATGTATCTTGATAGACTGGAAGGATCACACCGGTTTAAAATTATTGAGAAACCTGATGGAAAGGTGTCGTATTTGCTCAAGTTTTCATTTTTGTGGGGTTTTGTTAATATAGGTTCAATTTATTACGGTGGAGGGTTTTCATTCTTTGAATCTTTGGTCATTTGCCTTCCACACAGTTGTTAATTTTCGTCCATTGATATTTTTCAATCTATTCAACCCAATGGCTAAAAATTGAAAATGATGTGTGGATAGCACCATCCATCTTTTAACAACCGATGGCAGCTAACGTTTAGCATTTACTTTTTATGCTCAAAAGACGGGAGCGTGGCTCCTTAAGGTTGAGGAGGAGTTACTCATCAATTTACTTCGTGTTGGCTTCACAAAACTTTGTGTTTACGATCTAAATCATTTATATTATAAATCACTTTGTAAAGATCATCTTTATTAAAAAATTAATTAAAACGAAGGTTGTTAAGTTAATTAATTGTAGCAAATAGATAGACAGTTTATAATGTTATTACGGTATTTTTTTTGTTTTTGTATATTTTGATGACTAAGAAAGTTGTCTCTGAGTTTAAGTTTATCAACATCTCAAGAGTTACATTGTTGACAATAGATAATGTCAAAAAGTAAGCAGTGTTGACATCAATGTTTGGGTGATGGATTTCCAAGTCACGGGATTGAAAGTCAAACTATAAAGAAAAGATAACGAAATGTTGTATAGAAGGGATTAGAAAATGCATCGTATGAGCACTACAAGGTATATGAGAGGGATTACGCCTTATTGAAAGATGTCATTTGCAAATCCCTTTTATACATATGCCTTTGTAATGTTCTATAATGCATTTCTTACTCCCTTACATCCGACGTTTTGTGATCATTTTTTTTTTTATTTGGCTTTAAAGTTCACGACTTGAAAACTTCTTGCACAAACATAGCCCTATGTCGGAAAATGAGCAGTGTAGCACAAATTAAAACGCTGTGCGCATGCTTACCAAATGAACATTTATCTAAACTAATCATTTAGCTTATACATCAACCAACGATTAGCTAATGTTTGTTGACGATCCCTGGCCGTACATACTACTACTCCGGCGTACCTTTTTCCGCTTCGCATACGAGATTTACAGTCTCTACAACGTCAACCATAAGTTTGATTACATGGCGTTCCACTTGAGCGCGCGAAGCTATGTTCTTTCGAAGCTTTCGTTCATGAGTCCTCCTGCTTAATGTTGCATTAACTTGCATGAAAAGGCTTCTTTAATTAACAATCCCGCGCGTAAGTTATATAATATGTGAACGTCTCTTGACAAATCCAAATGTATAAAAAAAATAGATCTAAACAAAAATTATTAAGTCACGCGTAATGTGCGTTTAGAGAGACCAGTGTTGTGTATATAAGGAAGAACTCAAACTCAAACTTGGAGACTGGTTTTGATGGTTTGAAAATACAGAAATCATACTTTAGGCATTCAGGTTTGTGAGTGTTGAGATGGTTGCTTGACCTCAAAGGGAGTGGGCTTGGGGATGAGGATCCTAGGGATCGTCACATGTTAGCCGTTCATCGTACATCATGCGGTCAGTTTTTGTTAAGTATTATTTGTGTTTAATTTTATATTTAAAATTTAAAATAATTTATGCTCGCACGATGTATCATGAACGGTTAGGATGTGATGATCCATTTTGCATCCAGATGGGATCCAAATCCTTGGCTTGGCGACCATCATGGCTATTTTCATTCTCCAAATATTGTCCTGCCTGTTTGAGAGCAGTTTGGGTTTGTTGTACAGTTACTTTTTAGATGTTCATTTTGTACCTATCTTATATGTCCACATGCACTTGTGCAAACATTGGTGGAAAGTTATTTATTTTAATGTTTGCGATTGAATATGTTGTAGGTCTATTTGATTGAATGATTTAGGGTTTATAAAGAGAGGGGGCCGGCCACAATTAGAGAGATGAGATATAGTGATTTAATTGTGAGGTGTGTTTGATTCACCCCATTGTGCTTTTATTTATAGTAGTAGGATAGGTAAAACCTTTCCTTTTAGGATTACAACATTTAATAGGTAATCTACTCCTAATAGGAATATAAGATACATGATACATTCTCATATCTACTAGGATTTACACAATCATATTTAATAAATATGATCTGATGCGATGGTTTGTAAATACTTAACAAACCATCGCATCAGATCTTCAACAGATAAGGTAGAATAGTTGATGAAGTCATTGGCATAACGAGTGATCGCGAGTCTAAAATTTAAGCGAAGTATGCATTTGTAACAAAACCTCGCTATGGTAAAACCCAAGGTATGGGGAAAACCCATAAACTAAGGAGAAAAGTGAGAAGTATGCATAATGTATAAAACAAACGTCAAACAAGACGAAAGTAGTGAACTCAACAGAGTATGATCATCTCAGGATGGGTGCCTCATTAAAACCTCGTTAGGTAGCAAAAACCCAGTTGGAAAAATGCTCCTAACCATAGGAAAAAGAGTATATTAAGATCATGTGAGTATGCTTCTAGATATTCCCCCTGAGTTAGACATAACTTCTAAATAAGAGAACTACAAGTGATTCAACTCAGATAATTTACGCATACCGATTCCTTGGACGAGCTTCTGAAATGTAGACTTGGGCAACGACTTGGTGAAGAGATCGGCCAGGTTGTCCTGGGAACGGATTTGCTTGACTTCAATATGCTGCTGCTGCTGGTGTGAGTAAAAGAACTTCAGCGCTATGTGCTTGGTGTTGTCTCCCTTGATGTATCCCTTCTTCAGCTGCTCGATACATGTCGCATTGTCTTCAAAGATCGTCGTAGGAAGGTCAACGACTGATGTAAGACCACTAGTGGTTCGAATATGTTCCACTTCTTTCAGCCAAAAGCACTCATGCGATGCTTCATGCAAGGCAAGAATCTCAGCATGGTTTGACGAAGTCGCAACTAGCGTTTGCTTAGTAAACATCCAAGATATAGCGGTGTCTCCAACGGTAAAGATATAACCCGTTTGAGAACGTGCCCTATTTGGGTCAGACAGATAACCAGCATATGCGTAACCAACAAGGCGAGAATCATTTCGAGTACCATAGGGGGCGGCAGCAACACTCGGAGATTCGCGGGCATAGAACAAGCCCAAATCCATAGTACCATTGAGGTAGCGGAAAATGTCTTTAACACCATTTCAGTGTCTGCGTGTGGGCACATTGTTGTATCTTGCCAATAGATTCACAACGAAGGAGATATCAGGTCTAGTGCATTGATCCAAGTACAATAAAACCCCATTTGCACTTAGGTAAGGAACTTCGGGTTCAAAAATCTCTTCCTCATCCTCCTTTGGACTCAAGGGATCTCGTTTGGCATCTAGAGTCCGAACGACCATGGGTGTACTCGAAGGCTTCGCTTTATCCTCATTAAAACGACGCAACACCTTTTGGGTGTAGTTCGATTGATGTACTAGGATTCCATCTGAACAATGCTCGATCTTCAGGCCGAGATAATATCGAGTTTTCCCAAGATCTTTCATCCCAAATTCTGATTTCAAGTGTGCAACAATTTCCTCAAGCTCTGCAGGAGTCCCGATGAGGTTTATGTCATCGACATAAACTGCAACGATTGCAAATCCAAAATGTGACTTCTTTATGAACACGCATGAGCATAATTCGTTGTTCATATAACCCTGACTTGTCAAATATTCACTCAGACGGTTATACGACATCCGCCCGGATTATTTTAATCCGTAAAGTGACCTCCTCAACCTAATTGATATAGTGTTCCGTGGTCTAGAACTATTTGAACCAGTCAATGGAAGTCTTTCTGGAACTTTCATGTAAATTTTCATATCTAGATCCCCATAGAGATACGCAGTTACCACGTCCATAAGCTGCATATTCAGTTTTTTGAAAACTACCAAACTGATTAGGTAGCGGAACATTATAACGTCCATTACGGGGGAATACGTCTCCTAGTAATCAATCACAGAGCGTTGAGAGAAACCTTGCGCTACGAAGCGTGCTTTGTATCGCACTATTTCATTCTTCTCATTAAGCTTCCTCACGAAAACCCACTTGTAGCCAACGAGCTTCACGTTTGGTGGTGTAGGAACAATAGGTCCAAACACTTTATGTTTCGCGAGCGAATCGAGTTCGACCTGGATTGCTTGTTTCCAGTTTGACCAATCGGTTCTACATCGGCATTCATCGACAAAACATGGTTCAATGTTATCGCTAAGCATAATGTCAGAGCTACTGAGTACACGAATGCATAGTCGACGATCATCTCATTCATATTCCAAGATCATCTCATTCCTATTCCAAACCTTATCCAATACTGCGTAGTGGTCCAAAATCTCGCGATTCTCGGGAGGCCGGCATGTTTCGTCTGAAGCATCATTGTAATCTAGAATAACCTCATGCGTTGTAAAGGATGAGTGAGCGATGGTCGGATTCAAACAAGGGTCACTAGTTGGTGCCATTTTCCTCTTCTGGGGTTGTGAATCCTTTGAACCAAGGGGTCTGCCACGCTTCAGGGTCGGAGCAGATGATTAGCTAACCGCTAATGTACCTTGTCGCGTGGAAGCTGTGGCCTCCCCACTTTCGGGAACGGTCTGGCCTTCCCAGGCAGGTTGTGGACATACGCGGGCGGGGTACATTTATCCTTGCAGATGCGTTTGCAGCAGGTATATGTGATCTTGTCACCTTTGCTAGATCATTAAAAGCATCCGGCATGCTTTGAGCAATGCTCTAAAGATCTATAATTCGTCGCACCTCAGTTTCAGACTGGGCAGTGCGGGGATCTAAATGAGACATAATGGGAGCATACCACGACAATTCGCGGCGTTTTACGGGAACGTTAGCATGCTTATCTCCCCCTAACAATGGGAAGATTATCTCATCAAATTGACAATCCGTAAAACGTGCAGTAAAAAGATCTCTTGTCAAGGGTTCTAAGTACCGAACAATTGATGCCGAATGATAATCGACATAGATTCCCATTTTTCTCTGAGGACCCATTTTGGTACGTATTGGCGGCGCTATTGGCACATAAATGGGGCACCCAAACACCCGTAAATGCGAGATGCCAGGCTCGTATCTAGTGACCAACTGTAACGGTGAATGTGGTTGAGTAGCGGTGGGCCTCAGGCAGACCAACATAGCTGCGTGCAATATTGCATAGCCCTAGGCAGATACCGGCAGTTTGGTTCTCAAAACCAAAGTCCGAGCTATCAATTGAATGCGCTTTATGAAAGCTTCTACCAGGCCGTTTTGGGTGTGAACATGGGGTACAAGATGTTCCACATCAATCCCTACTGACGTGCAATAATCATCAAAAGTCTGTGACGTAAACTCTCCAGCGTTATCCAGTCAAATCGACTTAATCGGATAATCAGGGTGGTGAGCCCTTAGCTTAATTATTTGAGCTAGGAGTTTAGCAAACGCGACGTTGCGTGTAGACAACAGGCAAACATGTGACCATCGTGTCGAAGCATCAACCAACACCATAAAGTATCTAAACGGTCTGCAGGTTGGTTAGATAGGTCCACAAATATCCCCTTCAATCCTCTGAAGAAATTTAGGGGGGGTCATGAATAATCTTTGTATATAAGGGTTGAGTATTCAACTTCTCTAAAGAACACGCTTTGCATGGCGGGAGTCTAACATAAGGATGTAACTTATGCCCATGTGAAGATTTGAGGATACGGAGCATCATGTCACGTCCAGGATGTCCCAAACGGTCATGCCAAAGCAACAAAGTGTCCTGAAACTCAGGCATAAGGTTGGCCACACTGTGGGCTTCTATGCCACGAATGGTTGTGATGTACAACCCACTCAGCAGACGTTCCAACTTCTCGTGAATAAACTTCTGGCCATATTCGTACGAAATGATACAAAGAAATTCATAACCATGATCTTCAATGGTTTCAATATGATATTGATTATCTCGAATGTCTCTAAAACTCAGCAATGTTCTTTAGGAACGTGGAGAATAGAATGCCTCATTAATGTCAAGATTGTACCATTGGACAACATGATACGTGCATTTCCGTATCCTTCACTCAGGTTGGATGGGCCTAAGAAAGTTGTCAAATGAGCTTTCTTGGGTATTAAGTTAGTAAAATAGTGTCTTTCACGCAAGATTGTGTGGCAGTTGCACTATCTGCCAGACAACTAACTTCCTCACTAGACATACCTAGAAAGAAATTGATTGAATTGGTCACAAGCATAAATATAAGTCCATTTATTCAATTAAGCAATTCGAGAAAATAATATCCATTCAAATAACAATCCATAATTCAAAACAAACCAAAACCAAACAAATTAATCCAAATACTTAGAAAAATTGTTCAAAATTAAACCATAAACCTAGAAAAATAAGGGGGGTTGAGACCGGCCACTCCTAGTGGGTTTGGTCACTAGGGGTAAACACCCTAAAAACATGTCTAATTTATTCATCCATAGGCGCTGACGCCTCCTGAATTTTCGATCTCCATTGATGTAGTTGCATCTTCCGGATGCTCCACACGTGCAAAGTTAGACTCATCATAGGAATGATACTTGGCAATAGCATCAGGGGAAGCTCGACATAGGTGTGACCAATGATCCATTGATCCACAGCGATAACACATGTCCAGTTTAATAGAAGCGGGCTGAACGGGAGCTTTGCCCTTGTTCTTGAAGTTTGGGGCCTTAGGGGCGAGTGGTGGACACTGTTGGGTCACATTTCTTCCCTTAGGTGCGGCACTCTGTTGACCTTGGGCCCGTGGTGGGCTTGCTGCCCATTGCCATGGTCACAATGATTCTTTCGTCGTTTATGGCTGCTAGAATTAATCACATGCACTTCACGCGCGGCGTTCGAGCCAGTAGGTCGAGATTGATGATTCTTCATCAAAAGCTGGTTCTGCTTTTCAGCGATAAGTAAAATAGAGATCAAATCCGAAAACTTGGTGAATTTATGTACCATATATTGTTATTGCATGACAATATTGGTGGCATGGAAGGTCGAATAAGTCTTCTCCAGGAGATATGATTCGGTTAGTTCCATTTTGTAGAATTTCAACAGTGAACGGATTTTACAAACTTCATAGTTGTATTCATTCATGGACTTAAAGTCTTGGAAGCGAAGATGATACCAGTTGTGTCTTGCTTTAGGCAAGTATATGTCTTTCTGGTGATCGAAACGGTCGACCAGAGTAAGCCAGAGGGTGCGTGGGTCCTCCTCAGCAAAATACTCAGTCTGCAGTGCATCATGGATGTGTCTTCAAATGAAGATCATTGCAGTAGCCTTCTGAGCTTCGTCAACGGGTTTTTCAGCGATAGGTGTCTCGATGGTGGCTCGAATACCCTTTGCAGTCAAGTGGAGCTTTACGTCTTGAACCCACTTCAGATAGTTTCTTCCAAAGACTTCTACAGCTGAGAAATCGAGCTTGTTCAAGTTCGACATGTCCCTAAAACGGAGAAAAAAAATGTGATTAGTCATATGGTAAGCCATAGACATATATCGTAGAACGTACAAGTTCTATAGACATGTATTGGTTTAATTTATGAATGAAAACTACAGGTTTCATGTGGTATGTTTTGAATGAAAACTTCGGGTTTCAAAGGCACTAAATTTGAAACTATAGGTTCAATTTAGTTTTATGAACAATTAGTTCATAATGAGCAGTTCTTGCAAGAAACATATAATGCAATATACTAATTTAAATATATTGGATTTGAGGTTCTTCGGGAACTCAAGTGTGAGAGCTTCGTTACTACGACAGTATGTCAACGGTTCAAAGTATAAAAATAAATTATTGAATCGTTAATGTCCAAAAGTGATCTTTAAGTCAATAATTTTGGATTCATTATCAGATTAATAGACTACAGGTCACTTATAATTAATTCAATAAATCAGGCCATACGGGGTCTATTGTAGAAGCAGAAATAATATTAACATACGGGTTAAAATTATTAGAATGCTAAAATAATAGCATTTGGGTCGAAAAATATAGCCCAAAAAATAATTGGGCTCGGGTTGGGTGCCTTGAGTAAAATGCAGGGTCCAAAAAGGGCCTCGGGAGTGAGCTACAGGCCACGGGGGTGAGGGAGAAACCCCAGCCGCAGCTGGTTTCAATTTTTGGGCCTAGGGGATGTCACGGGGCGAGGCCCAGTGAAAGCTGGCCTGTGGGTTTGGCGCGGGAAGCCCAGCCGCATGGGCTGGCTGCAGGTAATACAGGTTGGGGCAACAGAAAGCCCAGCAAGCACAAAAGGCTTGCTGGCAAGAACAGAGAACCAGGGTTGCAGGCCCGTGGATGGGGCACAAGCCCAGCAACCAGAAAAGGTTGGGGCATGCAGGTGAGTGGACCCAGCCAATCTGGGCTGGTTTAATTGTTGCGGGCCAAGGCAGCGTGATTGGGCTCGGGGCTTCAAGCCCTGCAGAGGTTGATTCCAGGCCGAGGCCTGGTTGCTGCTTCCACAGTGATGGTATGGTGGGTGTGCCACATCATGTCCAATTCCCCTTTCTTTTTTTTCTGAAATCCCCTAGGGTTTAGGAAACCCTAAATATGCTTCTAATTTAATTTGATACTTTGACTTACATATTCCACATAACAATTTAATTTTGTGATGTATGAACCAAATATATATATATATATATATATATTGACAAAAATATAAATATAGACAATATATATATATATATATTGTAAGGAAAATATAAATATAGAGGGGTTCATGCATCATGGGGAATGTTTTCATGCTTCATGGACGTTTCAAATATCTTCTTTTATTTTAAGCGTACCTGATTAGAAGAAAATAAATATAAGCCTTTGAATTTTGTGGATGATAGCCTCCTCCTACGATGCGTCAATTCCTCAACTTTTGGCAAGAGCGTGCTGATAACGTGTTGTAGGCCTATTTGATTGAACGATCTAGGGTTTAGAGAAAGAGGGGGCCGGCCACAATTAGAGAGATGAGAGAGTGATTTATTGTGATGTGTGTTTGATTCACCGCATTGTACCTTTATTTATAGTAGTAGGATAGGTAAAACCTTTCCCTTTACGATTACAACATTTAATAGGTAATATGAGATACATTCTCATATCTACTAACATTTACACAATCACGTTTCTATTCTAAATATGACTGCAACAAAATCTAGTTTATCTGAATTAGGGTTTTTTAGGTTTTACTCTATAAATATACTTTGTAGTTTAGTATGAGAATTAAGTTAGTCACAATATATTTTTGCGGTTTGTGTAGCTATTTTGACAAATTTGTAGTATTCTCTTTCATTTCCATTAATAATGTATTATTCATGATTTTATATTCCGTTTGTTTGTCGTCACACACTTTGATGTTCAACTGACAATTTCTTTCTGGGGTTGGTCTCGCTTGCCCCGTTGATTATTGCCCTTGTTTTGAGATATAAATACACTTATTTGTTTATACATATTTGAAATGGAATGATGATTAAGTTCTTGGCACGATTTCCTTATCTTTTTCACACAAATAGTGTTTGAATATGATTGGTAAGCTATTACGATGTTACAACGAAGAAAGTGGATCGCCAAACCAATCAGTCATTTGAAATTTGAGGTTCCATCTTCCTATTAGGATGTTACATTTGAATGTAATTTTCAAAAGGGTTATGACTTGTAAAAGCAAGTTTACCATTTGGATCTAAGTTGGCTTTTTCGTTCCACTAAGGAAACAGGGATGAAGAATGAGTTATTAGTACATTTTCAATATATGATGTATTTTACTATTCATTAATCATGGATGAATTTTTTTCGTTATACAGTTTCGTTACTATATGAAGCGATATCGTACTTTTAGTCCCTGTGTCAAGCCGTACATCAAGGCAGAGATGATGGACCCCAAAAAATACCCCCACGAGAGTTCGAACTTGAATTAGGATAATTTAAGGAAAAAGGATTTGAATTTTGGTGGCCAAACATTGACCAAAATAATAAATAAAATAAGACCCCAATCGTCGGTGATGAACTATTAAGCGGTGTGAGTGGAGTACTGATGGTATCGGTAATGCTCTGTTGGCATTAAAAAATGAAGGCCCACACGTGACTTTTGCCACCACCCTCATTTGAATCTCTATCACAATTCACAACCACCGACGCTTATCCAGGTCAAATATATATATATATATATATATATATATATATTATCAAATGATAGATATTAGAAGATTAGATGTTAGATTAGTCATCAACAGAATTTGAATCTACACCGTCATGTAAAGGCTCAACATCTTTTCACCATTGTAGTAAAAGACCACTTACCATTACCAGGTTAAATATATTAGGGTTAATATAATCTTAACGATGACCCAAAAAAATGTTATTTTCGTTAAAAGTGAACAGTACAGAGAATGTTTCGTTAAAACTCTCAAAAAAATGAAAACCAACGAAAATGGATTGAAAACTTTGTTTAATCAAAATGACAAAAATGTGTTGTAAGTGAATAGTATCAAGAGTGATTTTATAGAGTAAAAATATCTTTTTCGTTAAAAATGAACATTACTAGGAATTTTTCGTTAAAACTTCATAATCTTAACAATGAATTGTTCTATTTTCTAAAAATAAATTATAATTTTTTCCAATTTTTTTATTTTGAATTCAAAATGTTTCATGGTTGGTATTTAGTAATTTTAATTTTTTAAGTCGCATCAAATTTTTGATAAAATGAAAAATTTGTTGCCAAAGTCCGTAACCTGGTTACGTAGCATGAAGGTGTTATGGTCGGACAAAGCAGAAAGAAGATTCATGCCGGATCCTCTTTGTAATGATCGCGGGATCCTTCAATCACATCATTTTATCGTACATCATATTGTCAGTTTTTTTCAAGTATTTTTTATATTTAATTTCAAATAAAAAAATTTACAATGATTTTTGGCCATACAATGTACAATGAACAGATGTGTTTGAAGGTTATTGGAATCCTATCAAAGAGGATCACCGATGATCCTGACTAGACAAAGCATAACAAATCTATAGCAATAGTGTTATAAACGAGAGAAACACAGAAGAAGAAAAAATGGAAGTGGATGTGTTCATATTTTGTGACCATAATGATCATTTACTAGTCACGTGAGAAAATGTAGTGAGAAATAATAATATATCTGATACAGTTGATACATGAAAATTTACTATCACTTATGGTTGAATTAAAGTCTAATTAAAGAACAAAGAAATTCTTGAAATTGAACCAAGTTTGAATGCTAAGTCACTAACCATTAAAATTTGATCCAACGTCATGAACCGATTGCTTAGGTTTGAGTTCATAAACACTAATAATTGCCTTTTGAACACCAATCCTCGTCGCGGCTCCAACGTGCTTTCCCTTCTACCTACGTCATTGCCTCTTAGTTGCTGACTCATTCTTCAAAATTAATTACTAAACCCTAAATATTATTTTCTAAATTAGAATACAAAATAGAATGCAAAGTGAACACTGTCAATTTTCTCCAGGGTTTTTTTTTTTTTTACTACATCGATATAAGTTTATACTAAGAGGAGGAAGAGTTTGGTTATGTCACATAATGGACAACCTAATTTGGTATCGAATTCGCCATTTACGATATTCGAACCTCAGACCTCTCACTTTCAAGTGAAGAGGAATACCACCAGATCGTATTACCGAGTAGACCAGGCAGTTTCTTACTCGACACGGTGACACGACACGAAAATAACGAGTTTCGAGTCAACACGATAACTAATCGGGTCATTATCGGGTGACCCGTTAAGAACCCGTTAATAATGGGTTCTTAACGGGTATACACCCGTTTCGACCAGTTAAGAAAAATAAATTATAATTTTAAAGTTTAATTACTAAAAAATTTATTATAAAATACAATAGCCATATTGTACATATTGGTATATTCTATATTAAATATATATATTTTTTGGTATTATTATTCTATATAAGTTAAAAAAGTTAAGTTTTATTCATTTATTTATTTTTATTGCGAGAGTTTCTTATTATCATTAATAGGATAATTTTACTTAACATGTTGTTGTCCAAAGTTAAAATCAACTAGTATAGTATTAGTATAGGCAATAAGACATCCCTACAAGTATGAAAAATGTGAAAGAATATATAAACACTCGTGATTCATCATTCCTCCACGAGTAGACAATGGTTACACTTACATTATCGTTTAGATTTTTAAAACCCTCCAAACCGTCATGAATACTGTTTTTTATTTGAGTGTAAAAGTAATAAAATTAATAATAATTATTGTAGAAGTGTAAGAAATGTACTCGTAGTGTCAAGCTTTACAACTTTCGTGTATGGGTTAACTTCGAAATCCAACACTATAATCCATAAACCTTAAATTTGTATTTAATAGTCGATTGTAGTTTAGGCTTTATTTTTTATATTAAATTTCATTTTTAAAATTTTCTTTTTTGAAAACGTGATCTTCTGGGGGATGTAGCAAGATGAACACTTCGGATCTTTGATATCACATCCCGATTTTTACGGTTAATTGAAATATGAGTCAATGTTATATAGTTTGTAGAGACTTTATAAACACCAAGCAATATTTTCACTAACGGTAAAACTCTGAACATAATATCAACGATCCGAACCGTTCATCTTCCTGTATCCTCTAATAGATCATGTTTTCAAAAAAGAAAATCTGAAAGAACAAAATTTGGTGAGAAAAAATGAAGCATAAATGTAAACAATAATCGACGGTTGAATTTTGATCTATGATTTATATGATTATAGTGGCACATTTCAAAGTTAAGCCCTTCACGAAAGTTGTAAAGCTTATCATTACGAGCGTGTATATATATTTTTTTTCTATATTTTTCACCCTTCTACATTAATTAAAAAAACTACTAAAGACTTTACTTAAACGATAGCCATATTATAAATGAGAAGAGAGTGCTAATGTAGAAAGCCTCACTGAAAATATCATCAATATAACTCTTGAAGACAATATATCAAGTCAAAGCTCCAATACCGTTTCCCATGGTGATTGATGAAAATTGAAGAGTTTGATTGTAAGAAAATGTGCAAGATTCCAAACCTTGAAACATAACTCGCTTAATTTTGCAAATCTTTTGAACATTTGATATTTTGTAATGTTCTAATGTTTTTTATTTTTTATTATGCTCTTATTTTGGGTATGTAAATATGTAATACTTGAAAGACAAATGCGTTTTTATGTTTTGAATATGATAATATGATATGTATATACTTATTTAGTATTATGTTTTTCATTTGATTATTTATTGGTTTAAAATATATTTTCCTTAACGAGTAACGGATCGGGTCATATTACCTGTTAATATTATCGGGTCGATTTCGGATCGGGTCATTTTACCCGTTTATTTTAACTGGTGTTACACGACACGACACGACCCGTCAAGATATCGGATATAACACGAAAACGACACGAACACGAAAAAAACGACACGAATGCCAAGTCTATTACCGAGTGAGCTCAAAGGTATAACTTTTATATATGCAGAATTTAATAAAAATACTAAAAATTGATAATAATAATAATAATAATAAAACTACTGTGATAAAAATAAAAAAGATAAAGTGGAAACAGTGTTGGCAAAGGAAAATACTTTGAAACTGGAAAACTTAAAAGTACGCACGTTGTGGGACGTTGACTAATGAACAAAATCTGAATCTGGTTGGGAAGTGAGACCTCACCGTAAAAACGCGTGGGGCAGCGCTGTACGTGAACCTTCCTCCACTGTTGAGAGAGAGAAAGAAAACCTAAATTCCAATCTCAGACAAACGCAAAGAGGCTCAGAGCCATCTCCTCCTCCTCCTCCTCCTTCTCCTCTGCAACTCTCTCTCTCTCCTCTCTCCTCTCAAGCAACACAGACAGCCACCAGCTCTCTCTTTCTCTCTCTCTGGAAGTTTTGACAGGGACAATGACGGCGGTCTCCGCTGACGTCACCAAGCTAACGAAGCGTGAGGTGCCAACACTCGCCTCCCTCTCCATCTCTCTCTCTCTCTCTCTCTCTCTCTCTCTATCTTCTTTACCATTTCATCCTCTTCTTCTTCGTGAATGAATGAATGAATGTCATGCTTTCATTCGCCGCTTTTAGGGTTTTTCAGAGGTTTGCATTTTCTATATTCTGTTAGCATTTTGCTTTTTATCCTGTTTGGTTCGCCAGAAAATGGAATTCGAAAAATACCCAACATTCCCCTTTCAATTTTCTTCTTTTTTTTTTTGAATTTTTTTAAATTTAAGTATTCATGGAAAATGTTGTACTAATGCTGCAATTGTACAATTGGTATGCAATGCGAATTAGCGTTTGGGTTTCTTAAGCATTTCTGATTTTCCCGGCATTTTCTCAGAGGCCAAACAGGGTGCTTCGGGAATTGGGAATTCGAGCGTGTGCAGTTGTAAGATTTTAATTTTAATTTTTTGTTTTTATTCTTGTTTAGCATGGTAAAAGTAAGTTACACCCTTTTTATGTTATTGTTTCTGGTTCAACATTGATGAGGAAATTAATTGGATAATGAAATGAGAAATGCTAAAGAGACTATTAGACTCTCCGTGCACCTTCTGCCACCTCACTGTTTAACTTCACGTGGCAACGCATTTTTACTCACTACCATAACTATGGTGTATTCTCACCACCATAATTATGTTGAGTTAATCATCTGTCATGTGTCATTTTACCGAACTCATGTTAATTTTCACATTAAATATTGTTTTTGTCAATTTTGAACAAAGTTAACCAAAATTAAGAGAAAGAACACATATCAAATGATTAGGTGGATGATGAGCATATATCATAGTTTGCAGCGGTGAGCAAAAATGTTTTACGTACCAACATTATAAAATATTGTACCAAATTCAGAGTCCTATTTTGTGCAACCTTCAATTAGTGACGATTTTCTACCCAATTAAAAACGCTTTCCCTCTCCGAATTTAGCCAAAAACCACAACCATCCAATCCCATCCAATCCAATCCCTTGAGATAACATTTCCGTTTTGACTTCTTACTGTGGTATCTCTTCTTTTTTTGTCTTATTTTATCGATTTTTTTAGCACTGTGTATATAACAAGCAATGCCATGCTTCTTTTGTTTGTCTGTACATCTTAATTAATTAAAGACTTTTCGTAGTTAAATTCTTGCTTCCTCTGCTGTTGGTCTTTTGCCACTGTCAACAGAATATTAGTGACATGGATGGTTCTTTGCCCACCGACGGGGCTTTCAACCACGAGAGCTTCCTCAGCAACGACATCCTCAGCGCTCTCGATTTTCCCATGGAAGACATTGACGACAGTGTCGAAGATAACGATTGGGATACAAAGTTCCAAGACATAGAGCCGCCACCGAACATTGATCAGTTGCTTGGTTCTGGGATTTTCAGCTATGATGACAAAAAGAAACATACGAACCTCTCCACTCCGGTGAGTTTATTATCTTATGTTAGGGACGTAAGGGTTATTGTTCTGTTTGTGTTTTTGCTGTGGAACTGTCTGTGTTACAGTATATATGTATGACTCTGTTAAGTTGTTTCGCTTGGCACTATTGTGTTTAATACTTTCTACTAACGTGGCCCGGAAATTGGTTTCAAGAATTTTTCTTCCATGCATAACTATTTAGTCTGTCTCTTGCACTGTAGCAATATTTTTGAACAAGAATGTGATTTAGTGATGCATCATGGGCAATTTTATTCTTGTTGGATGCACAAAGTATGCATACCTAGTTATGGTCGAGTGCTTGATGAATGCACCTAACCCTTTTGTTGTATTGCGAACTTTATGGTTAAGCAAAGTGCAGTGATGATAGATGTATACTTTGAAAGAGGATAGAGGTATGTATATTCCTAAGGGAATCAGAGCTTCCATGATATGTGATTTCCTGTTAGGTAGTTGAATTTCTGTGCCTACTCTTGTTTTTCCTTAAGTGAAACTATGTCCCTGCAAATATGACATGTTCCTGAAGGTTGTAAATCATATGTTGTTTTTGTAGCCGTAAAAATCTTGTTAAACATATATTTTCATTTAGGTTATGAACTCTTGGACTCACTAAGTCATGGTGAAAAAGACCAAAGATTCATGGTAAAATATGTTCTAAAAAGTAGCGTCGGCATTCCAATTCTCTCAGTAGCGTTTTCTTAGAGCATATTGTTTCTTGACTACATGATATATGAGTATGAGAGTTTAAATTGTAAAAGAATCTGAACGATATATGAAGTTGATATGCATTTCTCAGAGAACAAATGGAATTTAACAACCAGGCTTGTTCTTGTTGACAAGATTTATAGAAGATAAACTTATTTCACTTTAGAGAAAACTGCTTATATGCATCTGCATTTTGTCTCAAATTAATTTCAGGCTTCCCTTCAAAGCGTTCATTTTGAACATCTGTCTGAGTGGTGTTGAATTTTGGTTTATCCTATGAATACTCTATGTCCGGATAATGGGGCTTTGTGGTCCTTCCTATAAATTACTGACAATGTTCATGTAGTTGATGGTGAAACAGATGATAATTAACTAACTCTAGGAATTATAGGATACCTAGTTTGTACTTTGTATTTTAAAGATGTGTATATCTTTCTTGCCACGTTTCTTGTAAAGGAATTTGCGGTTTTATGCTGTTTTTAGCCAACAATTGCCAACGTAAGTCCTTCGCTCATCTCGCTCTTTTGTTTTTGATTTGCTTTCAGTATGGTCAAATGTATCAACGACCGCAATTCCCAAGTGTTACTTGTGAAACCATCCGCAGCAAAGGTAGCCTTCGCAATGATGACCATGAAAGCATTGGCTCTTGTGCTGCCCAATTTGAGCCCAAATTTGAAAAGCGCACCCGAAGCAAGCTTTCACGAAGCAGGCGTGCAAACCCTGTTATTTTCAGTACACTGTTCATCCCCAGTACCTCATCCAATTCCTCTGCCGCCGAAAATTTATTCCGTTGGGATGCTTGTAAATTTGACATAGAATCCTCTCGCACAGAGGATATGTTGAACACTACCAAAAGAAAACAGAAGAAGAAAACAGGAAAGCTCACCAAGGATGAATCAGGTGAGAGTCGTGAGACTAAAAGATGCACGCATTGTCAGGTGACGAAGACCCCTCAGTGGAGAGAAGGGCCGCTAGGGCCAAAGACTCTCTGCAATGCGTGTGGAGTTAGGTACAGGTCTGGACGTCTCTTCCCAGAGTACCGCCCTGCAGCAAGCCCTACATTCATCGCGGCAGTGCATTCTAACTCGCACAAGAAGGTCATCGAGCTGAGAAGCAAGGGTTGCCAGGAGGCGGTTATGGGGATTTTATCGTCGGCCCAGTAGGAAATTCAGGTAGCAGTAGTACTAGTAGTATTAGTTGTTGTAGGGGTAGCCATTATTTCATTATATCTTGAAAATGAGAACAGTCTTCTTATTTGAGAGACCTTTCTTTTTGTCTCTGTTTTATTGCTTTCTGTTCTAATTTATTTGATATGTTCTTCATGTACATATGATGGAATAAGAGGTCGTTACCCTATCGTCGAAATTGCTCGTTACCTCAATGGAGGAAAAAACTTGAAGAAAATAGGAACTAAAATAGATTACCAACTGGCTCGTAATTTCTGAGTTCAAATCCATCCTCCTCCGTCGATGAAAAAAATTTACAAAAAAAAAAAAAAGCAGGGGAAGAGTTTGTTGAGGGTTATAATCAATTTATCTTCCACAAGACGTTTGACATTCATAATGAGTCTTGTACCTCTCATTAGATAGATAAAACTTTGAAGGAAAATGTTGCGCTATTGACATACCTCTTAATTTTCGATTGTCAAATGAATGAATTGACGTACATAAATTAACAATAAATACTGTGGAAGATCACTTTTATAGCGCCACTAAAAAAAAATTAGATGAATCATGAATGTTTCCACCAGTTCGAACTCTTTTAAACATAAAAAAAACTAGTGTGTGAAAGTTAAAGTCAATTACATTTTTAAATTTGAAAGGAAGAGGAAAATCGAAAGTCCCGCCATAAATAAAGATTTTATAAATTGTATTGGTGGATTAAATTTACCAAAATTATTCAAATTCAGAACCCCACCTAACTGTATTGTTTTGGGGTAAAATACTGGAGATATTTCCAAAATAAAAAATAAAAAATACTGGAGAGATTGACCAAGTTTCACATGGAGTGTTGGTGGATGATGATGAGCTGAGTTGCTCAAACCATCAGCTGCATGTGCGCATTATTGAGTTGAGGTGATCCACTTATCAATCTGTGTGCTCAAAATTTCTAATCCAATTTGATTCGAAGCCAATAAGATTGACAACAATAAACTAAATTACTTTCAGTTTAGTAATGTTTTTCAAACGATAAACTAAATTACTTTCAATTTAGTATTGTTTTTCAAACGATAAACTGATTTTATTCGTGATGAAATGTGAATTGAAACATTAACATCAAAGATTATTTAAGGTATCATTTTACTTCTGATCTCTAATCAACCTAATTGTTAGACTGAAACCTTGTTTATTTAAATATTTTGATCGAGGTCCTTAGGCCATCTCCAACCGAAGGGTCCAGATGGCCAGAGGGCCGAAAATAGCCCGAAAACCGTCTCCAACCGAGGGCTAGGCCAGAGGGCTATGGAATCTGGAAAGGCCCCACGGAATCCCAAAGGGCCAAAGGGCTGGCTGGTTTTTTTTTTTTTTTTTTGCTTTGTTCGTATTTCTGTCGGTTATAACCGACATGATTAAAGTATATTTTTTTAATAGTGTCGGTTATAACCGACACTAATAGTTATTCAAAGACAAAAATATTTTTATTAATTACTATTAGTGTCGGTTATAACCGACACTAATAATTTGAAAAATTGGAATGCAACGGCTAGCCAGTCAGCTAGTCGTTGTATTCAATTTTTTTTATATGAATTTAAACTTTTTTTTCCTTTTCATATGAATCAAATTTTGTTTCATATTTTTTTCAATTCTATTTTACAAAATTTGCATATGGCCCTGTACTGTTTATTAAAATATTAATATCTTGGAGAATCTTGGAGGGCCCAGCCATCGGTTGGAGATGGCCTTAGCCTCATTTAAGATATTTAACTCATGCGTTTATGCATTTAATGTTCCACAAATTATGAAATTTATGTTGCAGTCCTATTAGATTAGGAATGTGATTGTGTAAATCCTAGTAGATCTAGGGATAGCTCGTATATTCCTATTAGGAGTTAATTACTTATTAAGAGTTGTAATCCTAAAAGGGTAAGAAATTAATTTTCCCTACTACTATAAATAAGGGCACAATGGGGTGGAATAACACACACCCACAATTACACATCTATCTCTTCTTCTCTCTATGCCGCACCTTCTCTCTCTATATGGCCTCCATAATTGTTCAGTAAATTATGTCTACAACACGTTATCAGCACATTCTTGACGCTGCACTAAGAAGAGTTTGATCTTCAATTAGGAGAGTATTACGTTTCAATCATTCTTTTTATGATTAATTTATTATTTTGAATTGATCTACATGATATTGATTCAATTTAATTTTTCTATGTTGAACGTGATACAACACATTGGAGATGCAATTCCAGCTTTCCGAGAAGGATCTTCAACAAATTCAAAGGCTTTTGTTGTTTTCTGCCAATCAGGTACGCTTAAAATAAAGGAAGATATTTGAAACAACCTTGAAGCATGAAAACATTCCCCATGATGCATGAACCCCCTATGTTTATATTTTCCTTCCGATATATATATATATATATATATATATATATATATATATATATATATATATCTATTGTATATGTTCATATATATTTGTCAATATATATATATATATATATATATATTTGTTTCATGTATTACGCAATTAAATTGCTATGTGGAATTTGTGAGTCAAAGCATACAAAATAAATTTGAAGCATATTTAGGGTTACATAAACCCTAGGGGATTTCCAAAAAAAAAAAAAAAAAAAAAAGGGAAAATTTGGACATGGTGGGGGACACCCACCACACCACCCATGTGGCACAACCTCGGCAGCAGCCCTCTGGGCTTTGCTGCAACCACACAGACCCCCATGCCTTCAGCCTGATTGACTGGCATGGGCCTGAAGCCCACAATCCGCTTTCTAAGGAAGCCCGCAGCCTTCCTAGGCCGTGTATGTTAGACCCAACCACTGTTCTAAAAATCAGCCTAGGCGGTGGTGCCCCGCCCCGATTTTGGGCAAGGTGTTTGAAAAAATCGGCTGGAAGCTAGGCGGCCCTAGGCGGGTTAGGCGGGCCTAGGCGGAGAGCTAGGCGGTCCTAGGCGGCCCTAGGCGGTTTTTTAATATTTTTTTTATTAATTGTGTGTTTTTTTCTTTTTTGGGTTTCATAGTGGTATACTTATGGAAATGGTGTACCTAATTTACAAATGATGGATTTACTACAAGTTCATACAATAGTGAAACGAATTGGAGCATTTTTGAGGGGATACATACAAAGAAAAGAAATAAACTAGATACAATAAGGTTAAATAATTTAGTCTATGTCTAATCCAATACAAGGATCATGATTCATGAACAAGAAGAATTTAGTCTGGCATCCAAATCCTCCTCATTATGGTTATATGCTTATTGTTTTTTAAATATTGAACTTTTTGGATGTATATAAATAATTTATGTATTCTTCTACTTCTATTTTTGCATTTTATCATTCTTTTATTATCCATACAAGTATAGTTTTTTTAGGTGTAAATAGGCACTTATATACAAGATATATAATAAATTTACATAAATCCGCCTAGGCCCCGCCTAGGCGCCTAGGCGCTAGGCCCCTGCCCACCGCCGACTAGCGCCTAGCGATTTTTAGAACCTTGGACCCAACCCACGGCAAGCTTTGCTTACTGAGTTTTGTCCCGCGCGCACGCAGGCCTGAAGACCTGATTACTCCGGTGCTAGCCCACATGGTAGAGCTCCCGTGCCTCAACCCACATGTCAGCTTTTGCTGGGCCTTGACCCGCACCCCTTGAAGCCCAAACCAATTGTCACGCCCCGGACCTAGGGTCGGCAATAAAAACTTGAACCTGAATCCGAAACGTGAGTTAAAAGCTTAATAAATAAAAGGAAATTGATACGGGTTGAAAAATAAATTCCTTTTATTAAAATAACTCCAAAATCCTTACAGGGTGTACAAAAGTAATAAATTAAAATCCTTAAATTTCTCCAATCACAACCTCAGCTCTTCTAACACCTGTCTTGCCAAATAACTCATCTGTAAAATAATAGGTGAGGGGTGAGCAACAATCACTGTCGCTCAGTGAGTAGAATATGTAATATGCCAATCAAGCGATGCCTTTTTACACACTCTAGAAAATACAATAATAATATCAAAGCTTTAGCCACATAATGCCATATCACATCATTCCTTTACGTGTCCATTATATCCTTCATAAATTGTAACTCACCATGTGACTCCTAATGGCCATCTGCCGTAATGTCCAGGTGTGCAGTTTACATTTATCCCTCATATTAATGCAACACCAAAGTTCTCATGCTCCATGAACATCTCAAACAATGCACTGACCAAATATATAATAACTCTGAAAGTACTTCACAAAATCCAACATGCTTGACTTGAAATAGATAGAAATTTATAAATAAATAAAACCTACAATAGTTCATGGTTTTCGTTTATCAGAAAATAAGAAATATTTTGAACACATTAGATAAACCACTCACTTCGATAATCCAACTTTGGCAATACAACCCAACTAACAATATCAATACATCAAACTCCAACTCTAAACTCTCTTTCTTTCTACGTGAACACCAACACTTTGCATGCTCTGCATGCTGCCTTATTTCCAAAAACAATAGAGTGAAGCTCCTATTTATACTAGTAGGAGACGGTTAGTAAACTTAATAACCAAGTAAAAATACTAATAAAATATAGAAACTTAAGGCCGGTTCTTATCCTAATGGCAATGAGGTGTCAATTGCATGGAAAAATCAGAAGATACGTCCACCTATGTAGCTTCACATAGTCACTATGTAGAGTGCTCACTAAGCACTTGTGTCTTCTCACAAATGGCCACCTCCTGCTTAAATTTCATGAGTCACATACACACGTCCTTTTTAAGCAAATCCAAAGCCATCTCCTAATTGTCTTGTCCACTTGGCTAAGCTATAAAGCTTAGTCATGTAATTGTAAGCATGAAATCACTTAGCTTGTAACATGCATAACGGCTAACATGGTTGAAATGTAGTAAACATCTGCAATTCACTCTAACATCTCCACATAATATTATAAAAATATGGGCTCTCACACCAACAGCTTGGGCTGCTGTTCTTTTCCCCCACCCAGGCCCGTGGCCTGCAGTCCACTCCCAAGGCCTTTAAGGCCTTGCCTACTTACGGCACTCAGCTTAAATATTTTTGGGGGCTATATTTTCAACCCAATAATATTATTTTAATATTATTTAGCTTCTACAATCGACTCAGTATGGCCCGATTTATTGAATTCATTAAAAGTGATATGCAGTCCATTGATCTAATAATGAATCCAAAATTATTGACATGAATATCACTTTTGGACATTAACGATTCAATAATTTATTTTTATACTTTGAACCGTTGACATACTTTTGTAGTAACGAAGCTCTCACACTTGAGCTCCCGAAGAACCTTAAATCCACTACACTTAAATCCGCATATTGCATTCTATGTTCTTGTAGGAACCTCTCTTTTATGAACTAAACATTCATAAACTATGAACTTGTAGTTTCAAATTTAGTGCCTTTGAATCCCGAAGTTTTCATAAAATAATATATCCATGAAAACCCGACGTTTTTCATGAAAACCATGTCTTAGAACTCGAATGTTCTAACTTCGATGCTTATGGATGATTCATTCCCATAGCACCAATCATAATCTTGTTCCCTCAAATTCAGTGGATTGTCGAACCGTAACAAGTTCGATTTTCCTGATTTGGACATTTCTAATAGAAACCACTTTATGTGGGGTACAAGACATTGCCTGAAGCACACCATGATTACGTCCATGAATGAGTACGATTATGAAGTTTATAAATTCGATCGAATTTTGACTAAAGAATACTTTTCTCGCCCTTCCATGTTTCTAACTCGCCCCTGAAGCAGCAGTGTAGCAAGCAGAAGTTTATCAAATTCTCGGATATGATTACCACCATAAACGTGAAAGAAAGGTATAGACCCAGTTCGACTAGAGTTTACCAAATGGCTCAACCCAATTCGGTCAGAGCCAACCGAATGGTGATGCCCTGCTTCGGCAAGGACGCACCGAAGGGCATGCTCTACTTAGGCATAGATGCACCGAAGGGTAGTACTCTGCTTCAACAGAGACCTACCGAACAGACACCTCCAGCTTCGGCTGGAACCTTCGAACCTAAGTTTGGGTCTGTTTCTCTTACAATCCAATTTCGAGATTGTTTTTATAACATATGGTAGAATCAAGGCCTGCCAAGGTATGGCATCATGCCCGAAGCATGATCCTTGGCACCTAAGACCTAAAACTTTAAGAATAAGGGATAGTATTCCCAAACCTTAACCTTGCAGAATCTACTTCCGTCTTGATGGAATAGATCATTGGTTATGCACCTGTTTGTGCCCCTACCAATGTTGTTAAGGAGTACCATTCTAGTA
The DNA here is from genome assembly GCA_036320875.1 of Cotoneaster glaucophyllus. Lineage (NCBI taxonomy): Eukaryota > Viridiplantae > Streptophyta > Magnoliopsida > Rosales > Rosaceae > Cotoneaster > Cotoneaster glaucophyllus. The sequence goes on along the minus strand of CM070058.1, from coordinate 12,337,093 downwards.
GTCAATATATGAGACTAATTTTGCTCCACTAAACATAGTTGGAAGAGCAGAATTTTGACATGGATGGCCTTGTTGGCCGAATCCCCTTATAAACCATTTACTTTGTGAACATTTTTCCATGTTCTTTGATTCAAGTTTGGTGTATGTTTTACTTATGGATAATCTCATTGGTATTTTCCTTGAATAAAAGTTAATTGAATCATGTTTCTTAATGCATGTGACCGATTCAATTAAACACGTGATTAGGTATGAATGTGGGGAAGTTAGTTGTCTGGATGAATGCGATGCTACGCACACTAACTTTACACCTAAATCACATCTCTAACAATGACTTCAGGTCTATCCAATCTAATTAAGAGCATTGGCACACTCCTCGTTGTACGACTGGTACTACATCACCATTTAAGGGACCTTAAATTCTCCACGTCGTTGAATTTTTAAGGATATTCGAGATGACAATGATCATAAATGAAACTACTGAAGAAAATAGAGTGAAATATTTTTGCACCACCTCCAAAAATGAGCTTGAAACTTTGATTTGGGGCTAAGTTGTCTCCCAACTGGGAATACATCATATGTGGCAGGCCTGGAGCCTGGTGATTGAGTAATTTACTTGCTTTGGCAAGACCTTTTGTGTCACTTAGGTCAAACAATGATGCTACGACGCATCTCCTTACCCGAAGTAAGGATCTTGTGCCTACAAGCACACTTTGCCAAGCCTGCTCATTAGGAAAATTGATTTTCTATATCATTTTTCGCAAAGATACGAAATCACCCTTTTTCACAGTGGATTCAAGGAATATATGTGGACTAATCCAACCAAAATGCGGACCATATAAATACTTATAGTTTTGGTTGATGAATCGACAAACTGGTCACATGTTTATCCACACACATTGCTGCTAAACCTCTTGGCCGATTAAAGGCTCACCATTCTACTTATCCATTAAAGTTCTGAAGACAGGATAATGTTAGAGAGTTTATATCGACAATTTTCGATAAAGTATTGCATGTGTTATGGGTTTATAATTGAACATCGAATTCCCATGTTCATCCTAAATAGGCTCGCCTAGTGATCATAAAGCGCAATTTAAATGATCGCCCGGGTTTTGGTAAACGTACCAAGTTTTCAGTTTTTACCTAGGGCTATGCAATCTTGTACGCAGCTATGTTGGTCTGCCTTGAGGCCCATTGCCACCCAACCTATACGACGTAACAGTTGGTTACTGGGTACGAACCTTATGTTTTTCGTATTTACGCATTTGTGTGTGTATTCCATGTACCAAGTTGCGCCGCCGCAATGTAACAACATGGGTCCTTAAAGAAGGATGTGAATCTTTGTCGATCATGATTCTCCTTCACACTAGCTCTCTTAGAGCCCTTGCACGCGATCTTTTTACCGCTCATTTGTGGGTTGTCACTTTAATGAGACAGTTTTCCCGCCGTTTGGTTAACATCCCTGAAGGGTGTGCCGCCCTTGTTGGACGGTTTGGACGCCCCTGTTGGACGGTCTGCTACACCGGCGGATAGCCAATCAATCTGTCTTGGCCTGGAGCACGACATATCACTCGGTTCGTAGGATTCACTTCCCTAGAAGAGGAAGACACGGCACAACAATGAATCCATACTTGATCGTTGTCTCAAATCATTTCCATCTCATAAGATTAATAAGGATTACTCCCGAGACTTGAAGTTCTTGATCCAGTATACTAGTTTGGATGAGCTAAATACAATTGAAATGAGATTACCATCGATGATGTTTTCACTTATATGGTAGTTACCAACATAAATGAAAAGCGACGATATCGAACTGTGTTCCGTTGATTAAGTGACAACGCATAACTGATTGGACAACTGAAATTACAATCCAAGTCAAATTCATTACCAAAGTGTGTTTTGGACCTATCGTTCTTACACTGCCCAAGGTAACCTCGTTGTGTTACAAGTGGGAAAGGAATCGTTATGAGATGAATGAAATAGTGCAATATGATGCACGCCTTACGACACAAGGTTTTTCTCAAAACGTCATGTGATTGATAGCAGCATTATGAAATGTGGTTAGTGCTTCTCCATGGGGATATAGATACGGAGATTTACATGTAAGTTCCCGAAGAATTACATGGACTGGTTCAAATAATTCCAAAACCATGGGACACCCTTTTAACTTGTTTGAGGCGTCACTTACAATCCGACGGATGTGGTATACCCATCTAAGTGATTATTTAATCAGTCGGGGATGAATTATGCCCTTGCGTGTTAAACTATGAAATCTTATTTCGAATTGCTAGAGCTACAATTTATATCGTTGACACGAATCTCACTAAGACTCCGGAAGAGCTTGAGAAAACTGTCTCGCACCTGAAGATGGAATTTGAGATGAAGGATCATGGGAAAACTCGTTTATGCCTTGACCTGAAGTTGAACCATTGTTCTGATGGTATTTTGGTCTACCAGTCAAACTACACCCCGAATGTGTTACCTTTGAGTATACCTTTGATCATCCATACGTTATATGCAAATGAGACCCTTGAAGAGGTTATGGAATCCGAAATTCCATATCTAAGTTCAACTTTGCGCTTCGTTGTACTTAGCTCATTGTATTTAGACAGAACATCTCCTTCGTTGTTGATCTTGGTAAAGATGCAGCACCGCACCTACACGCAACCACTGAATTGGTATTAAAGACGTACCCTAAAAGTACTACGAATTTGGGCAAATCAAATCCCAACGCATCTCGAGCGGATCCAACCCCCCTGATCCTCAAAATGATGCTTACCTTGTTTATTATGCTCACGCAGGTTACTTATCAAACCCGCACAAGGCAAAATCCCCAAATTGTTATGTCTTTACCGTTAAGGGATATCGCAATATCTTGGAGGTCCACAATATGACCTTAGTTGCGAAATCTTCTAACCATTCCAAGACTCACCTCATTTCATTACACCACAAGTGAGACATGGTTAGAGGTTCTTATTGAGCATATTTGAAGTACTTGTTTTGTTTTCATCCATCGTTGAGTCCCAACGACGATCCATGAAGACTATGCCGCATGTATCCACCCGACCAAGACATGATACATCGACAAAGTCAACACCAAGACATATTGCATCTACATCTACATCAGCAAAGCATCAGGAAATTGAAGTCATGAAACCCAATCACAGACAACCTTGCCGACCTCTACACGACGTCACTGCCGAAGTCAACTTTCCAAAAGCTTGTCGAGGAATTGGTATGCCTAACTATCATATGCAATGCTTGTAGTTCTCATTTGGAAGTTATGTCAAACTCAGAGGGAGTATCCAGAAGTATACTACTTGATCTTAATGTACTTTTTTCCCTACGATTAGAAGCATTTTTTCCACTGGGTTTTTGCTACCTAACTAGGTTTTAACGAGGCACCCATCCTGGGCTGATCATACCCTTGTGAGCTCTTCTACTTGCGTCCATAAGACGTATAGTTTTGACTTAATGCAACTTCTCACTTTTCTCCTTAGTGTATGGGTTTTTCTCCCACCTTGGGTTTTACCATAGTGAGGTTTTGTGAGTTTTACTTTTTATGCATTCTTCCGTTGATATGAGACTCGTATTCGCTCATTGTGTCGACGACTTCATCAACTGTACTTGCTTCATCACTGAATACTTGATGCGCCATTTACTTGAGTATTTACACACTCAAGGGGGAGTGTTGCAGTCCTATTAGATTAGGAATGTGATTGTGTAAATCCTAGTAGATCTACGGATATATCGTATATTCCTATTAGGAGTTAATTACCTATTAAGAGTTGGAATAACACTCACCCACAATTACACATCTCTCTCTTCTTCTCTCTATGCCACACCTTCTCTCTCTATATGGCCTCCATAATTGTTCAGTAAATTATGCCTACAACAATTTAAACAAATTCAAAAAATATTTTAAAATATAATAAATACTTAAAAATCAATTTTAGGGTAATATTGTTCTTCACAAGAATTATAACCAAAAAGTAATGTACCCAAATAATTATTAACATATTTTTAAAAATAACTATTAATATATTTTAATACATAAAATAAATATATATAATTAGCGTGGGTACATTTAGCAAAATAAAAAATGGGTACAAATAAATAAAAAAATATGGGTACAAATACAAATAAAAGTTTAAAAAATATGGGCACAAAAAGGAATTAATATATGGGTACAAATTAAAGCTGAAAAGAAAATTGGTACAACTTAAAAAATGGCTTGCAAAATAAAAATGGGTACAAACTAAATATCAAAATATGTGATAAAAAAATTCAGCCATAAATATAAATATACAAAATGTAACATTTCTAACACTTAATGAATATATTTAGAAACAAAAAAAAATATTTTATTATTGAAATATTAATGATGTTTATTAAAATCTAAAGACCTTGATCAAAAATTGAAAATGAATAAGGTTTTAATCAATAGAGTATCAAAAATAGGGATGAAAACCTAATTTTTCTTTATTTAATTACCAAATTGATTTAGTAAAAATTTTACAAACGCTACTTTGATTAGATGGGTGTGCACATACTGTTCAAATAATGACTCTTGTCAATCCATTCTGACTCATGTTTCAGTGTTGCCATTTAGTAGTACGGTATAATGGTAATCCTCTTTACTTGTAAGTGAGATGTCTTAGGTCCTATTCTAGCCAAAGACGAATTTGAACCAATTATTGTTAGCATATTGTGAGACTTAGTCCACATCCCTTCAAGTAGAAAATATTGTTTTGTTCAAAAAAATAAAAAAACTCATGTTTCATCTACCACCTCCTTTAATTTATTAAATGTTTTCCACTAAGCACTCCCATATCTTCTACTTTCTCGAAGACAAGTTATAATCGACGAAAATCTTACACCAACTCATCAAGGAGTCTTGGAGTGTTAAAATACATATGAAAAGTGCTCAAGCTAATGCGCAACACATGATGTGTTTTGATCAAATTTCTAACTGAGATTGATAGGGGTGGTACATCCACACGAAAAGTAGAGTCTGGTTCGTAAATTGGCAAGACTTTTGTTTGGTGGTAGTTGTGCATCCTCATAGCTAAGTAGTCCATGTGGTGTTTGTGAAAAATATGAAAACATAACATAAATTGCGTTTTAAAGAGTACATATAACAAATGATTATCGGGATCGATTTACAAATGACTACTTGGAAGAAGTTATTTACAAATTCTTCGTACCTCTTTGTAATACTTAAATAGTGCACTTCTGGTTCCGCTTGCAACCCTTCTAATGGGTTGGGCCATGCGTCAAGGGCTTGGACTACGAACAAACTTCCTAATTTTGTTTCCATTTTTAGCAAAGATGGAGAGAATGAAAAGGAGTCAATCATCTCTAGTTCGTGTTAAAAGTGCACATTTAGACTACAAATCTGAACAAGATTCATTAAATTATTTAACTTAACCAGATCTAATGGCTTATTGTTTGAATGTAACTAATATGTTTATTTTTAATGTGCATTAGAAAAAGCCATAGAGTGAATGATCCATAGCATCTTTGCTTATATTGGGCTCATCAGCCTTCAGGGTCCACAACAACAAAATATATATCTGAACAAGAGCCGTTAGATCATTTGACCTAACGAGATCGATGACTTTTGTTCAAATGTGTAACTTAAATATGCATTAGAGAAAGCATAAGAAAAAGAGAGTGAAAGGTCCATATCATCTTCACTTCTATTGGGCTCATCAGCCTTCAAGGTCCACAACCAAAAAAAAATATATATATATATATAACCCTTACCAAGAGGGATCCCTATTTTTCTAAAAAAATGGGGACACCCTCTTGATCGTTGGATTGACTTTAATGAAATTATGTGGTTGAGATTAAAACACAGGCCACACAATTTCATTAAAAACTAATCCAACGGTTAAGAGGGTGTCCCCATTTTTTAAGAAAAATGGGGATCCCTCTTGTGAAATGATTCCTATATATATATATATATATATATATATATATTTCTATATATATATTTCTATTCACAAGTAAACGAAACATGAACTAGTATATGTATGAAATGGCTAATAACACTTTCAAATAACCAAAAATGCTTTTACAATGTTTTGCAGAATATGAAAATATGTTTAGATTCTAAAAGAACTTTTTGGTGCTCTTTGGATAAGTATTTGGACGAAATGTACTTTTTTTAAAAAAAAAAAGCACTCAAATTTTCATAAATAAAATATATTTTAAATAAATAAAAGCAGTTCTAACAAAAACGCTAATGGCGATAAGCGTTTTCTAGGTGAACACTCAAGAGAGTTCCAAGGATTCGAACCAAATGGATGCAAACAATGGATAAAATAGTGAATAAGAGAGCATTGAACATCAAGCACAATGATACATTGAAGTCACAGTGTCACACACAAAGCATAACAAATTTAAAAAAGAAAAAAAAAACAAAAATATTGCGTGAATTATGAACAGAGAGAGTTTCGACTTTCAACGAAAGTGCATAAAAAAAATAAAAATAAAAAGTAGTTGCATATTTCCATTATTTACTTTCTATGGGAGCCGTTTTAAATGCATCTCCTTCACCTGCACGAGAGACTTCTATATCAGCCGGGAATAACGACTATATTATGAAAGAGTAGGCAGACTACGCCCATTCCTTTATGAGTGGCTTTAGCCAACATACAAGACAAAGCGTAGGCAGCGGCCACACGGCCATTTGGCTGGTCGTGTGTTGACATACTTTCATGTGTTTCTTTGTGTAACACACATATCACTAAAAACAAAATGGTCTCTTTACATGATTTTTGAGATTGTTCATCGTGAATTATTTTAGTTGTTCTATGAAAAAATTCTATTGAATTAAAGAAATCACTAGTCTAACTAGAGGATTTGATTTGACAAAAATGCCCTCAATTTAACAGATATTTTTCATAGAATTACAAAATGATTGACAGTGACAATCTCAGAGACCACAACTATCGATTTAAATCTCAAGAATCAAAGTGAAGAATTATAATAATCTCAATGGCCATTTTGATTTAAAACACAAGTTGTATACAACTACGATCGGTTATTACCTACGTTTTACTCAAGAAGCTACACATTATTCAATTGAATGATTGTAGGACTACTTGGATTTAAAAATTATTAATAAATAAAATTGGAGAATTGGAGAAAGACTGTTCACGTGTACTCATCAACTCTTGAGATTTTCAGTGAATTTCGAAAATCAAAGTAACACATCACGTGTCATAAAATCAGTGTAAAAATATTTAAAAAAGATCTTATTTACGCTTATATTGTATTCTGAATATATCGAAATATCTCTGTCTGATATGTTGTAGTGAATACCAATCAATCTAGGGAGTTTTAATGAAAAGTCCACGGTACTGTTCACTTTAACGAAAAACCACAATTTAACACTAAAAAGTCAAACCTGGTACTATTCACTTTACCCTTTATTTTGTCCTTATTGTTAAAACTCAAAGTTTTCAAGCCCTTTTCGTTAGTTTTCCTATCAATCTATGGTACAAATATTGGCCCCTCCTCCATGGTCCATCGCCACCTGCCAAAATGGTCACAACCCACAAGCAACCTTTCTGTTTGACCTGTGGGAGGGTAAAAGGCTTTCTGTCCAAGGATTTGCAAATTTTCCCCACGAAATTAAACATTACTTTCTCAGATGGACAACTGTTTCCCTGATCTTTTTAGGACCAGTATCTATGCCCTGCATTTACTTTTACAGAACACTCTAGTTAGTAATTGTATAAAGGTTAGTAGGGTAAGTTTATTATAGCCCGGATTACCAGATAGTGCGACATGATGCACGCCTTACGGTTCAAGATTTCTTTCAAACGCCCTGTGATTGATAACAACATTATAAAATGTGGTTAGTGTTTCTCCCTGGGGATATTGATACGGAGATTGACATGTAAGTTCTTGAAGAATTACATGGACTGGCTCAAATAGTTCCAAACCACGGAACACCCTCTCGACTCGTTTGAGGCGTTCACTTACGGATTGAAGCAATTTGACGAATGTGGTATACCTGTCACAGTGATTATTTGATCAGTCAGGGATATGAATTATGTCCTTGCATGTTAAACTATGAAGTCTTATTCCGAATTGCTAGAGTTACAGTTTATGTCGTTGACATGAATCTCACTAAAACTCTGGAAGTGCTTAAGAGAACTATCTCGAACCTGAAGACGGAATTTGAGATGAATGATCTTGGGAATACTCGTTTATGTCTTGACCTGAAGTTCAAGCATTGTTTTGATGGTACTTTGGTCTACCAGTCGAACTATACCCCAGAGGTATTACCTTTGAGTATACCTATGATCTTTCATACACTATATGGAAATGAGACCCTTGAAGAGGTTATGGAATCCGAATTTCCATATTTGAGTTCAACTTTGCGCTTGGTTGTACTTAGCTCATTGCAATTAGAAATGACATCTCCTTCCATGCTGATCTATTGGTAAAAATACAACACCGCGCCTTCACGCAACCATTGAATTGGTATTAGAGACTTTTTTCTGCTACCCTGAAAGGTACTACAGATTTGGGCTAATCCCAACGCATCCCGAGCGGATCTGACCCCCCTGATCCTCGGAATGATGCTTACCTTATTTGTTATGTTGATGCGGGCAAATCCTAGAATTGTTATGTCTTTACCTTTAGGGATATCACAATATCTTGGTAGTCCACGATATGACCTTAGTTACAAAATCTTCGAAACGTTCCAAGACTCACCTCACTTCACTACGCCACATGTGAGACATGGTTGAGAGCTCTTGCTGAGCATATTCAAAGTACTTGTTGTTTTCATCCATCATTGAATCCCAACGACGATCCATGAAGACTATGCCGCATGTATCAACCTGACCAAGCTATGATACATCAATGAAGTCAACGCCAAGACATATTGCGTATACATCTACATCAGCAAAGCATCAGGAGATTGAAATCATGCAAGCCGATCCCAGACAACCTTGTCAACCTCTACACGACGTCACTACCGAAGTCAACCTTTTAGAAGCTTGTATGAGGAATTGATATGCCTAACTATTCATATGCAATGCTTGTAGCTCTCATTTGGAAGTTCTGTCAAACTCAGGGGGAGTATCCAAAAGTATACTCACTTCATCTTAATGTACTCGTTTTCCCTACAATTAGGAGCATTTTTCCCACTAGGTTTTTGCCACCTAACTAGGTTTTGACGAGGCACCCATCTTGGGCTAGTCATACCTTTGTGAGCTCTTCTACTTGCATCTAGAAGACGTATAGTTTTGACTTAATGCAACTTCTCACTTTTCTCCTTAGTCTATAGGTTTTTCTCCCACCTTGGGTTTTACCATAGCGAGGTTTTGTGAGTTTTACCTTTTATGCATTCTTCCCTTGATCTGAGACTCGCATTCGCTCATTGTGCCGACAACTTCATCAACTGTACTTGTTTCATCGCTGAAGACCTGATGTGCCATTTAGTTGAGTATTTACACACTAAAAGGGGAATGTTGCAGTCCTATTAGATTAGGAATATGATTGTGTAAATCCTAACATATCTAGGATATCCTTATGGGATTCTACTATATCTCTTAGACTATATATTATCCTATTATAGTTGTAATCCTATTAGGGTAAGGATTTAACCTTCCATACTACTATAAATAAAGGCACAATGGGTGATACTAGACCTGGCATTTTGGACCCGACCCGTTAACCCGACCCGACCCGACCCGTTAATATTAGTATTTGGGTGGGTGCTTAACGGGTCGGGTCGCTAACGGGTGGACCCGTTAACAACCCGTTAAATAACGGGTCATTTTGGGTCAACCCGTTAGCACCCGTTAGTGGAGGATATTTTAGTAATTTTAATAAAATCTTAACAACAAAAAATAGACTTTATGCAAAAAAAAAAATAATAATAATTGTTAACGGGTCTTAACGGGTGAAACGGGTGACTCGTTATCTTAACGGATCGGGTTCGGGTGACCCGTTAGCTTAATGGGTCGGGTTCGGGTGACCCGTTAACTTAACGGGTCGGATTGAACCCGACCCAAAACCCAATAAACCCAAACCGTTTACAGGTCTAGGTGATGCAACACACACCTCACAATTACATCTCTCTCTTCTCTCTATGTGCCACACCCCCTCTCTATTGCCTCTATAATTGTTCAGTAAATTATGTCTACAACAATAAATACTTAAAAATCAATTTTAGAGTAAAATTATTCTTCACAAAAATTATAACAACAAAGTAGTGTACCCACATATTATTAACGTACTTTTAAAAATAAAAATAAAAACTATTAATATTTTTTAATACATATAATTAGCATAGGTACATTTAGCAAAATAAAAAATGGGTACAAATAAATTAAAAAATATGGGTACAAGTGCAAATAAAAGTTGGATTTTTATATTAGCACCCCACATTAAAATTTAATATTAAATGATTTATTTACCCTACTATGCAATGGCAATTTTGACCTTATTAGGTTTGAAAAAAAAATAAAAAATAAAAATCTATATACAACCCAAATCACTTTTAACGTATTATTTATCTTTTTCAACTATCAAAACCCCTCCGACCCTCTATTGTTGAACAAAACCCTAACCAATGAAACTACAAACATGTTGATTGAGAAAAAAAAAATTGACGAATGAAACACGAAATCGATGTTTCGGAAGCTTCACATGAGGTAAGACTTCATATTTTTTATTGTTTTAGTGATTTTGACGACATCGATAATTATTTAATCTTGCTTTTGATCGTTATTCGAGCTTTTATGTTCGTATTTATCTTTTAGGGATCATAGGAATTACATGAAGAATTAAACACATAAAATTATCACCAAATATTAAAAACATAGAACATAGGTTTTAATGGTTGAATTGAAAACAACCCACGTATGCTTTAAATCACAGGCTGCATCTTTTGTCAAAATTCTAGTCGGCATTTTTTGTCCAAATTAAAAGCTTTATAAGATTTGAGAAATGTGGGGTGTATAGAAAGTATGGGGTACATGTAGAAAATGTAAGGTGTATATTAAAAATGTGGGGTGTGAGGGTATTATGGGGAAGTAAGTGGGGTATATTAAGATAATTTTTAATTGAAAAAGCAAATGTGGGGTTTATTAAGTATGTGGGGTTTATTCAACAATTTGTAGGGTGTTAATATAATAAGCCATAAAAGTTTAAAAAATATGAGCACAAAATTGAATTAATATATGGGTACAAATTAAAGATGAAAAGAAAATTGGTACAATAAAAAAAATAAAGGTACAAACTAAATATAAAAATATATTATAAAAAATTCAGCCATAAATATAAATATACCAAATGTAACGTTTCTAACACTAAATGAATATATATATTTATTTTTTTTGAAGAGAAAACGATAATTTCATTAAACAACCTCATGATGAGTACATAAATCTTGGAAGAGAAGTTCCTGGATAAGAATAGGAGGCTCCTCGAACCAAACTAAATTATTGCCACAAGACAAAGTAAACTTGGCAAGACGGTGCGCAACACCATTACATAAACGATTAGTAGGGGTGGATTTTTTTGCCAAATTGCCGTGCCAACCGAATTGCCAACCCTGCCATACCGATTTTGTGCCAAATTTTTTGCGCCAATCGGTAATGGTACGGTAATGTACCGTACTGAAATTTCATGGTACGGTATTGGTAATGGATACCATTACCACGGTATTACCGTACCGTACCGAAAATAAAATAAAATATATAATTTATAAATTATATATTAGATAATTATATAACACATATTTATAATATTCCAATAATTTGAAAATAAAACCCTACTTATATTAGCATTGTTGTTGGTGACTTTGATCTCTTGAAATGGTGGAAATCAACTACAAAAGAGTACTTAATTCTTTCACAAATGGCCAAGATATCTTTGTAACCCCGACTTCTATCGTTGCTAGTGAAAATGCATTTTGCCTAGGAATGAGGGTTGTTGACCTTTTTAGGGCATCCTTGATTTCTAAAATAGTAGAGGCACTAGTGTGTACTAGTGGTTAGCTTAGGGCAGATAAAGTAAACTTCTACAAGGAACCAACATAAGATATGCTTCAATTTACAAGGAAATAGAAAAAGAGGAAACAAGAAAGATATGCTTTAATTTTTTTTAGTAAATTTGTTATTAAATGGTTTTCAACTTTAATTCTTTTTGCTACTAATTAATATGTTTTATTTGTTTGTAATGTAGGCTTGACACAAGCTCAATTTTTACAAGTTTAATGCTTCCTTCAAAAGCTTTGACATCTCAAGCCTGAATAATTGATCAATGAATTCTACTTTTGAAGTTTAGTTCCAATTTTCATTTGGTTTGAAACTTTAATTTCTGTTTGGATTGTTAACTTCTATTTGGATTGCAAGCTTAATTTTTATCATGAATCTTGATGCATTATTTGAATTATTGTGTGTGTGAATTGTGAACGATGAATAATAGATGAATTTAAGCTACAATGTATGAGATAGAGGTACAAAAAAAAGTTTTGCCCTTGAATTGGGTAAAAAAAACAAAAACAAAAACAAATTTTGTCCCAAAACAAAATGGCAATTACCATTGCCATACCATGCCAACCGAACTTTTGGCTATACCGAAAGTTTGGTACGGTAATTGGTATGAGGGTTTTGGTACGGTAACCGTACCGAACCCACCCCTAACGATTAGCATGGATAAAACTCACCCTATGGAAATTGGAAGCCAGCAGCATGACATCATCTGCAATCATACCCAGCTCCGAGGCGTCAGAATGATGAAGATTAAGTGTCGTAACGACCTTCAAGCAGTCGCTCTCCACCACCACCTATTGGAAACCTTGCTGCAGCGCCAACTGTAAACCAAACCTAATTGCATACATCTTAATGATCGAAACCGAGACAATGCCTGCGTATTGGTGCACCCCGGCCATCAAGTGACCTCCCCTCCAGTCCCGAAACACCACTCACACTCCCCCGAGCTTGTCTCAAACTCTCAGCGCCCCATCAGTATTAGGCTTGACCCACCCTTGAGAAGGAGGAGTTCACCGTGGAGAAAAGAGACCCCAGACCTAGATGTATTCGTATTAGCCTCCTGAAACGCCAACAACCAAGATGTCACCCGCTGCCATACGACCATGGGAGAGGCGCTAACTCATTTCCACACCCGTGCATTCCTTTCCTACCAAATACCCCATAACAACATGCATGCTAACTCAAAATCCCCCACCTTCCATTCAAGCACATCCAGCAACCACTCTTTAAGTAGAAAAAAAAAAGAACTCCCAAACCCTCTCAGGCCCAACGGAGAACTGAACCATACTGTTTTGGCAAAAGAACAAGTAAAAATGACATTCTCCGCATCCTCCTCCCCTCTCTGACAAATCCCACACTCCGACTCCACCCTAACACCTTTCTTCATAAGATTCATTTTAGTAGGGAGAATGTTATGACATACTCGCCATGTGAAGTTCTTCACTTTAGGTGGGATATTAGCCTTCCAAAGATGCTTCCACAGTTTCACATAACCGCTTACATTGGAAGAAAATGATGCACTATTATCCATAGACTGGAGCCATTGCCGAGCCACCCAATATCCACTCTTAATTGAAAAACATCCCCGTTCATCATAGTGCCAGACCAATTTATCCTCTGGAGCACGAAAGCAAAGCGGGAGATAAAGGATGAGAGATACCTCTTCCGGGCTAAATAATTCCGACAGCAAATCGGTATGCCACGCCCTAACAGAAGTATCAATCAACTCCTCAACTTTCATACTAGCATATTCTGGAGGAGGCAATGATAAGACCTTAAAGGTGCAAGGTCTCGGCAACCACCTATCTGACCAAACTTGAATCTGCCGTCCGTCTCCCACCACCCATCTCGAACCCTTAACCAACACTTATCTAGCCCTAACAATACTCTGCCAACAAAACGACAACGACGGGGGTGCCTCCGCTTCCCAAAAAGAAGAATTCGGGAAGTACCTTGCCTTAAAAATATGTGCAATTAGTGACGAGGGATGGTGAAAAACCCTCCACCCTTGCTTTGCTAACACCGCCAAATTGAACGCGTAAAGGTCACGGAAGCCCAACCCACCTTCACCTTTAGATTTACACATCTTTTCCCAAGACCACCAATGAATTTTCCTATCTTCCGAACCATTCCCCCACCAAAACCGTGCCATAAGCTAATGCAACTCATCACAAAATGTCTTCGGGAGCAGAAAACAATTCATGGCATAAGTGGAAAGAGATTGGGTAACCACCTTAATAAGAAGTTCCTTCCCTGCATGGCTTAAGAGCTTACTCTTCCATCCATTTAAACGTTGCACCACTCTCTCCTTAATATACGAAAACATTTGCTTTTTATTCTTCCCCACACAAGTCGGCAAGCCCAGGTATCTCTCATGCCGCTCCACCAGCTGAACCCCCAAAAAACCTGCTAACAAACCCTGATTATATGGACTCACATTTGCACTAAAAGCAACGCTACTCTTGCCAAAATGAATCAATTGTCCCGAAGCCTGAGAATAAATATCAAGGATGCGTTGAATCACCCCACATTCATCCACATTAGCTTTTCCAAAGAAGAAGCTATCATCCACAAACAAGAGATGATGAATCGTAGGAGCATCCCCACACAGCCGAATGTCACTCAAGGCCCCCTCCTACTCCTTCTTCACAATAAGCGCCGATAAACCTTCAACACACAAAAGGAATAAATATGGCGACAACGGATCTCTTTGTCGGAGTCCCCGGGACGGCAATACATATCCACACGGCTGACCATTAACCAAGAAGGAGTACAAGACGGAAGTGACACACACCATCACCATTTTGATCCAATCACTAGCAAAGCCCAACCTCTCCATCATAACCTCCAGGAATCTCCATTCAACCCGATCATATGCTTTGCTAAGGTCAAGTTTAAGGGCAAAAGAGCCATCCCGCCCACTTCTCTTGTTATGCAAAAAAATGCCCAATTTCCGCCACCACCTGAAAGTTATCAGAGATAAGCCTTCCCAGCCCAAATGCACTCTGATTTGGCGAAATGATCGTATCCATCATCCCCTTAAGGCGATTTGCGATCACCTTAGCTCCAATTTTATGCAACACATTACATAAACTAATAGGGCGTAATTAGGACATATCTTGTGGCTTATTAACTTTAGGAACCAAAACCACATGAGTGAAACAAATTTTCTTCTCCAAATATCCAGACTGTAAGAAAGATCGAACCGCCTCGACAACATCGGACCCAACCACATGCCAAAATCGTTGATAAAAAAATAGGGATATACCATATGGCCCTGGTGATTTGGATAGGTGCATTTGGAGCACCACCACTCTAATCTCCTCAGCGGAATACGGTTGCAACAACAAATTATTCATCTCTAGTGTAACCCGAGGTGAAACCGCCCCCAGTACCTCCTGTAACGCATTAGTGAGAACTCCCTACGATTTAAAAATCCTCTGGAAGTATCTTACCACCGTATCCTTTATACCCTCTCGTGTATCACACCATATCTCATCCTCCCCCCCCCCCAGTAGCCCTTTTATAGTATTCTTCCTTCGTCTATTCGAAGCGCGAGTATGGAAAAACTTCGTATTATGATCCTCTTCCTTAAGAAACTGGGTCCGCGCTCTTTGCCGCCAATACGTTTCTTCTCGGCCAAGCAAAGTATCAAGCTTATGCATCAACACACCTCGATGTTCAATAAGATCAGGAGACAGATGATGTTCAAAAAGCACACCCAGTTTGTCCCTTACTTTCGTAATCTCCAACTTAGTATTCCCAAAAGTATAACACTATCATTCTAACAAAGCCACCCTAGTTGCCCTAACCTTGTCACAGACACGCATTAGAGTCGACCCCCTTTGATGTCCATTCCACGCAGACACTATAGTTTCCTCACAAGTAGCATCAAGCAACCACATATCCTCAAAACGGAAACGTCGGGGCTTCCGAACAACACCAACCACTGAGTCTCGAATCTCCACCACAATAGGTAAATGATCCAATTTGGAAGGATTAAGGTGACAAACCCGAGAGCACGGAAACAAACTGATCCAAGCTTGTGTGGCAAGCACACGATCTAGACGACAACGTACCTCATCCTCCCTATTATCCGTCCACGTAAAATCACTACTAACAAAACCAAGATCCACCAACTGACACTCATGCACCACTTCGCGAAAACCATGCATTTGACTTTCCCTTCGTCTCACCCTTCCAAGCTGCTCTGAAGCACTGAGCACCTCATTAAAATCCCTCACACATAACCATGGAAGAGAACACTGTTGGCTCAAATTAGCCAATAGCGCCCATAACAGATGGCGATCAGCTGTATTCGGATAGCCGTAGAAGCCCGTAAACCGCCACCAACCCGAAGTCCTTCCAATCCTACATTCAGCATCAATATGATTAGAAGAAGATGACCTAACCACTAACTCAACTTCCTCCTACCAAAGTAACCACAAACTCCCTGACCTTCCGTTGCTCGCCACCGTAACGGAATTCTGAAACCCCATACCATCTTTCTTAACCTCCATTGCTTGAAAACTACATTTGGTTTCACATAGAAAAACCAAGAGGGGATGTTGTCGCTGGATAATCTCCTGCAACGCTTGAACTGCACGAGAGTCCCCCAACCGCAGTTCCAACTTAGGCAATTCATTGTGAACGGTGGGGTTGCTCACCGACAAACCCCACCGATGGACTAGAGCACCTCTTCTTAGAACCAATAGAAACCTCGTCTTTAGCATGAGAATCCCTATCTCTGCACCTCTTAAAGCCCGTTACCAATCGACCTCCTAACTCCAAGTTAACGAGCCCCCTTGGGTTAGGAACCGCTTCAATAATCACACCACAACATTTGAGACAGCCCCAAACCGTCAGAGGGGATCCTCCATTGGAAAAACACCCCCCAGCAACATTAGAGACCCTGCCGTATCCCCCTCACCACCTCCCTTCTTAACCATTTCCTGCACCGAGAGCACTCTGGTACCAAGTTCCTCCCACAACTGCTCATCCAGAAACTCGGGTGAGCTATTGACCACCATATCATCCACTTCTTCATCCGCAAACACAGGAGCCTGCATTCACCACCCTTGCCCAACATCATCTCCCAACCCAAACCGACACGGCCGAGAACCCCGTATCGAACCCAACACTGGTTGCCCAACTCGCAACCACGAGCCAAAGGGTGCATGAAACTCATGCACATGACCCCCATTAGAAGAAGGACATTGTGCCCCCTTACGATCTAAGCAACCACACAGAAAGCAGAAGTCTAGTAAACGTTCATATTGTAGCAACACACCCACAACACCTCCTCCCTTCGCATCTTTCAAATGCACATGCAGCCCTCTCTTTAAAGGCAACGTAACATCCACCCCTACAAGCACTCGTAAGAACTCCCCCACACCGCAACCATTGTGGTCAGTATCAACCTGAACCACCCTACCAATTGTGGCCCCTAGGGTTTCCCCCATACTAGCAGACATAAGAGATGGAGGCAGCCCATGAATTCTAACCCAAAACTCATGTTCAACTAATGGTATACTTGAAGGCACCGCAAATCCCCTCACCTCCGCAAGCAAAAGTAAAGACCTCCCAAAGAACCAAGGCTTACCATTCAAAACTGTACGCATATCCTCCTCTGAATTGAAGGAAAAGAGCATTATATCCTCCCCAATCGACATAGCCTCTACTGCAACCTTTGGCTGCCACAAATCCTTGATAACCCTCATAACAATATGAGATCGAGTCTTCCTCGTCGTGAGAACCTTCCCAACCACGAAGAACTTATCAAGCTTCAACCTTTCCTTGGTCGTATCACTGAACTCTACCTCAATCTCCTCATCCTCCGACAACCTAAGTCAGTTACGGAAGAGCTTCAGGAGATGATCCATCTTTCCCCCGTCAATTGCCCACCAATCACCGTTGATCGATAGTGACGGAAAGCGATGAAACCCTAGGAACCCTAGACTTTTGAAAACCCTCAAGCACAAGCACGCAAGCGGAGAGACTTTTTACTAAATGAATATATTTAGAAACAAAAAATATTTTATTATTTAAAATAATTATGACATTTATTAAAATCTAAGAACCTTGATCAAAAATTGAAAAGGAATAAAGTTTTAATTAAAGGAGTAGGAAAAATAGGAATGGGAACCTAATTTTTCCTTATTTAATTACCAAATTGATTTAGTAAAAATTTCATAAACGCTACTTTGCGTAAAGGGGTGTGCACATTCTGTTCAAATAATGACTTGTCAATTTACCATTCCAACTCATGTTTCAGTGTTGCCACTTAGCAGTACAGGTCTAGTGGTAATCTTTTTCATTTGTAAGTGAGATGTCTTACCACCTAACTGTATTGTTTTGGGGTAAAATATTGGAGATATTGACCAAGTTTCACATGATGATGAGCTGAGTTGCTCAAACCATCAGCTGCATGTGCGCATTATTGAGTTGAGGTGATCCACTTATCAATCTGTGTGCTCAAAATTTCTAATCCAATTTGATTCGAAGCCAATAAGATTGACAACAATAAACTAAATTACTTTCAATTTAGTAATGTTTTTCAAACGATAAACTGATTTTATTCGTGATGAAATGTGAATCGAAACATTAACATCAGCGGCGAGAGATTAAATTACCAAATTGATTTAGTAAAACTTTCACAAACGCTACTTTGATTAAAGGGGAGTGCACAGACTGTTCAGATAATGACTCTTGTCAATTTACCATTCCAACTCATGCTTAGTGTTGCCACTTAGTAGTACAGTTTAGTAGTAATGCTCTTCACTTGTAAGTGAGAGGTTTTAGGTTCGATTCTAACCAAATGTGAAGTTGGACCATAATATTATTAGCACATTGTGAGGCTTAGTCCACATCCCGCCCAGTAGACAATATTGTTTTGTTCAAAAAAAAACAAAAAATTGATGTTTCAATGTTAATCTACCACCTCCTTTAATTTATTAAGTGTTTTCCACTAAGCACTCACATATCTTCTGCTTTCTCGAAGACAAGTTATAATCGACGAAATTCTAACACCAAGTCATCAAGGAGTCTTGGAGTGTTAAAATACATATGAAAAGTGCTCAAGCTAATGCGCAACACATGATGTGTTTTGATCAAATTTCTAATAGAGATTGAGAGAGGTGGTACATCTACACGAAAAGTAGAGTCTGGTTAGTAAATTGGCAAGACTTTTGTTTGGTGGCAGTTGTGCATCCTCATATCTAAGTTGTCCATGTGGTGTGAAAAATATGAAAACATAACATAAATTGGATTTAAAGAGTACTTATAACAAATGATTCTTGGGATAGATTTGCAAATGACTACTTAAATTATTTACAAATTCTTCGTACTTAAATAATGCACTTCTGGTTCCGTTTGTGATTTACTTCTTAAGTTATTGTTGTTCTAATGTTGTGATATGCTAGAGGTTAAAAAGAGTTCGGTGGCAAATTTTATTGGCTATTAGTTTCTTTCTAAATTGACCGCTTAAAGACCCTTGGGCAAGAGACGAGGCTAAACTGGCCCCCTTGAAGTCAGGAGGATCCTCGCCGGATCCTCTTTGTGAGGATCTTGGGGATCCTCCAATCATATTCGTTCATCGCACATTGTGCGGTCAGAAATCATTGTAAATTTTTTTATTTAAAATTGAATATAAACAGTTCTTGACAAAAACTGACCGCACGATATACGATGAAATGATGTAATTTGAGGATTCCCATAATCCTCACAAAGAAGATCCGGCGAAGATCCGGCGAAAATCCTCTCTCCCCTTGAAGAGCCTTGGGAATTAATTTTCAATCGGTGTTAAATAACACTTTAGCCTAGACTAATTTGCGAGCATTAGGCTTGTGGCCATGCGTCAAGGGCCTGGACTACGAACAAACTTCCTAATTTTGTTTCCATTTTTAGCAAAGATGGGGAGAATGAAAAGGAGTCAATTTTCTCTAGTTCACGTTAAAAGTGCACATTTGAGTTACAAATTTGAACAAGATTCGTTAAATTATTAACTTAACAAGATCTAATGGCTTATTGTTTGAATTTGTAACTAAAATGTTTATTTTTAATGTGCATTAGAAAAAGCCAAAGTGAATGATCCATAGCATCTTTGCTCATATTGAGCTCATCAACCTTCAGGGTCCACAACAACAAAATATACATTTGAACAAGAGCCGTAAGATCATTTGACCTAACGAGATCAATGATTTTTGTTCAAATGTATAACTTAAATGTGCATTAGAGAAGGCCTAAGAAAAAGAGAGTGAACGGTCCATATCATCTTCACTTCTATTGGGCTCATCAGCCTTCAGGGTCCACACACACAAAAACAAAAAAACAAAACAAACAAACAAACATTTCTCTTCACAAGTAAACTCAACATGAACTAGTATGTGTATGAAATGGGCTAATAACACTTCCAACTAACCAATGACGCTTTTACAATGTTTTGCAGAATATGAAAATATGTGTAGATTCTAAAAGAACTTTTCTATGCTCTTTAGAAAAGTATTTGGACGAAGTGTACTTCCAAATACTTTTTAAAAAGGGAGGTTTAATGAAAAGGTTCCGGTACTGTTCACTTTTAACGAAAAAATAACTTTTTTACCTTTAACTGACACTATTCACTATACCTTTAAAAAGGACTTTTCGTTAAAAGGGAAGTTTTTTTGGACTTTTCATTAGTTTTCCTTTTTAAAAAAGCCCTCAAATTCTCATAAAGAAAAATATACTTTAAATAAATAAAAGTATTTTTACCAAAAACGCTAATAGCTATAAGCGTGTTCTAAGTGAACACTCGAGAGAGTTCCAAGGGTTAGAACCAAGTGGATGCAAACAAATGGATAAGATAGTGAATAGGAGAGCATTAACATCAAGCACAATGATATATTGAAATCACACACAAAGCATAACAAATTAAAAAAAAAAAATTGCGTGAATTATGAATAGAGAGAGTTTCGACTTTCAACGAAAGTGTATAAAAAAAGTCCAATGCACAAGACAAAGCGTACGCAGCAGCCACACGGCCATTTGGCTGGTCGTGTGTTGACATACTTGCATGTGTTTCTTTGTGTAACACACGTTTCACTAAACACAAAATGATCTTTTTACATGATATTTGAGATTATTTATTGTAATCATTTTAGTTATTTTGTGAAAAAAATTCGTGGAATTAAAGAAATCACTAGTGTTGAATTAAAGAAATCACCAGTTCAACTGAAGGATTTGATTTGACAAAAATGCTCTCAATTTAACGGAGATTTTTCAGAGAATGACTAAAATGATTAACAGTGACAATCTCAGGGACCACAACTATCGATTTAAATCTTAAGAACTAAAATAAAGAGTTATGACAATCTCAATGATCATTTTGATTTAAAAGACAAGTTGTATACAATTACGATCGGTTATTAGGTACGTTTTACTCCAAATAAGAAGCCACATATTATTCAATTGAATGATTGTAGGACTACTTGGATTTAAAAAATTATTAATAGATAAAATTGGAGTATTGGAGCAAGGTTATTCACGTGTAACCATCCACTCTTGAGATTTTCAGTAAATTCGAAAATCAAAGCAGCACATCACGTGTCATAAAATCAGTGTAAAAATATATAATAAAAAAAATCTTATTTACGTTTATATTGTATTTTGAATACATCGAAATATGTTTGTCTGATGTGCTGTAGCGTATACCAATCAATCTCTGGTACAAATATTGGCCCCTCCTCCATGGTCCATCACCACTTGCTAAAATGGTCACAACCCTCAAGCAACCTCTCTGTTTGACTCGTGCGAGGGTAAAAGGCTTTTGTCCAAGAATTTTCAAATTTTCACCACAAAATTGAACATTATTTTCTCAGTTGGACAACTTTTTCCCTGATCATTTTAGGACCAGTATCCATGCCCTGCGTTTACTTTTACAGAACACTCTAGTCAGTGATTGTGCACAGTTATTAGGGTAAAGTCTGTAATAGTCCGGATTACGGGGTAGTCCCATTTTATATTAATTAGATTGGCAGATAAGTAAAAATAGTTCCACAAACGGAGAATAAGCTTGAGAGCCACATGGAATTAAAGCTGTCAATTTTTTTTTTTGACCTCAATTCAATCCTGACTGTTCTTTCTTAAAAAAAAAAAACTTGACCGTTCATTCTTCGTATTACTAAGCAGTTCAAACTATTGAAGAAAACTGAGGTTATTAAGTTGTTACTCTTAGGGCTCGTTTGGAAGTGTGCTTTTAAAATGATTGAAAACGGTTTTTGGTATAAATATTTTTGGAACCAATCATTTATAAAGATGTAAGTGAGTTATGGAAAAGTATTTAAAGTGCTTCCTGCAAGAATCACATAAAAAAATGTTTTTGAAACTCAAAAATATTTTATCTAAAAACACTTTTAGTCATTTTAAAATCACTTCTAGCAAATCCTTACTCTTTAGTTCTAAGTAATATCAGCACCTTATCATGAGGATGCGCTTTCAATTAGTACGAGACTCAAACGCAGGCGTCCACGTATTGTGAGAGGTTATGATAAGAATTCCTCAATGGGTATGAGTTAGAGAGAGGCTATTTGCAAAATAAAACTTTATAATTTGGAGTGGGAAAAGAGCATATATCTCAACCGCCCCTGAAATCGTTCATGACACACAAACATGATACCTACATACTAGCTACCTATTCATTAATGTCTGTCTTTTTTCCTTCTTTATTTTAATTAAAATAGGTCTTAGACTCAGAGATGGATTGTCTTGCCTCCCCATCTCATACCATTTATTTCTGTGATCACGGTTAAATCATGTCAACATTTTATATTGATTTTTTTATAAAAATAATAAGACAAAAAGGAATAGGAATATAAAATGTTGACGTGGCTTAATCGTGACCACATAAATAAGAGGGGATGAGAAATGGATGGGATGAGGGAGGGTATTCAATCCAGGTCCCTCCAACTCGACACATGATGAAGTCTGTATCATTATACTGTTGAAATTAGAAGGACTTGTATGGTTTAGATATACCTTTACATTAACATTCTGGTTCAATAATACATGTAGATATTGCATATATTATTATGGTATGGACCAAAGATAATTATATATATATATATATATATATATAAATGAGAACTTTAACGAAAAGCTTATTGTTAACTTTAACGAAAAATCATATTTTTACACTAAAAATCAATCCTAATACTATTCACTTTACCTTTTATTTTACCCTTATCGTTAAAACTTAAAGTTTTCAAATCATTTTCATTAGTTTTTCTTAAATGATATTGTTATTAAACTGAGACGTGTTTGTGGTTGTGATTGTGTACTGGTCTATTATATTCGGTGAGATGGTTACGTCTCTTTGGGTTTGAGTTGGGTTGGGTCATGACTGTGAGTCCGACATTCTTACAAGGACAGAGAAGAGCCGCAGGCCCACGACACGACTCCGAAACGATGTGTCTCAGATAATTGTCGGGTATTCTATTCACCTCCCGATCCTCAGCGTACGCGTGTCGCCAGATCCAGCATTCAACCCCACTCCGCCCGAGCGTGTTTGTTCAGAACTCAAACTAAACGACAGAGATCCGTGGACTGTCGCATAGGAGTGGGCCCCACCAACAAACACCAGAGTCCATTAAAAACTCTGCAGACGTGGCAGTGCCAGGTCATCATAAATCACTCAAGTCAAAACTCGTACGACCTCTCTCTCTCTGTCACGCCATCCTCATGGGTTGTCCCTAGCTGTCCAACTCCTCACTCCGCCCTATGATATACGGAAGGAGGTCCAAAGAGCTAAATGCGCACCCACGGCGCACGTTAGCAAATGCTGGTAAAGGACAGCAATAACCCCACAAATTTTATTATTTTATTTGTATTTTTTGTTCTGAACAACGACAGTCTAACCGGCAGTAGCGTCAGTTGGGTTGTGTTTTTAAGGGCCGAAGACAATGACAAAGCTGTCGTTGGGTCATTTGGTTTGGACCAATGAAAACCAGAAATTAATTTACTTGGCATTTTATTTTATTTTAAAAAATTAAGTTACCGTTTGGTGTTTGGATGGAAAAAGAACAAAATTGGAAATCGAGAGGAGGACAACGGTCTCCTTTTTTAGAGAGTTTAAAAAACATGATATTTGTCTTGTTTGGTGTGATTGTTTGCTACTTTTCCAGCTCACTTGATAGTTCATACTTCATATCCTTGGCCTTCTTCACATGGTGGAAAACCCTACCAACAATCCATTATGAGTACGCCCTTTTACGTGTTGAAATATCTCATATCGATTGTATCTTTGAAAAAAAAGAAAAAAAAGTTTAAATAACCTAACTCCGCTTCAATCAATACCTAGGCATTTGGTGATAAAACCTCACACCTGGCAGATTTTGCTGGTGGTAATTACCAAGTTTGAGACAATATCGGTGTTCTTTGAAGTTGTCATTCTGCTCGTCTCTCTAAAAATTTCATATTACATGTGGCAAATGTTAAGCTTAACTTGTAGACAATAAACACAAACAGAGTGACGTGAAGCACGTGTGACCTTTTAGGTTTCATACGTGAAACAATTTACTCTAATATCATGAAGAAAATTGAAGTTCTACCATAAAACCAAATGGCAATATGGGAGTGGCCCAACTTACTTATAAGCTCATGTAAGGTATCTTATCTCATTAATATGAGCTTCATTCTCAACATCACATACGTGATTAGTAATTAAATGTGTCACGTAGGTGACTCGTAACTAAATGTGTTGAAGGCGGTTTGTTTGGAGAGTTTGTCCATTTTTCATACAATTTGTACATGTTACGTTGTTACATTATTATTAGTTAATTACATTCACATTTAAAGTAAATAGTTCGATTAAACAGACGAACGATATAAGATACCGAAACAGTTTGGTAAGAAAACACAAACTTTATCTACGTACGGTTAACAAATAATTAGTCGTGTGAACGTATTTATGGTCAATTAGCATCGGCAACAAAGTTGTTGGTATTCCTCAATTCATAACGAAAAGGGTCAATTTGGAGGACCACAGAGAGTAATGAGCTTAAAGAGAAGCAAACAAATCCAGAGGGATGATGAGGACCCCACACTCGTACCATTAATTCCTGGCTGTGTGGACGGCAATTTGTACGTCAACTGGACCAAACAAGAGGAGAATTAATTGTTACAAAAACCACCTAATTTGATGTTGTCAATGCTAAATCTAGTTTAATTTTTCATCAAAAGAATCTAATTTAATTTAGATTAATTGCAAAGGTCACATCATATACACTTGTTGTCTCGACCTTGTGTTTTGCTATCAATTGGGAGTGTGCTTAACGGACCAAATTCATGCATCTCCGTCTAAATTTTAATTTCTTTGACTTTTCACAGTACATTGATGTATCTAAAGTATTGAATTTGAATGGTTAGATTGAGATTGTCAAGATTCAAACATGTCAATTTAATCGTTAGATGTATTATGACTTATTTTCATACATCGGTAGGTTGTTGAATTTTCGCTCTAAGAATTTGTAGCTTAAGCTAAAAAGTAAAATGGGTGTCTAAAATCAGAGAAAGTCTTAGGTCCGGCATTCGAATCACGTGTTTGTGAGAACCTTAGACACAAAACAAAACCCCTCATGACCCACCACCTCCTATTTTAAGGCCACTACTATCCCTTGTAATGGTCTCGCCCCTTCTCACACCACCTCATAGCCCACCACCTCCAAGTTCCTCACACAATAATCTCTCCTAAAATCATGCCTAAAGGGTAAGAGAAGAGATTCTTATGTGAAGAACCCAGAGGTTGCGGGGCATGGGGTTGTGTGAGAAGGGGTGAGATCATTATATGAGATAGTGGTGGGTCTTCAAACAGAAGGTCGTGAACCATAGGGATAATGTGAAAGGAAGGTAGCTGGGTCTTTACATAGAGTAGTAGTGGATCTCTAAACAGGAGGTTGTGAGACAAGGAAGATTTTGCGTTTAAAATTCGCGCGAACATGTGGTCTCAGACTTTTTTAGATGAGAGGGGACTTTTTCTTTCTTTCTTTTTCATAGGTGACAATTGAATTAAGGGTTTATATCACAAATGGTCCCTGAAATTGACCCCATCAATCAAGATGGTCCCTGAAATTGAAAATCGATCAATGTAGTCCCTGAATTTTAACCCCGGGAATCAATGTAGTCCTTCTGTTAGTGTTCCGGCCAAATTAACTTTAAAAAAGGTTAGAGAACCAATTTTTCATGGTAAAATGACCAAAAATAACTCTGTTACTTATAATTTTACTTGATTTTCTTTAAAAAAAAAAAAGAATGGAGCTAACCTAGTTAGAATTCGTTTTTTACTTGATATTTAAAAAAATTAAAATTTCCCACTTTTTTTGTTTTTATTTTAGTTTTAGCACCAAATCCATGAAAAAATGGAGAGAAAAGTGAAGATGGAAAAAGGAAAAGAGAGGTAGTAAGTAAAATCATAAGTAACGGGGTTACTTTTTGTCATTTTACCATGAAAAATTGGTTCTCTAACATTTTTTAAAGTTAATTTGGACGGAACCCTAACAGAAGGACTACATTGATTCACGAGGTTAAAATTCAGGGACTACATTGATCGATTTTCAATTTCAGGGACTATCATGATTGATGAGGTCAATTTCAGGGACCATTTGTGATATAAACCCTTGAATTAATGTGATTATGAAATCCTACAAGAGGTATCATATGTGTCGGGATTGATGTTGGTCCAGTTACTTCACCAAAACTTTCAACTTTTCACAATAAATAGATTTTTCCATTACGAGTCTGATGTTGTCACTTGAAAAAGTGTATTACTCTTATTATTATTATTATTATTATTGTATATATTTTTTTTGTTGAATTAATGTAAATATTTTAAATTATTTTATTCTACATCTAGAAATTCAAATTTAATGCGAATAACGAATATATTGACTTGCCAGCTTTACATTTCTATTGACTTCCAAAATATATGAAATCACAAAATAAAAAGTAGTCAACATATAAATCATTGAAAAAAAATGTTGGGGATTTACTTATACTCTTGGAAATATAGGCAAGAACGTGATAATGATTTATTCCTATTCGAATCTCCATAACTGAAATTCTTATGAATTCTCTAGAAAATAAATCGAAAACGTTTGATTATTTGGTGTTGATGTAATTACATCTGAATGATATGAGGGAAGAAGGATCACAAATGTGAATATTCTTAACTAATCGAAGTACAAGCCACCTGAGAGTTTAATAATTTTTAGAATCTAATAAATAAATATCTATGACGATGTAGTTTTAAAAGCAATCACGATAGCAACACCAAGCAGAGATTTTAAACTCTTTAATTTAACGTTAAATCTATTTAGTCTTACTATCTTATTGTATTTGAAAAATAAGTGAACATAGCACAAAACATTTTTGAGTAATGATACAACTTAATATTTTAAGTAAATGATTTTGTTTTTAATTGTGGAGATTCTGTAGTCCCCGTCCAAAGCTATACTTAGGTAATGTTGACAAATGTTTTTGAAATGTAGTTGGTGTTTTTCCTCAATTTGCCGTTTTCGTCTTGTAGCGCATGACAATCAGGCCAGCCTTGAATACTTCAGAACTTGTACCCAAAAGGATTTAAGAAATTGTACTAAAAAAAAGATTTCAAAATTGTACCAAAAAAAGATCTGAGAGGGGTTATATTTAAACCATTTGAGCCACGGCAGTTGTTCTGACAGACCTTTGGTACCTAAATAATGGAATGTCACGACAGGCTGGTGAATTACACGAGAAAGAGGTTGGAATGTCTTTGTAAGTCTTTTCGACTTCCTGAAATGTGGGTTGTTGTGGCGAAGACACCAGTTGATCTCTTTTTAGAAAAGAAAGAAAAAATAATGGAACCTCACACTCTAAGGGCGTGGGGCACACAAACTAAGCCTACGCTTTAATCACATTTAAACTTATTACATTTCTAGGTAGGCCTGACAATTTCTTATGTGATTCTTTAACCTGATACGAAACGACACGAAAATACCAAGTTTTGGATTAACTTGTAAACGAGTTGAGTCGTTATTGGGCCATCCATTAAGAATCTGATTAGATATCATTTGTCAAATCTAGTCATTAGGTATATGACAATTTCTTGCATGATTTGTTAACATGTTAACGAATCAGGTTGTTATCAGGATCACTGTTAAGATCCCGTTAAGATAATGAGTTTGATGCGATATAACCTGTTAAGATAATGAGTTTGATGCGATATAACCCGTTAAGATAATGAATATGACAAAAACACGACATACAAGACCGATTTGTTAAGTCTATTTTCGGGGTTGCATGAATTGGACTAGAAGGACTCAACAACCATGAATAAAGCATCAAAAACTCATATCGATCCGTGTTTGTTTCATATTGTTTTGATCACAACTATGACACAATCATTACTACTGTAAACGAAACCATCGACTCAGATTCAAATTGTAAAATTAATAACAATTCGAAAAACTGAAATTCTTTTTCTTTGTGATTCTTAACCATTAAAATGTCTAGTTTCACATCCTTAAAACAATGGAAGGAGGATTCTCTCCTCTTCTAATCTATCTCCCCTTTCCTCCCCTCCTATTTGAACAGTTAAGGTTTAGCCACATCAACATCTTATATTGATTTTTTTTATAAAGATAATAAAACAAAAAATAATATGTGAGAGGAGGGAAGGGAAGAGGATGAGAATAAGAGGGGAGATAATCCTACTCTAAAACAATGAGCTTTGAACTCAGTCTTACTCGGAAGTCTCGAAACATCCGACCATGAATATCGTCTTCAATCTCCTTGGCTGAACCCTTTTTCTCTCTCACTCTTAATCCTAATTGCGACGAGTTTTCTCTACTTATTTATGTCAGATACGTACTTTATACTCCTAAAAAAACCCTATCTTTTAAGGGCTTGACCTTACACCTCTAGGTGGGTTCTGTGTGTTTAGGTGTGCTGGTCCAAACACTCAGAAGTAACTAAAATTGCAAACTTAAAGCAACATCCACACTTCATAACTCCTTGTCTTACCGGCATTGCTGGAAAATTTGGACGAAGTGTGGAACGATTTGTGTCGTAACAAGGGTATTCTACACACCTCCTTTTACCCTCCCCTTTTTCTTTCTTTTTTATTTGGTTTCTTGGTTCTCTTTGCCAGTGTTGATGTAGGTAGTTTGGACCTTGGGGTTCGATTTGGTTGGCGCTTCAAGATTAAACTTATGGTTCGATTGTGTTTTTGGATTGGAGCAAGGATGGCGCTGCAATGCATTTGCCCAACTCAACTTCGAGTTGTTTTCCTTTCAGCGATTGCTGGCGTAGCGTGTGCGGCAGGCTACTCTCTAACGTTAAAAATTAGGGTTTTTTGTTGTTGCTTTGTTGCTTTTGCTGGGCGAAGGTTTGTGTGTGCCTCCCTAGTTGTATTGGGTTACACATATTGCTTGAGCCTATTGTTGTTGTACTTTCTATCTCAACTTTTGTACTGGTTCCTCATTTTAATGAATTTTCTCTTTTTAACCAAAAAGCGACTAAAAGTGATAAACTTTCTACCACAACATAAATAAGACCCTAAAACTATAAATAAATCATTTATACCCAACCAATCACCAAAATCCTAGACCTGGGTTACGAGTGTTACACCATATCTGCTAGTGTGCCATGACCAATCTCATTTGCAATACCCGGGGTCTTTGGCTACTTTTTCACAATTACAATTTGCTACGCCCCCCGGCATGAAAATCGAGGATATTGGCTTGCTAGTTTTTCAATCATCTAAATCCACAACGAATCGCATGAAAAGAAGTGAACCAATTTTAAAGTAAGAAGAAAAAAAAACGAAATAGTTTTCAAATAATTCTTCTAGTAATTCTTCACAATTTTTTTAGACCCCTCAGCCCCAAAAGTCAGACGTCCTCATGCGTCCCCGCTTGAGATCAATTTGCACGAGCGAATTCAAAGCTATACTAATATTTCATTTTTTTTTTAATAAAACATACGCCCCGAAACTTGATTTTGATATGATATTGTTTTTTATAATTTAAAGGTCATTATTTTACTTTCTGAAACTTAAAATTCGTCTCACTTTGACTTGTGAACTATTTCTTCTCTATGACACAACTAGGTCATCTCATGAAACATATGTGAAACCAACACCTAATAAAACTATGCCACATATAAGTTTGTTTATAAAGCTCTACTATTCGTTAACATTCAACAATGAGAAAATATTAAATTTCAAATTTTGAGATTTATAAATACAAATTTTTAGTTTCAAAAGATAAACTAAGATCAAAATTGAGTTTTAAAAGATAAGATAAAACGAAGTTTGAATTTTAAAAAGTAAAGTAATGATTTTTGAATTTCATAATTAAAATCGAATTTCACGAAACGTCGCATCACAGTAAATCCGACCTTTTAACCTTTTCACCTACGCTTTCACCCTATCAAACCCTCCTCGCCTGCCCCGACCAAAACATTGCGGACCCCCACTTCCCCCACCAGACACCACCCCACGCTCCCGCGCGCACGTGTACCTCAACATCCATCAACCACGAGCTAAAACTTGCACGCGCCGGAAAAATGGCGTGCAAGAAAACCCACAAAGGTCGGTCCTCCTAATCCGAGGGGCCAGTTAACTGTCGGACCAAGGTTAAAATGGAACAAGAGTGGAGTTTTAACTCAAGGGTTGAGTTTAAGTGTTTGTCACTTGACTGCTGTGATTTCGGAGCCAGTCCAAGTACAACTGTACAAGTACTATAATTACCACTGTTGGTTCCGGTCGCGATATTTTCCACTATTTTATCGGGATGCGAGATCTTGCCAAGGTACCAAACGACCTTTTTTTTTTGGAGGTTTAACGAAAAGGTCCCGGTACTGTTTCACTTTTAATGAAAAACCACTTTTTTTACCTTTAACTGACATTATTCACTATACCTTTAAAAATGACTTTTCATTAAAAGAGAAGTTTTTTTGACTTTTCATTAGTTTTTTTTTTTTTTTTTTAGTACGAATTCGACTAAAGATACGGTGTAATATATTATCGAATTCGTAAATAGTAACACCAGATCGTAATAGTGAGTTGTTGACTTTTTATTTTAAGTTGTTTGAATTTGCTGAAATTTAAGAAAAATCCCCTTTATAAAGATTTGTTTTGTTTCGGTTCTAGAGAGAGAAACTCATCACTGTCTTCAGATCTGATTGCGTACTCAGGTGAGAGAGAGAGAGAGAGAAAAGAGAGGGTAGATTACTGCTGGGTAGTGTAGTGATCTCAAAAGTGTGATTTTTTCTCTGATTTTTTGTTGATCTTTAGTAGGGGTGAAAAATTGGAGTGAAAAGTAAAAACAGAGTGACTTGTTTTTGGTACATTTTGTTTGGTTTGATTTGTATTTTTGTGAAGATTTTGTTGTACCAAAGAAAGGTAAATAAAGGGGTGCGAATTCATTGCAGTGATTTGTTTGTTGGAGGTCCACTTTTCGTTCACTTTGTTTTTTGCATTAACTTGTTTTGGATCTCTGTATTTCTTCCTCACAGCATTTACTCACTGAAATCATCAGAAGCCGCTCTCTCTCTCTAAAAAGCTAAAAAGCTCAAATCCCTTTTGTAGTCATGAAGTTGAAGTGTTTATATTCATCATTGCCTTGATACAAGACAACAGCAACGTTCTAACGACACAAAACCCAAATCCAGAAGAAAAAGAAAACCCAGAAATCCATCATAGTTTTTTAATTTTTGATCGTCTGGGTGGTATTGAAATCGAACCAGAACCATGAAAGGGTCGGAGAAAATCTTGGATCCTCAGCTGTGGCACGCCTGCGCCGGCGGCATGGTCCACGTGCCTCCAGTGAACTCCGAAGTCTTCTACTTTCCGCAAGGCCACGCCGAGCACGCCCAAGCTGGTGGTGGCGTCGGTTTCTTCTCTGCCTCGCCGAGGATCCCGTCGCTCGTTCTCTGCAGGGTGGCCGCCATCAAGTTCATGGCGGACCCGGAAACCGACGAGGTGTTCGCCAAAATTAGAATGAACCCAATTGAGAACAACGAGGCCTTTGCCGCGGACGACGGGGGTACGGAGGCAGATGGGTCGGAAAATCAGGAAAAGCCGGCGTCTTTCGCCAAGACGCTGACTCAATCCGACGCCAACAATGGTGGCGGATTCTCTGTCCCCAGGTACTGTGCCGAGACCATTTTTCCAAGGTTGGATTACACGGCGGACCCGCCGGTGCAGACGGTGATCGCTAAGGACGTTCACGGCGAGGTGTGGAAGTTCAGGCACATATACAGAGGGACGCCCCGGCGACATTTGTTAACTACGGGGTGGAGCACATTTGTGAACCAGAAGAAATTGGTGGCTGGAGACTCGATTGTGTTTCTGAGAGCCGAAAATGGCGATCTCTGTGTTGGGATTCGGAGGGCGAAAAGGGGATTAGACGGTGGTGGAGGAAGTGAATTGACTTCTGGATGGAACAACAGCCACAGCAGTGGCGGCGGCTCTGGAGGTTGTGTTCTGCCTTACGGCGGGTTCTCTGTATTTTTGAGAGAGGAGGAGAACAAGATGATGAGAAATGGGGGTGGGAATTTGGGTCCCAATGGGAATATGAGAGGGAAGGGGAGAGTGAGGCCTGAGAGTGTCGTTGAGGCGGCGACTATGGTGGCGAATGGGCAGCCGTTTGAGGTGGTTTACTATCCGAGGGCGAGCACGCCGGAGTTTTGCGTGAAGGCCTCGGCAGTGAGGGCGGCGATGAGGGTGCAGTGGTGTTTCGGAATGAGGTTTAAGATGGCTTTCGAGACTGAGGACTCATCGAGGATCAGCTGGTTCATGGGGACAGTTTCTTCTGTTCAGGTTGCTGACCCGATTCGCTGGCCTAATTCGCCTTGGAGGCTTCTGCAGGTATTTTATTTTTCTGTGATTTTGTTGCTCAACTTGTATTTCTTTTTCAAATTTCGTTTGTTAATTTCGGTTTTTTGTTCTGATAACTGTGAGAATTCTTGAGATTTTAGCTCTTCAAATGTTTCCGAGTGAATCGGAGTGTGTTTAGGTTTTCGGAACCTTTGTAGGACTAAGATCAAAATGATTCATAGCATGTCTAATTCAGTGTTGATTGATAGCAAACCGATTAGAATTTTAGTCGCCTTATCTGCGTTACATTTGCATTTTCCCTGATTATTTTTGTGAGTTTCTGTTTCTACATTCTTGTCTTCCGATATGTGTCATCGACCACCCTCCTTGTGTGATTTGGCTGTGAATGTGGTCTGAAGCACCAACTTTTGTTGCTGTTAGAACAGGTTTCTGGCATGACTTTCATCCCATGGAGTCACATGCCGGCAGGATTCGATATGATCATTCATAGTAGTATGGGGCAAAAAGTGTGGAGGATGTTATTTGTCTTAATAGTGGAATATTTCAGCCCTTCTATTGGAGTTCCTGCTTATTAGCCCGAATCTGATCATACTTGATCGAAACACGCACACATGACATTGTCATCCTTAAGGCCAAAATTGGCACTTTGGGAGTTTTTAACTCATTCGGTCGGGAATTATTTTGCTCGTGAAAATAGTATGAACTCTTTATGGAAAGAGACTTTTAACTCTTATCTCAAGTAGAATAATTTACTTCAGTATGAACTCCAATGTTTGCGATGTCTGAATAGTTTGTATGTTCTATACTCGGTTGTTATATACGTTCGCCACCACTGTTGATCTGTTGCAGCTCTCTTTTTTCTTTCTTTTTTTTTTTGTTCTCCGTATGTTTAAACTGTGTAACCTTGTTGAAATCCTGCCATTTGATCATCTGGCTTATACATTTATTAACAAACCACAATATTACAGGTGACGTGGGACGAGCCAGATTTGTTACAGAATGTGAAATGTGTCAGCCCATGGTTGATTGAGCTAGTATCAAATTTTCCCATGATCCAAATGCCACCCTTTTCACCACCAAGAAAGAAGTTGCGTCTCCCTCAACATCCAGATTTTTCTCTTGACGGGCAATTAACATTGCCGTCATTTTCAGGCAACCCCTTCGGGCCCAGCAGTCCCTTGTGTTGTTTACCCAACAATACTCCTGCAGGCATACAGGGAGCCAGGCATGCTCAATTTAGAATATCTTTATCAGATCTCCACCTTAACAACAAACTGCAGTCGGGGCTGTTTTCATCCACTTTCCAGCAGCTCGATCAAAGTTCTAGAATCTCCAATGGCATCAGGGCAGGCCATACAAGCAGCAATGAGAATCTATCTTGCTTGCTAACAATGGGGAATTCTAGTCAGAACTCGGAGAAGTCTGATAATGTGAAGAAACACCAGTTTTTACTCTTCGGTCAACCAATACTTACTGAGCAGCAGATTACTCGGAGTTGTTCAAAAGATGGAAATCAAGATAACACTAAGGTTTTCTTTAACGGTTCAGAATCAGCACTTGGGCGACAGGTTTCGCTAGAAAAATCATCGAGCGTTGGGTTCTCATGGCACAAGGATTTTCAAGCTACTGACTTTGACCTAGAAACTGGTCACTGCAAGGTGTTCATGGAGTCAGAAGATGTGGGATGGACTCTTGACCTCTCGGCTCTTAGTTCTTATGAAGAGCTATATAGGAGGCTGGCTAACATGTTTGGAATAGAAAAACTAGAGATGATGAGCCATGTTCTTTACCGAGATGTAACAGGTGCTGTTAAACAAACTGGAGTTGAGCCATTCAGGTATAACTTTTTATCTTCCTTGTCTTGAAATCGTCGTATGCCTTTGAACTATGCATGAAAACTTAGCTCACATTTTCAGTATAACTTTTTATTTATTGGGTATTTTTTCCTTGTCCTTTTTGCAATGCAGTGATTTTATGAAAACTGCAAAAAGACTGACTATTATAACACATCCGGCCAGCAAAAGTATTGGAAGGTAAGCGGAAAAAAATAGTCTCGTGCTTGGTATATTTATTCATCTTCATTCCAATACATTCCCTTCTTGCAAACACTGCTAAACGTTTCGAACTAATTTTCAATACATAAGAACAGCTTCCTGTGCTTGCCATTTTGAGTTAACTAAGCAGATTTCATCATTTATGTACCGCCTATAAACTGAAAGTCGAAAAACTCTGTTGCAGGACGTGGATTCGAGGAATGCAAAATGCGGAAAATGGACTGGGAGCAACAAACAAGACGGGTCCTTTGAGCATATTTGCTTAGTGTAGACTCTAGTATATAGCATTTGAGACCAGATGCTTGAGAATACTGAGTGCGTGTTGGGAGTTTTTCACTTAATTTTAGCTAGGAGAAATGGGATATTGAACTCCTTTTTAATTTTATTAAAATGCCTAATGTTTTGGTGAAAATTTTCTTGCCTATCTAACTTGGTCTGATCTAAAGGTGCTCACTGCTCATGAAGATCTTAAATAATTCTATGCATTTAACAAAATCAACCAAACTCTTTTTAAACGAGATAACGTATTCACACAGCAGAGTTGAGCGCACTCTTTTTTATTCTACCGAATGGATAAGACAAATTGAAAAGGAAATATGTACTAGAATTTTCTCTTGATATAATACCAATTAAATATGTTTATTATAAAAAAAAAAAAAAAAAAATATGGGGTTATCTGGCCTGCAATGTCATTAGGTTTATGATGCGGTTGTTGGGATTCTTAAAGACAAATGATGCAGGCAATCGCAGCTGCTTGTTGGGATTCGTTTTGAGGAAAGCCAGGTGCTTGGTTGGCTTCCATGATGCCCATGCAGGCATGTTGCTAAGCTTGAATCCAAGTACTACATGTGGAATGGATCCTCTCCGGATTCTCTTTGTGAATTTGTGAGGATCATGCAGATCCTTAAATCATGTCCGTTCATCATAAATTATGTGATCAGTTTTTGTCAGATACTGTTTATGTTGAATTTTAAATAAAAATATTTAAAATAATTTCTAACTGCACGGTGTATGATGAACGAACATAATTTAAGAATTTCTAAGATCCTCATAAAGAGGATTCGGAGAGAATCCTCATTCCTACATGTGAACTAGATTCCAACAAATGGTATATGGACAGATAGGCAACTGTATATTACACATTATCTCTAATTATTTAAGACCAATATGTTCCATTTTCTAAAACAAAAACGAATAAATAGATGTATCTATTTCTCTCATCATCTGAGTTTTTAAATTTTTTATTCCTGGACAGGACTCGTTAGCAAGCCAAAATCTTATGTTTATATATATATATTTGTGTTAATTCACAAGTTGATCAATACGTAAAAAGATATATAAATGAGAGAAATGAGAAAAGTTATCATTTTATCAATAGAAGTTTAGTTCAACAACGTTACTCGTGAAGACTTCAAGGCGTATTTGAATAGTGAAACTTGTCGCATTTGAAATTGTCACCCATACTTGAAGCTATGTTAGTGCCAAAAGTTACAATGGAATTGATGACTTGGCATTATGTTTATGACTTTATGGAATTGGCTTTTGCTGTTGTTGGATTTGCATTGACAAGAATAATATGATGCACCTACTGTCCTACTCTTTGGTGTTCTCTCCATTTCCAACTGACTTATCTTATGATCCAAGGAATAAAAAATAAACTTATTAAAAGTAAAAGACTTTGCCTATTGTCCTTCAACTTCAACATAGCAGAGAAAATACGTGAATTTTTTTTTTTATCAGATTTTGTTAGATTAGATGTTCGATTAGCCACCGACCTCAACCATTCTAATTTGAGAGAATCTAGTTCTAAATTTTATTGAATTTGCATTTACTATATGCCACCACTGGTTTAAAATATTTTAAGAAATTTGATGCAGCCAAAAAATAATACAAATCATTAACAAATTATAATCTTTCTTTCCTTCTAGTGGTTCACATATAATAATTTTTTAGGATTTTTTTTTTTTTGCGCGAGTACGATCTAAACTTGTAAGCATATGCGATAAAACCACCTAAACTTTTAATTTTTATTTTTTACCACTTGAAATCTCTTAACTGTTGAAATCTACCACCTACTTTAATGTCCTTCCATTTTGCCATTAAAACATGTCATATGTAGGAATATTATTGTCAATTAACTTTATGGGGCTAACTAGAATCAAATTGGCTTCAAAGTTGAGTCAATGTGGTGCCAAAACTGGGAGTTTGTACTGTCCCAGTTCGACAATTCCCTCCATAAGAGTTTGAAAAATTAATAATTGAATAAATTAAGGTGAACCACACACCCACTTGCTTACCTACAAAAAAAAAATCTTGAAAACTCATTGTGAATGAAAGACAAGATTTTTGCATAATTTTCACTTCAATTCTTCAATAATCCTTGCCAAAATCAACTTCTCCCTTTTCTTCATGATCTGACTTTGACGCGCTTAAAAAAAAAAAAGAAGCCCTTTTGTGTTTGTACAAATTCATACCAGCGAGCCGTAGGAAGTGAATTGACAAAAAATCCCTCTATGCGAGGGGCACTTGACATGTTTTAACAACAAAATGGAAGAAAAGTTACGTAGATGGTAGATTCCAACGCTTAATAGAGTCCGGATGGTAAAAATTAAAAATTAAAAGTTCAGATGGTATTGACACACATGCTTGCAAGTTCAGATGGTACTTGTGCAAAATCCCTTTGTTTATAAAAAAAAAAATCCAATCATTCTGTTAGTGGGTTTTATAGCTGATGTACTTTGTGTGAAGTAACTTTTCTTGTAAACATTTTTTGATGTGATATTGGAGTGTATCTAATTAAGGGCTGTAGTCAGTTTGGTAACCGAATCGAACAACTATCGATCGACTGTGGTCGGTATAGTAAAAATTGAACCTGATACTGCGTTGCCCGAGTGACCAACGTTCCCAATGAAAGAAATGAGTAAGCAACATGCTACGTAAATGGTATAGTAGAATTATATCTAACTGCTTGGTTTATAAGAGAAACAAAAATTGAAAGAAAAAAAATCACTTTGACACGAGCTTAGTAAGAAGCTAATTGAAAAACTAATTAGAATTTGATATATTGTTAGCAAGAACAACAATCAGATACAAAGAAAATACAGAAAGATAAAACCGAACGCATTTGTCAGCCCGAGGACCACCACCTTAGATCACACAACAACGGAATGCGAGAGTTATGCGAGGATACCCTCGACTGAATGGCGCTCCTTCGTTGTAAATCACAATCCCGCACAAAAATAAATATTTCATTCAAATCACAAAAACAAAAGTTTATACACATGTGAAGTTCTAATGTTTGCACAATTAGGTTAATAAGTCTGGCTACAATAGTACGTATCACTCAATGTACGAGTTTTATGCAGAATTTAATCGTTGTAAAAGTTTATTAAATTCTTATATACAAAATCTAACCATGAATTTGCCACTTAGTACTACGGTATTTCTCTTCACTTGTAAATAAGAGATCATAGGTTCGATTATCGCTAAAGGCGAATTTGGACCATATTATTGCTAGTCCATTATGAGGCTTAGCCCACTCCTCCACCCCCTTAATGTAGATAATATCATTTTTTCAAAAAAAAAGAAAAAAAAAAGTCTAACCGTTTATTCATCGGATCACTTATGGTGCGTTTACGTAACGGTAATGAAAATATGAGGAATTGAATTGAGGATGAGTTGGAATGAGGAGAAGTAGAATTGGATTCCTATTGAAGTTGTTTACTTAAATGTTCTGGAATCGGAATAGAATTCCATAAAGCTATTTACTAATTCAGCAGAATCAGAATGTAAACCAGTATGATTACAAAAATGTCCTTGTCCCAAATCAAATATTTTATACTTTAATGGGTTTATAAAGGATAGTCTTGGAAATAAAAAAAAGTAAGTCAGGGCATAAAGAGAATAAAAGTGTCATTCCAATTGCCCAAACAATCAGGAATTAGATTACCACCTATATTTAGGGAATCCAATTCCACCAATAAAAGGAATTGAATTCCAAAATTTGTGTGGGCCCCACTGCTTTTTTGATTACTTCATGTTTAGTAAACACCGGAGTACTCCGTAATCGAAATTCAATTCTACATTCTCATTTCGATTAGCTTAGGGTATTTCACAACTTGAAAGAGAATTAAGTATAAAAAATAAATAGTGCAATTTTGTGTTGGGATATAACTTATAAGCTGGGGTCGGGGTATTGGGATCTGAAACCCCAGAAACATGGCATTTGCTGCCTGCCTGTAATTTGGGTCTGCTCGCTTGTCAATATTCAGTCAGCAGTCACAGGTTCAACTTTAAGACCGCATTTTTCATTTTTTATTTTGTTAATCCCAACAAAGATAAGTACAAAGCAACGCACACGTGAGTGAAGTGGTCCCAAATCACAATTAAGCTTTTGATGGCCGGGCCCGGCCCTCCATTTTTGGCTAATGGATTCATTTCAGATGTTGGGATTGCGATTTTAGGGATTTAGGGATTTGACTCCACCCACCCACCTCCTCCACCTTAGTTTTTCTTTGACAAAAGATATACGTTAGCAAGTTAAATAATTAATTGTTAAATAAAAGGGGAATTAGTAGAAGATTCTTACTAGAGTATATAGACATAATTATTTTTTGTAATTATGGTAAAACGTCATTTGCCTCCTCCTCTTTTTTTTACTTGTTAATTCATTGAAAACGATAGCATTGGTTCAAACTTAGATGTACACCTAAAACTCAGCGCCCCTATTCGTTTAATTAATTTGAGGTTAATTAGGGGGTGTGAGTAAGTATTAGATTGTTTTAGTGGATACGATTTTTTTTTTCTAACTAGTGCGTCGGGTTCAATCATCTTCTCTTTCCTCCTTTTTAGTGAATTGAAACGAGTGTCATTCGTGAGTCAAAAAGTCAAATGATCAAAGGATGGATTGAAAGAAGAGCCAATTCGTGAATGAATTATACGTTTACCTACATGCATCAGAATCTGTCACATCCCAACCCGGGCTCTACCACAACCCGAGCTCGACTCCGCCGTATCACGATATTGTCTGTTTTGGGCCCCGACCACGCCCTCACGGTTTTGTTTCTAGGAACTCACGAGCAACTTCCAAATGGGTCACCCATCCTGGGAATGCTCTGGCCCATTCTTGCTTAATTTCGGAGTTCCTACGAAATCCGAAGCCAGTGAGCTCCCAAAAAACCTCGTGCTAGGTAGAGATGCAAATATACATATAAGGCTTACAAGATCCACACCCCTAGACGATGTGGGATCTTATAGAATCTCTCTGTTTCTTCTCTAACAAGTTATCGGTTCCAAGAGGCGGGCTGCATTTTTACTCACCACCTTCAGGTAGTAATACTCTGCTAACCACCTTATTTCACGCATGATTGCATGACGGAATCATAGTTTGGCTCAAATTAATTCTTGGTTAATTCACCGGTACCAATAAAAATAAAAGGACGCTAACTATCAACCCTTGGCAACAAGTAACCAAATGAGAGCGATTTCACACCATCTTTCGAGTTTTAACTCACGTAAAATGGCAACCAAACCGATTACCAAGCCGAAAAGGGAATCAACACTGAATCACTTTTGCATGCTAATAAGAAGAATTCAATCAAGAGCGAGACAAGGCAGTGACCATCAAAACTGCAGTAGATATGTATAGAATCACAACAATACCTTTAACCAATTTATACTTAAATCAGTCCGGATGCCACAATGATATAGATCCCACATTACGAATGATTCCAGCCAGAAACGAAAATACGAAAATACGAAAAATATTTTGGATCTGGGAAATTCCCATACTCGGTATCAGGGAGAAACAAACCTTTCAATAATAAACAATGAGTAACAATAAATAAACACAAAATAACCATAACACAACCTACCTTCGAAACAAAAATATACTGTACATGACCGCTGCTGCTGCATAAGCCGCTGACACGCTGCCAACCGGAAATTGGGGCCCTGGCCTTCAGACACAATTTCAGATTCAAACAGCCTTAATAAGAAGGATAAACCCACCATTCACTCCAAAACAGCCACTTCCTGATCAACCCTCCAATAGTTGGTGTCATTGAACTCCTTATTTGCAGCCTCACCGTCATCAGGGTTCTCTTTTTCTGGCACCTTCGGCATACTGTTTTTCTTCAATGGCCCTGCCTCCCCTACTATGCCCTCTTTAAGAGCCTGCTCCATAGCCCTCTCAGTACCTTCCAATTCCACACCCACGAATTCAACATCCTCTTCAAACAGTGACGGGACAGCAGCTGATCTCTGGCTCACATCACTGCCCACTGACCCTGCAGTAGAAGCAGTGGAGGATGGAGGCGAGACATTTGGAAGTGTAGATTCTCCACTTGAGTGGAAACTAGCACCAGCATCTGGTGCTACTACCTCGGCTGTTGAAGGATTGACAACTGCGTCATCATGATCCTCAAATGGATTTACACTTGCGCCGCCGACTTGCAAATCTGATGATTCGCTCCATCCCACCCATTCAGGCAAAGGCCTGTCTCCAAACATGTCATCATTATCAGATGTCTCAAATCTGAAGAAACCCCCCAAGTCACTGGAGGCACTTGTCTTTTCGCCATCTGGGTTCATGCTACCACTGTTGCTAAATCCATTCATAAGGTTTCTGTTGGAACTGGACACGCCATTGACAGTCTCTTTACTCCTGGCCAACTCATCATCCTCCCCTACCACAACCTCATCATCACTACTGCTATTACCACCATTTGCAGTGCCATTCAAGTTTATTTCTTCCATCTCTGACAGTGATGTGCCCACAGGTTCATCACCGGTTCTATCATCTTGGAATGCAAACCAGTTGGAATTTGTGAATAAACTGCTGCATTCAGGATTAAAACTATTCAGCATCCGCATTAAACATATTCTACGGCAAAACTTGTAATACACAACACCTGAGCCAATTTTAAGCTCTCATACACTTGACACTTCCAACAATATCAAGCACTTTTGCACCACAACCAGATATAAAATTTATGACCAACAATTGTCAACCTTGTGGATCAATAAGTTACGTAGTTTGTACATCACAAGAACATATACAATATATGTTATTTATAAGATATATGTTTGAATTTTTATACATATATATGTTTGAATTTTTATACATATGACATTACAACTAGAGAGAAAATTCATAGACATCAATTGCCAGCCTCGAGAAGCAATTAGTTAAACATATTTAATACACTGCAACAACATATATGATGCCTTATGCGATACTCCACCTTGGAACAATGGAAGAAATGAGAATACAATAAAATCTCTTCTTAGCTTTTCTTGCAATATTTTGGTATTTTAGGTCTACAAGTCAAGCTGCTAGTCGCTATATAGTGTCTCCGAAAATGTTGCACCTTATTATAGACCTAAGTTCTAACCGCTAGTTTGTTGCACAGGAGGATTGCATGCGAACCATCAAGCCTATCAAGCCTTGTTGATTACTGTTTCATTTCAATCATATTGTCTTGTATTGACTCTATAGGATACTTAATTTTCTAGCCCACCTTTTTACCTACAGTAGAAACTAGCAGACCTATCAACATGGATGATGTTCAGAAGATAACAATGATAAAGAACACACAAAAGAGCTTATGAAAAATTGACAAATTTATAAACCAAAACGAATCTTTTGTAAATTTGCAACCCTTTCAGAAGCAATATTTCTCCACTGAACCCAAATTTCAAAGTTTATTTTTCTTCATACAAACAGCGGTAAATAAACAAAAGGTTACAAACTCACCTTCCTTGGTCATCACCAAGACGCAAGGATGATATGACAACTTCAGCAGATTCATCATCAAAGTAGACATCCTGCATTTATAAATCAAACCCCCTCATTCAGAATGTAGTTAAACCAAATTTTTTTTTTTTATTAAAAATGCTTACATGTGTTATCTTTTTTCCACTTCTGACCTTTTTACAGAGCTTTACTCATGCTTAGATAAGAATAGTTACCGTCAAGTACTATATATCAACTAAAGAAACATCAGTGGAAGAAACAAAATTTATTACCTCATCATCTCGATCAAGAGGTCCTTGGTCCTGAAATGCAGAAAACCCAAACCATTAGCC
Source organism: Cotoneaster glaucophyllus (assembly GCA_036320875.1). Classification (NCBI taxonomy): domain Eukaryota; kingdom Viridiplantae; phylum Streptophyta; class Magnoliopsida; order Rosales; family Rosaceae; genus Cotoneaster; species Cotoneaster glaucophyllus. Next base: position 12,294,077 of record CM070058.1, on the reverse strand, counting down.
CAACAAAAAGAAAAATGAAGGAATAATAAAAGGGGAGGACCGAGCTAGATACCTCTCCTGCATCCTCATTCCCATATATTTTGTATCTAAAAGCCTGGCTTAGATTATTTGCTAGAGCTGCTACATCATAATCTCTGTCATTCATGTCATCCTCGTCACTATCCCTTGTCCGGTCTTGCAAAGCAGTAGGGCGACTGAGTAACAAGGAGAAACGTAAGTGAAGTTGACGTTGAGATCCAAAAAAATAAGGGTGATGTAAAGCAGGGTTAACTCATTGATCGTTTTAATAAAGCTCAACAACTATAAGCACTTTGTGTACTATGAATATATCATAGAATAACAGAATAAAATCACGGACTACATAGTAGATATGAAATGCCATATTTAAGTTCATAAATAAGGATATATCGATGACGATATTGAAATTCATATCAAATAGCGATTTTTTATTAGAAATTGTGGAAATAAATTGATTTATATGGAATTCACAAACAAAAATTAAAAGCATTAGAATCCATCTAAATTAACAGAGAAATAGTAAAAGTTGACATTATGAATTCATGGTGTATTTTTTTTCTTTACGACTGAGTGCGTGAGAAGAAAATATAAAGTGAAACAAAAATTGTAAAAACGGATATTTTAAAAATCAAATGCTTAAGCAAATGCGTCAGTTGTATGGAAAATATGGTAATGTATACAGTATGGTCTAATATACTTGAAGAATGTACATTGCAAAGCAGATAAATGGAATGACAGCATACCCGCAAGCCCATCGATAAACATTTTCAACTGCATTGCGCTCCTGCAAAACTGTTGTTTGCCACTCATTCCAGTCGCTATTTTCCTAGAAAAACAAGCCAAGCAAAGTTTTATAAGGAAAAAGGCTAAAAATAAAACTAGCTGTCAAAACCACTAACACCCACTCAAGTATCCCAAAATGTGATAACATCATCATAATCTTACCAATACAGAGAGGTAAAGGGCAATAAATTTGAGTTGATAATATAGACGCAGACTTTAGAGCAAAGATATGACATGAAATATGGTTGAATTGCTTCACAGAAAAAGAGTCATTTGACAATAAAAGTTACAATTAAGTTTGATCACCATCAAAATCACAAATGAGAAAAATGCCATTATCCAGATATGACATGAAATATGGTTGAATTGCTTCACAGAGAAAGAGTCATTTGACAATAAAAGTTACAATTAAGTTTGATCACCATCAAAATCACAAACGAGAAAAATGCCATGATCCAAATATGTATGCTTCTTGTAGTAAATCAAAGTTCAGACCTGCAACCTACCTGAAGGCATGCCTGAACACGGCTTTGGCTGTTTCCCAAATGAATGAGCTTATTAGAAATTCTTGTGATGTGTCCGAGGTTTCCCACTCGTGGTGCTGATTTTCCAGTAGCAGGTACCGTTGGCTACATAAAGAAAAAATCATTATCAGAGCTTGAAACAAAATCAACAAACTAGAGGTAGGCATTGATATATGGTTACATGCACTGCAAAAACCTAAAACTCCACTCAAGTATAACCATGCTCTCGCTTTTATAGTACACCTCATCCAACAAAGGAACTAGAGGCATTATAAACAAATCACCTTATTAGCATCACCAGATAGAATGGGATTTTTATCTGTTTGAAGGAACTTTCCAATTAAATCACACTCTCGAAGAAGATGGTCAACAATGGCATCACTCTTGCTTTCCAAACATGACGATATTATACTATCTACATGATGATGCAAGGAATTATTGTAAGGGTACCTGCATTAATTAAATAAACACATTAGGTATCTAGTAACAAGTACATTATTCACTACAACAAAAGGGAAGAAAGTGTCCCTTTTTAACCTATACTAAGGACTTACACTATTTCAAAATAAAAAATTGAAGTAACAGCTTACTCAAAGAAGAGATCAATGACCCGTTGGATGGTTCCTGAGCTAACCAATTCCTTTTCTGCCTCTTCATTGCATGATCTCAGTAGAACAGCAATGAACTCCACAATCTGAAATAAATTGCAGAACAGTTGAGAATTGGGAAATTGACAGTTACATTATTCCAATAATTATTAACAATTTTCACTCTGTAAATTAAGGTGGAAAATTCATTTGACACATAATTTCTTATCGATTAATAATTCTGCTAGCACAGTACTGAATTTAAAAACCAGTCACCAATTTAGTAGATAAAACAGCCAGATACTACTCAACTCCTGTAGAGGTCATAAGAAAAACCAACCTTTAAACGATGCTTTCCAAGTGGAGGCCTCAACTCTCCGTATGTTGTCAGCAATGTTTTCTCATCCCATGACACATTCAAAAGCACAAGCAAGTCACCTGGACAACCACTTTGAATCTTAAAATCACAATGAAGAAACCATTCCTTTTCTTTTAGGCAGCTATAACGAAAAAAATTGCACCCATGACATGGTAAAAGTATCACTGTATTAACAAATCCTAATAGCCCTCGGGTTCTGTACAAATATGAGGCATATTCTAATGGCAGTCCCGACATGGCAATATTTTTTCCCCTATGATATGAGCCTTTGTCATTACCCAAAGCCTTGTCATATTTCGAAGCCACTGAGGCTCAAAATTTTTTACCCTAAGACATTCCCTTCTACTTTCATGTAGCAACAAAAGGTCAAAGTTATATTAAAATTTTAATAGGAGAGTGAAGATTCAAAATTTATTGTTGAAACCTGCAACTGAAAAACTAAACAATGATGTAACAACAGCAGAATACTAATCAGCCGAAAAAAATAAACACCAGCAGAATTACACGTGCAAGGCAGCTAAAAAAACGCAATTTTGCAATTTTTGGACAAAATTACTGCATTAGTATTTCCACTCACCAAGTTTTGGGAGCATTGCACTGACAGTATCTGGATTAACAGGGATTGGAGACTCATACATATGTTGGCCCCGAAAAGAATGGAACAAGGGAGAAGAAACCGCTGATCTTTTCGGATCCAACAAAGAGATGCAGACAGAAAGCGAGTGTACAAGACCAGACTTTGAATGTGAATCTTCCAATGCGTGACCAAATATCCTTGTAACAAAACTGCATAGAAGTATTTAAGAAAACTGAAAACCAATCCACATAAAATGTACTAAAACGTAATAAATACTCAAAGCCAACCAAAAAAGTGTTCTGATCACAAACCTTGGGCTAGAAAGTTTGTTGGCTAGGGCCGATGGAGCATTTCGAGTTATAGCAGAAAGTGTTTCAGCTACATTAGCATGAACTTCAGGAGGATTCTGGTCCAAAGTATAAAAGAATGATGTTAGATAGATGTAGAAGATGCACCAGGGCAGCTCTAAAGCTAAGTTATTTAACATTTATTCCAAACTTCTTAAGCTCATGAAAAATGTATGTTACCATTTAGTGTTTTCTCCATTTAAAATTTTAAGTTCAATTGCAGTAGTCTATCTTTTGTTATTAAATCCTACCAAAAACAATAAAATCATATAGAACTCCAACTAGAAAGGTCAAAGGCATAAAGTTAAGGTGACAAAGTATGCAATACTTTTGATTCTTTGTGTTTCCTGGATCTAAGGAGCAGCACCTTTATGTAACAACTAAAACAGTGCACAGACGAAATCCACCTCAAAAGTGGACATCACAGGACATATGAGCATTCAAGTAAAACAGATATCCATTAGGTTATGTTGTCAACATATATCACTCTATACTAAAGGTATCACGAATTGAGGAAGTAAGACATTGTTACCATAATGATTAAAGAAACAAATTGTATCCATAATTAAGTAGTAACTAGGGACATGTTTCATAAATAAGTAGATAAGGAAAGATAAAATTCTACTGATAAACAAGAATGTAACCTTCCACTTACAGTTGGGCTCAACTTATCTACGATCATTTCAAGCAGATTACTTTCAGCTAACCATTGCATCACATCAATAAAATTGGGATACACATGGTCGTCCGCACCAACAAGTCGAACCAAAACCTGTGCCATGAGAACACCTCAGATTGAGTTTCAAAGAGGATCTCACATGAAAAAAAAACCAAAAACTTTGAACTCAATTATTAGTCTTAAATACCTCCATGATGGACGTAATTCCTATCAAATCAACTAGCTGACGGAAAACATCCTGATGGGCCTGTAGACACCAAGGATTGTAAATCAAAAACATATACACAGACAAACAAAAGACGGATTTCAGGATACCACCCATATTTCACAGCTAAAACAGTTCCCACAAAACTTTGTTTCCAGAACCATGGCATCTTGACTTAGAAGAGCAAGCATTGCAATCAGACAAATGTGTGATATGGATGCTATTGCTGGCAATGCAAAGAGGCAATAGGTCCAATACAGTGCAAAGTACTGGTCCCAAATTAATGCAACGAAGAAAACCAAATTGCAGAAGTTTGAAAATATAAAGACAAGCTAACAGAATTACTTACTTGAACATAGTTCATAAGTGGGGCTGTCTTCCGTATCATTAGGCATACAACAACCTAAAGTTCCCGCAAAATTTGTCAAGTAACACATTTTGAGACCAGATAAAGTAGGACAAACTGTAAATATCCTCAAAAGTTACCTTGCCAAAATACCCAGCCAATGGGGCACTATGAGGACGATTTGGTTCCAAGAAAGAGAAAAGTAAGTTCATTAGCTGCAATCACAAAATAAGCATATGTCAAAACTAGACAAGATTTTATACATCAAATTCCTTATACAAGATTAAGATTTGATCATGTATACCTCCTCTTCATCCACCAAAGTCTTTAAGATAACATCAATTTCACAAGTAAAAACCTCACAAGCAATGAAGGGGAACCTAAAGATCATGAGGAAAAAAACATTTACTCAAATAATCAAGAGCAAAACTCAAAAGATAAAAATCTCAAACATTTTGGAGAGAAATATATAAACATTGTCAAAAGTATGCTTTGTCAAGATGAAATAATACTTGAAGGCTCGTTTGCTTTCAGCATCCTCAGGAGGTTCTTCAACAATATAACGCAATAATTGCTCCACCTGGGCTCTATCCCGTAAACTGAAAACATAAACTTACACAAGGGTATCAATTATTCATCCACAATCAAGTTCCCTATTATAGAAGACTTCATCTACGTATAATTCCTCCAAAAAATCCCAAAAACTTTAAGGAAAGACAACAAATTCTGGTATTGAGCTTAAAATATATACAGGAGGGAACTTTGATAGTATCAGTAGCAGTACAATCCGTAAAGAGAACATCAATGAGACATTACAAATTAATGAGACGAGTGTTTAAGGCTTTGCATTCTTGGATAATCTCTTCTTCATCCAGAAGCTCCTCTAATGTGAAATTTTCCTTGTCTAGCACTGTCTCCACCTGTACGGTAGAAAATGCACAAGAAAAAAGAACTAATCAGAGGTCATAAAAATCGAAGCGTTGCAGTCCTAAGCAAAGAATCCTACTTAAACTACAGCAGTCAAACACTGTTACTCATGGTTTATAGCTGGCCAAAGAAAACGCAGCGCATGGGAACTAGATGCAGCTAAAGAGTGCAGCCTCCAAATCTAAACCCCATTAAGCAGAAAGCATGAACTTTAAAAGTAGTTCTCTCCCACTACTTCCATCGGTTTTTCAGCAACCAAACAGACGATAATCACACACCGCAAAATTACAAAATTTGAGCTCCCCCACTTCAATCACAATCTTAATAATCAAAGACCCCACTTATCCAAACCCCGGCAAATACAGGCGGTAATCGCATATCCGGGAATTACAAAAATTGAGCTACCCAACTTTAATCACAATCACATTAATAAAATACCGCTCTTAAAAAGTAAATCCAACCCCAGAAAATAATACAGCTACGTCCGATCAGTATAAACCAATTTGCAATAAAACCCAAATAAGAAAAATTAATTAGCAATTAAAAACTCCACACCAGCTAAACTTCTGAATCAGCAAATTGATCAAACAGAACACCACTCCAGTCAATTTCGACAACAAGCAGCTGAAATTAGGTTTCGAAATTAAAGAGATTGGGAAAGATAGAGAGTTACAGGTGAGGCGGCAGAAGTGACCTTCCAAAACATGGTGAAGAGAGAGAAAGCAGAGCTGGGAAGTGAGAGCTGGGTTAGATCTGTAAACCCTAGAGGCGGCAGCAGCAGCAGCAGAGGGAGAAGCAGTAGCAAAGAATCTAGGCCGTCGCGGGGGAGGTGGAGGTTTTGGGGAGCAGGTGGGGGAGGTCGGTGGGTCCGGAGCTCGAAAGTCGAAACCCTAGTTTTTTTTTTTTTTTTTTTTTGAGAGATCGACGAGGGAGGGGGGAGCAAAAGCCGTGAAGATCGAGAGACAGAGAAAATGAGGGTCAAAAACAATAATAAGCTGCGTGAGCAAAAATGGTTAATCGGCTCGTTGGCATAGAGCAAGTTCTTCCTAAAAAAAATACACCGGCATTCAGCCTATTTAATTCACTCAATGAACTGATATATCTTATAAACAGTTTAATTTGTCAAATAAATGTCTACCCCTAAAACTAAATAGCTTAGTTAATTTTATTAAAAAATTATAAAGCAATAAAAAAATAATAATTTGATTTTTAATTTCTGACTTTACAAACAAATATTATTAATTTATTTTTTTAAGTTTTTTGGTCGAAAAATCAGGACTGTTGAAATATCGAACGGTCTTCATTGTGCCACGTCAGTAGCCATTAAATTTAAATTTCAAATTTCTTTTACCGTTGGAAATCCAATGGTCCTCATTGTGCCACGTATCCACACAGAAGAACCCCATAGTGCGCATGCACAGTGGGCCCCACCTTTGCGATGCTGTCGGCCACTCGCAACCACGCGCGCATGTTTCCACGCGCCAGGAGCAAAAAAAAATTGAAATGGCATGTGACTTCACACTGGCTTCAGCATGACGTCATATAGGTCGGGCTTTGGCTCACCACATTATGGGTCAGCCTATATGACGACTTGGGCTGGGCTGGAGCACTTTTTGTGGGTGTGGGGCCATTTTGTGAACTGTGAGCCAGCCTACCCCTTTGAGGTGGACTTGATTTGGACTGTTGATGAAGAGAGAAGGGGGCGTATGTCACATCCCGACCCCGGGTCCATCACATCCCGGGTCCGCTCCACCACCGTAGCACGATATTGTTCACTTTGGGCCCCAACTACGCCCTCACGGTTTTGTTTCTGGGAACTCACACGAGAACTTCGTAGTGGGTCACCCATCATAGGAGTGCTCTCGCGCGCTACTCTCTTAACTTCGGAGTTCCTACGGAACCCGAAGCCAGTGAGCTCCCAAAAGGCCTCGTGCTAGGTAGGGATGAGAATATACATATAAGGATCACTCCCCTGGGCGATGTGGGATCTCACAATCCACCCCCCTTAGGGGCCCGACTTCCTCGTCGGCACACCACGGCCAGGGTTTGGCTCTGATACCAAATTGTCACATCTCGACCCGGGGTCCACCACATCCCTTGCCCGCTCCACCACCGTAGCACAATATTGTCCGCTTTGGGCCCCGACTACACCCTCACGGTTTTGTTTCTAAGAACTCACACGAGAACTTCCCAGTGGGTCACCCATCATAGGAGTGCTCTCGTGCGCTACTCGCTTAACTTCGGAGTTCCTACGGAACCCGAAGCCAGTGAGCTCCCAAAAAGCCTCGTGCTAGGTAGGGATGAGAATATACATATAAGGATCACTCCCTTGGGCGATGTGGGATCTCACAGCGTAAAAGTACAAATGGAGGTGAATGAAATTAAAAAAATTTGTTTCGACAAAAAAAAAACAAACAAACAAACAAACAAATTTTGTGAGAAGTGAAATGGTAAGGTTCGGTGGCATAGTATTTTATAATGTTGGCACGAAAATTTTGACAAAAATATGAGGTGGCGGAGAGCCTACAAAGAGTCCCACTTTTGAGACAATTTCTTAAGCATTTTGAGTCTGACTCTCTCAAAAACCATGATTTTTCAAACTTCAATTTCTAAAATTTTGAGTCCAGCTTCAATGGTAGATATTTTAACGGTTAAATTTTTTTAAATTATTTAATTTATGTAGTTACTAAATTTTTTGTTCTTAATTATATCAGTTCGTGCCACTTAATACTACGGTCTAGTGGTATTCTTCTTCACTTGTAAGTGAAAGGTCTTAGGTTCGATTCTCGTCAAAGGCGAATTTGAACCACATTATTGCTAGCTCATTATGAGGCTAAGCCCACCCACCCCCTCTCCTTGGCGTAAATAATATCGTTTGTTAAGAAAAAAAATAAAAAACCTATATGTGTTGCAGTCCTATTGGAATAGGAATGTGATTGTGTAAATCCTAGTAAATATGGGAATGTATCTTATATTCCTATTAAGAGTAGATTACCTATTAAATGTTGTAATCCTAAAGGGAAAGGTATTTACCCTTTCTACTACTATAAATAAAGGCACAATGGGGTGAGATAACACACACCCACAATTACACATCTCTCTCTTCTCTCTCAATCTTGCCGCACCCTCTCTCTTTTGGCCTCCATAATTGCTTCAGTAAATTATGCCTACAACACGTTATCAGCACGCTCTTGACGCTGCGCTAAAGAGAGTTTGATCTTCAATCAGGGGAGTATTACGTTTTGATCATTCTTTGTATGATTAATTTATTATTATTTTAAATTGATCTACATGCTATTGATTCAATTTAATTTTTCTATGTTGAACGTGATACAACGCATTGGAGATGCTATTCCGGCTTTCTGCGAAGGAACTTCTACAAATTCAAAGGCTTTTGTTGTTTTCTGCTACTCAGGTACGCTTAAAATAAAGTAAGATATTTGAAACGACCCATGAAGCATGATAACATTCCCCATGATGCATGAACCCCCTATGTTTACATTTTCCTTCCGATATATATATTCTCTATGTTCATATATATATTTGTTTCATGCATTACGCAATAATTGCTATGTGGAATTTGTGAGTCAAAGTATAAAATTAAATTAGAAGCAAGTTAGGGTTTCCTAAAACCTTAAGGGAATTGAAAAAAAAAAAAAAAAAGGAAAACAGGGGACCGGATTTGGTGCGGCACCGCACCATCCGCATGCGCCAAGGACACCAGGCTTTGGCCTGGGCAGTGTCTTGCTGGGCCTGCAGCCCACGACCCTTAACGGCCCGCATCCACACAACGCCAGCCCATACGGCTGGGCGCATTTTGCACGCACGCACGAAGCCAGCTCTCGGGCTGGGCTCCAGTGCTAGGCCCACGGCCAGATTTCCTTCCCATGAGCAAACTACAAGGCCAGCTTCCTGCTAGGCCTGCCCCGTGCATTCCCTTTGGCCCAATGACCCAACCCAGCTACGGCTGGGAGGAATCTCTCCCCCGTGGCCTGCAGCCATGTTTCCTAGGCCATGTTAGGCCATACCGTGACCACTTAAGGCACCCCGTGCCTTCCCACACTCACAGCACAAAGCCCATATTATTTTGGGGCTCCAATTTCAATCCAATAATATTATGCTAATATTATTTTGCTTCTACAATCGACCCTGTATGGCCCGATTTATTGAATTAATTAAAAGTGACCTGCAGTCCATTAATCTGATAATGAATCCAAAATTCCTGACCTGAAGATCACTTTTGGACATTAACGATTTAATAATTTCTCTTTATATTTTGAACCGTCACATACTTTCGTAGTAACGAAGCTCTCACACTTGAGTTCCCGAAGACAACTCAAATCCACTACACTAAGTTAGTATATTGCATTATGTGTTTCTTGCAGGAACCTCTCTTTTATGAACTAAATGTTCATAAACTAAATCGAACTTGTAGTTTCGAATTTAGTGCCTTTGAAACCCGAAGCTTTCATAAAACAATACACCCATGAAAACCCGACGATTTTCATGAAAACCATGTCTTAGACATCGAATGTTGATGCCTATGGATGTTTCATTCCCATAGCACCAATCACAATCTTGTTCCCTCCAATTCAGTGGATTGTTGAACCGTCACAAGTTCGATTTTCCTGATTTGGATGTTTCCCATAGAACCACTTAATGTGGGGCACAAGACGTGAATCTCCCATTGACTATTAAGAAGCTGAGAAACCATTGAAGCCACTAATGGCATGGAAGAGCTGAATAAGCCTCCGCCATGATCTTCATTCGAAGACTTATGCCCGAAGCATTACAAATGGAAAGACCTTCCGATCGAGGATTCCATGGCTCTTTGGCTCGCACCCACGGACTGTCTAATCATGAAAGACATTGCCTGAAGCACACCATGATTACATCCATGAATGAGTACAATTCTGAAGTTTATAAATTCGATTGAATTTTGACTGGAGAATACTTTTCTCGTCCTTCCATGTCTCTAACTCGCTCTTGAAGCAGCAGTGTAGAGAGCGGAAGTTTACCAAATTCTCGGATCTGATTACTACCACAAACGAGAGAAAGGTATGGACCCAGTTCGACTGGAGTCTACCATATAGCTCAACCCAGTTCGGTCAAAGCCTACTGAACCCAAGTTTGGGTCTGTCCATCTCATAATCCAATTTTGAGTTTGTTTTTACAAACATATGGTAGAATCAGGGCCTGCCAAGGTGTGGCATCATGCCCGAAGCATGATCCTTGGTACCTAAGACCTAAAAACTTCAACAATAAGGGATAGTATTCCCAACCTTAACCCTGCAGAATCTATTTCCGTCCCGATGGAATAGATTATTGGTTATGCACCTGTTCGTGCCCCTACCAATATTGTTAAGGAGTACCATTCTAGTAGTCAATATGTGAAACTAATTTTGCTCCACCAAACATCGTTGGAAGTGCAAAATTTTGACATGGATGGCCTTTTGGCCGAATCCACCTAGTAGCTTTGCTTACTTTGTGAACATTTTTCCATGTTCTTGGATTCAAGTTTGGTGTATGTTTTACTTATGGATAATCTTATTGATATTGTCCTCGAATATGAGTTAATTGAATCATGTTTCTTAGTACATGTGACCGATTCAATTAAACACGTGATTAGGTTGGAATGTGGGAAAGTTAGTTGTCTGGATGAATGCGTACTACGCACACTAACTTTACACCTAAATCACATCTCTAACAACGACTTCAGGTCTATCCAACCTGATTAAGAGCAATGGCACGCTCCTCGTTGTATGAATGGTACTGAATCACCATTTAAGGGACCTTAAATTCTCCCTGACGTTGAGTTTTTAAGGATATTCGAGATGACAATGATCATAAATGAAACCACTGAAGAAAATAGAGTGAAATATCTTTGCACCACCTCCAAAAATGAGCCTGAAGCTTTGATTTGGGGCCAATGGGTTGTCCCCCAACTGGGGCACACGCCATATGTGGTCGGCCTAGGGCTAGGTGATTGAGCAGTTTACTTGCTTTGGCACGACCTTTTGGGACACTTAGGTCGACCAACGATGCTACGATGCATCTCCTTACCCGAAGTAAGGATATTGTGCCTACAAGCACACTTTGCCAAGCATGCTCATTAGGGAAATTCGATTTTATAAATCATCCCTTGCAAAGATACGAAACGACTCTCTTTTCACAGTGGATTCAAGGGACTATACGTGGACTAATCCAACCAAAATGCGGACCATATAAAGACTTATGGTTTTGGTTGATGAATCGACAAACTGGTCACATGTTTGTCCACACACATTACTGCTAAACCCTCTGGCCGATTAAGGGCTCACCACCCTACTTATCCCTTAAGGTCCGGGAGACTGGATAATGTCGGAGAGTTTACATCGACAGTTTTCGATAAAGTATTGCATGTCGTTTTGGGTTTATAATTGAACATTGAATTCCCATGTTCACCCCCAAATAGCCTCGCCTAAGTGATCATAAAGCGCAATTTAAATGATCGCCCGAATTTTGGTAAATGTACCAAGTTTTCGGTTTCTGTCTATGGCTATGCAATCCTTGTACGCAGTGATGATTGGTCCGCCTTGAGGCCCATTGCCACCCAACCTATATGACGTTACAGTTGGTTACTGGGTACGAACCTGACGATTTTCGTATTTACGCATTTGGGTGTGCATTCCATGTGCCAAGTTGCGCCGCCGCAACGTACCACCATGGGTCCTCAAAGAAGGATGTGTATCTTTTGTCGATCATGATTCTCCTTCACATTAGCTCTCTTCGAGCCCTTGCACGCGATCTCTTTATCGCTCATTTGCGGGTTGTCACTTTAATGAGACAGTCTTCCCGCCGTTAGGGGGAGATAAGAACGTCAACGTTCCTGTAGAACGGCGCGAATTTGCGTGGACGTTGCCCACTATGTCTCATCTCGATCCCCATACCGCACAAGTGTGATAAGCAAGTGGGATGATTTCTAGATTTCAGAATGTTGCTCCAGACGCATTCCTCTGATCTAGCTAAAGTGACGAGATCATATACCAGCTGCAAACATGCCTGCAAGGATAGACGTACTTAACGGACGTCGAGTCAACATCCCTGGAGGGTGTGCCGCCCCTGTTGGACGGTTTGGACGCCCCTGTTGGACGGTCCGGTACACCGGCGGATAGCCAATCAATCTGTCTTGGCCTGGAGCACGACAGATCATTCGGTTCGTAGGATTCACTTCCCTGGAAGAGGAAGACACGGCACAACATTGAATCTGAACTCGATCGCTGTCTCAAATCATTTCCATTTCATGAGATTAATCCGGATTACTCCAAAGACATGAAGTTCTTGGTCCAGTATACTAGTTTGGGTGAGCTAAATGGAATTGAAATGAGATTATCATCGATGACGTTTTCACTTATATGGTAGCTACCGACATAAATGAAAAGCGACGATATCGAACCGTGTTCCGTTGATTAAGTGACAACGTAGAACTGATTGGACAACTGAAACTACAATCTAGGTCAAATTCCTTACCAAAGTGTGTATTGGACCCGTAGTTCCTACACTGCCCAAGGTAACCTTATTGTGTTACGAGTGGGAAAGGAAGCGTTATGAGATGAATGAAATAGTGCGATATGATGCACGCCTTACGACGCAAGGTTTCTCTCAAACGTCCTGTGATTGATAGCAGCATTATGAAAAGTGGTTAGTATTTCTCCATGGGGATATAAGATACGGAGATTGACATGTAAGAATTACATGGACTGACTCAAATAGTTCCAGAACCACGGAACACCCTCTTAACTCGTTTTGAGGCGTTCACTTATGGATTGAAAAATCCGACGGATGTGGTATACCCGTCTACGTGATAATTTGATCAGTCAGGGATATGAATGAATGCCCTTGCGTGTTAAACCATGAAGTCTTATTCCAAATTGCTAGAGTTACAGTTTATGTCGTTAACACGAATCTCACTAAGACTCTGGAAGAGCATGAGAAAACTGCCTCGCACCTGAAAATGGAATTAGAGATGAAGGATCTTAGGAAAACTCGTTTATGCCTTGACCTGAAGTTGAAGCATCGTTCTGACGGTATTTTGGTCTACCAGTCGAACTACACCCCGAATGTGTTACCTTTGAGTATACCTTTGATCGTCCATACGTTATATGCAAATGAGACTCTTGAAGAGGCTATGGGATCCGAAATTCCATATCTAAGTTCAACTTTACGCTTCGTTGTACTTAGCTCATTGCATTTAGACAGGACATCTCCTTCGCTGTTGATCTTGGTAAAGATGCAGCACCGCGCCTACACGCAACCACTGAATTGGTATTAAAGACGTTCCCTGAAGGTACTACAAAATTGGGCAAATCAAATCCCAACGCATCTCGAGCGGATCCAACCCCCCTGATCCTCGAAATGATGCTTGCCTTGTTTGTCAAGGCAAAATCCCCGAATGGTTATGTCTTTACCATTAGGGATATCGCAATATCTTGAAGGTCCACGATATGACCTTAGTTGCGAAATCTTTGAATCATTCCAAGACTCACTTCACTTCACTACGCCACACGTGAGACATGGTTATGAGTTCTTGTTGAGCATATTCAAAGTACTTGCTGTGTTTTCATCCGTCGTTGAGTCCCAACGACGATCTATGAAGACTATGCCGCATGTATCAACCCGACCAAGCCATGATACATCAATGAAGCCAACGCCAAGACATATTGCGTCTACATCTACATCAGCAAAGCATCAGGAGATTTGAAGTCATGCAAGCCGATCCCAGACAGCCTTGCCGACCTCTACACGACGTCACTGCCGAAGTCAACCTTCCAGAAGCTTGTCCAAGGAATCGGTATGCTCAAATTATCTGAATTGAATCGCTTGTAGTTCTCTTATTTAGAAGTTATGTCTAACTCAGGGGGAGTATCCAGAAGCATACTCACATGATCTTAATGTACTTTTTCCTACGATTAGGAGCATTTTTCCCACTGGGTTTTTGCTACCTAACGAGGTTTTAATGAGGCACCCATCCTGGGATGATCATACTCCGTTGAGTTCACTACACTCGTCCAGTTTGACGTTTGTTTAAGACATTATGCATATTTTCTTACTTTTCCCTTAGTCTATGGGTTTTCCCCATTCCTTGAGTTTTACCATAACGAGGTTTTTGTGAGTTTTTACACATGCATACTTCAAAGTAAATTTGAGACTCGCGATCACCCGTTGTGCCGATGACTTCATCAACTGTACCTGCTTCATCACTGAAGACCTGATGCGCCATTTACTTGAGTATTTACACACTCAAGGGGGAGTGTTGCAGTCCTATTGGAATAGGAATGTGATTGTGTAAATCCTAGTAAATATGGGAATGTATCTTATATTCCTATTAAGAGTAGATTACCTATTAAATGTTGTAATCCTAAAGGGAAAGGTATTTACCCTTTCTACTACTATAAATAAAGGCACAATGGGGTGAGATAACACACACCCACAATTACACATCTCTCTCTTCTCTCTCAATCTTGCCACACCCTCTCTCTCTTTTGGCCTCCATAATTGCTTCAGTAAATTATGCCTACAACAATATGTTCATTGTTCGTATTGCATAGTGTTACGCACCATTAAAAAATATTTGCTGATTGTAGTCATCTTAATTATTATATTGTCAATATTTAGTTCTGATCTGTTCAATAATTAATTAGATGCAATTACTCCAATTTTTTTCACTCTGTTTTTGTGTAGGTATTTTCTTTATGTTGTTAGTATATATAAAGCCGACAAACTAAAATAGTGAAGGTTTTAATATACCACGAATGTCCTTCTCTAATTAGAATTTAAAATGAGTACATTCAATTAGTAAAAGTAAGTTAAAAATTCTGAAAAATGAAAGGAAGTCATTTAGTGGGAATTTTTATTGTTTATTTCTTTGAATTTTTAAAATAATTATAAAATTAGTAATTGAATATATTAAAAGATATATTAAAAAAATCAATTGTCACACTCGTTAACTTAGCCCATAGCAAAAGGCTAGTATACATATATATACATACACAGAGAGAAGGCAGAAATGAAGTTTTGAAAATATCTAAAGTGCTCTTCTTTTTTATATAAAGTGCTCCTTTTTAAAGAATACAGGTTAATTAAAAAGGAAAAAAAACTGTAAAAATTTAAAATAAAACTACCTCATGTAGAGGAGTATGTATGTGTGTGTATGTGTATGTGTATGCAAAAGAGCAAATAGTAGTTTTATTTTATTCTTTTAACATGTAAATTTAGTTTTAAAAAAAATAATAAAATAAAATACAAAATAGTAAATTGTCGCACGCGTAAGCATGTGTGGCAAGAAACTAATTTGTTATGATGATTCTTGAATTACTCTCACTTGATTGATCATTAAAAAATTTAAAAAAATGAGAAGTTGAATAAAGAAATATGATGATGGATGTGTGTGACCATTTATGTGTATAAAACATGCAATTATTATTATTATTTTTAATTTATTATTATTGGAAAATGAGGAATGGTTCAAAACAATTATAAGAAGACATAAATATCACCACATATGGTTCGTTTGGGATCAATGATGGTGAAGTTTGATGTTAGTGACCCACCTAGGTTTATGTGGCTCTTCTTGTCTTTCAAAAAGGCATAAATATAGTATAAAAGTACAACTACTCCACATTTCTAATGGAACTGGATCCCATATGGACCCAAAGAAAATGAGCCTACTCATCAAATGATCCGGGTCATTGAAATTTGATCAAACGGCTACAAACAGGGGGACCCTCTAAAAGTTATAATAATTGTAGCCGTTGAATCAAATTTCAATGGCTTTGATCATTTGATCATTGAACTTAGTTCCTTTGGGTCCAGAGGGGATCCGATTCCATTTCTAATATGTTTTATTTTAATCTAAACCAATATCTACCAAAGGTATATATGCACCGTACTTTATCTCTTGTAATATCTTCTATGAGCTTAAGAATTGTATACATAAATTTATTCACAAAGAGGAATATAATCGCGACCATTTAGGTACGACATCATCTTGTGAGGCATGTGTTGACATTATGTAGTTTTTCTTCTGTTGAAGTACGTACAAAAATAAGAAAACGTCTAAAATAAATATAATTAAAGACAAGACAATTTGTTTAGAAAACTCATATTTTGATTACTAACTAGTCAAGAAAGGGCGGGGGGGGATTAGGGAAATACCCCAAAATTGGACAATTTCTTAATCTTGACACAAAAATAGGACAAACCGGTCATGCACACCATACACAAAACCGAAATTACTAAAATACCCACATATAAATGGATTATTTGCTCCCCTTTTCTGATTTATCTCTCTACTCTCTCTCTCCCTCCCTCTCTCTCTCTTCTCTCACTTTCTCCCTCACACACTCACTCTCATTCTTACGTTGTGCACACACGATGCATTGTCATCTCGACCAACATCGTCCAAATCGAAGCCACCACTGATTTCATCTCGTCCTCATGAGTCCAAAACACATAGCCTTGTCACGAATCTCATCCCTGATTGTTGGGATTGAAACTCAAGCAAGCCGCGAGTTTTTCAGCCATTTTTCAGAGACCACCACCACTGGACTTGCATCGAGGGTGGGAACAAAGCCCAGTCATTAAATGTTGGTGTTTTGTAGGATGAATTTTTTAGGATTTGCCTACACGATATGCGCATGATATGCTCACAAATCTGAGCCAACCCAAAAACCCAAATGAATTAATACTTAGAAGTTAAATTAGGGTTTGTGTTTCATGTTGGGGCCTATGGGTTGTGGAATAAATTTCAAGTTTTGAAGTGCTACAAAACTAGGATGGAACCATTTCTGGTTCAAGTGTCCAATTGCAGAAATTTGAGAATTTTTTTTCCGTAATGTGCACGTGGTGTGCATGGCTAACTTCATAATAATATTCCAACTCCAAAAACCCAGAGCTCACAGCTCTCTTTTCAAAATCAGAAAAATGACGTCATCACATGCGACGTCACCACCATATACACTATATGCACACCACATGCACATCATATGTACATTACATGCACATCATATGCACAGAACTGGAGGTCGAGCAACGAGCTGCTTTTTGCATTAATAAGAAACTTTAACGACAACCTATTGGTATAATTGATACAATTAAAATATAATTGTTATGTATGTAAGGTTACAATGGCAGTTTGAAAAGTCTTGTTACGTATATCAATCATTGCTTAACCGTGCACGTGGAAAACATAATACTCGTTGTCGTTATTTCATGAACACGCATGATCCTTGACATTCTCTAAGCTTTTTCCTACTTTTTTTTTGCCGAGGCCAACTAGGTTGTGATCATACTCGCTAAATTCCGGGGCACAACATACGTGCATCATAACTAGTGAACATTCCCACTTCTCATATTAAGACGTAGCCATGCACACTATATGCACACCACATGCACATTACGAAAAAAATTTCATAAATTTCTGCAATTGCAACACTTGAACCAGAAATTGTTTCATCCCAGTTTTGTAGCATGTCAAAACTTGAAATTTATTCCACTACCCATAGGCCCCAACATGAAACAAAAACCCTAATTTAACTTCTAAGTATTAATTCATCTGGGTTTTTGGGTTGGCTCAGAACTGTGAGCATATCATGTGCATGTCATGTACATACAGTGGGCAAATCCTAAAAAGTTCATAAAAAAAACACCAACATTTAATGACTGGGCTTTGTTCCCACTCTTGATGCGAGTCCAGTGGTGGTGGTCTCGAGCCTCAGTTGTTTGCCTGTGTTGCCGAAAAATGGCTGGAAAACTCGTGGCCTACTTGAGTTTCGATCCCAACGATCGAGGATGAGATTCGTGACAAGGCTAGATGTTTTGGAATCGTGAGGACGAGATGAAATTGGTGGTGGCTTTTGGATGACAGTGCAATCGCAGCCTCTCCTTTCCAAATTAACATTTGGCAAAACGGGTCATTTGGCGGCAACGAAAGCAGGACCCACCGAGGCAACGGCAAAAGCCCAGACGGAACCCAAACCCACAAAGCCCCCTCTTTAGATGAATGGCATGGCCGTAAATAAAGTGAAATCTACCCCCAAAACACTGTCAATGAGTACAATCCAATCCAATTTCATCCCTTACTTTAGACTAAAGTAATTTGACTAAAAAACCTAATATAATTTGACCAAAATCAAAAACCTTATATAATTATATAAATGAATAATATTATGTGCCGGTCTTGCAAGGAAACTGAAAATTAAATTAACAATTTTTTTTTTTTTTTATCAAATAAATCAACAATTAATTACCCGGCAGCCGCCCGTGTACTGTAGTGAACAGTAGGCAGGCGAGAACAAAAAAGCAGCGAAAATGTCAGAATTTCATTTGATCCACCCGCCATGTCATAACACAACGAAAAGTCGCCCGCGGCTCCTCCTCCTAACACCCGAGACAAACCCCCCCCCCCAATTTGGTCTCCTGGTTTTCCATCTTCCACCCCCCACAGAACCCAGATCCCGCAACCGCAGGACTCGTTGGATTCAACTCTCAGCTCCCATCCACCATCGTTGACTGATTAACGACCATGGTTTGGACCAATTGAAGAACCACGAGGAGATGAACGTGAGCCATGGGTCGGTTCACCCAGTTGAAGATGTACCCACCACAGAGGGGGCCGGCCCGAACCCGCTCAGGGTCCGAATGAAGGATCTTCCGGGCATGCCCGGCACCCCGGGCGGCCTCGTCTTGCGCCTCGCCCAGTTTTTCTTCTCCGCCGCCGCGCTCGTTGTCATGGCCACCACCTCTGACTTCCCCTCCGTCACCGCGTTTTGGTGGGTAGCCGCCACAACTGAACCCATATCTTTTTTTCAGCTTATTTTTTGTTAATTCTTTTAATTATGCTTAAATTTCAATCTGATAACAATTGGGGTTTTTGAGTTTGTTCTGTTTCGTGTGTGGATTTCAGCTACCTTGTTGCAGCTACTGGTTTGCAGTGCTTGTGGAGCTTCTCGTTGGGCATTATTGACGTTTATGCCCTTCTAGTCAAGCGTTCTTTGCAGAACCATGGAGTTGTGTGCTTGTTCACCCTCGGCGATGGGGTAAGACCAATCGTAATTTCGACTATTTCCTCAGGAGATTTCAGTGTTTTCAACAATTTGGAAATGTGGTTCTTGTTGCTTTTGTTTGGTTTTACTTTTTACATTCAAATTGAAGCATTTTCGAGTTTTTATCAGTCCACCATTTGTGAATTTTACTTGTAAATAGCCGAAAAAGTTATTGCCTTCTTTACCAGCTGTATAACTTTTTATTTAGAATTAGTGAATCTGATTGGTGCTGATAGTGCAAAACATAATGGATCTGATTCTTAGTCTAAATGGACTGGCTGAGAATTGATGACCATTTCTTTTAGGAATCAACTGTGGTTTCAGCTTACTCTCTCATTTGGTTGAGTGATGTATTCATGATAAACTCGGTTGTAGGAAGTCATTTTCGTCAGAACTTTGTCAAAGTAGCACGGTCCTACATTGTCTTATGGATGTTAACTTGCTATTCCTAAGTAACTAACCAAATATAGATGATTATGTTGGAAACTTAACTAATGTGTGAATTGAAATAAGCTTATATAGTCACTGTTGAAGAATTGATGCTAGTAGAAGGCCCAACATTGTTGGTCAGTGAACCTCTATGAAAACCTCTTTATCAAATTCATGTCTGAATTGCTTGAAGATTTGATATAGAAAAATATCAGCATGGTTTAATACTAAATAAGGATACCATGCATAATAAAAGTTGAAAATCCCATGCGAGTGTACTCCCTTAACTTGCTTTCGATTTCCTTCTGTTGTTAGTATCAACATTTTCCCTTGTTTACAACATTTTCCCCTGTTTGCGTTTGCACAGACTCAATTTGGGCATTTACTTGTTCGCTATTCTCAATTTACAGAGTCTAAATTGTCAACATTCCCATTGTTTGATGCAGGTGACCTCCACTCTTACATTTGCTGCTGCTTGTGCTTCTGCGGGCATCACAGTTCTCATTGACAATGATCTTAATGGTTGTGCCAGCAACCATTGTGCACAATTTGAAACAGCTACAGCCATGGCTTTCATATCCTGGTTCGCTGCATTACCATCTTTTCTCTTGAATTTCTGGTCACTGGCATCCCGATGAATGCATGTATAATGAAAAAACATTCGAGAAGAGAATGATGACACGAGCCATGTTTGAATGCTAGCGAAGCTTATTGTGTTTTGCATGATTTTTCTTGCCACTGCAAACTGCTTAGAGTGAAACTTGTACTTTTGTGTGTATAGTTGCTTTGACATCAAATATTCGTGGTCGTGAATGTGGGTTGGTTAGTTATCTTGTCAACTAAACTTTTTCATGTAGTTTGAAGAGATGTATGTTTTCCTGTTATAATAGATTCTATTCTGCCTCAGCTTTTCTTGCGCCATTCTTTCCGTTCTTTTTTTGCACTTACAGTGATTTGGGAAGGAGAAAGAGCTGCATTTGTCATTTTAGACATTTAATGTCAGATATGATTCTCAACCTGAGGCACCATCGCTCGTTGGTTGACTATTTTGCGGCGTTGCCTTGATTTTGGTTTGTAAAATTTGCTATTGCACGTCTGGTCTCTAATGTAACTCTTGATATTTAAGGGATGACAGTTGAATACGTTGATTTTCATTTTGATGAAGGAATTTTTGGTGACTGAATTTTGACTCGAAATTACGTTTTCTCGTCGTAATTTCGATTTTAGTCATTGTGTGTGACCAGAATACCACTTGCTTCAGCTAGTTCAGGTAAAAAAAGAATTATTTCTTCATCCTTGGTTAATACTCAATACCAGTTGCTACAGCAGACAACTCACCAACTCCAACTCAACATTCTCCTCTCCTTTCACCTCTTCCAGGAAGAGCACTGAATGTTAATTGATTACTTGATTAGCCTAAGTAAGTCTTTCTGTTGAGTGTAATTTTACATCGTCGTTCCCAACTTTTTATAGGTATAGTGAATAGTACCAATTAAAGGTAAAAATGTGATTTTTCATTAAAAATGAACAGTACCGAAAGTGTTTCGTTAAAACTCCTCTTAATAAAACTAACGAAAAGTTCAAAAAAACTTCTCTTTTAACGAAAAATCTTTTTTTAAAGATATAATAAATAGTACCAGATAGAGTAAAAATAAACAATACCGAAAGTGTTTCGTTAAAACTTCCAAGAATCATTTGGTTGGAAGAAGGGTGGAACCGTCCTTGAGCCATCCAAAGTTAAATCAAATCACTCATCTCAAATTCGAAATCTTTCTTCAGCAAACTCTTGTCACGTATACTTTGATTTACTTAAATGCATGTCAGCATAGCAATCTGCAACACGGTTGCAGATTTTGGATGCTTCAAAGCAAAAATTAAATTAAATTATATATGATGCAAACCTCCGGGGTAAATATATTACAAAACTTCTTTTCCTCTCCCACATTTCTGCTCTTCTTTTTTCTCAAGCTTCTTTTGCATGTTCAAGCGGAAGAAAGGTGAGAGAGAGATGGAATAAATTAAAACGTTCACACAAAAGACCAGTTTATGAAGGAGAAGGCAAGGCAATGGACGGAGTTCTCTTCCGCCGCAAGTACTTTCCATGCAATCGCTTGCTCGTACGACGCGTGGCGTCCCATCGTCGACATGCAGATGCCGGCCGGCAAGTATGCAAAACCCTGGCAAGGAAGAAACAATAAAAGATGAATTAGGCTACAACGGGAAAATATGGTGGTGGAAAGATGGATGAATTGGATGTAACACATACCTGGTTCATTAGTTTAGCAAAGTCTGCACACAGCGTTTTGCGTCCGGGCTCATCGAAAATCTTGTCCAATGAGATGTCCTGAAGGGCAACCAATGTTGTCTCCAGCATGTCAAGTCCTGACTGGTTTGCAAAGATGAAAACCGGCATTGACTGCACATCGAACAATTGCACGGATTACGGTCTCCACAAATTATTAAACAGAATGACATGCTCAATTTGCTATGCTACTGGGAAAAAATGATGTAAAGATTTAGCGTCTGTCAGTGATGTGATGTTGCACTTGTACCTTCAATGAACAACATAAAATGGCATCTTGGTGATGCCATAAATGTTTCAACATCGAGTCACCGCCCAAGGAATCAGGTCTCAGTAATTCACCCCCAACATGATAACTGTAGGAGAAAAAGAAAAGGATTCAGAAATCATACGGAAATATGGTGGAATTCTTCCCAACAGATTAATCACGCATGAGGTCTAGAGCGTTGAAGAGCATGCCTGTAACTCTGGCAGATCCAGTGAGCCAGTGTTTGAGCTTCAGGGGAGCCGGGAGACAGTTTTGGTCCTACGGACGGACTCAATCCAGATGGAGATATAGCCATCGCAACTCTCTGCACAGATGAAATTACGCTTCGAACATACTGCCGTGCCATGTTTGCGACATTCTCTTGTAGATTACTATCAAACGGAAACTGGAAGGCGATTGTCAATACTGATCGAGTATTGTGAACTGTAGTAAGCTCTCCAGCTGCATTGCTCGTTGTTGAGCCCACTTCAAGACTGGATGTCAGATCTAATGTTCGATGTGTATTCAAAGTATCCTTTGAATCACCCTGTATTCATAATTCCAAGACATTTATGTTGGGGGAGCCCAAAAACACATTAATATGAATTCCAGTACGGCCCAATGGCTACAACAATATTGATGCATAAGTCTACTTGGTTGAATTAACAGGTAAAACTGACATGAAGCACGAAAAAAACTCAACTGTTTTTGAATCCAGTGGGATAATACGGAAACCAGAGGGAAGCAATGGAGCATCATCTGGAAACATCTCATCAATTGGAGCAAAAACAAGCTCAGAACAGGCTCCGACAGCATTCTCATCAACTCCACTACATATCTGTCAATAGAAACAACACAATTTTTTTGGTATGATCAGTACACAAGCAGATTGTACCCCAACAGATAGCGGCAAGGGCAGCAGCAACTGAACAAGAAGCAGGAAAAAGCACCTGCAATAGATGAATGTCCCTTGATGCAAAAGCATCCTCTTGAGTGAGAGAATGGCCTTCAAGTCGAACAACTTCAAGCAACTGGAATCAAACTCGGAAGTTAAAAAATAAGAAAGGCGATGGGAAGCACTCTGTACAATATACTTTCAATTCAAAATTTCAACATGACAAAAAGCGGTTGCAATTACTATCCTGTTGATGTTATGTTTCAAAACAAAGATTCATCAGAAAAAAGTAAAATGAAAATTTGAACCAATTGAAACAGCATACCTCTTCTTGTTCAATTGTGTGGCCAAGTGGCATGATAATTTGTCCCCCAGTAAACCTTGTTGGCCTCATCCCAGGATAAGCATATGAACCGGCTTTCAAAGATACAGCGGAGTACGCATCAACATTGAAATCTGCCCACTCTGAACGGTGCTCCCTCAAGAAACGAACAAGTACAGGAGGGGGCACATTCTGGAGTTGAAAAAGAAACAAGTGCCAAGTTCTTAAATTTAGGGTTTTAGCTGGACAAAGCACATAAGCTCTCAGCCATTCAAGATTAACACTGATTTCCACAAATCCAAGACGAAGCAATATTAATAGTTGCAGCGGGTACAAAAACATTCTAAATACAGCCCTCCAGGGAAAAGCTCAATGCCCAATTTCAGAAACAACAAAGCGGTAAAGAAGAATCATGGACATTATACCATTTTCCCAGCACAGTAAAGGCTACTCAATCACCACAGAAACTATCATTTTCAAAATTGACGGTCATCAGATTCCAGACTTACTTGAAGTAACATGGAAGCCTTTGCACAGAGAACACCTCCAAGTAATGCAAGGGAATTGGCATGGTTCGAAGTAGAAGTTAAATTCTTAGTTGAATTGACTGCAATTATAACATCGTCAGCACCATCACAGTTGACCAATGACCATCCATCATCATTGAATCCATTGACAGCATCATTGAAGCCTCTACAAGAAGACAGATCGGCAATTAAAATTTATTTACAAATATAATAGAGCAAGATAAAGAGTGATTATTAACACTCAAAAAGGTGACCAAGGAATTATACAAACAGATGTATCAAATGAGCAGATGACCAATAAATGAAGAGTATTACCCCACCTGATCAATCTTTGGCTAAAAGTTCGAAGAACAGCTGGCTGCCTGCCCAAACTGTATACCACTTCGCCACTTGTCTCTTCAGCTATTTGTCTGATATAGCGCAACGCCTTCATAAAAGAAGTTTAGTTAGTACTTCTATTCACAATATAGCTAATCAATTTTGTAGGGTGGGGAGGGAAGGGGTTTATTAGTTTATATTTCCATTCTACAGCGAACGTGCTATTAACACTAGCACACAGCAGCATTCGGAAACTTACAGGTGAGAAATTCTACTTTCCAGGGTGCCTTTGGTTCATATCAAGGGGCATAAAACTTAATATGTCTAAAGATGTAAAGGAAGATGATCACATGATGGGAGCTCAGAAAGTGCACTTTTTATACAGAAAATCAGAATATCCAATACTTTGTTACATATATTGCACAGAGGAATGTATCAAGTCAATCACAAAGTACTCACAGCAATAGTCATTCTCTGTGCTACCACTTTAGACGATTCATAAAGCGGTCTCAGCACCTCTGGCACACTCCATGCCTGAAATAAGATGAGAAACAATTGATTTTTCCTAATTAAGAGAGTTATGAAAGTAAGAATCCAAAACTGATACCTCAAGATTCAGGTGGTCAACAATATGAACGATTGATCCTCCACCCTCACATGGTCGAATCAGATAACCACTAGGAAGCATCGCGCCTCTAACAAACTGTGAAGCAGAAGCAGGATTTGGGCCAGCGCCAGAACCGGAAAGAGATCTTTCACACACCTTATAACATGGGAAACAAAATATTTTTACAGCACATTAGGTATCCACTTACAGGAGTCCGAAAAAAAAAAGAGACGGAAAGCCAATTTGTATTTTTTATAAACTGGTCTCCACAAAGTATGGCAACATAATATATACCAGAATGCTTACCACAAAACTGCCATTGTCTAAAGTTGTAGTGTATCTTAGGGTCCAAAAATCCCTTGCAGGAGCCAATGTAGTTGGAGCATATGTCTGAAGCAATTAAATGTCAGTTATTCCTTGGATATAAAAAAAGGTGACTAACCATCATCCATCCGTGGAAAAAATTTAAGTTTCAACAGTTTTCATTCACCTGTGTATATATAAGTTCAGTAGTTCCTCCATTTCCAGCGGGAAACATGGTAAAAACTTCAAGGCTCCGACAGTCCCGGAACCAAGATGGACGATCTTTAAGGATCTCTGCAATCTGTTGTATATGAATATTTAACTTCAAATCCAAATGCTTCATGGACCTTTATCACATGAAAATAAGCCGCCAACAAAGATGTAGCAAAAATTTCTACCATTATCAAATGATGGACATTCTTACCTTCGTAGGCTCTAAACTTACAAGGCCGCAGGCTCTTGCTGCCACTCCACTGCAACTTTGTGAAATGGCAAAGATCCCAACCGAATCCGGACCAGGCTG
The DNA here is from genome assembly GCA_036320875.1 of Cotoneaster glaucophyllus. NCBI lineage: Eukaryota > Viridiplantae > Streptophyta > Magnoliopsida > Rosales > Rosaceae > Cotoneaster > Cotoneaster glaucophyllus. The sequence continues at coordinate 12,268,151 of CM070058.1, read as the reverse complement.
GCAAACAATTGAATAAGATAATTCAGCACGCATACAATGTACAACAATTTATACAATTTGATTACACGAAGATTTAACAAGGGAGAAGGAACACAAACTAGTATTTCCCAAATAATAAAAACAAGAAGCAACCTTCATCCCAGGCATCTGGACCCAATCGACAGCAGTTCCTGTAGCCTTGGATAGGAACTCTGCCAATGTCTCCTCCGCTACGGATAGGAGTCTGCCAAATATAGTAAAATAAAGATTAGATTATGTAACACAAAAATTCACCCTGCCAGTAAATATTTACAAAAGGAATTGGGAAAGGTGAAATTTAATGGTAGTAAAACTTACCCTGCAGGGTTATTAGCATCTCTGAAAGAATGCTGAGGAGTTGTCACCACAGAGTCGCAGCTTGCATCAGTAGTTGCAGCTGATGCCTGCAGGAAAACCACTTGGAGGTTAAGTTCTAGCGACCACTAAATTCTACTGCAATTCAGTTGGCCATACTAAAATTCATTAAATTGGAATAAATGCAAAACTTGCAGATGCCATTAATGTGTCTGAAATCTCACAACTTGGCTAAAAGAATGTTACAATTTTATAATAAATAACTGCAAAAGGACAAAATTGAATTCCATTCCTGGACTAAAACAAAGAAAATTATTTCCCTAAAATCTTTGATAATTATACTTACAGTATGCAATTGTTGGCGCATATATCCATTTTCACAAACAAGCTGAGAGACCTGTTTCTGCAATCGATCATTTTCCTCCATCAGCAGTTTGTTCATTGCCGATAATTTCCTGTTTACAGTCTGTAGTCTTGAGGATTCTTTTCTCTGCTTCTCCCTACACCTGCATACCCAAAACACCAAATCCCCTTCTTTTTATCCCAAAATGCATAATCTCAAGGCCAAATCAAACACTAAAAACCTTCAGAAACTGGAAATTGAGTAAAACCCAATTTTCAAATCACCCCAAATATAGAAAAGATTGAGCAAAAAACCCGTTTGTAAAAGATAAATTAAAAAAAAAAATAAATATATATATATATATATATATATATATATACTTGAACTTTGATCAAAACTAGGAAGTTGAGCAAAACCCAGTTTTTAAAGTACCCAATATATATATATATGGCCTTGAACTTTGATCAAAACTAGGAAGTTGAGCAAAACCCAGTTTTTAAAGTACCCAAAATTTAAACTTGATGCACCCCAAAAGGACAAAAACAATGAGTAAAAAAAAAACCAGTTACCCATCAGTCCTGTTCATATGTACCTGCGGTTCTGGAACCAAACCTTGATCTGTCTGGGCTCAATGTTTGATAAAATGGGGCACTCCCGGATCAACTGTTGCCTGCGCAGAGAGCTCGGCTTCGGGCACTCGCCGTAGACTCTCTCAAGAGCTTCAACTTGCTCGGATGTATAACGTACATATTTTCCGGCATCGAGGTGCTTGTTTATGCTGCTCCCACTGCTGCTCTCTCTGTGGTGAGCCACCGCCATAGCCATTTTCCCGAACCCCAAAAACCAACAAAAGCTCAAAAGCTAATTTAGACAACAAAAGGTGGGAGGAGAGAGGAAGGAGGAAGAGAGAGAGCTCTAGAGACAACTAGTTGGTTTTGGTTTTTCTTTAGATTTCAGAAGGAGCTTAAAGATCCCTACTTTGTAAAGTCCGTCTAGAGAGAGAGAGAGAGAGAGAGAGAGAAGCGAGAGATTAAGTGTAAACGGTTGAGCAGGACTGGATTTTTGAGCCAGAAGATTCTTGGGTTTGTGTGAACAGAAGATCAATAACTGCTGGCTTCTTGGTGAAGACCCAAATGGGGTTTTTGGTTTGTAATATTCCGGGTTTTTTTTTTTATTTCTTCAAAGAACTCTCTGTTATTGGTTGCTGTAACTGAAACTTTGAATACAATACAAAATTTCAAGCTGTTGTGAACTGAAAGAAACCCACTTCTTCTCTTTCCAAAAAAGTCCAAAAATATGACACAAACACAGAAACCCCACTAATTTGTTTGAGTTTCCAAAAACCACCACCTCAATCTCTATCTTCTTTCACCTAAAGATCCATTTTTTTCATACAATGAACAAAAGCTTGTTACACAATGCAACCTTTGGCTTGAACAGAAACACAAAGCTCAAAATCATAGTGTTAGAAGAAAGTAAACCTCCAGAAGGATCAGAGAGATGGATGAAGAGAGAGAAACCCTAATCATAATCATCCTCGAGAGAGAAGCTGGTTTTGCCACTTTCCAGAGAGAATATGTGAGAGGATTTTATGGGGTTGGCTTCATTATTTGATTATTTTATCACAGAGAGAGAGAGAAGCTAAAAATACAGTGATCTGAGCTGAGCAGAAGAAACAGTGGAGAATAAAGGAGAGGAGAGAGAGGAAGAGCGTTTATGTGGCACACATATCCACGAATTCAGCAGCGGGGAAGCTCCCAAATTTTGATTTTTTAGTAGTTTAATATTAAGGATTATTTATGCGATGAATGCTATTACGCTCGGTGCCATACTTTTTTTTGTTTTTTTAACTCACGTTATATTATCAGCATAATTATTTTCATACAATTTTTTCACGTTCAACGTAACTTTATCAATCTTCGTTATTGATCTTTTTAAAGTTATTTTTGTTAACTTTAAAAAATTAAAAAAAGTTCTTGAGAAGTTAAAATACATGTGTCGATATAATCATTATACTTTTATTCATCATAGAAAGTTTAAAAATAAAAAATGATCTTCCAACCCATTTATTCATCATAGTAGTCTCTCAGGTTTGAGGTCTATTACAACCTAATATAACATCTTTAAAACATTTCATTTTCATACTTCACGTACTATTTTATTTCAAAATAATACATCTGTTACATTTTTTATTGATTGATCCGTTAAACGCTGACGTGGCTGCCACATTTTTCAGGTTTGAGGTCTATTACAGCCTAATATAACATCTTTAAAACATTTCATTTTCATACCTCACGTACTATTTTATTTCAAAATAATACATCTGGTACATTTTTCATTGATTGATCCGTTAAACGTTGACGTGGCTGCCAAATGTTTGCAACGCGTTTTAAAAAAAAACCTAAATCTTCAACAATAGAAGGAAAAAAAAAAACCATCTTCATCTTCCCTGACCCCCATTCCCTGCAACCCACCCCTTTTTTCTCCCTCCCGTCTTCCCTAAACCTACCGTGCATCCATCCTCCACCTCATCCTCCGCACCCACTACCTGCAACCCAGAAAAGAGAAAAAAAAAAAAAAAAAAAAAAAAAAGCCATCTCCCTTTCCCTGCAACCCAGATCCCGTCTTCCCCAATGGGTGTGGATTCAAGAAGTGGGGTGTGTAAAGGAGGGAAGAGGGTGGGTGCGGAGGAGGACGTGGAGGATGGGTGCGGTGGATTTGGGGAAGATGGAAGGGGGAAGAAAAGGGTGGGTTGCAAGGAAGGGGGGTCGGGGAAGATGAAGATGGGTTTTTTTTTCCTTCTTCTTCTTCTTCTGGGTTGCAGGGTAGCAGGTTGGGTGGGGTCGTGGAAGATGAAGATGGGTTTTTTTTTCTTCTTCTTCTTCTGGGTTGCAGGGTTGCAGGTTGGGTGGGGGAAGAAGGGAGGGAAGACGAAGTGGGGATTGCGGGGAGGTGTGTTTCAGATTTGTTTTTTGGTTTTTTTTTTAAAATATTTAGAAGATTTAGGTTTTAAAAAAATTTTAAATTTTTTTTTTACCACGTGGCACAAATGTTGCAGCCACGTCAGCGCTTAACGGATCAATGGATGAAAAATGTAACGGTTGTATAATTTTGAAATAAAATAGTACGTGAGTTATGAAAGTGAAATATTTTAAAGATGTTGTATGAGGTTGTAACTTGTAATAGACCTCAAACATGAATGATTGCTATGTAATTTACCTATTTTTTCACGTTCACTTTATACAATAAAAGAGAAATAAAATTAAAGGAGGACATATCACATATCAGCAGTCAAAGCACTCAATGTGATTTCAGCGCATTTACGTCGTTGTCCCTAGTGTATCTTTGAAATGACGTCTTAGACCAAAGGGCACGTATCTATAGCCTATAGGGGCTGAGGCTCTTCTGTCATATCCCACATGTCTCGGTCAAGTAAACCAAATCTTATCTGGGCAGTAAAAACAAATTTATAAACCATATCTCTTTCAATTAAAAATAAATTAAAAAAAAAAAAATCCATATCTGTCCAAAGGGGCTTTTGTTTTAAGTTTTTCCTAATGTCAATTCAATTTCTTTTATGTACGTCGATAGGCAGAAGTTCTGTTAAACCACATAATAAACAACTTAATTTGATATTAAATTTATCATCAACAAGATTTAAATATAAAATCTTTCATTTATAAGTGAAGAAAAATACTATTAGACCGTAATACTGAATGAAAAATCTCAACTCAATTTTAAAAATTAAAAAACAATTTCATTCTGTTTCTCTTGACACACCCCGACCGAGATCGAGGCATGCTGGCCGTCACCCTCACGTGACGGCCAGCATGCCGTGTCAGTTTGGTATCAGAGCCTAACCCTGGCCGTGGTGTGCCGACGAGGATGTCGGACCCCTAAGAGGGGTGGATTGTGAGATCCCATATCGCCCAGGGGAGTGATCCTTATATGTATATTCTCATCCCTACCTAGCGCGAGGCCTTTTGGGAGCTCACTGGCTTCGAGTTCCATGGGAACTCCGAAGTTAAGCGAGTAGCGCGCGAGAGCACTCCCATGATGGGTGACCCACTGGGAAGTTCTCGTGTGAGTTCCCAGAAACAAAACCGTGAGGGCGTAGTAGGGGCCCAAAGCGGACAATATCGTGCTACGTTAGTGGAGTGGGCCCGGGAAGTGGTCCGCCCCGGGCCGGGATGTGACATCTCTGCTTGGGAATAGCTCAAAAACGGCTAAAAACGTTTATAATTATATTATAATCGTTTATGGTAGAAAAAATTAAAATTGTCTCTGACTCATAAATACTTTTTGAAGATACACTTGGAAGATGTTTTGTTCGGTAGTACTCTTCAGTTTAGTGTTTTAAAAAAAGAGAACTTTATATTTTTTATTTATATATCTATATATAAAGTTAACACCGTAAAATAATGAAATTTGCAAAATATATTAAGAATGTCTTGTCTATTTGGAATGTCAAAATAAAAATAATTAATTAAATATTCAGAAAAATAAAAGATTCTTACCTTTTTTTTTGTCAAACAATAAATTTTAGGGTTCTTTAGATATAAACCCTTGAAACTCTTATTTTCCAAACAAAAACCCACCTAAATTTAAACATTCAAATAAAACCCAAATTTCAATTAAACTGCCATGTAGACAAATATATAACCAACTATTACAATACATTTACAACTTATGCCACAAATATTTTGGTCAATAAATGTTATTACTCATCCTAATTATGATGAGCAATTAAATCCATATGGATATTTTACCTTTCTTGTATCATAAATATTAGCAACATATATATATTAGTTTACCAAATTAAAAAAAAAAAGACATAACTTGTACGAAAAAAAAATCAATATTGTTTCAATCATGTAATTACCTACATACAAATTAATTTACCTACTTATAAAATATTATACTAATTTTGTGAGATCCCACATCGCCCAGGGGAGTGATCCTTATATGTATATTCCCATCCCTACCTAGCGCGAGGCCTTTTGGGAGCTCACTGGCTTCGGGTTCCATGGGAACTCCGAAGTTAAGCGAGTAGCGCGCGAGAGCACTCCCATGATGGGTGACCCACTGGGAAGTTCTCGTGTGAGTTCCCGAAAACAAAACCGTGAGGGCGTAGTCGGGGCCCAAAGCGGACAATATCGTGCTACGGTAGTGGAGCGGGCCCGGGAAGTGGTCCACCCCGGGTCGGGATGTGACAATTTGGTATCAGAGCCTAACCCTGGCCGTGGTGTGCCGACGAGGACGTCGGGCCCCTAAGGGGGGTGGATTGTGAGATCCCACATCGCCCAGGGGAGTGATCCTTATATGTATATTCCCTAAGGGGGGTCGGGATGTGACAAATTTACCTGCATTTTGAATCATGTAATTACCTACATACAAATATTATACTAATTTACCTACATTTAAATTAATTTACCTATTCCAAAAAAAGTAGTGATATTAGATAATGTTCGAATGTTGTGGGTTTGTGCTTGTAGGCAATTAAATAAACTTTTAATCTAATGCACATAAATCATGTAGGTAATTAAGACCATTTTGGAAGTAAATTAAACCCTTTAAATTTTGGTTTGATGGAATAGGTAAATTAGACTATTTTGTAGGTAAAAATTGTGTGGAACATATAGCTTTTGTTTTGTGCATTAGGCACCTTATAACAATTTGAAAGTTAATCCATTAAATATACAATGAATGGCATGAATTATTATGTAAAATATATAAAATTAATTAAATGGGTATAACAAGTAATTGATCCAAAAACCCTATCCAAGTATTAATATGGGTAGTTTAGACATTCGAAAAATACACAATTTGAAAAGTCAAACTTAATTAAAGAATTTGCTTAGTTGGAGGCTAGTAAATGAGTTTTATTCAAGAAAACAAAAGAACATGGGTTTTAGTTGAGGAAAATATTGTTTCAAGGGGTAATGTCAAATTTTCAGTAAATTTTATCAACCGATGAGATTTGAACCGACGTCGTAAACTTAACACTTTTTCATCATTGTAGTAAAGAGCCACTTGCAAATAAAAGATTCTTCCTTTGTGGGCAGTTTTTATTGTTTATTTCTCTAATTTTTAGAATAATTATAAAATCTGCATTTTAAATAAATTACAAAATAAACTAAAAAAAAAGTGGCAATTAATTGCTGCACGCATGGCAAAACGCGTGTGGCAAATGACTAATTTTTTTACTCATAAACGCTTTTGGATGTCCAAAAAATTAAAAAATATTTATGATTCATAATCGCTTTCTAGATATCCAAAAAATTAACATGGCTATTAGGTTAATTCTGGTATTACATTTTCTCCACTTTTATTTGTTTGTACTGATTTTACATTTTTCTAAGTATTGGAGATGATTTAAAATATTCTAATTTCAGACATCTTTTTGTTTGTATTTTTGAGCTTTGAATATTTGAAAATTGATGTATTTTTATTCTACCCAATCTCTTCAAACAGAAGATAATCTACTAACATAAATCCACCTGAAAAACATACAACCTAACTAAAGGACAAATACATAAATTGATGTATTGCAAGCGATGACTCTGTGAAGTCGCTGCTCGCAAAGAGATCTGAAGAGTGAAGAGAGAGAGAGAGAGAGAGATAGAGGAAGGAGGTGCCTCGCCCATGCAGATGGATGAGACTTTGTAACTCGTTTGTTGGTTTGAGTTACATAATCCATCATATTTTCTTTATTTCAGATTTGTAACTAATCTAGTCTTCTTATCAAATATTGGCTGGGTTATAAGTCTAATTTAATTGGACATAACTCATCTCATTCAGCCCACTAAACGAGACCTAAGATCATGACCGGGGGTGTGGTTGTAAATATTTTTTTTTCTAATTCTAATTTATTCCAAAATTTAAGCAAATAGCTCATTTAGAGAGTACATTGAAAATCCTCTAAGTTTCATTACATTCAAGGAGCCCAAAAGGCCTACATGAGAGTTTTAATAAAACACCCCCGGTACTGTTCACTTTTAACCAAAAACCATTTTTTTACCTTTAACTGTCACCATTCATTATACCTTTAAAAATGACTTTTCATTAAAAGATAAGTTTTTTTGAACTTTTCGTTAGTTTTCCTTAAAATCTAATCAATCCCGTAAATTCTTACAATTCATTTCATATAAAACTTCATAACACACTCTTGGCAAATCCAGAACATTTCCAAACCTGAGCAACAAGCACAAAAAACTCTAAACTCGAATCGTTGTCGGCGTCGACGTCGCATTCACCTTCACTGCCAACCAAAAGTTCATATAACATTTCCTTCACAAGCTAATACGTAACTTTCCTTCTACAGTTAGAATGTCATGCAGTCAATTGAGTGCAATTTGCTCTACCCTGAGTGTCACTTAACACTTGTTTGACCAGCTTCGCTTGTGAAGGAAATAGTTTGAATAAGTTTGTGTGATCGCGGTCAATTGTGCTAATTTGACATTGAACTCTAGTTTGGACCATTGCCAATTTGCCATGGTCAATCATAGCATTAACCTTCTCAATATTGTGAAAGTTGAGATTTTTTAGTGACATAAAATTGAAATTTTAGATTATGTAGCTTTCAGTAAGTGATTTCATTTTTTGTTTACTTCAAGAATATTTGCCACCACAACCGCAATTTTGTGATATTTTTGTCTATTTTTAAGTAAAAAATCTTAAGTTCAACTTAAATAGATGGCAAATTTGAAACCTAATTATGATTGGTCAATCGTGTGGTTTAACACAATCCCACACCTCCCAATATCGTTGTGTAAAAAAAAAAACAACTTTATACCAAAAGAAATGAAATGTTTTGATCCTCTTCAAAATGTAGCAAGGTTAGAAATGGAATTTTCTTCTACCTTTAATATGCCATGAACCGGGAATGAAAAATTATTCTCTTCTCCTTTTAATATGCTATCATTTTAGAGAATTATCTCTATATATAAAGCTAGCAGGCCCCTTTTGGGGTTACCGCTTCACCAAAAATATTTGAACAAAAATGCCCCAAAACAAAAAAATTCAAAAGCAGTCTAAAATAATGCAGGGGTATTCTTGTCATATAAATAATGTTTTTTTAATAATTAATTCTTTTTGTACATTTTTTTTAAATAATTAGTATCTCACAATAAGCTAGCAATAATGTGATTTAATCAGCTGTTTATTAAATATTATTTTCTCTATTTTTAAATACGTTCAAAACATCTAAAGAGGCGTGTAGTGCCGGTTATAAAAAAAGGTCTTTCGCACGCACATAATAATGTGATTCAATTAGTTGTCAAATGATTGTTTTTTTTTTTTTTTTGAAAAAAAGATATTATCTACAGTAGGGGTGGGCTTAGCCTCACAATGTGCTAACAATAATGTGATTCAATCAGTTGTTTATTAAATATTATACTCTTTATTTTTAAACATGTTGAAAACATCTTAAGAGGCGCGTAGTGCCGGTTATAGAAAAAGTTTTTCACACGCACATAATAATGTGATTCAATTAGTTGTCAAATGATTTTTTTTTTGTTGAAAAACGATATTATCTACACAAAGGGGAGAGGATGTGCTTAGCCTCACAATGGGCTAGCAATAATGTGATTCAATCAGTTGTTTATTAAATGTTATTTTTTTCTAATTTTAAACACATTCAAAACATCTTAAGAGACGCGTATCGCCAGTGATAAAAAAGCCATTTTTGTCCCATCCCAGCCCGGGCCCCCACCACAACTCGGGCTGGACTCCATCGTAGCATGATATTGTCTGCTTTGGGCCCCGACCACGCCCTCACGGTTTTGTTTCTGGGAACTTACGCGAGCAGAATTTCCCAGTGGGTCACCCATCCTTGGAATGCTTTGGCCCATTCTTGCTTAACTTCGGAGTTCCTACGGAACCCGAAGCCAGTGAGCTCCCAAAAGGCCTCGTACTAGGTAGAGATGATAATATACATATAAGGCTTACAGGATCCACACCCCTGGGCGATGTGGGATCTTACAATTTTGCACGCACACAATAATGTGATTTAATCAGTTGTTTATTAAATATTATTTTCTCTATTTTTAAACATTTAAGAGTCGTGTAGTGCCAATTGTAAAAAGGGCCTTTAGTAAGCGCATAATAATGTGGTTCAATTAGTTATCAAATGATTGTTTTTTTTAACAAATGATATTACCTACAGTAGGGGTGGGCTTAGCCTCACAATGGGCTAACAATAATGTGATTCAATCAGTTGTTTATTAAATATTATATTCTCTATTTTTAAACATGTTAAAAACATCTTAAGAGGCGCGTAGTGCCTGTTATAAAAAAAGTTTTTCACACGCGCATAATAATGTGATTCAATTAGTTGTCAAATGATTTTTTTTTTTTTTTGAAAAACGATATTATCTACACAAAGGGGAGGGGATGTGCTTAGCCTCACAATGGGCTAGCAATAATGTGATTCAATCAGTTGTTTATTACATGTTATTTTTTTTCTATTTTTAAACACATTCAAAACATCTTAAGAGACGTATATCGCCGGTGATAAAAAGGTATTTTTATCACATCCCGGCTCGGGCCCCCACCACAACCCGGGCTCGACTCCACCGTAGCACGATATTGTTCGTTTTAGACCCTGGCCACGCCCTCAAGGTTTTGTTTCTGGGAACTCACGCGAGCAGAACTTCCTAGTGGGTCACCCTAGGGGTGGGCACGAGCCGGGCCGGGCCCAAAATTGAAGGAACCAGACCGGACCCGTTTGTAAATAAAACGGGGCGGGTTTTGGATTTTTCAAAATGAGATCAGGACCTAACCCGGCCCTTTTAAACGGGCCGGTTCCTACGGGTCCAAGTGTGGGTGCCTCAGCTTCCCCAGCAAGTCCACGTCTCCTCCATCCTCGAGTCCTTCAGCCGTTTCACCGTCACGATAAACCTGAACTCCATCATCGCTTTGTATGTACTTCCCATTGTGGATCCATACATATAAAATCATGGCACCATTTATCCGAAATCAACAAAATCAATCACTTTTGTCTATAGTTCCTTTTCAAAATCAACAAAAGGGATCTGGGTTTATACCCTTCGATTGCAAAATCCCTACACAATTTTTCCTTAATCTAAACATTATTCGAAGAAGGATGAGACTAAAGTCTAAACTCTACGACAAATTCAGAAGAAAAAAAAAAAAAAACAAAAACCCCATCTCAGATTTCCCACCATACGGTACCTGCAGATTAATGAAAACCCAGATAGGCTTGATGCCCAATCTTGCAGAAAATTAAGATCTGAGAGGAGACACTGGAAGACTAAGAACAGAGGGCGTGGTGGTTGATTTCGATTCGCATGGCGCTGACGATGGTGGTGTTTGACCATCTTGAGGTGCTGATGATGGGGGTCTTCGTTGAGGAGGAGAATCGAGAGATAGGTAGTGAGGCGGCGGCGGCGATTCTGAGTTTGATGTCGTCGAGGTCGAGGAGGAGCAGACGAGTGACATCTGTGAGTGGGAGGAGATGAGACAGAGTCTGGGAGGGTGCTGGAGGAGTGATTCAGGGGATTGGTGGTTTATTCAGGGCGGCGGTAGGAGGTTTCAAAGGACTGATTCAGTATAACATGTTGAGCTTCTTACCATCTGGGTTGGGTTGCAGTTGGAGAAATCCATTGGGGACACGCATATGGCGTTGGAGAGGGACTATGGAAGTGGTGGCAGGTTGCAAGGATAGTATGGGGATCTTTCGAGTCTTGAATTTGTGGCTAAGGATATTCAGCAGACTAGGGGATGGGAATCTATATGATGGACTAAGAAACGGGCCGGTATGGGGGGACCCGTTCTTCTTAATATTTGGACTCGAGCCCGAACCTTAATTGTCATCGTACCGTCCCGTTTACTCTCCAAAAAAATTGGAACCGCCCCTTACCCGCCCTGAACCTAGATTACCTGCCCCAAACCTAGATTACCAGCCCCGACCCGCGGTTCCACTACCCGTTTGCCCACCCCTAGGTCACCCATCCTGGGAATGTTCTGGCTCATTCTCGCTTAATTTCGGAGTTCCTACGGAACCCGAAGCCAGTGAGCTCCCAAAAAGCCTCGTACTAAGTAGAGATGAGAATATACATATAAAGCTTACAAGATTCACACCCCAGGGCGATGTGGGATCTTACAATCCACCCCCCTTAGGGGCCCGACGTCCTCGTCTACACACTTCTGGCTAGGGATTGGCTCTGATACCAAATTGTCACATCCCGGCCCGGGCCCTCACCACAACCTAGGCTCGACTCCACCGTAGCACGATATTGTCCGTTTTGGGCCCCGACCACGCCCTCACGGTTTTGTTTCTGGGAACTCATGCGAGCAGAACTTCCCAGTAGGTCATCCATCCTGGGAATGCTTTGGCCCATTCTCGCTTAACTTCAGAGTTCCTTCGAAACCCGAAGCCAATGAGCTCCCAAAAGGCATCGTACTAGGTAGAGATGAGAATATACATATAAGGCTTATAGGATCCACACCCCTGGGCGATGTGGGATCTTACAATTTTGCACGCACACAATAATGTGATTTAATCAGTTGTTTATTAAATATTATTTTCTTTATTTTTAAACATTTAAGAGTCGTGTAATGCCAATTGTAAAAAAGGCCTTTAGTACGCACATAATAATGTGGTTCAATTAGTTATCAAATGATAGTTTTTTTTAACAAATGATATTATCTACACTAAGGGGTGGGCTTAACATCACAATAAGCTAACAATCATGTGATTCAATCAGGTGTTTATTAAATATTATATTCTCTATTTTTGAACATGTTGAAAACATCTTAAAAGGCGCGTAGTGGTGGTTATAAAAAAAAGTCTTTCACACGCGCATAATAATGTGATTCAATTAGTTGTCAAATGATTTTATTTTATTTTTTAGAAAAAATGATATTATCTACACAAAGTGTCACATCCCGACCCAAGCTCTACCACATCCTGGGCTCGACTCCGCCGTAGCACGACATTGTCCACTTTGGGCCCCGGCCATGCCCTCACGGTTTTGTTTCTGGGAACTCACAATAGAACTTCCCAGTGGGTCACCCATCATGGGATTACTCTCGCTCGAACTCGCTTAACTTCGAAGTTCCGATGGAACCCGAAGCCAGTGAGCTCCCAAAAGGCCTTGTGCTAGGTAGAGATGAGAATATACATATAAGGCTTACAGGATCCATACCCCTCGGCGATGTGAGATCTAAGAGGTACGTAGTGCCAGTTATAAAAAAAGGTATTTCGCACGCACATAATAATATGTTTCAATTAGTTGTCAAATGATTGTTTTTTTTTAATAAACACTTAAGAGGCGCGTAGTGTCAGTTATAAAAAAAAATCTTTCGCATGCGCATAATAATGTGATACAATTAGTTGTCAAATGATTGTATTTTTTTTTTTTGTTTGAACAAACGATAGCAGGGGGAGTGAGCTTAGCTTCACAATGGACTAGTAATAATATGATTTAATCAGTTGTTTATTAAATATTATTTTCTCTATTCTTAATGTAAATTCAATATAATGTATATAAAAATTGAAAGATCGATTTTATTATGTGAATTCAACTACTTTGATTGGTTTATGAGGAATTTCTTCTAGTATGATCTAATATTATTCATTTACTTCAAATATTTGACTTTCTTTTTGTCATATAAAAAATTATTAAAGCACTTCACGCATATAAATACATTTAAAGCGGTAAGCTGCACGTAGCATGTCGTAATTCAAAAAATATCTTTTACACGCGCTTAAGTACGTGCATGAAGGCTAGTCCATTATAATTATATCCTCCATAAGCAAGGCCGAAGGACTGTTTTGAAGCCATAAAAAGAGGAACAATGACAACCAGCGGCTTTGAATATGAGTTCCAAGGCAAGTTTCGTTTAATCCATACCAAACAATGACGACCAGTGGCTTTGAATTGGAGGCTCATTTTTAATCCTGACTCTTTGCTTGCAAAAGTTTTGAGAGAGAAGTACTACCCAGGAAAATCTTTCAGGGAGGCGACTGGGGGAAAACGATCTTCCTGGGGTTGGAAAGGAATTCTTGAAGCCCGCAAGGTGCTGGACAAGGGGCTGTTTTGGCGGGTTGGAGATGGTGGGAGCATAAAAATTAGGGAGGACCCCTGGTACCCGCTGCCCTCTACTTTCACGGTCAGCCCAAAGGATCATCTGAGTATGAATTTGGTGTGTGACCTGATCAACCCGTCCACTTCGACATGGAAGTCTGACTTGGTCAAGGAGAGTTTTAACGGGGAGGAAGCGGCAGTGATTTTATGTATCCCACTGAGTAGAACTGGCTGCCCAGACAGACTGGGATGGTTCCACACCACAAATGGCTTGTATTCCGTAAAATCTGGGTACCATGCTGCTATGGAATTAATGGCTGATGGGGCTTTGGGGAAAAGAGGAAGGGGAGCACCCAGTGATAAAAGTAAGTATGCCCGGGTTTGGAGGTCCATTTGGTCCCTTCAAGTACCGAATAAAATGAAGTTTTTTCATCTGGAAATGTTGCAACCATGCGTTAGCAGTGAGAAGGAACCTGAAGCGGCGTCACATGAGGGTTGATAATGTGTGTGGAGTGTGCGGTATGTTTGACAAAACGGAGAACCATCTTTTCTTCCGCTGTGAGACCAGCCACCGTTTTTGGTTATGTTCTCCTCTCCACATTAATTCAGCAGAGCTTGAAGGATCTGATTTCTTTCAGAGCTGGTTAAAATTTTGCGAGCGGGTGGATAAGCTTGATAACTCTGCTGACCTCCTTCAGGGGTTTGTGTTTGGTCTTTGGAGACTATGGAAGAATAGGAACGACATGATTTTTCATCAAATTGGGCACTCGCCTTCTCAGATTCTGGAGGGTTGGTCGAGGAGCTGAGATGAGTATAGGACTGCTATGGCATCGCAGTTACTAAGCTTGAAACCTGGGACGGCCATGGTCTGCCCGAGGGAGGCTACTAAGGAAAGCCACTGGGTCAAGCCCTATTTTGGGAAGCTGAAAGTCAACACCGATGCAGCGTGGTGTAATGGTTCAAATTTGGCGGGGTTGGGATGGGTCATTCGGGATTTTGCTGGGGTTTTACAGGCTGCGGGAGGATCGGGTGGGCTGCTTTGCCACTCCGCTGCTGCTGCTGAGGCGCTGGCGATTAGGGATGCTCTGGGTTTTTGTGTGGAGCATAATTTTGATTTTGTTATTATTGAATCTGATGCCAAGGCTGTAATCCAAATGCTTAGGATGGAGATTTCTTGGGATTTTAGATTAGAAGGCATACTTAGTGACATTGTGTCTCTGGGGGTTTATTTGAGGGTTGTGACTTTTGCCTTCGTGTCTAGAGAGAGCAACAAAGCTGCTCATTCGGTAGCTAAGTTTGTTAGGAACTCTGATAGGGTTTTTGTTTGGGACGCTATCGGGCCGGAATTTTTGTTTAATGTCCTGGCCAAAGACATCAATCTCTCTTTGAGAATTTAATATACTCTGACTTTGACAAAAAAAAAAAAAAAAAAAACATCGTCAAAAGTAAGAGAAAATTAAATTAATAAAAACCCAAAATGCATACAAAAGTGGATTTTTGTTTATTACGAAAATCTGTAGAAATGTTGCTGCTTCGAAGCGGCGGACGGCGCACGCATAAGCCTTTTTGGGCGGTACTATTTAATCTTAGGGAAGTATTTTTGCTCATGATCATTTAGTGTGATATATACTCACCATTCTATTTATCATCGTTAGATAAGTTTGAATTCCGAGATTCGTGCAGTGGATAGGAAAAAATCTTAAAATTCAAACTCATCTGATGGTGAGCAAAAATGCAGTCTAACCTTAGAGTACTGTTAGATAAATTAAATCAATAGAAAATAAATACTTTAGTCAATATTTAATTATCAATAACTATGGTATATAACATTTAAAATAAATAGTTGATCTCTCAAACATTAGCTTAACATACACTGATAACAAAAAGAGAAAAAAAAAACATTTGTTTAAAAATTCTTTAATCATATTTGATGCATTAGTTTTATTAATAAAAAATGAATCGGTTTTTGGTTACTTGCATTTTACTTGCTTTTGGCATGCGCAAAAAGTAGTTTCACGTGCTTCCCATATTCCCATAACCATCTGCAAAACTATGTCATTTTATTATTATATAAAAATGTATCTTCATAAGAAATCATACTGAAATTGACTTAATTATTGGTTTTGTTCCATTTTTTGTGAATAAAGAAGGCAACACCCAATTGCCAACTATACAATATACTGCATCAGAAACAACAAGAAGGTGGTATAAAATTAAAATAATATTATTTGGCACATCGGGTTGAAATTAATCTTTTCGGTGCAATGATAGTTTATTTTCTGTTAAAAGTATAATATTTAAACAATTGGGATGATCGTATTCCAGGTAAAGGGTTATGACCTCGAGAAGAATTCGCATTTGCAATTGATTGAATCAATGTGCATCTATATGCTCTCTCCACGTTTTTTGGCTCCTTATATATAATTATAAAGTTGTCACTCAAAAACAAATATTTTTTTTTAATAATGAAATGATGTTATTTTATCGTATAAACGTTACAATTATATTTGTTCAATTTTGTTAAATCAACATTTGAATATTATTTTTAGAAAAATTTATTGATTTTAAGATCGTTTTTTCATTGTACAACAAACATCAGATTTATGCTACTTATTATCATAATCATCGATTTTGTTCGACATATGGATTACCAAACGTTCATCAAATTGAATGAATTTTTCTATAAAATGATCTTTTTAGTGATAAAGAGAATAAATAATTGTGCTAATAACGTTTGTACGGCAAAATGATATAATGTCGTTATTGAAAGAGGAATTCAATAACAAAACTAATTAAATTTCATGTAGTAACTTTAAAAAAAAAAAAAAACGAAATCCAGATCATTAAACTTGGGTATGAAGTTTGTAGTAGGCTCCACGAGCGAACCAAAGACATTGACCCTTTGGTTTCTTTGATCACATTTCATTCCATTATGTTTTTCGTGTTGGTGAAGCAACTTTGTGACAAATGTTTTAAGCATCATTCAGACATAAAATGGACGAAATGCAACATTACTTTCAAACTCTGCCTTCAAATACGGCTCATGGGATTCTCTTGCTTTATTAAGTTGCCCTAGAGGCTTGCCTTTGCTTTGTACGTAATATAAACAAATTTAAATCAAATTCAGCACAACTTTTTTTCTTTGTTAAATGAATATTTTTTTTTTTCTGGTCAAACGATAGATTTTGTTAGATTAGATGTTAGATTAGCAACTGACGTGATTTGAATCTACACCATCATGCAAAAGTTCAACACCTTTCTACCACTGTGGAAAAAAATCCCTTGCTTTGTTAAATGAATTAAGGAGCCTTGTCTAATCTCGGAGTTTATTGATGAATTTACAATTGATGTTTTAATCAAGTGAACTGAATCTCTTAGACTTTAACATCTGACATTGGATATATTGCCTATTTTGGTATGGTATGAGTTATTTGGAGGTGCACAATTCGATTCATAGATTAACTCAAGAAAATCATATGATTTTAGAGTTGGAAGAAACACAAAATATTCTTCTACAAGAAGTAATCATTTGTCCGAAGCTTTATCTGAAGGAAAATTTTTGTCCTAGTTAAGAACATGTGAGAACATTTGAACACATAAGCAAACTAATAATATTTTAAAGTAGGCATGCATTCAAAAACAATTTTAAAACCCATGACTTTCAAAGCCTAGTGAATGGTGAACCAAAAGACTCTTTAACAAATTAAAGAGAAGAGAGAGTTTGAGTTTCATTACCCTTGAAGCTCATCCTTGTTTAACAAGGGATTCACCCAAGTGGAGGGTCTTCAAGTCACCTCCTTTACTTCTTTGGATGGTTGCTTCTTTGCTTCTCCATTGCTCTTTGAGGATTTGAGGAGAGGAACTCCAAGAACACCAAAAGTTTGGTGTCTCTAAGTCTCCACACCAAGGATTAGGTGTGAGGATGAAATGGATGACTTAGAGGAGGGAAGATTGCTAGCTATTTTCCTCTATGTGTGGCCAACCTCTTTGGAAGACCAAGAGAGAGAGAGTTTTGCTTTTTTGCCTCAAAAGAAAACCCTAGTGAGAGAATGGTTATAAAGATGTCTTTATACTACCTCACGCGTGAGTGACAAACTTGCAGTCTTTATACCACCTCACGCGTGAGTGGCAAACTTGCAATTAACCCAAGTTTGCTACCACTCACCCTATGGTCGGTTTTGACTTTGTATTTGGGTTAATTTCCATTTAGTTTTGGTTGTCACACAACTTAAACTCAATGGGCCTTGTGGACCAAAACCCTTTTGGGCCCCCGAGACCCGAAACTAACTTGAAAGCCCAATACGAACCTTTCGTATAATTAATTAACTAACTAATTAATCTTGAGCATTCTCAATTAAACCAATCGATTGCTTATCCATCTCATTTATATTTCTTCACTTTCATCCTTACTCGGTGTACGATCCATTAGGTTTCAATTAGCGAGGCTATGGGCGATTGTTACTCTTAACGATCGATTGTGAATTGAAACTACATTTCAATTCTCCCTTTGATGAAGATTAGTGTTTGCTAATCTTCAGGGCTTCCACAAACCATGAGTGACAACTAGCAGTATGTCATGGCTACCCAAGCTAAGTAGAAGTGGTTGGAGAACCTATCCAGTTACAATTACAATGCAATACGATCATTCTCTAATACAATACTCTTAATCACATTGTTTGAGTGATAGTTTGTTTCATATCTACTATCTAATGTGATACTTCTCTATATGATTCAATTGAATATGATTTGGAATAAACTGCCTAAGTCATATTCGTATGCTCTGGCCAAAAACTCCTGAATCATATTTCAGAGTATTCTCCCTTCACCATGGAAGGTTAGAGATCCCTTGTTGTGCATTCATATGCCTACATAACTAGATAGCTTGACCCCAACAATGTCGTGGACACTCTCGATGGAATGCCTTTGACATGATCAAAGATCAAGGACTTAACCATTAGACATTTATGATGCCTCAGGTCAAAATACTATTTTGCATATTGCAACTTACGAGTTCTTACATGACATGTATGTTCGAACTCTCTTTTGATCGTTGTTCAGTGTACTCGATTACCTTTTTGAGCACCTATGTGTTTGTCTCAGTGTCCAACACTAAATGACTTGAAACTAGTCATACTCACGCTTGAGTTAACATAACACATGCTAACCTTAGCGGATTGTCAATGCTCAATTGGCAATCCTATGGCTAGGAATGTTTTAAGAATAAACATAAGAGAAATGTCTCGTTCATCTAACTTATTCTCTCTTAGATTAAATACATTCCTTGGATTCCCTTATTACTTAAACACATAATACAATAAATAGTGATTAACAATAAGCTTTGCCTTTCATTAAACATATAATAGTTTAATACAATAAGTATTCCAAAAGCTATTACATCAAATAAGTGGCTTTGTGGGCATACTTCCAACATTATCTACATCACATTCACAAGTGATGCACACTTACAATTGCAAAAAAAAAAAAAAAAAAAAAAGGAAAAACATATCGAAGATGAATTTAATTGATGCCATTGGCACATTACTGAAGTGACATAGGCGATTACGAATTAAACACTCCTTATGGAAAATGGGGCTCTGGGGAGAAAGGGGAGCTGGTCACCCAGCGGCAAGCTCAAGGATAACCAGGTTTGGAACCTTATCTGGAAACTCAATGTTCCAAATAAGATTAAGATTTTTATCTAGAGGTGCTGCAACAACGCTCTTGCTGTGAGACGGAATTTAAAAAGAAGGCAATTGAGGGTTGACAATGTCTGTGGAGTTTGTGGCACAGTGGATGAGACGGAAAATCACCTTTTCTTTCGCTGTAATCTTAGTCATGTGTTCTGGTACTGTTCTGCTCTTCAGTTAAATTCTTTTGAGCTGATTGGGGGTGATTTCTTAGCAAGCTGGGAGAATTTTTGCAACCGGATTAAGGGGAAAGACAAAGCTGAGGAGATCCTACAAGAATTTGCCTTTGGCCTCTGGAGACTTTAGAAAAATAAGAATGACATCGTGTTCAATGGCCTACATCGGAATCCTGAGGAGATTTTGGAATTATGGAGGAAGAACATCTCAAACTACTGAGATGCCTTGATCCGTAGTTTGTTGGAGAATCGTCCACAATGTAAATCCTCGACCTCTGCTACTGGAAGTGTGGTTTTGAAGTGGAGAAAACCGAACTTTGGCTTCTTCAAGGTTAATACCGACGTGGCCTGGTGTAAGACTTCCCTCCGTTCGGGTGTGGGCTGGGTATGCCGGGATTTCGCTGGCATTCTCCAAGCTGCGGGGGGAACGGGATCGGTTCTCTGCCATTCTGCTGCGGCTGCAGAAGCTTGGGCCATTCGAGAGGCTATCTTAGCCTGCTCTAAACTCGGGTTTGAGAGAATTATTATCGAATCTGATGCCAAGCTTGTTATTCAAATGCTCAGGAAAGAAGTTCTTGTTGATTTTAGCCTGGAGTGCATTCTTGGTGACATTGAGGTTCTAGCTCGCGGCTTGACGTCGATGTCGTTTGCCTTCGTGTCTAGGAAGTGCAATCTTGCTGCACACTCAATAGCTAAGTTTGCTTTTAAGGAGGGTAAAGTTTTTGAGTGGGACTGTATTGGGCCCGAATTTCTTTTCAACATTCTAGCACAGGATGTAAACATTCCCATTCGTATCTAATATATCTCTTATCTTTCGAAAAAAAAAAAAAAAATTATACACTCCTTAATTTGAACTACTAGGCATATCTAAATTCTACCCCATGAACTTGCATGAGGCTTCGGTTTGATCTTTCAAATGAAAAACCCCTTCGAGCTAATGGTCATTAACAAATATAAATGTCCCTAGACCACTAGATCATGCCCACTTTACGGTGTGTCCATCCATCCTCATCTTTTAAATTCCACTTGTTTTTGGAAAAAGATCGTGGAACAATAATTTATACTAAAATAATGAGCAAATGATGAAAAAGTTGTTAACAAATAAAAGATTATGATAAAAAAATATGCAACGATATGGATGCAAATATACTGTCAGCCAAAAGAATAAAAAAACACAGATACAATATATATAAAAAACCCTGTCAGCCTGGGTATTGCTAAACCTAATGGATCTCTGCTGAAAGCACTGCAAAAGAAGAATTTTGTACTCCAAAAATAGCACAAGTTCATAAACGAACAAATCCCGCACGTCTCTGAAAATTTAGAACATGTCATATCAAGAGATCCTACGTGATCCTTTCTACATATCCATGAAAAAAACCTATTGGAAAAAGCTACTAGCATTGCTTCGGCATGCAAATTAATAAAATCCCTGTTAATTAATTTAAAAAATTTCTATTATTTAATAAAATAATTTCGAATTCCACCGCTCCGCAGTCCGGCTCCTGTTTTCGGATCGTGAATCGAATCGTGGTTGAAGCTTAATTCAACAAAAGAAAGTTCGATATTCCAGTCCAGATTGCTGTCTGTCTGCCCAGTATGACTTTGCAATTGCATTCTCTACCCTTCCAATCATGCCAAATGAGAATCATACAAGTAAAGAATATGGAAGAAAAATAGAAAAAGCAAAAGAATTTGACTTTCTGCATTGAAAAAGCTTTTTCATGCTTCCCATATATGGATATGTAACATATGTTGTTGTTGGCATGATTATGCATGATCAGCTCCGACATAAGTCCCTCTTCCATGCACATGGAGGGGAAGGGGAAACCAAGTATATATTCTCCATGTATTGGCAAGATTTTGGGAGCATGATGTGCCTGGTTGATACCTAATACTGTGTTACTATATATATCAGAACCACACATCTAAAGAATAAACCGTATCTTAGGAGTAATCGCTTTATAATTTTGTCGAGAAGTCCCTTTGTGATTGTGGTTATTCTCTTTTTCTAAGAAAGAGAGCCTTATAGCAATTATGACTAACTACTCAACTCCGGTTTTAGAGCGACAACATTCGTTCAAACTTTATGTGTTGCTTTTGTGATTTGTGTTATTGATAAAAACTATGAAGAGAAAACTCGACGTTTGTAGGACGTGACTCATAGAAGGGTTTTTTTCCAGCAAGTGCTAAGATCATCAACGAAGGTGCGGTCTTTCTCTCACGGGGTTGTTGCAATGATTTTGAAGGATTCATAGCTATGGTTTCTTGTCGTTTGTTGTTTCAAAATCTTCAGATGATGGTGCGAATTTTACTTGTGTGTTTGACAGTGTGTCCAGCTTGTTGGCTTTAGGACTTGTAAGCTTATCTTTCATGTTGGTTAGATGTGGGTCTCTTGTGGGTGAGCAATCATACTTCAGAGGAGTTTGTTTTGTATTATGTTGTTTTTTGTTTTGATTTTATTGTCTATATGTTGTGCAACAAACTATGTCCAACCACATTATGCGTTATAGCAAGGAGTCTTTGCCGAAGAAGCGTCGTCTTTTACAAGTTCATTAGAAAGTGATGCAAAGTTTTCTCCTCGTGAATGTTATCTTTCTGTGTTGAATTTGAATGTTACATAGCGTCTTTTAGAATCTTGATTATAGGAGATAATGCACGCTTGAACTGGATGAAGAGCACTGCACTTGCCTCAAAAGCAAGCAAGATGGCCCTTTGACGACGCTCCTTAGCAATAAATTTTCCCCTAAAACTAGGATCGACCTGCAGAGACGCACTTCTTCGTGAACGAAACAAGGTGTGTCCTACCCATACCAAAACCATAACTCTTTCACTCGTTTTTTTCTCCTCCGTGAGAACCCTTCTCTCATTCGTGAGAGTCCCCCCCTTTTGTGAGGGTTAACTTGTGCGGCACCTGTGCCCTCCCTATCACCTCCGTCTATCGTTTCCCTTTATTGGCCCCCATTTCAATCGACCAGTTGCCCTCTCTCCCTCCTCAGTTATTTCAGCTCTTACCCCAATTTCTTCCCCAACTACCAAACCTAATTTCTTATTTCCCCCAACTACCAAACCTAACCTCTAATCGGATTGTTGCCTCTGATATTCCCCTGTCATAGCCCCTATTTATTTCCCACTCTGCTTTCTGGCGCCCGCAGTTCTCTTAAAATCCCTTTTCGACTCAGATCTGGGTCAGCAGGTACTTTTGCAGTAATGAGGAGAAGAAGGGTAAGAGGTAACCCACCAACCAAAAATTATTACATAAGCAGATTGAAGAGAGGGGACAATTCAGTCCTTCAGGAAAGAGAACGAAGCCATAAATTTCATCCACCAGACCCAGGGAAGAAGTTAATATTCCAAGCTCAACAAAGGAAGATGTCGCCATTAATACAACCCAACTGCCAAATTTCAGGCTACAGGGAAGGTAATAAAGAGTTTGGTTGTTTTGGTGGGAAACAATACCCAAGGCTCCCAATAAAGGGGCTGGTTAACATCTATCTGAGTAGAAAAGGGGTGAAAGTTTGTGAGTGGAAACGGGAACAACACAATGATATTCAAAGAGAACTGAGTCTTACACCACGGTGGACTCTAAGGTCAAATTTCTGCAGGGTTTTCGCTCGTCTAATGGCAGGTACAGAGGTGGAAGATCTAGTGGTCCATTTGGAGAGAGGCATGGATCTGTCAAACATGGAACAGGGAATTAAACTGGTGGGCACTGCTTTGGTGAATAAAGCTCTCAACAAATGGGGGGTCCGTAATATTCTAAAGTCTGCATGGAAGGAAATGGGAGATATTGAGATCAGGTGGGTCAAACTCAACACTTTCATAATCTCTGTTAATGATGAGAGTACGGTGGAAAAGATAATAGTTAAGGGTCCATAGGGTGGTTATGAATCAGATTTTCTCAATTAAAAGATGGCCTCGGGAGATGGCTTTCGAGGAACTGAACATGAGCACAGTTTCTTTCTGGGTACAAATGAGGGGGGTTCCACCCTATCTGAGCTCGGAGGAAAATGTCAGAAAATTGGCGACCAATATTGGGTTTGTGCAAGTTGTAGAAGATCCAACAAAGGCTCGGGGGTTTCTGAGAGCGTACGTGGAGGTGGATACTACAAACCCCTTAATGACTGGGTGCTGGTTACCTAGAGAAAATAGCAAGGAATCATGGATTGAATTCAGGTATGAAAGGTTAAAGGACTTCTGCTATAGATGTGGGAGAATCAGACATTCTAATACGGAATGCTCTTTTGAACCTGTGAAAGGCGGTAAGGCTGGCTATGGGGATTGGACACAAACAGCCCCTGTGAGGGATCTTTTTGAGCCAAAACCTCAGATGGCTGTCTCTATGGGGGAACGAAGAGTTGCGGGCGCAACTAGGGTGAGCCAGTGGTCTCAGACCAGCAGTCAAAGGGAAAAAGATTCAGGGAAACAAAGAAAGGAAAAGGAGGTAGAGGATGAGGCAGTTAGGATAACAGATAATCCCCATTACAGGAAAATATTCAGGGGACTCAAAAGATTGCAGGAAATGTTAAACGGCCCCTACACTTGCAAGTCGAAAAGGCAATGATAAAGAATCATCTTCAGATGGGAAGCATTGAGCAGGGCACTACATTAGTTTCGCTTGAAGGGGTTTCTCACGGTAAAAAGAAGAGGGATTCGAAGGAGCTACAGGAAGCATTGGGAGTTCACCCGAAGAAAAAAATAAAAAGCGGGGCGGGAGATGGTAATGAAGAATCTCATGAGGGTGAGAGGACTTACTTGAAGGAAAGTATGGCGGGATTAACACCCCGAGGTAGTGGTGGTTGGCCTCCAACAGCCACAGGTTCACCATGATACACCTATTTTGGAACTGCCGTGGGCTAGGGTCTAACACGGTGGTTCGTGCCCTACATGGGCAAATAAGGGAGCACAGACCCTCTATGATCTTTCTATCTGAAATAAAGATGAAAGATTGTAGAATCAATGGTGTACGAAGGCGGATGGGATATTCAAACGGTTTCAATGTTGAACCGATTGGAAGAGCTGGTGGGCTCAGTCTTTGGTGGGATGACTCAATTCAGTTGGAAGTAAAAGATTGTTCTAAGCATTTTATTGATGCTAGTTGCAGATTAACAGACTCAGATGTGGCTTTTAGGTTTACTGGTGTCTATGGAACTTCATATAGGGAGGAAAAAGAAACTTTTTGGAGAAATCTGATTCTGAGGTTTAATTCGGTGAGGTTACCGTGGATATGTGGGGGGGGGGACTTTAATGAGTTTATATGGGAGCACGAGAAATCGGGAGGAGCTGAGGTTCGATACAATCGCTCAAGATACCTAGAGGAATTCATGAATAAAATGGACCTAGTGGACTTGGGGTTTAAAGGCCAGAAGTTCACTTGGAGGGGAACTAGAAACGGGCAACTTGTGGAGTCCAGGCTTGACAGGTGCTTGGTGAATGATTACTGGCTGTCTACTTGGCCAAACTCTTTGGCTACAAATGGTATAACTATTGGGTCGGACCACTGCCCGATCTTATTGGAATGTGTCCAGAAAGGTAGGAGAAGAAAGAAACTGTTCCAGTTTGAGGCCTTTTGGGCGAAGGATGGAGAGTGCAAAGAGATCGTGAGACGAGTTTGGGATAAAAGTCATGAGGGGAACCCTCTGCAGAGGTGGTCGAAGAAAATTTCGGAATGTCGGGTCGCACTGGCAAACTGGAATAAGGTGAAATTTAAGCAAAGGGGGAGGCAGATTAAGGAAATGTTGGATCGGCTGGGGAATCTTCAAAACGACTGGGTGGAGAACTCTATGGAAATTAAAACTCTGTTTGCTAATGTTGATCGTTTATGGGGCCAAGAGGAAACCTACTGGAAACAACGTTCTAGAGTTCAATGGCTAAAGGAAAGGGATGCAAATACAAAGTTTTTCCACCAATCCACTCTCCAGAGAAGAAGAAGAAATAGAGTGGTCTCGCTTAAGAACAGCAGTGGTTGCTGGACCGACAATCCAGGACAGATCCGCCGCCTTTTTGATGATTTTTACACTGATTTATTTACCTTTTCTGGGCAGCGTGACTAGGGGGACATATTAGATTGTGTGAATGCAAATGTCACTGTTGAAATGAGTGCAGCTCTTACGGAGATGATTACAAGCGAAGAAGTGAAGACAACGGCTTTACAGATGGGGTGTCTAAAAGCCCCGGGCCAGGACGGTTTCCCAGGTGTCTTTTACCAGTCTCATTGGGATATAATTGCTGCTGATGTCAACGAAATTGTTAAAGATATGATGAGAGGTGAAGATAGCCCCCGGCGTATAAATGCCACCCACTTGGTCCTGATCCCGAAGGTACAAAATCCAGAAACTGTTGCTCAATTTAGGCCTATTAGCTTATGCAACTACTCTTACAAGATTTTATCTAAGATGTTGGCTAATCGCCTCAAGCTTATTCTTCCGACCCTGATCTCTCCAACTCAAAACGCTTTTGTGGCGGAAAGACAAATACAAGATAATATTGGCATTGCTCATGAGATCTTCCACTTTCTCAAAACAAGAAAGGCGAAAGGCAAATTTGAACTGGGAATGAAACTAGATATGCATAAGGCCTATGATAGGGTGGAGTGGGATTTCCTTATGGCAGTGATGGAGAGGATGGGTTTTGAGGAAAACTGGAGAAAATTGATATTGGGTTGCATATCATCTGTAAATTTTGCGATCATGATCAATGGCCAACCGGGTCAAAAGTTTGCACCTTCACGAGGTTTAAGGCAAGGTGATCTTTTATCCCCCTATCTATTCTTGCTTGTGAGTGAGGTTCTCTCGTTATTAATTCAACAGGCTTGTGATAGGAGTTGGATTAAAGGAGTTTGTATGAACCCTCTCGGCCCAACAATTTCACACATTCTTTTTGCGGATGATACTCTCATTTTCCTTAAGGCGGAGGAGGAGAATTGCCGGCGGCTGTTTCAAGTGGTTGATAACTTTTGTGTGGCTTCGGGGCAACAAGTTAGTAAGTCTAAATCTAGTGTGTGTTTTGGTTCGAATGTGCCGGATTCCCTTTCTCATCACTTAGCGGAAATTCTTGGAGTGGAAATAGTTGGTGATTCGGGGGTTTATCTTGGGGTTCCTGTCATGTGGGGAAGGTCTAAGAAGGCTGGCCTTGCTTATGTAAAAGGAAGACTCCTGGAAAAACTTCAAGCTTGGAGGAAATCTTCTCTTTCTCAAGCTGGGAGGGAGATCCTTATTAAGGCGGTGGCTCAAGCCATCCCGGCGTACCCAATGAATTTGTTTAAGTTCCCAAAATCCTTTTGTAACGAAATGGATGCCATGATCTCAAAATTCTAGTGGGGATAAAGACAAGGAGAAAATCGGATCCACTGGGTTTCAAGGGAAAAGTTGGGCCGGTCAAGGAAAGATGGGGGCATCGGGTTAAGGTGCTTTGGAGCCTTTAACGATGCTCTCTTGGCCAAGCAGTGTTGGAGATTGGTGGATGACCCTAATTCCTTATGGGCTCAGGTGCTAAAGGCTAGATATTTTCCTCGATGCTCTTTCTTTGAAGCTAAGAAAGGAGGGAGAGCGTCTTGGGTGTGGTCGAGCCTCCTGGAGGGGAGAGAGATTCTAAGGGAAGGTGCCCATTGGCAAATCATGGATAGCAAAGATACTCGGGTGTGGGTGGATCGATGGCTTCCTTCCATTCAAGTGGGGCACCCTTCACCTTTAGGGGCAGTCCAGGTGTCTAGAAATTTAAGGGTATGCTCTCTGATTTGTCAGGACAGTGGGGAATGAGACTTAGATTTTTTACGGCCTTTCTTGCCAATCTCGGAGGTTGCGGCTATTGATGAGTTGCATATCGGGGACCCGTTGCTTAAGGATAGACTGGTGTGGACTGTGGTGAAGGGGGGATCTACTCTGTTAAGTTTGGTTATTATTGGTGTCTCAATCGCATCAATGATTCTAGCTCTCGGCCCAATCTGCTGGGTTCAACTTCTGCCGAGCTTTGGAGGCACATCTGGAAATTGGAAACCTCTCCAAAAATTAGGAATTTCATGTGGATGACTCTTCATTCGGCCCTTGCTACCATGGAGGGTCTTTACCAACGTCGGTCTTCTCCTTCCCCCTATTGTCCTATCTGTTCGGATATGAATGAATCAATTGAACATCTCTTCCTCGGATGCCCGTGGGTGGAGGCGGTTTGGTTTGGGGGAGGTTTGGCTTTGCGGGTTCATCAGATAAATGGTTCTAATTGGGCTGCTTGGCTGACTCAATTGTTTGATGCGGGGTCCGGGCCGATGGAGGTAAGGATTCAAAGGCTTTCTTATATTGCCTTTACTTGCTGGCATATTTGGAAAACCAGGTGTGAGTTTATTTTCAACAAGCAAGTCATTTCCCCAATAAGAGTCATTGATGTTATCCATAGTTCGGTTTCGGCATTCAAAGAGTCTATGCATGTGGTTGTCAACCCCCCGATTCCTAGACAAAGTTGTGGGGATTCTGAAGTTAAATGGTCTCCTCCGACGAATGGTATGGTCAAGATTAACGTGGATGCAAGTTGGGTGGCTAGTGATGGTGTGGGATACACGGGGGTGGTTGCCTGGGATGACTGTGGGAACTTCCTGGCTGCTACTCGGCAAAAAATAAAGGCCACTAGTGTAGGCCAGGCGGAGGCCTTGGCTATTATGCATGGGTGTAAGTTGGGGATTTGTAAAGGTTGAACCTCTGTTTTCGTTGAATCGGACTCCCTCGAGTCAATTTCTTGTCTGTTGGATAGAGGTCAAAAAGGCAGCTGGGATGCCTTCCCCATTATCCGCAAATGCCGTGAGTTGGGAAAGGTTTTTCTTAGTTGCCGCTGGTCTTGGGTACCAAGGCTGGCCAATTCTGTGGCGAATTTGTTGGCTTCGCGTATGTGTAAGGAAGGATGTGATATCATTTGGGTCGACAGACCCCCATCCTCCCTGGTTCATGTCTTAAGTAACGATGGTCTTCCTTGCCCCCGTAGTTTCCTTTTGGTTTGGGTGAGTTGTGACGTTTTAGCATTAGATGCAACGTCTTAATTTCCTTCTCACTCGCTACTTATTGCCTTGTACTGTTGGTTTGCCTCTCTGTAGGCTCTCTTGTATCTGTTATTGGCATCTTTGCCTGGATATTGCATATCTAGTTTCCAAAAAAAAAAAAAAAAAAAAAAAAAACAAGGTGTGTCCTTGTTTCAAAAAAAAAAAAAACAAGAAGGTGTGTCCTACCAACTAACTCTATAGCTAAACCTCCACAGGGTCGAAACATGCTTCACTATTTGCAACATCAACTTCACCGTGATCGAGACAATAATTAGTAATTACAAAAGAATGATAATCATATATTCACTGTCAATCAAATTTTTACGTAATAAAATTTTAGTAATAGTATTGTTTTTTTATTTTTATAGTATTAAACTGTCAATCAAAACTGTATATTTTAGATAATAAACCATATAATAATATTTATCTTTATATATTTATAGCAAGGTTCTAAAAAATACTAGACACTAGTCGGACGACTAGTTGGGCGGGCTAGGTGAGCATCCAAGCAGTTTTATATACCATTTCTTAATTTTCAAATGTTTAGAGATGAATCAAAATGGTAACCAACCGTCTTAAAAGAGTAACTTATAGTGCTAGATTGTCAATCAAGACCATACGTTTAGAATATATACCATTATAAAACGTTTATGCCGTACAAAACTTTATCATCACCACTAACGATAATGAAATTCTTGTACTCCTTGACGTATGTAGGGTTAATAAGAAAGTAGATTGTACCTATATTCAATTCCAAAGTACATAACCCATTAAGATTCATGGTTGCAAAAGGGGAGCCATACACCACATGATAGCCTAGGTGGCCTATTGCCTATGCATCACATATATAATACCTGTTTCCATATATGGTCTAGTATGATGACCAATAACAAAGTCAAATTGGGGATATTTTTTCTTCTTCTTTTATTAACTTTAGATTATGGAATTAACATCCTTCCACTTTGTCCCCCTCCTCCCCTAATCTTCTTTTTATTTTCTTCGCACTTTTTAATACAACGACATCAAGAGGTGAGGATTTAGGCTAAGTTACACAGTTTACTAATCATAATAATTTGATCCGATGTCGACATTAACAAGAGCTCAATTTATACTTCTCTTAAAAATGAAGAGATATCGCCAGACAACAGTACTAAATAGGAACACTTGTACTAAGTAGCAACACTTTTTGCTTTACTTGTTTTGATGTTCTTCTTCCTAATGGGTGGAGGGTTCCCATCTTTCTCCTTTATCCTTGAGCCATTGCTTTTCTCATAGGAAAGGAATATTGCCAGTGCTTCTTAAAAAGCTCTTTGGGCCCCATCTCCAGTCCAATCATGTGGGCCCATTCTGCCTGCTCCGGCCCCATACATTTTCTCTCTATTCATTAAATAAAAACGTTGTTGCGTAAATGAACAAAATGCCGACGTGGTCTTTTGCTTTGAGGGGGTTGGTGTCGTTGAAGTGGAGACTTGGCCCCACCCCAAACAAGCCACTTTGTCATACTCACAGGCTTTGGATCTCGTTCGGATCCAAATGGTTTTAATTACCCCTCTATCTTAATCATTTATCTTACATCGTACGGTCTAAAATTATTTAAATTTAAATATAAATAATACCTAAAGAACACTGACCACATGATAAACGATTAACAATTAGAATGTAAAAATACTTAGAATCTCTATAAAAATGATCTGGAGAGATTCCTCATCTATTCACAGTTTGAAGTGTGACACCTCTCTCTCTCTCTCTCTCTCTCCCCTTTGAACCTTTGCTTGTTTGGTACACATGAATGTCGTAGTACCCTCTAGTTTACATCATTGATCATTCCACTCCTCCATGCTCTGTTACTTTCACCATAAAGTTTTAACCACAAATGGATGAACGCCACACATGGTTAGACATTGGTTAGGTGTGTTATTCAAGCAAAGATTATAAGTTACTTTGTTGGAGAGTGAAAAATTACAGCACACAACATACATGCACATTTAATTTTTCTCTTATTTGCCTATCGTATGTTACTCATGTGATTAGTTATTATCAGAAAAGAAAAATCATCTATACATAATGAGTACTTCTCTTTTATTCGATCGCCTCACAACGATTGGTAAGGTGATCAATTATTGTATAACTAATATATATCACAATAGCTACTTCTTTATGAATCGCCTTCAAGGCCGGCCCTGAGAGTAGCCGAATAAGGTGACAACTAGGGCCTCCGACCTTGGTGGGAGGAATGTTTTTTAAAATGGTATAGATATTATAAATTAATAAAAGTAACCCAAAATTGAGCAAATGAGTTGTTGGCGTGGTGGAAATAGAGTGTGTAATCTTTCTTGGTGTTGGCAGTTTGAAATTCGGCAGTGTTGTTTTATACATATCAATGTACAAAGGATCATGAGCTAGAGGACTTTAGGGTTCCACTTTGAATGCTCGCTACAGCCCTCAAATTCTCAGAACCAGCCCAGATCGCCCCTTAGGTATTAATCACGTGATAATTCTTCTTAAAAATGATTTACGCACATTATTATTTTTTTGTCTATATTATTTTTACATGAAAAACAATTGTAGAAGAAGGGTAGCCCACTATTGTTTCACCTTGTGAATAAGCACTATATGACAAAGTTCTTTTTACGAGCATTGGATCTAGCAATCGACTTTAGCAAAAATGAAAGTAATCCATTTTATAACTACCCACTTTAACAACCTTTAATTACCAATAAAAAATTTTAATAAATAAATAAACTAGGCACTTTGATTGATTTTTAACAACCTTTCCTTTTATAAAACGCATAGATCTAAATCCTCACTTTAAAGGGGTCCAATTTAAAACATATTTCCCTCAAGTTCCCGTTACGACCATGTTCTTCTTTTCTTTTCTTTTCTTATTCCATCGAAACACGATACATTATTTTTTAAAATTTATAATGCACTTACGGTTTCAAGATATGTTATTTTAAATAAAATTTAACTCAATAAATATATTTAGCATGTTTATGTGAGTCAAACTTACAGCATTTTAAAGTTAATGAGCGGATGAAGTTTGAGGTAGATGAACTAAGGAAGAGGGAGATACCCAAGCATGCATTAGATGAATGGTACCTACAAGATTTGAAACCAAAGCTATTTAGTTATTGTGATTTTGACTCTAAGGAATCTCAATAAACCTAATAGCGTATTATCTTTCCTAGATAAGGAAACATTCTACAACTCGTTATCAATAATTACGTGTTTATTTTTTTATCATGCGCGTATATGTATGAGATGTATAAACTCATAGTTATATGCAACTCGTAACAATTCGTAGAGATCTATTTATTTCAGATGAAAATGATACGAGAAGTTTGTCCAAAACCAATTGATGTACTTTTATAACCAGGCAAAGTGGTAAATATGACTTGCAGATTCTGATGCGAACAAAAAAGTGGGTTTGACTTTGTACATTTCCGCTTTCAATTGAATGAATTTCTACCTAAATTTATGATCCAAGGATTCGATGGATGTGTTTTACGAAGGAAGTTCAGGTTCCATCATAAAATTAATTGACAATATAGAGAGTAGTCCAACTTTTTATAAGCCCTTGCAATGTTTCTCTTTTCACCGATATAGAACTCTTTTATCTTCACATCCTCAAACCAAACACGAATTAGGTGACGTAAAGCACATGTGGCCGTTGGCCTTCATACATAGGCCAACCTACTATGATACCATGAAGAAAGTTGAAGTTCCACCATAAAACTAATTAGGCCATCTCCAACCGATGGTTGGCCAGAGGGCTCGTTTGAGCCCTCTGGCCCTCCAAGATTCTCCAAGATATTAATATTTTAATGAACAGTACAGAGTTATATTTGCCTCTGTCTCCAACCGAGGGCCAAAGGGCCAGAGGGCTCGTTTTAGCCCTGTCACAAAAAACCGTCTCCAACCGAGGGCCAAAGGGCATAAGGCCAAACATAATTTATTATTTAAAAACTACAACTTATGTTGTATAATTTTTATGTTGGTTAATGTTATTTAATGTTGTTTCATGTTACTTAATTTAATTAATGTTGTATAATGGGCTAGGAAGTTATAGGAAAAAAATAGAATTAAAAAAAAATATGAAACAAATTTTGTGAAATAGAAGTTATAGGAAAAAAATGGAATTTTAAAAAAACATGAAACAAATTTTGTAAAATAGAAGTTATATGAAAAAAAAAATATGAATCAAATTTTGTAAAATAGAAGTTATAGAAAAAAATAGAATTTAAAAAAAAAATTGAAACAAATTTTGTGAAATAGAAGTTATAGGAAAAAAATGGAATTTTAAAAAAATATGAAACAAATTTTGTAAAATAGAAGTTATATGAAAAAAAATATGAATCAAATTTTGTAAAATAGAAGTTATAGGAAAAAAAATAGAATTAAAAAAAAATTGAAACAAATTTTGTAAAATAAAATTGAAAAAAAATATGAAACAAAATTTGATTCATATGAAAAGGAAAAAAAAAAGTTGAATACAACGGCTAGCTGACTGGCTAGCCGTTGCATTCAAAATTTTCAAATTATTAGTGTCAGTTATAACCGACACTAATAGTAATTAATAAAAATATTTTTGTCTTTGAATAACTATTAGTGTCGGTTAGCCCTTTGGCCTTTTGGCCCTTTGGGATTCCGTGGGGCCCTCCCAGATTCCAGAGCCCTCTGGCCTAGCCCTCGGTTGGAGACGGTTTTCGGGCAATTTTCAGCCCTCTAACCCTCTGGACCCTTCGGTTGGAGATGACCTTAGCAGCCCAACCTCTCATAAGTCATTGCAATGTTTCTCCTTTCACCGAGGTGAGATTCTTTTATCTTCACATCCTCATATATTAAAGATCATGGACAAATGAGCTGGTGGTATAAGGACAATATGGTTTCAATAGCAATAAATGACTGAGAATAACCATGCATGGTTTTATAAGCGCATTCATATGGCCTCAATTTTTGTGCATTTTGGTATTTTGGTATTTTGGTTCCTACATTTTAAGACATTAAGGGCATGGTTCAAACGGTGGCTTTAAAAACTTCGTGGACTACTTTAACACCTTAAGTCCTTATGTTCAATTTGTTCGTAGTTATGAACCAATGTCTTGTGGGGCTGTGCAAATACCAAAGACTTGAAGAGTGGCTGAGTTGAATTAATTGTTTTGCTTCTCACATGCTCAACGTTATCTTTGACAATGAAGTTGAAAGTCAGCGTACATCGAATAGATGAATAAACATACTACAAAACTGACAAAAAAAAAAAAAATTTGGTAAAAAATATTTAAAAGGTGAAAAACAAATATGGAAGATTCTAGTAAAAATGAATATTGAGTTGTGAAGGGAAAATGAAGAACATGGTTGGACTTTTATAGAATAACAATATAAAAAAATTCTTTATTTTATTTTTATTTTTTATTTTTACCATTGGATTAATCTTAGCTGTTGATTTTCAAACTAATTTGAAATCGGACGCACAAGAATGTGCCACGTGTCACAAGATAAAATTTTCAATTCTTTTTATTGTTGAAAATCGCACAATCTAGATACTCTGTTCTTTAGAAATCTAACGGTTTTAAGGAAGCCACGTCAACGAGCCGTTGGGCTATGTTAATTTGTTGTAGCAGGGCCCACCTTTGTAGTAGTTGTCTCCCAATTGCAAAAATCGCGTGTGCTACACGCGCCTGACAAAAAAAAAAATAAAATAGTGGTTGACATCATGCAGACATCGGCTGCATGCTAGGGCAAGGCCGAGCTTATCTTGCTCGACCTTTTAGACGGGCAGGTGTTGGCCCAAAACTTGCCCTCCACAAATTGTCCTTGCCATCCACCAACCGGTGGACATGCTCTAATAGGAGCTGATTTTCACAGTACCCTTTTTCACCTCTCACACATTACTCTGAAACAAAAATAACAAATATAATTAAAGAGAAGCTATAGGAGGATAAAAGCGGTGTGTGGTTATAACTTACAAGTTACTTGTTTCTCAACAATGATCACAAAAAGGCTTGAATTAGGGAGAAATAAGTCCATGTCCATAAAGGCCCGATCCAGTACAATGCTGGGCTTGAGAAAACCTTGCCCGTGTTATTGTGGGAGAGCCTAGCCGAGAGAAGATGGATTTATAGGAAAGGTTTTGGCTTTTTTATTTCTTTTTGGACAAACTATTTAGAGCTCGTTTGGATGTGCTTTTAAAATTATTGAAAGCGCTTTTGGTAAAAATGTTTTTAGTACCAATCCTTAGTAAAAATGCAAGTAAATTCTGGAAAAGCACTTACAGTGCTTCCTGAAAGAAGCACATAACTGGTACTTATTGCAGAAAGCACTTTAATTGCTTTTGAACCAAAAAATATTTTCTCTAAAAACGCTTTCAATCATTTTAAAAGCACATCCAAATGAGCCCTTAGAGTCCTTTTTCACAACGCTCAAATTCAAATGGTAAAGAAGCATGAAAAGAGTTCACCGAAAAAGAAAATTTCATGGCATAAAAGTGCAGTTGCATTAAGAAAATGATTAGAATGGAGTAAAATATTGATCTGAACTCATGACCTCTTCCGACAAAATGAAGATTAAATCCCACTAGACGGCGTGAATTCATCTTCTTTTTCCCTAGAAACATGATTTTCAAACACATTTTCTTTTTCTGCATTCCCTTGTTTATTTCTGTCATGTGATTATTTTTTGATTTATTCAATCTAATTGTGCGAAATTAACAAGAGTGTGCAGCGAGAAAAAGGGCATGAAAAGCCTCTCTCCTTTCCCTATATACTTGAATTTCAAATTAATACATGTTAAAAAACTTGTCTCAAATGGCATCAGAAGACGAAGGCAGTCACATTAATGGTAACGCTATATGAAGGGTATTGATTTTCACTCTCTTTTTCTATGCGCTTATTTTCGTGCTTCTCGTTTTCTCTGCACTTATTTTCGTGTTTCTATCATTTGATTCATTCAATCTAACGGCTTTAAGAAACAGGAGGGCATGGGGATATAATGCGAATGCGGAAATCACTTCCCTATACAGAATTAGTAATTTAAATAACGGGCACATCTACTTTTGAAGAGCATAGATATGAGATTTTCTAATTCTAAACCAACCTCCCAACTGAAGTTTTAACAGAACAAAAGGGGTAGAAGATAACGAAAAGACCGGCAACAGCAACAAAAAAAGCATATAATAAGATGAGAAAATATGACAGGACGAACTTCAGGCCAACAGAACCACTATACCTCCCACGGATTAAGTTCTTCCCGATGACCATCAAATTTTTAGTTGTTCCAAGATTTCAACTGTCTTCGATTCCTCCAAATCATTGGCAGCTGCTCTTACGGTTTCCTCTACTTGACCTATTGGTTTATTCTGCACACTGGGAGCAATAACAGCAGCAGGATCTTTCGGAATGATTGGAGGATCTTCTTTCAGAATGATTGGGGAATCTTCTTTCCGAGTGGTCGGTGGATCATCTTTCTTAACCGTTGGAGCAGAAAATACAGGTACAGCCTGCCTCATTGTGACAGGAGGAGCCACACGTACGGGTGGAATACGCATTGTTTGGCAGGGCATTGCATGAGGTGGCGGAAGTGGTGGTGCCGAGAACACAGGCACTGCTGTCCTTATTGTCACTGGTGGTGCAATTCCATGGCAAGGAGTCCTCAATTGTCTAATGGGTACATAAGGAGCTGCTCCTGCAGCAGGGAATCTCTGGGGACGCATCACACGACTGTCTAGTGGAGAAGCCTGTGATGAAGTAACACGATTATCGTGTGTTGCATTTGATTGGTATCTGCTCCGGGGAGCTTGCTTTTGGCAAATTAAGGGCAGTATTTTTGAGGTGTGAGCAGGAGGAGGTTGTGGACTTGTAGGTCTGCGGTTTTGAACTGGAAACTTCTTCGGAAATAGAATTGGTGCTGTTGGATTTGCCATTGTCATCTTTTCCTTTATACGATAATTGAGCAAGGCTCGTGCTATAGTGATCTGTTCCAGCTCATCATTGTTCTCTGACTCAGACGAAGAGCTTACAGTTTCCTTTGCCACTGTCCAACAGAAAACATGTGATTCAAGTTTAACACAAAAATATTAAACTTTGACCTCGAGTCTCATAATTTGTCACCAAGTTTAACACAAAGAAGTAGAATAAGTACATATTTTTTTTTTCAAAGATAACATAATATGTAAGAATGACTTCAAAGCAATATCGCATTAATTTCATAGTGAGTATCACACGGAAAGAAATGACAAAAAGTCAGAAACCGTTATATGTGGCCAATGAGAACATTAAAATGCAAGCAACAGATGCAAAATGTTGTTTAATGCACCACATTAGTTCAACTAATTTGATTAAGATGGGGACTAAACTAAAACCAAATTCAAGCAAAGGGGCAAGCATTGTGATCTGAAATTACAAAGCGATGAGATATAAGTCTGACTAGTACACAGGGACTCACATTGTTTCAAAGACGACCAAGCTGCCATTGCTGCATTCTTCTCTGCTTGTTTTTTGTTCTTGGCAGGTTCCCCCGTAAACGTGATTCCAGCCAATTCAACTACCCCGGTGAAAACAGGTAGGTGGCCAAGGCCAGACCTGAAGGTTGTGTACTGCGGCAACGGAGCTCCTACCCTTTGAGCAATTTCCTGCAAGAGGTTCTTGTAAACCCCCGTCTCATCCTGAGCAAAACAAATGCCTTGTCAGAATCAAGACAACATAACAAATTGCAAAACGCATTGGACACCAACACATCAAAGCAATAATGACATTGGTAAAATTACACCGACCCAGTTAAACTAATTACATTTGGTAGCAAAATTTGAATTTCGACAACAAAATTGCCAATGTGTCCAACATATTATTGGAAGGGAGGACTGTTCAGGTGTCATATCAATTCGCAACCAACCCGAAAATGTAGATTAAGCAAGAAAACTAAGTTTAATGGGCATTTCAACTTCCTTGATGCCTATTAACTCAACTAGAATGCATTTCAATTTCCATCAAAAACTACACAATCAAGTTTCACGAGATCAAATTTCCTCCTAATTTCACCAATACACATGACAAGTTGCGAAAAGAAAATGACTTGCCCTGTTTTCCCGGCAACCAATCAGGCGGTCAACCAGAAAGAACTGTTTCCATAGAGTTGACTCTGGAAACCCACAATTTAATATGACCAAAATACCCCTTTCTGAAGTATTTAATTACTGACATTTCCAGTTAGCAGCGTCGTCAGCTTTTTCAGAATTCAGAGAATCCAAACCGGGATTTTGAGAAATCCCCAATGCTATCAAGTACAAAATGAAGAGGGACATTTCGGTCATTTCGTAAACCTCACCCCAGTTCCCAACCTCAAAAGCCGAATCCTGGCCGGCCGGTGATCATTGATCCAAAATTCCGACTCCCGCGCAACTCCAGTGCGCAGGACAAGCTTGATCGCTTACACGGCGCACATTAGCAAGCCCCTAAATTTCGAAATTACAGAAAACAAATTTTAATTTTTTAAATTACCGAATTCAGTTTCCGAGCTCATCATGTTCACAAAGTAACTGATCACCGAGAAACCGAGCGGCGACTGAGGACCACGCGCGCAAAAACCCTAAAGGAACCCTAACAGCGTGAGGAGAAGGAGAGAGAGAGAGAGAAAACTAACCAGAATCCTAGCGGCAAGAGAGTGGGATGGGCCGCGATTGGAGAGGTAGTTGAGGGCGACCTCGGCGGCGGAGTGCTCGGCCTGGCGGAGAGTGGTGCAGTAGTGAGGGCTCTCGAAGATCTCGCCGTTGAAGTTGACGGTGGCCTTGAACCTGGGCGCGTGGTCCGGACCTTCCCGAATGCACGTGTAGGAAGGCAAGTTGAAGCAGCTCCTTTGGGCCAGCTCTTGCAGCTGGTTCTTGTACATTTCTTCTCCCCTCTACTCTTCTCTCCCCCTCTCTGCGCGTCTGTGCCCGACCCAACCGTTCTCGGAGCTCCGAAGTTGGGTTCTGGTAATGGCAGGAGCCCGGGAAGATCGGATCGGCGCCGATTTTGGGTCGGGTGGAAAGTGGGTTTGGGTATTGGGGGGCCGGCAGGAAATGGGTCGGGTTGAGATCAGAGATTTTTAGGGTTTTTTTGGGGATGGGGGGGGGGGGTGTGGAATTGAGTTTGAAGAGAGAGAGGGAGGTTGGGACTTTGGAGTTGGAGGATGTGAAGCTGCAAAAAGCAGAGAGAGAGAGAGGAAGAAAAGAGAAAAGGGGGTTGGGGGTTGGGGGCGGGGTAATATTTTTGGATAGTGGAGTTTTTCTTTCCGGAAGGTAATCATAAAATATTGGGGAGAGAGAGGGGGAGTTAATTAAATAGTGGGGTTTTATTACTGTTAGTCAACTGAACGTTAGGCTGCAATCTGCAAGTTTTTTTTTTTTTTTCCTTCCTTCCTTCCTATAAAAAAAAAAAAGAGTTTTAACGAAAAGTCCGCGGTACTGTTCATTTTAACGAAAAATCACATTTTTACACTAAAAAGTCAAACCTGATACTATTCAGTTTACCCTTTATTTTGTCCTTATCGTTAAAACTCAAAATTTTCAAGCTCTTTTCATTAGTTTTCCTTAAAAAAAAATCAATTAAAGCGAAAAATCTCGCTAATAATCAGTAAAATGACAGTAGAGTAGCCCGTAAGAGAAAAATGAGGGAGAAACTCACATTAGTCACAATATCCGTCACAAAGTTTACTTGTTCGTAAATGTGCTTTCAAATCACACATAAAAGGAGGAAGCCAACTAACGAATGTCTTCAATCGGGTCTTGAGTTCTCCAAGAGACAAAGAAACCCTTGTGTTTTGCAAACTTTAGTGCATCTCTGTGCGTCAGCGCTTGAGCCACCATTATAGTACATTCATTTTATGTTTTCCTTCTTTTCCTACATTTCTTATTTTTCTTTCTCTATTTCTCGTTTCTTGTTGTTTTCCTTCTTTTTCCTATTTTATGTATGCATTTTATTATTCTTATAACTTTAAATTTACCGTTAAAACAAAAATAAAAACAAAACATTTACATTTACACGGTAACTATTTGTTTGAAATACTTTATTAAAAAATGATAATTGCATTTTTTTTTCATATTCTTCAAATTTGTACATTGTTCTTATTTGGTTTATTTAATTTTATAACTAGAAATAAAAAAAGTTTATATGAAAAGTAAAAATTGGTGTAGTTATCATTTCTCTCTCCCTCTCTCTTTTTATGTTGATTTGAGTTTGTATTATTTTATTACTATTTACCAACCATAATTCAAGAACATTTAATTTTGTTTATTGGAAGGGAGTGAAAACATGAAGTAGGATTCCCTCCCCTCTTTTTTTCCCTCCCCTTCTCTTCCCTCCTAATTGAACGGTTACAGTTAAGCCACGTCAACATCTTATATTAATTTTTTATAGCAAGAGAAAGACAAAATAAAAGAATGTGAGAGGAGGGGATGGAAGGGGATGAAAATAGTAGGGGAGAGAATCCTAGTCCTGAAAACATATAGTCGTTTCATTGCATTCAACGAGTGTCTTACATGCATTCAATATACGCCGATTATGTGATATGTACAACCAATGCATGTGAGACATTCATTGTAGGGATGACAACGGTTCGGTTTGGGGACAAAAATGCTATATCTATCCCCATAATCACGGAAATTAACCATATTCATAATCGCAAATTAACCATCGAGTACTATCCATAACCATACCCACCGGATAACGGATTCCGCATTGGTTAACGGTTATATCCATTTTTGTCAATACAAAAAATATATTTGTTCAATTAACGCATGATAATTTAGTAAATATTAATTTCGTCATTAAATATTTGATGTATAAAATGATTTAATGAATGGATCTTGAGCATAAAAATTAAAGTTAAACATTGATAATGTTGGTTGATATTTGATATCTTCAATAAGTACCAATAAATTATCATAGATTTTGATTAATATTAAACTTATAAACTTTCCCACAAAATGCAACTCACATAATGCAATTTTTGTATTTGCACTCAAAGCAAGGTTCTAAAAGACGCTAGGCGCTAGTCAGGCAGCGGGCTGGGGCCTAGCGCCTAGGCAGCTAGGCGGGGTCTAGGCGGGCGCCTAGGCGGACTAGGCGGATTTAAGTAAATCCATTATATTTCTCGTAAATAAGTGTCTGTTTATACTTAAAATATATATAATTTCATCATAAACTACAAAATAGAATGACATATGTATTATGAAGTATTGGAACATAATGAAAACATGGGGAACAAGCATATAGTATGGGCTCATTTAAGTATTCAACAAGTCTCTTACAATTTATTAAAAAAATTAAATGCAAATTGAAAGTTATCTATTTTCTGTCTAAGTGAGTCGCAACCTAGGCGGGTTTGGGCGGGCTAGGTGGGTGCCTAGGCGGTCTAGGCGGGCGCCTCAGCTGGTCTAGGCGCTCTTTCTTAATTTTCAAACGCCTAGGCATTAATCGGGGCGGTGACCAGCCGCCTAGCGCCTAGGCGGGGATTTTTAGAACAGTGACTCAAAGTAAGGGATTTGACGAATAATGAATATACATATGTATGTGTGTGTGTGTGTGTGTATATATTTTTTATACTTTAATATTATGAATAATTATATTATATATTATTCGACTCGGATTCGGGGATGGATACGGATTTGGGATCCCTATAACCATATCCAAAACCATAACCGAATAATATTCACAGTTTTTTCCCATACCCAAATTGCACCTGAATGTTCATATCTAAATCCAATCCATTCGAACGGTTATCTAGGGTTATCAGATTTAACGGTTATAATTGCTATCCTAATTCATGGTAAGCAATATGACTATACTTTAGTTATGACCAGTGCATGTTAAACACCATTTATTTACACTCGGACAACGATATCTCAGTTAAATTAAGTGCCTGTTACACACCCGTTAAATACAATTGTGGCAGGAAAGATTTATGGTTTGTTTTCGATGGCCAATGCATGTTTGACACTTGTTAGTTGCAATTCGACGATCGTAAAAAAGTTATGACTAGTGAATGTTGGATACACGTTGAGTAAAACTGCAACAGGTAAAATTTTCTCCAAAACAGGCTCAAATTGATTGTTTGTATGTCTTAACATCTATTACACAATTGAGATTTATTTCATTAGGCGTTCTATGAATATATGGTAAATATCAGTTTACTCCTTCAAGTTTCGTGGTTTTCAACATTTGGTACATGAAGTTTTTTTGTCCCAGAGTTATACCTAAAGTGTTAATTTTAGAACAGTTTTATACATCCGTTAGTCTGACTGTTAAATCAGTCGTTAACTGATAACGTGGCGCCCATGTGGACAATGACTGGGCGCCACGTGTCAATATGGTCCACGTGGATATTAAATAATAATAATAATAATAATAATGCAAATCAGAAAGAAAGAAAAAAAAAAAAACACTATCCTTTTTTACCTCACACCCCGACCCCCCTCCTCTGGTGATCCCACCCAAACCCTCCATCCTTCTCTCGCCCACCCAACCCTTCGTCCCTTCTCTCTTCACCCGACTCCCTCCCTCCCTTCTCTCTTCTGCACACCCTCTACGCTGGAAGCTCTTCCGTAGTGACCCTTTGAGCTTCCCTTCCACCGTATACACCTTATAGCTTGCCACCCTCTTCTTCCTCTGCATCTCCGGATCGCTCAGGCACCAGCTCTTCATTCAACATACAAGGATCTCCAATTCTTCTTGAGTTCGAGATCGGAGTCAACTCATCTGCGTCTGCTCGGTGCTCGCGAGGCAGAGTTCTTTCTTCCGTTCAAAAAAAACAAAAACTACGAGGAAAATGTAACATTTCCCGTTTATAAATTGGGGTCTAAAAATCTTTTTCTGAAAGGATAAATATGTTACTAACACTATCATTTCAACCATATAATACTCGTAGGCATTAATGATTTAACAAGTGGCTGATGAGGACTATCAATTATTTTAGTCTTGAGTTTTGGACTTCTAATTTTCCTTACATTTCAGCAGAAAAGAGTCGGTTAATCAAATGCAACTAGAGTTTTGAGTGCTGTCGAGTATGCTTTCGTGCCTAGAAACTGCAATAGGCCGGCTCACTTGGCCTCATATACCTAATAATAAAGGGGTTTCTCATAGATGCGGATTTTTGTTTCCTGAATTTTTATTTAATGTTCTTACTGAGGACGTAACGTTGATATTCGAATTGATTGAATAAAGCTATCGTCTGCTAGGAAAAAAAATTCAAATTAGACTAGAGGCTGAATGTTGGCCACTTAGTACTACAGTCTAGTGGTATTCCTCTTCATTTGTAAATAAGTGGTCTTAGATTAGATTCTCGTCAAAGACAAATTTGAATCATATTATTGCTAGCCCATTGTGAGACTTATCTCATACTTCCGCCCTCTTAGTGTATATAATATCGTTTTTTTAAAAAAAACTAGAG
Organism: Cotoneaster glaucophyllus; assembly: GCA_036320875.1. Classification (NCBI taxonomy): domain Eukaryota; kingdom Viridiplantae; phylum Streptophyta; class Magnoliopsida; order Rosales; family Rosaceae; genus Cotoneaster; species Cotoneaster glaucophyllus. The sequence continues at coordinate 12,225,120 of CM070058.1, read as the reverse complement.
GCTGAATGTTGTACAACAATTTAAATTCAGCTGTACGTCAATTTGCTCCCTGTGGTTTAGGTTTAGCTTGCTAACATATACACCCAATTTATTTCGATAAATCCTAACTCCATTGATTAGAAAACAATAGCTACCTGTTCTGCATTGATTGCAGAAAACAATAGCTACCTGTGCTATTCGCTTTCCTCTTTTGTATCTAATCCCAATTTACCAAGGAGGATTCTCGCTGGATTCTCTTTGTGAGGATCTTGGGAATCATTCGATCGCATCCGTTCATTGTACATCGTGTGATTAGTTTTTGTCAGATACTATTTATATTCAATTTTAAATAAAAAAAATTTACAATGATTTCTAACCGTACGATATACAATAAACGAATATAATTAGAAGATTCCCAAGATCATCACAAAGAGGATCCGGTGAGGATCCTCCTGGCAATTAATCACACTTTTCAATTGCCATGGCAAATGGATGTGGAATGGTACACCGATCATATTTACAAGCCACATTACTCATGATAATTTTCGTTTGAGTTCGAGATTTGTTTATATAGATGGATCTCTCAAACAAGGTGTTATTCTCTAAACAAGACATACATTAATATCTAAATATGACATAAGCGGTGGGTTGAAGAGGAATACCCTAATCACAAAGGCAATCCACCGCTTTCCTTAAAACGTAAGTAATATTTTAACTCTAAACAGTCGTTATACTCCATAGTAATCAATTCTATTAATAGATGATACCATAATTCAACAAAATTGAGCATAAGTGATATTTTCTCGAGCTTTAATTCCATCGTTTAACAAAGGGTTTATATCACAAATGGTCCCTGAAATTGACCCCATCAATCATGATGGTCCCTGAAATTGAAAATCGATCAATGTAGTCCCTGAATTTTAACTCGCGAATCAATGTGGTCCTTCTGTTAGTGTTCCGTCCAAATTAACACTAAAAAAAGGTTAGAGAACTAATTTTTCATGGTAAAATGACCAAAAAAAGGTTAGAGAACCACGTTTTTTTGTTTTTATTTTAGTTTTAGCACCAAATCCATGAAAAAATGGAGAGAAAAGTGAAGATGGAAAAAAGAAAAGAGAGGTAGTAAGTAAAATTATAAGTAACAGGGTTATTTTTGATCATTTTACCATGAAAAATTGGTTCTCTAACCTTTTTTTAGTGTTAATTTGGACGGAACACTAACAGAAGGACCACATTGATTCGCGAGTTAAAATTCAGGGACTACATTGATCGATTTTCAATTTCAGGGACCATCATGATTGATGGGGTCAATTTCAGGGACCATTTGTGATATAAACCCTTTAACAAATAACCAATGTTCTACACAAAAAATTCAATCTCAAATGAGTTCCATCTTGTAAATGATATAATCAAAATTAGTATTACTTTTCTTGGTAGAGGTCAATATGAATAAGTTTATTAATGGCAAATTTGTTATGAACAAAAATGTATTTGGTCAATAACATTGTGGGGTCAAAGGACATCGATCTTTTTGTATAGAGGTGATGAGGATAAGATAGTTTTAAAGGGACCAAAAAGAAAATATTGGCATTAAAATACGCTAAATGTGCGACCCTTCCCTTCCATTTTATTGTATAATTTTGTATTTTGCATGATAAGGTGGTGTAATCTTAAATAAAAATATGATGTTCTTCTAAATTTCTAATAAAATTAAAAATAGAGTAAATTGTAGCAATAGTCTCTTAATTTTAACCTAATTGGAGCAATGGTCATTCAACTAAAAATTCATTACCATTGGTCCCTCAACTAATCAAAACGTGCAGCTATGGTCCTTTTCGTCAACTCCGTTAGAATAAAGGGGCAAATATGAAAAATCAAATCTGAAAAATTGTATCAATGGTCCCTCAACTTTAATCCAACTGGAGAAATTGTTCATCAACATTAACCTAATTGTATCAATGGTTGTTCCAACATAACTCATTTTGACAGAATTCTGACAGAGTTAACGAAAATAACCATAGCTACATATTTTGATGAGTTGGGGGATAAATAATAATAGAATTTTAGTTGAGCAACCATTACTTTAATTTGATTAAAATTGAAGGATCATTGCTACAATTTACTTTTTTAAAATATTGGCGTTAAGATACGGCTAAATATGTTGGGGATCAAAGCCTTTTGTCGTGTAGATTAATATTATGGACCAATCCAAATTGGTCCCTGGTTAACAATTATAGATATTGGGGCCATAACCTTTCAAACATTATAAATACGAAAGGTATTTTTTTAATTTAAAATAGTTTCTGAAATTGGTATAACTCTTTATTTTGGTTTATGACAGTGAAAATTGGTAGAAGTGGTTCTTGAATTTGTCCACTATAAACCATTTTGATCATTCAGTCAAAATATGTCAATACCCTTGTTAAATTGTCATGCAAACGACCATGTGACGATCTTTAAAAGCGTATTTTTGTCAAGCCAACCTATCCATTTAACGAGAATATTGGTAATTTTTTTACGAAAAAATCAAAATGATTTACGGTGGATAAACTCAAGAATGACTTCTATATATTTTCATTGTCAGATACCAAAATGAAGATTTACGACAATCTTAAAGATCATTCTAACTAAAAAGCCCGCGAATAATATTTGTAATCAATCAACTTTTATATATATATATATGATTAGTTTCTTCTTTTTCTTGTTTTTTTGCCAAGATATGAGAAACATCTTACATATGTGCACAAATACAATGGCAATTATCATTTCTAAATTATTATATTCCCTTTTCTAGCTAAAAGGATTTGAATAATGAAAATCACATGTTCCCCACCCTAGTGAAAAATTATCACATTTTGATTTTGTGGAAGAGTAATTTGAGATCATAAACGAGTGGAGAGGAAAGCACACCTTTATTAAGTGTTCGTTGAAAAAACACATTTTCCTTTTTCTTGAATTCGTTTTTTAGTTTTGTTCGGAGCAATGTTATTTGAAGACACAAAATTAATACATTTTTGACATTCTGCAATACATGTGAAGTCTACGTCCAATTCTATAATAGACCGTATTAGCAAGCGTGTTGAACTTAGGGCTGGGCACAGGCCGGGCTGGGCCCATTTTTGAAGGGACCGGACCGGACCCGGAATTAAAGGAGATGGGACGGGCCGGGCCGGGCATTACAATTCTGAAAATAGGAACCGGACCTTACCCGGCCCGGTTGAAACGAGCCGGTTCGGTCCGGGTACACGGGTCCCCTTTTTTTTTTCTTTTTTTTTTTGCTGTTTAAAAATGTTTGCTGCACAGATTGCAGTTTGAAAAAACTGCACAGATTCCAGTTTACAGTTTACACATATTCCAGTTTGGAAAAAATCACAGATAGCAGTTTGAAAAAAATTGCACAGATTGCACAAATTGCAGTTTGAAAAAACTGCACAGATTCCAGTTTGAAAAAAATCACAGATTACAGTTTGAAAATAAGCTTCCCAGCAATACTGCCTATACGAATCATGCCAATGGGGGCCACCCCAAGGAATATCTGATAACATAAGCGCAGCAGATGTAGCATTAGTTGCCAGTACATCTGGATCTTGCTTTCCATCAGAGGAAAGAACACTTGTTGTTACCTATATATGAATATCAGGAAATAAATATTCAGGGCCATAAGACTATAAGCGCATGATTGCTACAAATGGGTATCCGTCAGAAACCGAAAAAGGCAACCCAAAGATTAACATCATACCTGAACTTCATGGAAAAACCCAGCAGGAAATAGCGGACGTATTGGTCGATCATTGATACGACCACATAAGAGTTCACGCTCTTTCGGCGCACCCTCCCTTCGCATGAATGTGTTCGGAATTACTCCTTGGGCAAATTGCTTCTCTTGGTAATCAACCTTACATATACAATACCAAAATCCAATAAGAACACACAAAATGAGCAACAAACAAGCATACAATGCTCACATTTGTGTACCATAACAATTAGCAAGCAGATCTTTTTCTGCCAAAGTTCCGACATTTTATTTCGAACCAGCTACAAATTTTATAATTAATTAATTACTTATTTTAAAAATTATGATCACATTAAATGGTTAAATTATCAAACAACTAACTGCTTTACATGGCTCAGTTCATACGATCAGTGGAAATTCAAACAACCGAATAATTCGTGCAATCAAGAGAAAGAAATAAAAACCTAAATGTAAGTTGAATTAGAAACATACAGTAAGGGGCAGAAAATCGAGAACGGCGTCTCCTTTGGCGGCGGCCACGGTGGATAATACTTTGGTCTCCTCCATGCCCAAAACAACCGCACCGTTAGCGAAGCGAGCGATCTTTCCCGTTTCTAGCGTAATTAACTGATCTTCGACTTCAAATTATTCTCTGAAAGTCTCAAGCACCTTGGTCCCGACGACGGGGGTTTCGGGATCGGGCTGTCGCTCGGACTGAGACGAGAAGCCCATGCGGCTGCTGCAGATGGTGCGGAACCCTAAGGCTCGCCATGTGAGGAAGTGAGGAAGGTTGTTGAGCAGCGGATTGGCGCGGTTGGCCATGGACGCCATGGCTGTTCTGGAAATGAGGAAAAAGCTTTACCTGAATGCTTGCCCCAGCCATATGACGGTGATGGACTGAGAATCGAGAGGGACGACTATGGGAGAGAGAGAAGGACGAACGAGAGATCGAGAGGGAAAGAGAGGGAAGGACGAACGAGAGGGGACTGAGAATCGAGAGGGACGAATCTGGGAGAGAGAGATCGAGAGGGACGAATCTGGGAGAGAGAGATCGAGATGGAGGGCTCGGGAGTCTTCTAGAAAGATGTGTGAGATTTGAGTGTGTGTGTGAGAGATTTGAGTGTGTGGGTGTTGTTGTGCTTAATAATCAACAGGTGTGTGTGATAGGGGTGGGCAAACGGGGCCCTAGGCCCGCGGGGCGAACCGGTTCCATGCGGTTCGGGGCGGGTACGGGGCGGGTCTGAAATTTGTAAAGACAAAACGGGGCGGGCCGGGCCGGGTTCACAAAATTATCAGGCCGGGGCGGGTGCAAAGGCTTGAGAAAACGGGGCCCCGCTGGACCTGTTTCTCCCAATTCTCACAAAAATATATGTTGTGGCCCAGTGGACATTTGTACATTTGTTTGGGATTTGCTGTGGCCCAGTGTTTATTTCAGACCCGTGTCCATCAGTCTCCATCACAACTCTCTCTCACTTCTTCCTCACCTCCTCACCTCCTCACCAGAAAGAAATCGACTCTCACCAGTCACTCCTCTCAGCGTTTGGCGTCGTCGTTTTGAGACCATCGTTATCACCGTCAACAATCACGTCGTCGTCGTCGTCAAAGGAGAGCTCGGACGGCGGTTCATTCGAGGTCGAGAAGGCGGTGGCGCTGGAGTCGCAGACCATCAAGCAGGTGATTGAGGACGATTGCGCCGACAACGGCATGTCGACGCTGCCAATCCCGACAAGAAGATCTCCGAGGACAATCTCAAGGCCTGGGATCAGAATTTGGTTTGATTCTAGGGTTTTAGAATTTGGGGATTCGGTTGGGTTAGGGTTTTTTTGATTTGGGAATTGGGGTTAATTGTGTTGTTTTATAGCAGTCGTCATGTTCGTCGTCCATCAATGTAGAGCAGTCGTCGTCCATCAATGGGGAATTGGGGTTTTTTTTGATTTGGGAATTGGGTTAGGGTTGCTGATTTAGGGGTTTTCTATGATGGTGGATTGAATGGCGAGCAGTCGTCGTCGTCTTACTCAAAAGTCGACAAGCAAGGGAAATCGAATGGACAAAGGGTTTGGGTGGGAAGAAGAAAAAAAAAAAAAAACAGAGGACCCGTGTACCCGGCCCTAACCGGCCCGTTTCAAACGGGCCGGGTAAGGTCCGGTTCCAGTTATCAGATTTGCAAGGCCCAACCCGGCCCGTCCCGTATCCTTTTTAAGCGGGTCCGGTCCGGTCCCTCCAAATTTGGGCCCGGCCCGTGCCCACCCCTAGTGTGTGATACGGTTCGGGCCGGGGGCCTGTCACTTTGGAAAATTGGAACCGGCCCCCCCCTTTGTTTACTTGGACCCGCCCCGCCCCGCCCCGTTTTGTACATAAAATATTATGGACCCGTCCCGTACCCGCCCCGAACCGCCTATACCCGCCCCTACCCGCGGGCCCAGGGCCCGTTTGCCCAGCCCTAAACTTATGTGTCCAAATAAGTTTTTTATCGTATTTTTTTTGTTTTTGTATTTTGATTATCTTTTGAGCTACTCAATTACTTTTTATTTTTTTTTAATCCAAAAACTACTCAATTACTAAAGCATAAAAAAAGGAAAGACGAACAAACTCCAATAGATAAGGGTGTGAATTGAAAACTAAAAATTTGGATTCGAACTTGAGTATAGAGGAGAAACACATAGTTCTAGTTAATTCTTTTTTTTTTTTTTGTGAGTCGAGCGATAACGTTAATAAGTAAATGTTAGTTTAGTCACCAATGGGGTTCGAACACATGCCGTCATACATGAGCATAACACATTTTCACCACTGTGGTAAAGAGTCACTTGCATTGTTCTAGTTAACTTAATTAACTCTAAAATTGTGTTTTCTTTTCAAATAAGTTTATTTGTTTGTTTTGATTGTTGAAAATAGCAAATGAGATTTTTATTGAATTTGCTACCCTGCAGGCATCAAACCTCTCTGCATTTAAACCTCATCCATCTGCATCAATCAATAGCATATATAAAAGAGGAGATTATACTACTCAGGCAACTTTAATGGCCAAATTTCTTGGCAATGGTGAAACTCTTTCTACTCCTCACTTCTTCTATGACATCACTAGCATTGTACCTTTTGGTTTCATCATCTTATTAGTTAAAACACTAATGTGTCTTCCATGCTCCATATATGTGAAATTTCTTGCAAAAATCAGTCACATGCCAACATGTTAGAAATTACAAAAATGAGTGATTTTGGGTAACGGAGTGACTGTATTTTATGATCGTAACAATTGGTCATGGCATATGATACTAGTCTTTTTTGGCCATAGCATGCAACTGGAAGACTTTACTAAGACAAAAACTGGTTGTCAAGAATGTAGAAAAGATAGAGTGTGCAATTGACCATATTTAGTATGAATAGGACATGATCATTAGTCAGAGTAGGCGGCTCTCCTAGGGTTCCATATAGGATCCTTGGACAAGAGGATCGGGTTGGCTCTTGTTAACAACACGATGTACTGTCTTCCTTCAAACTTTTAAACAAAAGAAAGAAAAATCCTTTTGTTTCTATTTTGCGTCCATGCATAAGTTATTTCTTGAAAAATGATTTTCGGACACCTCTTTTCTTATCTCATATGCACCCGTTCTTATTTATAACTTCTGTGTTAATAATAGACGCGTTAATTGTCATTTGTCAAGTAATATAATTTTTTATACAGTAACAAAAATATGATGCATGTAGCGTTACTCGCAGTTGTTTCGTGTCAACACCATAGAAACCGAGTATACGTGTGGCCTCCCCATTCGACACCGGCCAGCCAGTGGTGCACTCTTGGCATGCATATATGTATAATAATAATAATTCCCTAGTCAGAGGACCACGGAATCCCCAACGCCGGTGGCGTCAAATGACCAAAATACCCCTCAATTTTCACAAATTTGTGTCGTTTGTCCAAGGGTGTTATGGTCATGGTACACGGACAAGTAAAAGTGGGGAACAAAACAAAAGAAAACAAAACGAAAACAAAAAACTTGTTCAATCGATGATGTTTGACTGACGTGAAATTACGGAAATGCCACTGGCGAGTTAATGATACTTTTGACGAAGGGAGTTGGAAAACGCGGGGTTGGAACCCAAAATTCCAAATAAGTCCACAAGGAAGATGGGGTCGACGAGTAAATGAAAAAGTTTGAAAAAGCCTTCCCACTCAATTAATTTCTTTAACTTTTAAATCTTCTAGTTGTTGAAGATGATCATGGAATTTAATTAGGCATTTAATGATGTGTCATCTTCGAAATTTATAAAATGATAATTTTAATCAAATTATTTTGTTGAATCTGGTGAAGGTAAGATGAGTTGATGATTTGATCAAAAGTCAATGGAGTTTGTTTATATAGGCATGCAAGAAAAGAAAAACTAGAAAATGATTATACCATGTTATAGTACTAATTGAAATGGTGTTTATTTTTCACTAACTGTTTTTTACGGTTCTGTGTGCGGATTCTTTCATGTGGCGGATTATAAAGTGATTGAATTTCTAATTGCGATGATTGAAGTTCTTTCGACTTTGGAATGCTGGTTGTATTCCTTTGCTGCTTCTCATGCCCATATATCAACCAATGTTGCGGCGTTAGATTGAACAAGCTGACCTTATTTTTTTGCTTTTGTCTTTATTTTAGGACCCTCAAATTTAATCCAAGATGTTTTCTTGAAGTTTATATCTTTTCTTAATATTCTAATGAAATTGTAATCGTTTCACTTTAAAATTAGTGGAATAATGCCCTTATGAATCATCAGTCTCATTCTTGACTCTATCAAATAGTTGGAATTGTCACACTTTTTAAAGTTGTATTGTACCATCTACTGCCAATTACATTAAACTTTTTGTTAAAAGTTAAAACTCAACGCGTGGAAGGTAATTTTTTTTATTTTTTATAAAAAATTTCCATTGAAACTAAAACGACAACTTTCAATTTTAACACACCAATTTTGAATTAAGTAGCAAGCTTTAGTCGCGCGATTCTGTCACTGCGACTGTTGATAGAGTGATGTGATTGTTTGATCAGGTGGCGTTGATTGTATGGCCAAGTAACGCTGATCGATCAATTTCTGTCTCGCAATGGTTGGGTTAAAGTCCAAGATGTTAATTAACATTTCTTGTGAAGCTTAAATACAAATGTTTAATTAACAAAGCCCTACTTAATGATGTGAATCCAACATATTGTTCTCTCTAAACAATAGTCAAAGCCACAAGGCCTCACAACCACTTCATTACACAATTTACATCACACCCACTAAAAGAAGTACCCAAAGAGAGAGAGAGAGAGAGTGAGGAGGGCACGAGTAGAATTCAAGTGGACCTCTTTAGTTGATGACAGGAGCCTTCAAGTTTCATAAATCCAATTTTCACAGAGCGACCATTCCTCCTCCATTAATACACTGTTTAAGTTACTGTTGCAGAAGAAGAAAGAAAGAAAAATAAGATCTTGTTAAAAGTAAAAACGCTGCAAAAACCACGCGTGGTGGAGTCAATGCAAAAGGAGGAGAGAGGGCCTCTTGGTCATTGGAGCAAGTTATGCATGGAGCTATGGAGCACAGCATCTTCAAAGAGGAACAACAATAAGACCAAAACGATCACATTTTCCGACCGTGTCGGTGCTTCTTAGGCCATCGACACGGTCCTTCTTAGGCCATCTCCAATGCACTCGAAAGTTTGGACCTCTCCAATGTATCGGTGCTTCTTGGGCTTAACTCACCACCATTTCGGGACTTAAATATAAGCATATTGGTGTTGCATAACCTAACGTGATAGGTGATAATTCTTGTTACAAATGAACTCCACCTGCCACATAATGTGATTTTACTGACATTACTGAAAGAAGGCGAATATGGTTAATCGGTATTAATTATGATTGATTGACGGGGTTTTGGGATATGCTTATGTAGAAAGCAACTCTGCCCTTTATTAAACCGAGTGCTTCGTGGAAAATCACTTGAAATGCTTCGTGAAAAAACACCTGCTAAAACAACTTTTGCTCATCTAAAAACCCTTTTAGCACTTCCAGAAAGAGTACAAAGCAGACCCTAAATGCATAAACTATGGCTTTGGAAATGAATGGCAATCAAGGATCATGAGACGGGATACTCTAAAAAGAGTGCCTGTTACGTATCAGAAGAGAAAAAAGAAGAAACAAAAGACGTACAACGAAACAAGTACAAGATATGCAGTGATGAATGGTGCTGATTAGGGCATTGTTAATGGTAATTTAATACGTTAACCCTAAACCCATCTACGAAAACAAGGTTTCTCCAAACAAACTAAACGAGAAGAGAAACAGGGCTCAATTTGTGATAGCAGCAAGGCACAAGCGACACGGACAAAATGATCCTAAAAGGTCTTCGCAAACATTTCGCAGACCTCAATCCGGAAAAGAGAAAAACATCAGGAGACGGAACGGAGCCATTTGCGTGTGAAAAAACTTATAACCATGTGTTAAAAGGATTCTTTTTGCAAATGCTTTTACATCTGTGACAACTGCTGCAAATGCAAACCTTTTGAAGCTGAAGCAACAAAGTGGCAAGTTAAGAGCCACATCACCTGCTAATACAAATGCGTATGACAAAAATGACGATTTGAATTTTATCAAATGAACAGAACTATGGTACAGGCAGTATTACAGAATATAAAGGGATATCACCATGAAAAGGGGCTTGCTCCTAGCAAAAAAATCTCGTTTTCCACATCTTTCACCCACTGACAAAGACGGTTGCAAGTCTTTATTGCCAATGCCTGAAAACCGGTACGAATATAAGTTGACAAGGCATCTAAAGAAAATAAACAAAATGCACCTAAAGATAAATCCCAACCAGCTTGAAATGTCTTCTCCAAGAAATATTAATTATAGCCAAAAAACAACATAAGATTAAAATCTTTTGTCAAAGGATAAAAGTCCTAGCCTATTTCTCCCAGGATCCCTGCCATTCATTTTCTTCAAATTCTTTCACCGGCTTCATTTCACATTATTGCCATTATTTCTTACTTTGCTACAAGTTCGTGTCTTCTAAGGTGTTCTGTTTCATGATTTTTCCTTTTGTCTATGTGTGTCTCCAGTCCCACTAGCTCGGTTTGAGATTGTGCTGGCCTATTGGTAATAAGCAAGGCATACAAAACGTTGATAACCAATGAGTTGATTACGCTTGTGACAAGCTCTAGCATTGCCCATTTATTCTGCTGCTTAACCAGAAACACATTTCAACACCTATCCTACGAGATAAACACGATAATGCTCTTTGGATAAGCAATCATCTTTCTGGCCTTGCATTTAGCCCAATGGCTCCCATAAGTGATAAACCTCGTTCAGAAAAACCCCTTTCTTGTCAACTCATCCCTAAATCTATGTTCGGTTTAGAGAAATGGGAAAACGAAAAAATTTGGATGGAAGGGCAAGGATTTGCATATATTCCCCTTCACTGGGCCCACAATTTGCAATTCACCCAACATGGGAGGTTTTGGCGGAGAAATGAGGCAGCCGAAGGGGGGGGGGAGGGGGGTGAGCAAATTATATTACTTATCATAAACTGGGACCCACGAATTTTACTAAAATATTTTCCCTCCCTTTTGTCTAATAAAACCAAACAAGGCAAGTAAAAAGCATCAACTCTTTCCCTTTTATTCCCTTTGGCAGATGTAAAAGTGGACAAGTATTGCATAGTGGAAAAGGGTAGGAAACAATAAACCTTACCTTGTCTGCAAGTGGATCAAAAGCTGCATAAAGCTCGAAGTCCTGGGTGACCCAGCATAGTAAAACTGACAAAACAAAATGATCATATAACTCCATCAGGAAAGCATCATCAAGCATGTCAACACAAGTTTGATGTAATCGAAGCAAAAGTCAACCATGGTATCCTATATAAAAACGTAATGTGAAACAGTAAAAATGACACACAGTAATGATCAAGCTTGATTACCATATGGTTTTTATTAATTACAGTCATAAATGTCAAGGGATCAACAAACAAATGGCTAGCTGAAAAACTATGACTTCAAAATACCTTGAGTACTGGCCTACTAGATGCTGGTCTTTTGAAAAAACGACATCAATATTCAAGTTTGAAATAGTACAATCATACTTAAAACACCAAAGTTTGGACTATGTAGCAATGAGACTGCGTCAAGAAAATCAAAAAATTTCAGCGTTTCAACTTTTCCTTTCTGCATATGTATGAAGCAGTATATATTCAAAAGTACCGTAGTTCTCATCTCTTCTAAATTGGGTTTTGTGTGGCCCAATTCCTTTGTCATGCATGGAAGCATAAAGCTTCTGGTAAGCTCTGTATAATCTGCAAGAAGAAGAATTAATTATCCATCTACAACAAAAAGTGACATACGACTTCATTGTGGGTGATTCAATTTTATGCTTAAATGTACTGTTAGATTCAGCTGTCACCTTTTCTGCTGACGAGGACTACTTATTGGTGGTGAGAACTCAGAGGATACATACTGATCCAAAAATATACTCCGATATATAAAATGCCAAAGTCCAGCAGGACCGCCTACGCCAATATATGGTTCCCTGAATCTGTCAGGAGAATCTGTTGGAACTGTATGTTGACCCAAATGAGGAGAAAAAGATCCAGAACGTGGCAAAGAATCAAGAGGCAACTCCTCAACACGCATCCCACCATCTACCATGGATCTCTGAATCTCGCTTAGTACACTGGACTTCAAAAGGACCGATTCAATCCGAATCCTATAAGATCACAGACAAAAAAATTATGTAGGGAAAAAAAAAACTGGGCTAAGAAGTTACCAATCTATGAAATGGGCTAAGATGTTGCCACATGAAGAACTCCTACAGCACAAATATCATTTTTTTTAAACTAAATTTATTGTATACCTGCAATCCTTGAGATGATAAAAGGCATCTGAACTAGTAGTAAGCAACATCAAGTATGTATCAACCTGCCACAAGAAAGTGTATTTTGTCATGATATTTTAAGTAGACAAGGTTAACATGAGGCAAAGAATATAATGTGTACACTTAAATTTACACAAGTCATCAACCTAAGTGCAACTCACATCAAGATAATGGACATAAGCATACAAAAATGCCATGGGATTATATCTAGGCAAGCAAATTGGAGAGAAAGATTCAGATGTCCTGCATTAAGACAGAAAGAATAAATTAATACCACTATTGCAGCTGAAAATGTCTATAAAACATAATCACCCACAATTGAAACCATGCTAGTAGAAAAGAAAGTACCATATGCTTTTTGTGTATGATCCTGTGCTTTAAAACGGGACATCTCGTGATTGGAAACTGACACTAGTACATGGGATTGGAAATTGAAACTAGTAGCTGGTTAGTATTTAGTGTATCATATCGTACTAGTTTCAATCCCAGATCCCCTGTAAGTTTCCAAAAGGAAGACATAACACCTATTCAATTTAATCTACTTGCCTAAATGATTCTGATGCCATGACAAAGTTGGAAAGCAGCAACATGTCATCAGGATGAAGAGAGGCCTTTTGAGCACCAACAAGACTGATAACCTGCAATCCATTTCAAGTTGTTACGGGGCACTAAGTTGTAAAAGATTTTTCAACTGTGCCATGAAAAATATTTAAAAAAAAAAATCTTAAAAAGAGATTTCCTCAAGTATTAACATAAGGACAGAACCTTGTGTTTGCACATCAGTATCGCAAAGAGAACACCAGAATCGGCAACATCGTGCAATATGGCACCTGCAGCTTGCCTTGTCGCATAAGCAAGGGGAAGACAGGTGTATGCATGAAGAAATGTGGCAGGATTCCTGAAAACACAGAAACAAGTAGTAGTACTATAAGCATCTTCTGCTTTAGGTTTTGTAATTTTAATTTTTGGCAGGTCTGAACGGAAATTACATTGGCAGCTTGCAATAACAGGACAAAGTAGAAAACATTAATAGTCATAACACAAACAAATAAATGAGAAAAAAAAAAGACCATCCAATATATATCATAATTTCAAGATACGAATGACTTTGCTTATGTAAACTTCATATTAAAGAGCATATTGGTTTTACCAAATTTTTTTCTAAAAGCTTTTAGAACAAAAGGTTTTTATTCAAAACCTTTATACTATTTCAAAGTGAACAATCAGTTTAAAACAGATCAGGTTAGAAATGATCATAATATTCAGCCTGGGAAGCAGCCCTTCACATACATTGGATGATCTGTTACTATCACTACTACAATAGTTCATCACCAAAATAACAATATCTGTAATGTAGGGATACTACTTGTGCTCTTGCAAACATCTAAAAACAGGAACTATCATATGCGTTTATTGGATGGTTTTTCACACCAAAAGAAAATTCATATCCAAGTTAGGCATGCCAAAGGGAGCAGAGAAACAAACCAACTGAAAGAGTGGATGAGGGAAGAGAAGACAATATCTGTTCCTCCAAGCAAAGGTGTCATATCAAACTTCGGATTCTTCTCAAAACATCTATTTACTGACTTTGTAAGAATAAGTAGCATCTGCATGCACATACCGTGACTAGTTAAATGAAGTGCAGTTACTAACATAAGCTATTTTTATTCTATAAAAGGGAAAGTACATAGACAATATTCTGGTTATTCAATAAATCACTAACAAAATATGACCTAACAGTCAAACATATTAATGCATAAAGAATTTTGCGGAAGGGGAAGATCCATGCTACCTGACCATAAATAAGTTCCAATTGCCCCCTCAAAGACTCGTAAGGCTCTTCTGTACAGCTGATGCATGCTAAGTAAATTGGTCCCTTGACAAGAAAAATCACCTGAACATACAAATATTTTATGCCAATTTAATTTAACTGGTTCCATAAAGATAAGGCCTACAGCTGTGAGTTGATGTACAAAGTCAAATAATGTCATTCTAGACCTCCACACAAGTAAGACATAGGTATTTTCACGCACGTGAACATTATTTTCAAACACTTAAGATATATATTCTGATCCAACTTAGGAAAAAACATAACATATTTCAAGTCATACGAGAATATTCAAAAAATACAAGCCAAAGGTCCCTCGTCAAATGTGTTCTTATAGGATAACATGCATATATCACTAAGACTTCAACATCTGCCCAAGACAGTGTCAGGATGGACAACACAGGTCCATCAACTAGTTCAAAATTAAAGTTATCAGTTCAGGGATGGTATATACAAGCACTCATGAAGGATTATACTACCAGGAAAATGAGAAGGCAGTTCTTATGATCATCCTAGGAATCATGAACTGTTTAAAGAAGAAATAACTTGATGAACAAAATTTCACAAAAAAAGTAACAAAGCAGACCTGATGCTTCCCAGCCCTAACCAATTTGACATGATCCCCACTGTAAAACAATTAATGAACAAAATCACTGGAAGTTTTCTACATAATTCGACTAAAGTAAATCTGTAAGAGTAGACAATAATCAAAATTTAAGAAATTGGAGAAGAAATTCAATTCAGAATGATCGAGACATGTACCCATTCTCCACGAAGGAAATTATGGCTTGTAATGTTGCTGAAAATCCTGCTAGCTTGTGTTCATCTCCATATCTGATATTAAGCAAGTAATTCAAAAAAGACATAAATATATCACGAATGCAGAATATAGACTGACAGTTGCACTCTATTTTGCATAGACATTAATATAAATTTTGCATTTCTTGAAACAGATAGTTGAGTCACCTGAGACAAACCTGGAATATATTGGTTTGCCAGAGTGACTTAGTATGAAAAAGTGCTTCTTTCTCTTTCTCCATGATATCGAAGCATCATCCTGCACTTCAATTATAAATCAAACAGAAACATTGCAGTTATCAATGAAAATCACTTTGTCATCCAAAATAGCAGTGAAATTAAAGGGATTGGTATGGGGCTGAACTGTTTTATGAAGAGAAAAGAAGACACTGATGTGTTTTAATATCGCATAATTGATGACTAAACTTTAAGGACCAAAATACCACAACAATGAGCAATACACTAAGCATTTTAACTTCCTTTCTCTCTTTCAATATTCTCTCTTATGCTTTTGTTTTGCAATCTAACAATGTTCAGAGATTTATTTCACCTATCCTAGAACTCTAGAATGCCTGATTAATACATCATACTAATATACAGTAGAAATCAAAGAATTGCATTTAAAAAAAAAAAAAAAAATCCAAGGAAAATACATTAATCTTTTGACAAAAATCTGAAAATGGTATGACAAATCTAGTGAATACACAAGAGACCTGAACCCCACTTTGCATACAGGACCATCCTGCATTCAATACCTATTACTAATTATCTCAGCACATATATATGCTATGTTATGTCACTAACCATGCTAAGGAGCAATCTCTTTCTCTATCAGATTCCAATCTAAGGCTTTTAGCTCAGTGACTCAACTATCATTCTCATACTAAACTTATTTGATCATATAGACCAAAAAGTTACTAAGATCATAAGGACAAGAAAAAGTTATCATTCAACATCTGTATGCCTTATTCAAGTGCATAAGTACATGCTAATATCTAAAATTGAGCAATAAACAGTCTATTTACACCTATTTCAGTCACGAAGAGCACCAAGGTAGCTGTACAACAATGTCTGATACATAGCACCTGCATAAGTACCGTATATCCTACATTTGTCTAAGGCAACTAATTGAAACAACACACCTATTGATCACATTCAACCAAATGAAAATCTTCTAACAGTTTGAAATTAGTGAAATACACAAACATACAAATGAATCGAAATTAGTGAAATACACAAACATACAAATGAATCAAGTCTCGAGCTTTTTCAATACCATTTCCGAAAGAAGTCCGCAGGGAAATTACCTAACTCTCTTCCCAATTTCTTTCTCAATCATTACTTAATTTTTCAATACTAAACTTCATGCACAATTAAAACTCACTTTACATTCTATGTCCAATAATGACCAAGCAATTCAACCAATGCAACAATTGTCACACAAATTACACGGCCAAGGAGTTGTTAGAACGCAATACCTCATCGACATGTCGTTTCCCGGGCACCCACGGGGTTTGCGAATCCGAAAACCCATCAGCAATCTCATCGTTTCTCACTTCCAAAATCTCATCAACTCCAGTGCCGGCACCACTACTGGCACTACTACTCCCCCTTTCCCCAGCATACCCACTGCTGCTGGGGCTCGACGGCCCATCAACCTCCAGCTCTGAATTGGTCCTCGCCCACACAATACCACCGCCGAATTCGCCACGTGGCAAGCCCTCGCTCGCCTCCTCCACCTCAGCTAAACCAGGAGCAACCGAATTAGCCCCGACTTCCTCCTCCTCGTTCTCGATCTCCTGGTGGTTGTTCTCCTCGGCCGATCCATGTGCGACGCCATTTGCATGGCTGTCGGCCTCGGACAATGCGAGGGCGGCCAATTGGTCTTCCGGGGGTTTGGGGATAGGGTTAGGGTTAGGGTTAGGGTTTGGCTCCCAGGTTTCGTCGCCGGAGGTCGAAGTTCCCGATTCGGAGGACATGGAGAACTAAAAGGATTTGGGAATTTTGGTGAATTTTTGTGAATTTTGGTAAAAGTGAGAAATTAGGGCTCCAATCGAGTGTGCTTAGAGAACGAGGGAGGAGAGAGAGAGGGGGGAGGGAGGAGAGAGAGAGGGGTTCGTCTACCAGTCGTTGGTTCTGTCGCGTCCTCTGCTGCAAATTACTCCACTTCCAACGCGGCGCTGACCAGTAGGTGGGTGGCTCCGAAATCCGAATTGAGCCTGGCGCGTACTCATACGGGTCGGTTTAGAAAGTTCGGACTTTATACGTTTTGGGTTGGGGCGGGTTAAAGGGGCTTTTGGACCAAGCCCAAAGCTTCTCAAAGTTGTAAATCAGTTTAACACAATGGGCTTGTCCTCACAATGATAACTAATAAATTAGGTTTTCTCTCCTGCACATATGTGCTGTGCGCATGCCCCATTTACAACAAACCTCAGCCCTCCAATTATTTTTAGCAAATGTATTATATACACTAAGGAAGAGAGGATGCGCTTAACCTCACAACAGGTTAGCAATAATGTGGTTCAAATTCGTCTTTGACAAGAATCAAACTAAAGTCCTCACTTACAAGTAAAGAAGAATACCACTAGACTGTAAAACTAATTGGTCAACCCTCCAATTTTAGGACTCGGACTCGAACTTCATACATTGTCTACAACATGTTTTTTTTATTTATTTTAGTACAACGATATATTTTACACTAAGGGGAAGGGGAGTTCGGCTAGGCCACACAATGGGCAGCCTAATTTGATATCAAATTCGTCATCCACGAGATTCAAACTTAAAATTTCTCAATTATAAGTGAAGATGAGACATGTTAAGGTGTAATAGTGACGTCATCATGCTGGATCTTCTATACAAGCTATTGCTTGGCTACTTTCCTTAATAGGCCTTGATGGGCTTAATGAGGCTGTTGGGCCATGCTTGCCTGGAGCATGTGTAATTCGCGAGCCCAACAAATGACTGCTAGCCTGTGGTTCTATCTTTCTCGCAAGATTTCGATGAGAAATCTCTTCGAAAGACATCTCCTAATCCACGTGTAATTATCTCATTGAATAGTAAAATAGACCCTAATTGGGTTCCAAACAACTGCAGGTATATATTTGACTAGTATATGACACAAAGCATAAAGATCTCTCATTTAATAGCGATAACGTTTGTAAGTTAAATATTTAGTTGCTGAGAAAAAGAATTTAGTGGAGTTTAAATTTGAACTAAAATATATAAACATTATTAATTTTCGCTATCGCGGTAAAGTGTTAGCTGATTAATCAAATGATTCCAACTTGGAAACTAATGAAGGAGACATTTAAAAAAAAATGAAAGAGACTAGAGGGCTAGGAGAACGCGGGAACTTAAATAAAACGGGTGCGGGTGCTTGTATAAAGTAAACCCTATATATGTGGTCCCACCACTAAATAATCAACGGTTGAGATCTTTCCAATCTTATTTTCAAAAAGGAAACTGTTGCCTAAGCTTTTTTAGCCGGAACTGGATCTCCTGAGCTCAGGATGGGGATCTTCTTGAGCAGCCCATCCGGACCGTCGAATTTTGATCCAAAAGCTCCAAACAGGTGGCCCCCTCTAAAAGTTATAATAATTGCAGCCATTGGATCAAGTTTGAATGGCCCAGATGGGCTGCTCATGAGGATCCCCATCCTGAGCTCAAGAGAGGATCCAGTTCTTTTTTAGCCATCCATTCATTTGTGTCAAGACAGCGTCGATTCATTCTTAACTCTCGCTTAATGACGAAATAGTCTTTGGCTTTATTCACCGAGTATTCAACGCCTTCCGTCCTTATTTGTCTATTAGTTATGAGTGTTGCTACTTCCATCTCAATGTCTTATTTCTCCATCTACTTCAAATTAAATATTTTGTTTACAAATTTATTCTCGGGTTTTTATCACAAATAGTCCATAAAATTGACTATCACCATCAAGATGGTCCCTAAAATTGAAAATCAATCAATATAGTCCTTGAAAATAGGTGTCGCAAATCAATGTGATCTTTTCGTCACAATTCTGTTAAAGATTCAGTTAAATGCTGATGTAGCACATAAATGGGTCCTATAAGTCTTTTTTTCTCACAAATGGTCTTTAAAATTTATCCGCAACATCAAATGGTCCTTGAAATTGACTTGCGACATCAAAATGGTCATTGAAATTGAAAATCGATCAATGTAGTCCTGCAAGTAAGTGTCCCAAATCTTCGGAGTAGGTCCTACTATAAGAAAAAATTCCATTGTGCAAAAAGGTATTTAGATGACTTTTTAATTAATTATTAAACTCACATCAGCACATAACAATTTTTTTTACAGAATTGTGGCAGAATGATCATATTGATTTGCAACACCTATTTTCAAGGACTACATTACATTAATCGATTTTCAATTTTAGAGATCATCTTGATGGTGTGGGTCAATTTCAAGGACCATTTGTTATAAAAACTTGTAAATCTTGTGGGGTCCATTTATGTGCCACATCAGCACTTAACATAATTTTAAACATAATTGTGGTGGAATAACCATATTGATTTACGACACCTACTTTCAGGGACTACATTGATTGATTTTCAATTTCAGGGACCATTTGTGATAAAACCTCTTTATTCTCTTGCAAAATGACTTTGAATGACCTAAACAAAAATGGATTTTGACAAAGTAAGACCTAAAATATCTTTTTGTAGATAATATAAATTCAATTTTGAATATTAAATATTTAAAAAAAATAGAGAAAAAAAAGAGGAAGAATACTAGCAGCACCATGCCCAGATCGTCCCCTACATCCCCTTCCATTCTTTTTTTTTCTTCTTCTTCCATATCCATCGGGACAACCACTGCTTTAGTAGTGGTGTTCCCCGCCGTCCTCCACTTTTTGCATGCGAAGAAAAAAACTCACGGCTAAAACACCCACGACGAACCCACGAACCCGTTATTTGCAGGCCGGCCTCCTGCAGATCCGGGATGAGGCGACCCACGCCACTCATCCATATGTGCAACCCGACTGGAACGTGTCGCCTTTCCATATGCCGTGCACGCGACATCTTCTCTCATTCAAATCCAACCCATGACAAACTTCTCCACCTGGGATACAAAATGACATCTCAAACTTTCCCATTGGTATCACCAAAAAATTTCCATTGATAAGTATTACTAGGCCCAATTCATGATTTTTTTTCCACAAATTAAAAAAAAATATTTAATTGTTATTGAACTCTTGTTATTTTATCTTTTATTTATTGTTAGGAATTTAAAATATGATAGAACTACCTATTTAAACATGGTTGAGATTGTATTTCATTGTTTTTACTTTTAAGGGTAAATATCAGTTTACTACCATCAAGTTTCGTGGTTTTCAACATTTAGTACATGAAGTTTTTTTCGTCCCAGAATCATACCTAAAGTGTTAATTTTGGGATAGTCTCATACATCCGTTAGTCTTGCTGTTAAGTCTCCCGTTAACTGATGATGTGGCACCTATGTGGACAATGACTAGGCGCCACGTGTCATTAATTTTTTTATAAGAAAATTAATTAAATAAAAGTTAAAAAAAAATACCCAGAACCCTCCATCCCCTCCAAGGCATCGTTGCAGACGAGCCCCGACGACATCATCAGCTCCGCAAACCGGACTGAGTCCACCCAGAAATCCCGTTTCGTTCGAAATCGATCCTCTGGTGACGAAGCAAGTCGACGGAGTCGTGCGCGTGGGTGTCCCGCGCGACGTCGAAGTCCCAGAAATTGAATTCCTATATGTACAGATTCTTGGTCCCCAAATCCGGCAGATTTTCGCTGTCGTCCGAGAGAAGCTGACCTGGATCAGATTGAGGCCATCAATGTTGGCCTTGAGCATGAGGTAGTGCGCGGCGGGCTCGTGGTGGTAGAAATTGGGATCGTTGGAATCGGGTTGGACCACAATGCCCGGGAATTTGGTGTCCTTCGAAATCAAACGGTAATCGTCTCAAACTCGAGGTTATCGGAACACACCGAGCGGATCAGGATGTCTTGTGGCGGGGGATGGTTGCGTGGAGGGGGGTCAGATGATGACGAAGGGGTTTGGGTGGGGAAGACGAAGGCGTTCTGGGTTCTGTTTTTTTTTTATTATTATTATTTTTAAATACTTTTATTTAATTTATTTATTTTTTGGGCAAAAGACTGTTTACTACCCTCATGTTTCGTGGTTTTCAACATTTAGTATATCAAGTTTTTTTCATCCGAGATTCATACCTAAAGTGTTAATTTTGGGACAGTCTTATACATCCTTTAGTCAAACTGTTAATTCTCCCGTTAAGTGATGACGTGGCGCCCATGTGGACAATGACTGGGCGCCACGTGTCATTAAAAATATTAAAATAATAATAAATAAATAAATAAAACTAAATCTGAAATCCCTTTCATCCCTTTGCTCTCCCCCATTTCTTCCTCACCATCGCCACCCTTCGTCCCTTTGCTCAATGTTTCCTCCGCTCTCTCCCTCCTTCCTTTCTCTCTCTAAAAATCTCCATCTCAATGAAGCATAGCCCTAAACTCAGTGGCTGCTATCACTGTTCATCGTCTTCTCCGATGATTTTCCCGACACACCCAGATGACTCAGACGGCAGCTTCACCGCCATGACGCAATGTTTCTAGTGGAACAAACTCAAGTCTCTACTTGGTGATTTTCAAACCCCAAGTCCTCGAATCGAAGCGCGCCATTGGGGATGAGGAAATCGAAATCCAATTTTCTGCAGCCCCGAATGCGACACAGCAGCACCAAGATCTAAGCTCTCTCTGCTCCAATACAACTTCTGTGCTCCTCCTGCCCTTCTTCCAAACCCTAGCCGCCCCACAATTTCGCCATTCCATTTTTTGAAATCATGGTGGGTTTTTTGTATCTCATATCAAGTTCCAATAAATTTTTGTGGAAATCGAATTTTTGTGTCGGATTCAAAATTCGATTTTGATCATTAATTAAGCAAGACAAGAATATAATTAAGAAATAAAAATTGGCATGGATTGTTGTTTAAGTACAAGAAAAAAGGCAGAGCTGCAATTGTCATGAGCTAGAGAAGAAGGCATCAGAGGTGGAGGACGTCGGGGATGGGGTCTCGTCGGAAGAGGAGTTGGGAGCCCATTGCGCTTGAGGTTGTTTTTGGAGTTGACGGAAACGGTCCGCCGGATCTGGTCATCGACAGTGGCCTCGGGACGAGGTGGTGGACGGAGAGAGAGCTGAGGAAGCATGGGGAAATATTTTTAATGACAGGGATGAAAGGGATGAAATGGGGGAGAGCAAAGGGTGCTTACCTCATTGGATGAAAGGGTGGCGATGGTGAGGAAGAAATGGGGGAGAGCAAAGGGATGAAAGGGATCTCAGATTTAGTTTTTTTTTTTTTTTTTTCAAAAAAAAAAAATAATTATTTTAATATTTTTAATGACACGTGGCGCCCAATCATTGTCCACATGGGCGCCACGTCATCACTTAACGGGAGAATTAACAGTTTGACTAACGGATGTATGAGACTGTCCCAAAATTAACACTTTAGGTATGAATCTGGGATGAAAAAAACTTGATGTACTAAATGTTGAAAATCACTAAACATGAGGGTAGTAAACAGTCTTTTGCCCTTATTTTTTTAATGACACGTGGCGTCCCGTCATCGTCCACATAGGCACCACGTTATCAGTTAACGGAAGACTTAACAGCCAGACTAACGGATGTATGAGACTGTCCCAAAATTAACACTTTAGGTATGACTCTGGGACGAAAGAAACTTCATGTATTAAATGTTGAAAACCACGAAACTTAAGGGTAGTAAACTGAGATTGATCCTACTTTTAATAGTGGGTGACAAAATAAGTGAGGTGGGGAGATACGAAAAGGGGGTGGGCTTGGTAGCATGGTTGAGATTTTTTTGACTTTTTTTTTAATATCTTTGAAAGTAATAAATAAATAAATGAAAAAAACACAAATATTCATGTGTGCAGTTTAATTTAGATACGATGAAGTTTATAAGCAAAAGTGTTGTTTATTGCATTTTCGTTCTTCTAATTTGATCTCGTTAGTATTATTACTTCATTCAATTGGTTGTTCAAATGAGAAGATGTGTACGAACCGAATAAAAATTAAATTCAACTTCGTTGATGAATTGAATATATAACATAAAAAAAATTAAAAACAAAACTACAAGGACGAAATTATGCAACAAAAAAATACAAAGGCAAACAACTAATCTTACCTTGCAAAACTCAAAACAAGCTAATTAATACATCACATGATCATCAGACAAGCACGAATATGATACATCGTATTTGTGTTTCAACTACATTGAAATAATTGAGCATTACATGATTATGACACAAGCATGAATATGTCTTTACATCGACTTGAACCAATTAATGCCTCCAAGCTTGAACTTTCAATTCATGTAGGTATTTTTATTTGTCATAGTATTTTTTTATTTGTCATAGTATTTTTTGGGTGGCCATAACTTGTTTGGTAGACAAACTTTCTTCCTAGAGTTTGCAACTTTAGAAAATAATTGTTGGAGGTATTTTTTTTTTCTCCATATTTTTTTATAGATTTTTCACGTGGAGGGATTAAGATTTCAGGTGTGATCAAATTGTGTCTTCTTAATTGTCAAGATCTGACGTCGGATTGAATTAAAAACCTAACCAACTATTAATTAATGAACTGAACTTGGATAATTGGGATGCCTTGCAACCATCCACTAAATAACCTTATCGAAAAAGAAAAAGATTTATAGATAAAAAAAAAAAAAAAAACTATATATTTAATGGTGGACAGTCTGCACATTACTCAATTGATAAAAAAAAATTAGATTTGATCTAGGTCTAAAAAATTGATTTGTAATTGGATTTAGTGTGTCCTATTTTTCAACTTTTTTTTTAGTATTACGATATAAATATTTACACTAAGAGAATGGGGAGTTCGGCTAAGCCACACAATGGGCAACCTAATTGGGTATCGAATTTGCCATCCACAAGATTCGAACCTAAAATATCTCACTTACAAGTGAAAAAGAATATCACCAGACCGTAGTACTTAGTGCCTATTTTTCATCTAATTAAATTTATGTAATTAAACCAGTGTTCTAAAAATCGGCCTAGGCGCTAGGCAATGATTAGCCGCCGCGATTAACCTATAGTCGGGAGGAAAATTGGGAAAAGGATTAGGCGGGCGCCGAGGCAATCCGGGTGGCCTAGGCGGGCGACTGGATGGCCAAGGCAGTTTGGGTGTCACATGACTCCGCCATATCACGATATTGTCCGCTTTGGGCCCCAACCACGCCCTCACGATTTTGTTTCTGGGAACTCACACGAGAACTTCCCAGTGGGTCACCCATCATGGGAATGCTCTCGCGCGAACTCGCTTAACTTCGGAGTTCCTACGGAACCCGAAGCCAGTGAGCTCCCAAAAGGCCTCATGCTAGGTAGAGATGAGAATATACATATAAGGCTTACATGATCCACACCCTTGGGCGATGTGGGATCTTACATTGGGCGTTTCTCTTCCTTTTTCTGTTTTCAAAGTGAGGAATGAGGAATTCAGAGCACTATCTGTGTTCTGGGTTTTGAGTTCCAAAGAAGACGAAAGGAATAAGAAGAGAGAAAATTGAGTTTCTCTTTCTTCAATTCTCACCCCACGTGACCATCCCTTTCCTACTATCAGGTCTCATTTTTTTTTCATATTTAATATATTTTAAACTATTGTCCAATTAAAATGGGACACCTAGCATCCTATTTGATTGTATACGTATAAAGAAGGGGACAACTAGCACCTTAAAAACTGAATGTTATCAATGGTGCCCCACCTCCCTCCCTTCTATGCATCCCAGTTTACCACCCTCCCTTTTTTTTATGTAATTGTTTTAAATGGTTGATTAAATACTTTCTTTTTTTGGTCAAATATTTTGTTTTCAAAGTTAAATGATTTCTAAACATATATTTGACACCTTTATTCCCCTTTAAATGCACTTTAAATGCACTATAAATTCATATCATCTTTGAAAAATATTTCCTAAGGTACTACAAATTTGTATCATTTGAACTTGTATCTTATTCATCAAATCCATCAAAGTACTAATGATATATAGTAAATTTACTTAAATCCGCCTAGTCCACCTAGGCGCTAGGCCCCATCCCACCGCCTGACTAACGCCTAACGTTTTTTAGAACCATGAATTAAACTTCTTGAGTTATGCATCTTTATTCACATTTGAATATTAAAATGCAGGTGGATTGTCGGTTGGAGTTCGAACCCTTTGGGATGTCTGGCGGATTGGAGTGCCTTCAATCTGTCCTTTTTTTGCTCCACCTGATTCCTAACTGGTGGACAATGCTGATGCTCTTCTTCTTCCTCAAAACCCTCAGATTCGGCCTCTTGCTCGATTTGCTCCACCTGAGCTTATTCATCTGAACTGATTAATGGAATCTTTGTTGCTTCAATTTCAGCATCGTCTGTCTTCTCCCTACTGCTCTCGACTTTATTCAGTGGCATGGTTGTCTCATCAAAGACAACATCTCGACTGACAACCTTTTTCTTGTTGTTGAAATCCCAAAGCTTGAAACCTTTAACTCCTTTCTCAAAACCTAAGAATATGCAATGTATAGACTTTGGTTTAAGCTTGGACCTTTCATCACTTGGAATATGTGCATAAGCACTACAGCCGAACTCCCTGAGCTTGGAATAGTCCACTGGCTTCTCAGACCATACCTCTTCTGCACTTAAAACCGAGAACTGTAGATGGTGATCTATTAATCAAATAACTTGCATGATTAACAGCCTCTGCCCAAAAACTATCGGGCAATTCTGCATGAAATCGCATGCTCCTCTCTCTCTCTCTCTCCATGAGAGTTCGGTTCATCCTCTCAGCAGCTCCATTTTGTTGGGGATTCTTCTTTACTGTGAAGTGCCTTATGATGCCTTCCTGCTTGCAGTAATCGGTGAACTCATTACTTGTATATTCACCTCCATTGTCACTTCTCAAGTACTTGATCTTTTTTCCAGTTTGATTCTCGGTTTCTGTTTTCCATTCCTTGAACTTTGCAAAAACCTCGGATTTCTGTTTCATGAAATAAACCCAAACCTTCCTAGAAAAATCATCCATGAAAGTAACAAAATACATGGCTCCACCAGTTGATTTAGTTGGTGCATGGCCCTAAACATCTGAGTGAATATAGCTAAGTTGCTTCTTACTTCGGTTATCTGCACTGCTACTTGCGAATGATACCTTTCTTTGCTTCCTGAGAACACAGTATTCACAAAAGTCCAGTTTGCAAGATGACACGCCTTCCAACAAGCCTTGCTTGTGTAATTCTTGCAATCCCTTCTGGCTTATGTGCCCGAGCCTATGATGCCATAGTTCGGTCTTGTCTTCTATACTGGTCCCAATTAACTTATACAACTTATTGGGTTGTAGGTCACCCCGCATTACCACTAGCGATCCTTTGGTTACCCTGAGTCTTCCTTTTTTAGACTTGTACCCATAATCGACCTCATCTAAAGTACCCAAGGAAATCAAATTCTTTCTTAGTCTAGGGACATACCTGACATTCCCTAAAGCTCGTATCATCTCATCGAACATTCTAATTCGAACAGTGCCAATTCCTCTTACAGGACATGAAGAATCGTCCCCTACTAAGACTTCCATGTTGCTGACTTCTTTGTAAGTATCGAACCATTCTCTTACTGCACACATATGAAAAGTGCATCCGGTATCCAAAATCTAATTTTCGAAAGCTTTGGAGCCTGATGTTACTGAAATAAGTTCCCTGTCACTCTGATGCTCGATGACTGCACTAGCTGAACTTGAGCTTCCTTCCATCTTAGCTTTCTTCTCTTTCCAAATCTTATAGTTCTTCTTCCAATGATCGGCTGAACCACATTCGAAGCAACCTTCATTTTTTTCCTTTTTCTTCTTGGATTTTGACCTACCTCTGTTGTTGGTTTTCTCTTCCTTTGTCTTTTCCCGCCCCCTCTCCTTGCCTTTGGCATAAAGGCCTTGAGAGCTTTCAGTTATAACATTCAGTTTAGCATACGACTGAAGAGCTTGAATTATATCTTTAAGCTTCAGGGACTCTTTTCCAAACATTAGAGTTGTTCGAAAATGCTTGAAAGACGAAGGTAGAGACCTCAGTAAGATGATAGCCATATCATCATCTTTGTAAGTTTCTTCGACCTTCTGAAGATTAGCTATGCAGTTCTGGAACCTGCATACATGATCTTCAATATCACCTCCTTCTTCTAGTCGAAGCCCGAATAGTTCATCCTTTAGAAAAAGTTTATTGGACATGGTTTTACCCATATAAACATTCTCCAACTTTTCCCATGCTTCTTAGGCAGTCATTTTTTCGGTGATGTGTGACCGAACTGATCTTGTAAGATGGATCTCGATGGAACTCTTTGCCTTCTTGAGAACCTTAGTCCATGCTGCTTCTGTCATGTTTGCCGGCTTCTCACCATTGAGTGCATCATCCAAATCCTACTGTATCAGTACGTTCTTCATCATCATTTGCCAGTTCGTGAAGTCATCCTTGCCGTCAAAGGGCTTTAACGTAGGTCTTAGATCCGCATTCATCTTCCCTTTTGACGTCGTAGAACACCTTGAACCTAGCTCTTGATACCAATTGTTGAAAAACCCACACACTAGACCTTGTTCTTTAATGTAACCAACAACAATAGACTAAACTAGCAAATATTAGAAAACTTAGAAACACACAAGAATTATACTGGTTCGGCAGAACTTTTGCCTACGTCTAGTTGTGATTTATCTAGGTAGAGAAATCACCGCTCTTTTGATTAATAATAGAGATTACAGAACTTTTGCAAACCCTAGAACTAATCTCAAAACTCTTGCCTGTCTGGCTGTTTTCTTTCTCTCTAAAAATCAGCCTTGCCGCACCCTATTTATAGACATAGAGTTGACTTACATGTCCCTAGGCTGATTGAATTCCTATTTCTAAGTGGATTAGGAAATTACACTTATCCAAATCCAAATAGACTTCTAGAAATCCAAACCTAAATTGAATAAGGAAACTGAAATTCTTTCCTAATCCCTCTAGGACAAGAATCAGTATACCTCTAGGTTTCCTAAAACAATCCTAAACCAACTAGGACATATTTGACGAGCCAAAATCCTAACATTTTATGTTTTCAAAGTGAGGAAGGAGGAATTCATAGCACTATCTGTGTTTTGGGTTTTGAGTTCTAAAGAAGACGAGAGAAAGAAGAAGAAGAGAGAAAGAGAGAAAATTGAGTTTCTCTCTCTTCAATTTGCACCCCACGTGACTATCCCTTTCCCACTATCAGGTATCATTTTTTCATATTTAATACATTTTAAACTATTGTCCAATTAAAATGGGACACCCAGCATCCTATTTGCTTGTATACGTATAAAGGAGGGGACAACTAGCACCTTAAAAACTGAATATTATTAATGGTGCCCCACCTCCCTCCCTTATATGCGTCCCAGTTTCCCACCCTCCGTTTTTTAATGTAATTGTTTTAAATTGTTGATTAAATACTTTCTTTTTTTGGTCAAATATTTTGTTTTCAAAGTTAAATGATTTCTAAACAAGTATTTGGCACCTTTATTCCCCTTTAAATGCACTATAAATTCATATCATCTTTGAAAAATATTTCCTAAGGTACTACAAATTTGTATCATTTGAACTTGTATCTTATTCATCAAATCCATCAAAGTACTAATGATATATAGTAAATTTACTTAAATCCGCCTAGTTCACCTAGGCGCTAGGCCTCATCCCGCCGTCCAACTAACGCCTAGCATTTCTTAGAACCATGAATTAAACTTCTTGAGTTATGCATCTTTATTCACATTTTGATTTGAATATTTTTTTTTTTTTGAACAAACGATACACTAAGAGAATGGGAAGGGCTTAGCCTCAAAATGGGCTAGCAATAATATGGTTCAAATTCGCCTTTGGCGAGAATCGAACCTAAGACCTCTCACTTACAAAGGTTCTAAAAGACGCTAGGCGCTAGTCGGGCGGCGAGCTAGGGCCTAGGGCCTAGCGACTAGGCGGATTTAAGTAAATCTATTATATTTCGTATAAATAAGTGTCTATTTGTACTTAAAATATATATATAATTTCATTATAAACTACAAAATAGAATGACATATATATTAGGAGGTATTGGAACATAATAAAAACATGAAGAACATGCATATAATGTGTATTCATTTAAGTATTCACAAGTCTCTTACAATTTATTGGAAAAAATAAAATGCAAAATGAAAATTATCTATTTTCTGTCTAAGTGAGTCGCAACGTAGTCGGGGTCTGGGCGGGCTAGGTGGGTGCCTAGGCTGTCTAGGCGGGCGCCTCAGCAGGTCTAGGCGCGCTTTCTTAATTTTCAAACGCCTAGGCATTAATCGGGGCGGTGGCCAACCGCCTAGCGCCTAGGTGAGGCCTAGGCGGTGCTAGGCGGGGATTTTTAACACAGTTACAAGTGAAGAGGAATATCATTGTACCGTAATACTAAGTGGCTTTTAATTTGAATATTTATGAAGATCTAACTACTTTTTTAAAATAATTAAAAGAAGCAAGTGGTCATTTACCACAGTGTTAGATATGAGTGATGCCCTTGCACTACAGCGTGAGTTTAGACCTCGTCGGCTCCGTAATCTAACATTTAATCTAACAAATCTATTGTTTAACAAAAAATAATAATTAAAAGAAAATTTATATGTCATCATAGGATACCAACAATATATTAAGAGAGATTATATTCACACACCCCAAATTACTTCTCCCACACCTTTTAATTTTTTTAATATTTTCTACACACCACTAACACTTGATAGAAAAATATAAAAAATTAAAAGGGTGTGGGAGAAGTAATTTGGGGTGTGTGAATATAATCTCCCTATATTAATGCTCACCTAAGGTTCTCATTTTGAAGACCTGCAAGGTCCTCTTTCATTTGAACCATTAGATTAATCATGGTACATTAATCAATAACCTCAAATTATCCCTGTAACACTTACACCCTAACAAATTAATAATCCCGATTGAAAAAAATAAATAAAAATGAGTTCACATGTGAAACCCTTCTGTCTTCTTCCCCTACCTGTCCCTATTCTTCTGCTCTTTTTGCATGAGCAACAGTGCAACACACATCCCCAAGTTATAATTTGTGTTTGAGTAGTCGGTCCGAGAGGTCTTTCTCCAAAGTTCAATCATTCAAGAAGAATTCTTCATCTCACACATGTTTTAGATTCCGCACCACAATCGTCGATGGGGTCCGAAGGAGTGGCCTTGCAGACATTTATCAAAATCCCTAAGTTTGTTGGAATTAGGTTACAATAAAGATTGTTGGAACTGCTATAGCGACGTGTGCATGGTTCCTTCTGAATCTCTAAATCTTGTTCTGTTTCTGTTAGGTGTTCTAATAATGTGAAAATCAAATCAAAGTGAAAAACTTCTTTCATTTTCGAAGTATTTGTTCCTAACATCTAGTATTTTTGTTTAATTGCAATGTATTTCTAAAATCTTCATTTTGTTCCTCTCACATTTTTCATACGCAAAAATGGAAAAAAAAATTCAGACAAAGAGGGAGGGGTAGGAAGAGAGAGGGACGGAGATGAGGGAGACGGATAAGAAAAAAAGACCGAAGACTTTCACGCGTGGACTTTTTTTTTTTATGGGTTAAACTCTGTTTACTACCCTGAACATTTAGTACATCAAGTTTTTTTCGTCCCAGAGTTATACCTAAAGTGTAAATTTTGGGACAATCTCATACATCCGTTAGTCAAACTGTTAAGTCTCCCTTTAAGTGATGACGTGGCACTCATGTGGACAATGACTGGGCGCCATATGTCATTAAGGGGTCCACGTGGATTTTTTTTTTCTTTCTTTCTTTCTTCTCTTTAGAGGTGACGTGGATTTTTTTCTTCTCTCTCTCTTCTTCTTCTTCTTCTTCTTCTTCTTCTTCTTCTTCATCTTCTTCCTTTGTTCTCTTCTTTTCTCCCCAGAATCCCCACCTCCCTCCTTCTTCTTCTTCTTCTTCTTCTTCATCTTCTTCCTTTGTTTTCTTCTTCTTCTTCCTTTGTTCTCTTCTTTTCTCCCCAGAATCCCCACCTCCCTCCACCTGAGCACCCCTTCACCCCCTTCATCTTCTCCACCCGAGCACCCCCTTCTCCCCCAAAACCTCTCCCTCTATTTCTTCATGCAATGGAAATTCACTAATTAATTCCCCCAAATTCACACCCCAATTCTCCATCCAAAACCCTAACATTCAAACCCTCAATCATCAATGGAGCAGCTCAAGACCATCGACCGGGAGCTCGCGATGGGCTCGCAGGGCGGCTTCCCTCCCTTTTCTCTTTCCCGTTCCCGATCCCTCCCTCTTCTCTTTCCCGATCCCTCCCACTCCTCATTCTTCACCTCTTTGACCCACCTCATCCCTCTTCCCCACCATATCTGAGAACAACAGAACCCGAGTCCCCGGAATTTCCACAATCCCCACGGCCTTCGTTGTGGTGTTGGTGGTCGCCAGCATACCCACTGCTGCTAGGGCTCGACGGCCCATCAATCTCCAACTCCGCATTGGTCCTCGCCCACACAACACCACTGTCGACTCCGCCACCTGGGTCCGGCTCCATTTTTCTCTACCTGAGATCTGTTTCAACCCATGATCGACTTGGAATGCGACTCTCCTTTGGCTTTCGGGTCCAACCCAGATCCGGATATCCGCATCGGAGTTCAATATGGAGGTGGGTTTCGGGCCATAAATTATGAAAGTTTCAGGAGCAAGGGTTATGGTAATAGTAACAAGAAGTTTAATCCCAAGCTTATCTCGAAGCGTAGTGGCAGCAATGGAGTTGGTTCAAGGAGTGGGTTTAATCAGAAATGTCGAGGGGGTTTGCATTCTAATGGTGTTGGTTTAGAAGATTTGGGTGGGAGTTCAGCCGGGAAAGGGGCGGATGATCCGATTGAAGCGATGGCGTGTTCGATAGAGTTTTTGGGAGAAGTATTTGTGAAGATGGAGAAGAGGAAGATGGAGATGGCGGAAAGAGAAGAGGAAGGGATCAAGGAAGAGGGAGAGTGGGTTTTTTTTTTTTTAAATTTTAATTTTTTAATATTGAAGTGGACCCATATTGACACGTGGCGCTCAATTATTGTTCACGTGGGTGCCACGTCATCAGTTAACAGAAATTCTAACGGAAAACTTAACAGATCTATGAAACTGTCCCAAAATTAAGACTTGAGGTATGACTCTGGGATGAAAAAAACTTCATGTACCAAATGTTGAAAACCACGAAACATGAAGGTAGTAAACAGTCTTTTGCCCTTTTTTTTTATATATGTTCCTTTCTCTTCAATTGGGATTATTATTTTGTTAGGATGTGACATAGATAATCTAAGGATGTTGATTAACCATTGTAACTGTGATAATTTAAGGTTATTGATTAATCCACCGTCAGATTAATTTAAGGGTTCAAATGAAAGAGGACTTCACAGGTCCTCACATGAGGACCTTAGGTGAACATTATTGGCCTACAATAAAGGTTGATTAAATACAGTCAACCTGTGATGGAGGTAGAATATACAAAAATAAATAAAACTTAATCTACCTATCATCCATGAAAGTTGTTCAAAAAAATTTAAACTTCATACATTTATAATTCATACACTAATGTTTGATCAGTGGGGGAGCTACTTGAGGATCAGGAGAGGCCCGTGCCTATCCTGAAGTTTCTTCTTCTCTTTGTGTGCTTTTAGTTGAATACTCTGCATTCTTTGACTTATGTGTTTTTGCTCCCAGTTAGCTTTATTATATTTCTCTACTTGACCAAAAAAATGTGTTTTATGGTAGTTTGTTATGAAACCAGATCCTTATATCAACTAGCCTTTCTTAGTTAGTTCACCATTTCGGATGATAGAGTGTTGTTTTACAGTAAAACTACACATATATGGAATAAAGGAAGAATTTATCTTCAAAAATAATTTTTATAGCTATAGTTTTGAACCATGATTATTAATTTTTGTTCAACATCAATGTACGAACTTATAAAGAAGTTTGGTGCTTATGATATAATTATTTCAATCTTATTTTTTTTCGTGACTCCATTACTCTCTTTTGATTAAAATTTTTCTTTGCACTACTAAAAAATGAACCTTTTTCTCTCATTCGTGATATTACTTTTTGTCCAATTTCTTTCATATGGCTTCGAAGCCCCTCCTGTCTTCGATTTCTAGCTTCACCACTGTATTTGATGATGATGATGATGATGATGATGATGATGATGATATATATATATATATATATATATATATATATGTATAGTACTTACAACATAGATTAGTTAGTACAGTTAACCTGTGATGGAGCTAGAAGAAAAACTTGAGATACGAACTAGAAGCAGGAGAAACAATATTTAGTTTGTATGGTTAAATCTTAAAATTGAGTTAAAGATAATAAAAATAAACTGATGTGGATAATCAAAGAATAGAACAACAAAGTGGATTGAAGCCAATAATGACTTGCATAATTGAACTTATACCAAGTTTACTCATAAAAAGAAGTCTACTTCCCGCTATAAGAATATTTCAAAAATAATTAAGGTTGCCCACAAGTTAAAGAATTTCCGAGTAGTTTAGAATATCTCTATAATTCGGATTACAAAATATTTTCTTTTGTTGATTGTCTCATGAGTATATAAATAATTGTCAACTGTTGTTGTTTAGGCGTAAATAGTTGTAAGAAATCCAATTGACGTAATTATAAATACGAGTAGCCGTAAGACCAAATTTCCTTTCGATTGAGTTCTTTGAAAATAGCTCATTCCACTGCTAGTGACTCTACTTTACGAGAATGGAATATAACTATGAATAATTAGTGTTTTTTTGCTACTTTGATGCAGCGTTGTTAGCTTTGCTGTCTGTCTTTCTTATAGCTGCAGCTCTTTGTTACGTATTTATATTTTCAGCTACTATTTACTGCTTGTATTCTCTTTTTCTCATCAATATATTTTATTTACCAAAAAAAAAAAAAATTTCCCTTCAAACTAAGAAGCCTCGCAGAAATTGTCACCTTGAATGTGGATCGAAGATATTATATACCCATACACGTACGCGTAAAACTTACCTCAACAAAGAAATAGACTACCGACAAAACTTGAAAGGCAAAGGAAAAGGCGTAGATTTGACACCTTTGTATTATTGTGCATTATTTTTTTAATACAAGTCGTTCTCACCAATTTCTTTTCTCTGCTTTCTATTTCGTGCCAACCCCACCAACAATCAAATAATTAAAAATAAAAACCCCACCAACCACTTGCTTTCCCTTTTTATTTACCAATTTGGCCCCGCCACGTCCATTTCTCACCTACAATTTTCAAACTTCAAATCCAAAAATTAACCACTTGCATATCATCCGAAATTAAAAACAACCCAATAACTTAATTAAATTAAGAAGAAATTGCAATTTAATAGAACAAATTATGTTAATTAAAATTTAAACCTCAGAGAATTGGAGGACAATTCTCCAATTTGGGATTATATTCGTAAAAACGATCATCTTGATCTCACAAATTAGAAAAAAAGGGCGCACAAAATTCATAAAATTAAAAAAAAAAAAGAAAAAAAAAGGAAGAATCTAACCAATAATTTCCGTACACCCCAACCCTCTCTCTCTGTATTTCCTGTTTCTGAAAAATAAATATTAATCTTCGAACCCAGTTTTTTCCCAAATTGCATTTCGGACCCGACTGAGATCCCTCCCTTTCAACGTCCTCCCGACGCCTTCGTGCACCGAGAACGACGCGATTCTCGTTCTCGCCATCTGCCTCGCCAGGAACTCGTGCGGCGGGATCCGCACGCCTCCCTCCACGTCGTCATCGCCGTCCGCCTCGTCGTCTTCGCTCCTCCGGTTCTCCCGGTACTCACCTCTCAAGATCTTGGACCAGTCCGGAATGCCGACAGGCAACGACACCGCCGTGCCGCCTGTCATGTCCGAGCGGTGTCCGGAATCTCCCCGCCGGTTCTTCGCTGCCGAGACGCCGCGGGAGCTCGGGATCGGTTTGCGGTACTCCGGCGAGTTGGACCGGCCGAAGTTGTAGATGTCCGACTCGTCGAGTTCGAAATCAGACGCTAGGGTTTGGTGGTGTTGGTGGAGGTCGCCGGAGAGGTACCGGTAGTTCGACCTAGCGTAGTAGCTCTCACTAGTCGCCATTCGGGAAAGGATCAAAACGCTGCGTTTTGGTTCGGAGCCCTCGGTTTTCTGTTCTGCGTTTTGTGATTTTGGTTCTGAGAATTGAAGGCGTTTCGATTGGCTTTTATAGAGGTCGGCTTGCTGCTTTGGCGCAAGTGGATAAGACTGTCCTCTCTCTTCGAGTTCAATTATGGTAAAATTACGTTACTGGCCCCTTCAATTATTACGGGAAATTTACACGTAGGATTTTCGATTTATCCACTCAAGTGGGGGTTAGGTTCGATCTCGAAGGTGGGCCCGGATTGCATTCCTCGCACGGTTCTGATGGCTGAGGTTTTTACTGGACCCACTGGAAGGAGTTATACTCGCTTCGTGGCGGGATAGGTCAAGGGGGGGGCAGCAAATTGTTCGCGTAGTGGTCTTTTTGGTGTTTGATCCTTTTTATTAGCTCAAATAGGATAATAAAAAGGATTAAATTTAGAAAATTACAAGATATAGAAATTAATAATTGATTTATTATTTAAGCATTGATAGACATGTTCATTTCTATTGGTGAAACATCATTTAGTTTATAATTTTAGTCTTCCTAACATTACTCGCCCAAATAACGTATTTGATTTTTTGTGACTGTGTTTAGGCCCAAAAAATGACATTGGGCCGAGCTCAGATTATTCTCGGCCCAGGAGCTGGGCGAAGGAAGTGGGTCGATACCTATGGACCGCGGGTTGAAGATGGCCTTAGCGCGCGATAGAGACCGAGACCTATTAGGAAACGGAGTCCCTGGGCACAGTGAATCGAGCTCGCGATAAAGGAAGATTCAGAATCCTAGTTTGAGTAGGATTGGCCGAGATAAGGTTAGATTGGTATCGGCCGAAGAGGAGTTGGATTAGAATTGGGATTTCTGTCCAAAGAGGATTCGGAGGCCCTGCGCTACTATAAATAGGGAGAGGAAGCATAACATTAAGCCTCTCCAATTCAACACACAAATCTGCCCTGCGCAAACTCTCTCAACCTTTTGAGATTTTTATTTTCCTTTTTAGCCAACACATCTTCAGTTTGGATAAACAGCACTGTGAAGGCAACCGGTGATATCTTCAGTTTGGATAAACAGCACTATCGCCGTAGAACCAGTCGATCGCGGAGCATCTTCAGTTTGAATAAACAGCACTGCGTCGAGGCCGACTGGTTATCTATCCAAGTCTTGGCCGAGAAGGATTTTCGAATTCTTTTCGACAGAGGTCATCTCACCAGCCTTCTCGGCGAAGTGAGGTGTTACCAGTTACTACATTCGGCACATTGAGAGCCGAATTTGATATTGAACTTCGCAGAACTAGCAGCCTTGTCTTCAGGCTCTAGAACCCAAAGGCCGAGGCGTGTTCCTTCCTCGGCCACAGTCGCAAGATTTAGAAGTCAGCCGCGCGCACAACCCCATATCCACACATTTTACTCACCGGCCGAGCTCGGCCGTCGAGTTGGCACGCCCCGCATTCAACCGAAGGACGTAGTTAGCTCATAGATTACTCGGCCTGCACGCCACGTAGGCTTTGTAGTTTTTAGGGTCAACATTTTGGCACGCCCAGTGGGACAAAGTGCTGAACCTTCGAAGTTCATGACCATTGAAACACGGTCGAAGAAAATGGGAAAACCAGTCGCCGCCCACTCGAGTCAGAACCCTGGGGCCGAAGGTTCGTTACGTGCACAACCTTCTGTTGCTGGAACACCTAAAGCATCGAAAGGGACACAACAGAGACGAACGTTGGCGAACTACCTCGAGAACCCCTTGTAAATGTAACACAGGGAGCTGTGATTGAAGGCTTAGTAGAGGATTGTGACGAAGACGGTGGTGACGGGTCCGACCCGCCGACTAGATCGTTTTTTCGTCGAAGACTCGAGGAACAGACCCGGCTATTCGAAAGCACGTTCAGACAAGGACTCAGAGGGATACTCGAGGAGATTCATAGTCAAAACGCTATGCACACGAAATTGCTCGAGGCCGTGGTTAACAATACCCAGCAGATTGGATATTCAGATCGTTCTAGGCAGTCTATTCCGAAAACAAATTTTGCACCAGTAATACCGGCCGAGGCAGGACATGCTCGACTCAGAATGGCCGAGCTAGACAACAAGAATGCGTCAACCAGTCGAACGGAGGACTTCGATTCAAGGGTGGAAACATCTGTCGATGCAGTCGAAGTTCAGAGAATGATTGATTCGGCTTTGAAGAAAGGGCCGAAGTTCCCCAAATTTATCCATCTGTATCCAGCTTACGTGGAGAAATTTGAATATCCTAAAGGTTTCAAAATCCCGGATTTTAGCCTTTTTGCTGGGGAAACGTCTTTGTCCTCCTTGGAGCACGTCGCCCGCTTCACTGCGCAGTGCGGAGATGTCAATAATGACTTCTATAAGTTGCGGCTGTTTAACTTCTCACTCACGGGCCAGGATGGCGCAAGACGTCGACGAATCGCCGATGGATTACCTTACGAGGTTTAAATCGGCCAGGAACTGGTGCCGAGTGCCCTTACCAGAGGTCGAGTTTGTTCGACTTGCGTTGAACGGTCTAAATGTTAAATATAAGAAGAAATTCCTGGGGGCGAATTTTCGCGATATGTACGAGTTAGCTCAGCACGTTGAACAATACGACTTTCTGCTTCGCGAAGAGAAAGCCTTGAGATCACCATCTCGAGGAACCATATATAAAAACCCCTCGGTCAGTTATGCATTGGCCGACTCTGAAGAATACGCTAGCATAGATGCGGCCGAGATAGTGATTGACAAACCTTATATTTGCAAGGCGTTGACCCATGTCAATCCTAAGGATGTCAAAGTTTGGCCGATAGCAGAAGAAATCGCCGTGAAAACTACAAAGGTATACACATTCGACATTACTAAAGCCGACGCAATTTTCGATCAATTGCTACTCGCAAAGATTATAAAACTTCAGCCAGGACATAACATCCCCAAGGCCGAAGAGCTGAAAGGGCGGATATATTGCAAGTATCATGACTTGAGCAAACACACGACGAACAACTGCGTCGTATTTCGCGATACTATTCAGAAGTGGATCGACGATGGGAAGCTTAAGTTCCCAGAGAAGAAAATGACGGTTGATACCGATCCTTTCCCTACAACAACGGTGGGTATGGTCGATGCTCATTTGCCTCAAGATAAGGGAAAAGGAAAAGCCGAAACCATCTCGGCACGATATATCCCCAGAAAAGGGACCAAGCCACGGCTTCAGGTCGATTTGTCCTCGAATCCACCACCTGGAGATTCGACCGGGCCAGCAATCGTTGAACCTATGTCGAGTTCAAAGGTCGAGATCGTCCTTGCTCGACGCTACTTAACAACAGGTGGCCAACCTCGACTTAAAATCGATTTATTCTCGAATTCCCCACCTCGAGACTCAACCGGGCCAGCCATTGTTGAACCTATGTCAAGTTCAAAGGTCGAGATCATCCCTGCTCGGCGCTACCTAACAAAGGGTGGCCAGCCTCGACTCAAAATCGATCTGTTCTCGAATTCACCCCCTCGAGATTCAGTCAAGCCGGCCATTGCCAAATCAAGGCCAGGCTCTGGTG
Source organism: Cotoneaster glaucophyllus (assembly GCA_036320875.1). Classification (NCBI taxonomy): domain Eukaryota; kingdom Viridiplantae; phylum Streptophyta; class Magnoliopsida; order Rosales; family Rosaceae; genus Cotoneaster; species Cotoneaster glaucophyllus. The sequence goes on along the minus strand of CM070058.1, from coordinate 12,186,153 downwards.
CTGCCAAGACCGATGAATCGGTAACTCTGCGTACACAGCGCAAAGCCGATGGTCCAGTTAGACCCCAGGCACAGCCACGACAGGGAGAAAGTTCGAATCCGCGCAATACCGTCTTTAAAAGGCTCGGCCCACAAGAGGTCAAATCATCCTCGGTCAGGAGACGACTCAACTTTGATACTCCATTCTACAATGAAGAGTATTACTCCCGCAATTCTGGCAGCTCGAGCTCCTCCGCAAGCCGAGGAACCTTTAAAACTCCTGAACCTAAGGACCAACGATGGTATACCTATCATTCGTCTAAGGGTGTGTACACCGCGCTGTCCAAGTCACAGAAACGCCGGCGCTAAAGAATCGATTGCATGGCCCGCCGGTAGGCAGCACAAGAAGCTTCGGCTGCATCAAGCCGTAAATGGCAGCCGAAGGAAAAGGATGCTGATGACGATACCCAGCAAACCCCTACCATTATGAGAGAATTAGCACAAGGTAAGCAGCAGGTTGACCAGGCCCTGATGACCACATTTGAGGAGGCCGAAAAACGAATCAAACTTCTTATTCGGCCTGGCGAAATGAAAGCTCGACTGGAGCATTTTAAGACAGAGGCCGAAGATAAACTTCCTCCATTGCCTATAAAAGAACCATTGATCAAAGTTCAGCGAAATTTGCATCCACCATTCGTCGGCGAAGCCTTGCAGTACATGCGGGAGTTTCACAAAACTCACTCGGCCAATGATTTATATGGTTTGCCGAAAGCGTGTCAGGACACAATCGACCTAGTTCTAACCTGTCCAGATGCCGAGCGAATCATCCAAACAAATTCCGATCCTGGGTTGAAAGCGAGGTTCCAACATATACGGGAGGCCCGAGTTCTTGGTTTCAGTGTCGATCCATACACGGACATCAACTCAAGTGAACTTCCTTTTTCCTTGGAAGATCTTCAATACTTACGATGCCACTTCGAGGTATTTTCGGCCGTCTCTCTTTTCGGCCTTACGACCGATGAGACGTGTCGCGTCGAACGCTTGGACGCCTACCTGGATACGAGAAATGCCCGGATAGCATACCAAGAGCAAATCCAGGCCACGGCGAGAGTCTCGGAACCGGCACCAGTACCAACGGTTCTCGACGACAAGGAGGTGACCCAGGAAAATGACCTTGGGGATAACGACGAGATTCTCGGCGACGTAGAGGAAAACCTTGGGAATGAGGACGGGAACCTCGAGGATGTGGTCTTTACGGATGAAGATGCGAACTTTGAGGGCGAAGACGAGACCCTAAAAGATGAGGAAGAAATTCCGGAGGACAAAACCCTCGATGAAGAAGAACCGCTGCAAGCGGAAGATCCCAATTCGATGGGCCCCTCAATCCTCGATAACATGGAAATTAGCATGGTCCATGTATTATCTGCCAATTTTCAGTCAACACCAACTCAACCAAGTTTCTTAGACGGCGATGTCGTGGCCGAAGAAGCCACACAAGTGGATTTTGTTTCCCTCACCAACCCCGAGCCAGCAACGAAGGATGATCATCTCAAGATAGCTTTGGCCGAATTGTTCCCTCGTTCTTCGGTCACTAACCTTCGTCACCTAAAACCTCTGTACGTGACGGCTCACATCGAAGGAGACCCTGTCTCAAAAATCTTCGTCGATTGTGGGGCCACGGTCAATATCATGCCCGTATCTGTCATGCAGGCTTTGCACCGTTCCCACGACGAACTCATACCATCAGGCATCACCATGAGCAGCTTCGTTGGGGATAAATCTCGGACTAAAGGGGTACTACCATTAGAAGTAAGCATCGCTGGTCACAACCACATGACCGTCTTCTTCATAGTTGATTCGAAGACCGAGTACAATGCCTTGCTCGGTCGAGACTGGATTCATCAAACCAGTTGTATCCCGTCTTCATTATACCAAGTCCTTGTCTTTTGGGATGGTAAATCGGTCGTCGTACATTCGGCCGACCATCGGCCCTTCGAGGCCAACATGGTCCAAGCAAGATACTATGACGATCATGTTGGCTACATTACTTTACAGGGACTCAACGAAGAAGGACGGCCCACCCGCATTTCTGTTCAGAAAGCCGTCGAAGTTGGCGCCGAAACTGTCTATCAGGATTCGGCGAGACTCGGACTGGCTAACCTTATCATCGATCCTAATGTCTGACACCACTTCGACCCGACGCCGAGCCGCGATTTCATTGATTATGGAACGACTGCTGGCTCATTGGTATATTATATCCAAGCAATCTCATTCAGACATTAATCTTGTGGAATTCTTGGCCGAGGACGATAGCGGTCCCGTAATCTCGTATGACAATATTCCAGCAGCTCCGGCCGACCTTGAAGACACTCGACCCCAAGTTAAAGACCCATTGGAAGAGGTGAATGTTGGAACGGCCGACGATCCTCGGCCGTTGTTCATCAGTGCTCTGCTTCCCTCATCCATGAAGGAAGAGCTTTGCAAATTGCTGCATGAATTTAAAGATTGTTTCGCATGGAGCTATCATGAGATGTCGGGTCTCGATCGCACACTCGTCGAGCATGAACTGCGTATCAAAACTGGTTGCAAACCTTTTCGGCAACCACCCCGTCGATTCTCGACCGAAGTCCAACTCGGCATTAAAGATGAACTCGTTCGTCTTTTGAACGCCGGGTTCATTCGGACAGCTCGATACATCGAATGGCTTGCCAATATCGTCCCCGTGCTTAAGAAGAACGGTGCCCTCCGCATATGCATCGATTTTCGCAATCTGAATTTAGCCACACCTAAGGACGAGTATACGATGCCACTCTTGGACTTACTCATTGACGCCGTAGCCAATCATGCCGTCTTATCGTTCATGGATGGACATGCCGGTTATAACCAGATCTTCATTGCCGAAGCCGATGTCCATAAAACAGCTTTTCGTTGCCCGGGGGCACTCGGCACTTATGAATGGGTAGTCATGTCGTTCGGCCTTAAAAACGCCAGTGCCACATATCAACGTGCCATGAACACCATTTTTCACGATCTGATTGGCACAACTGTTGAAGTTTATATCGATGATGTGGTCGTCAAATCCATGAGCCGCCAGACCCATCTGGATGATCTTCGGCAAGCTTTCCTTCGTATGCGCCGACATCATCTCAAGATGAACCCGGCGAAATGCGCCTTCGGTGTGTCCGCTGGTAATTTTTTGGGCTTCCTTGTCCATCATCGTGGCATTGAGGTCGACGAGAACAAGGCTCGAGCAATCTTGAACGCCCCACCGTCGACCACCAAAAAGCAACTCCAGTCGTTGCTCGGCCAAATAAATTTCCTCCGCCGATTCATAGCAAATTCGGCAGGAAAAATGAAGGCATTCTCCACGCTCCTGAAACTCAAGGATTCCGACAAATTCGAGTGGCGTGAAGAACACCAGGCGGCTTTCACGCAAATCAAAGTTTCCCTCACGAAACCACCTATCCTTGTTCCTCCTCGGCGCGATAAGCCTCTAAAACTTTACATATCCGCGGCCGAGGAATCCATAGGCTGTCTCCTCGCTCAAGACAATGACGCCGGTCGTGAGCAGGCAGTTTTCTATCTCAGCCGGAGGCTCAATTCACCAGAAGTCCATTATTCCCCAGTCGAGAAGCTTTGCTTGGCCCTATTTTTCGCCGCATCCAAACTCCGGCACTACATGTTACCAACGGTCACTCATGTTATCGCCCAAACAGATGTTATCCGATACATGCTCACTCGGCCCATAGTTAAAGGCCGCATTGGGAAGTGGACGATGGCGTTATCTGAATTCAGCCTGCAGTATGTCCCTCAGAAAGCAGTCAAGGGGCAAGCTCTCGCCGATTTTCTTGCTCAACATCCTTCCCCATACGATTTCGGGGAAGACAGTGTCGAGATCGGCATGATAGAAGCACGCGACAACTTCTGGACGATGTATTTCGATGGTTCCAGCACCTCCACATCAGCCGGCGTTGGCATCGTCATTCAATCGCCACACCGGCATCGTTGGTGTTTCTCGCTCAAACTCGACTTTGAATGCACCAATAATCAGGCCGAATATGAGGCTCTTGTCATCGGCCTCGGCATTCTTCACGAATTACGAGCACCTCGCGTCTTTGTTCTCGGCGATTCTGAACTTGTCATTAACCAGCTCAATGGCATTTTTCGTTGCACGAGTTGTACTCTGGCGCCATATCACATGTTTGCCAGCTACCTGGCCGAGTCATTCGACGGTATTACATTTAGCCACGTGTCTCGAGATCGAAACACCGTCGCTGATGAACTCGCCCAACTAGCCTCCGGAGCACAACTCTTGGGGGGCGAAATAGGCCGGATGATACCCACATTACACCAGCTATATCCGGCCTTGGTCAATCAACGGGAAGAATCAGCGGTTGTTGGTGCGGTCGAGGCATTACCAGACGATTGGAGAAGACCACTTATGCAATACCTCGACAATCCGAACGGCAAGCATGATCGAAAGACAAAGGTGCATGCCACGAACTATGTCGTTTATCAGGATAGGCTATACCGAAAAGGTGAAGACGGTCTTTTACTGTTATGCCTTGGACCACAAGAAGCCATCCAAGCAATCGCAGAAGTGCACGAAGGGATATGCGGAGCCCATCAGTCAGGCCGAAAGATGCGATGGCTGTTACGCCGCCACGGTTATTTTTGGCCGAGCATGCTAAAAGATTGCATCGAATTCGGCCGAGGATGTCTGCAATGCCAGATCCACGGCCCTATACAAAGAGTACCAGTCGAGACACTACATTCAGTGACTAAACCGTGGCCGTTTAGAGGTTGGGCCATGGACGTGATCGGAAAGATCACGCCGTCCTCGGGGGCAGCAAAACATGCCTGGATATTAGTAGCAACGGACTACTTCACTAAATGGGTCGAGGCAAAGTCGTATGCCGATTTGACATCCAGATAAGTGTGTAACTTCGTCGAAGAAAACATCGTGACAAGATTCGGCGTGCCGGAGACGATCATAACAGACAACGGCACAATTTTCACATCCGACAGGTTTAAGGAATACACGAGTGGATTGAATATCCGACTTGAGCAGTCTACGCCGTACTACCCACAGGCGAACGGACAAGCCGAGGCGAGTAATAAGGTTTTAATCGGTATTCTCGAAAAAATTGTAAAGGAAAGACCTGGTATGTGGCATCTAAAGCTAAATGAAGCTTTGTGGGCTTATCGGACCTCACCGCGATCGGCGACCGGAACAACGCCGTATGCCTTGACATATGGGCACGATGCGATGCTGCCAGTCGAGTTAAGAGTGAATTCGCTGCGAATAATCGAACAGAGTAGTTTGTTCAGCGCCGAATACGGCCAAGCCATGAGGCAAGAGTTAGAAGATTTAGAAGACGCTCGACTCGATGCCTGTAACTTACTAATAGCACAAAAGAAGATCGCCGAACGAGCTTACAATCAAAGGGTTAAACAGAAGACATTCGGCGAGGGTGATCTGGTTTGGTAGACTATATTACTAGTTGGAACTAAGGATCCTAGGTTCGGCAAATGGTCGCCGAATTGGGAGGGGCCGTTCGTTGTTCACAAAATCCTCGGCAATGGGGCATATCGTCTCAAGGACCGAACGGGCTTGATTCATAAATTGCCAATTAATAGGAAATTCTTAAAGAAATATTATCCGGTTACTTGGGAAATGCGAGAATAGTAAACAGTTTCTTGAATAAGAAATTGGCAAAGTCAGATCAAAACAGCAATCGTTCATAAATTCTCATTATGGTTTGCCGAAGGGAGTACAAGTAATTATAAAATAGAAGCCCTAAAGGGAAGATGGAAGAATAGTCTTGAGGAAAGCTTTTAGCTCCAGCCACCGTACTTCACCCATAATGACCTCCGCCTGCCGAATCCCTTCGTTCATCTTCAGTTGCTCGGCACGCTTCGCTTTAGCAGCATATTCAGTCAGGCAAGACTTGTTCGACTCAAATGCTTGCGAAAGTTTAGCAGCGAATGCCGATCGCCGATTTTGAAGTTCGGCAATTTACCGGTCAAGCTCGGCCAATTGCTCCTTTTGGGCTATCAGCTCCTCGACTTGTGGGCGAAGATTCTCTTCTGCGGCCGAGACAGCCTTCTATTCATCCTCAGCTCGGATAGCCCTTGCAAAGATTCTGAAGTGCTCTCGAGCTCAGTCCAGAAGGGAAGACGCCCGCGTAACGGCAGCGTTGTCTAAACGACCATCAGTAGCAAGATCGTTTAGACACGCCCCAACGGAGTCAAGGCCCTTGCGCTCCAAGATCTGAGAAGCCGAAAGCGGTAACAATTCGTGCAATCTGGCGAACGCGTCCGGGTCATGCGCTGTTGAAGTCGAGGGTCCGGCAGTCCTCTTTATTGTGCCAGAGACGAGAGCGTCAAACTCAGCTTCCCAGGAAGGCTACATGAAGGAACAAGTGTTAGCACGGGTTAAACCAAAAAGATAAAAGTAAGGGAAGATGATAAACCTGACGCGACGAAACCTCGGCCATATCTCCTGGGTCGTTGCTCGAACCCAAGGAACTGAGAGGCCGAGCCCAATATTTGAGGCTGTCCCTCAGTTCACGCGGCCGATGGAGGCTATCTACATTTGATGGCCACTGAGGAGGCCAAGAAATATAAACAACGCCCCTCGGCGCGTAGAACTTCCGATGAAATGAAGTAGGGGGCACCTATCAGTTAGTACATCCTCAATTCAGAACTCTACAAAAGGGCATAGCTAAGAATTAAAGAAAGTTGGGACCCTTACATAAGTGGACGAGACCTCCTGAGGAGGGATGCCGAGGTCGACATCCTGCGGATGTATCAGAGTCTCCGGTGTCGCCTCGGGCTCGACAAGAGGAGCCTCTGCCGGAGTAACAATTCCCACCCCGGCCGGAGCTGTGGCGTTATCCTCAGCCGGGGCAGCAGTTCCTGCCTCGGCTGGGGCAGCAACTGGAGGTACATCGGCCACGGCCGGACGGTGGGGTGACGAGCTAGTGGAATCTCCTCGCTGGCATCATCCTGCAATTACAAAATGATAGTGTTAGCATTAGCGGGATGAAATACTTGGATTTATTTTGGAATTTTCATACCTCTTCCAAAACGACTGCCACTCGTTTCGGGCGATGCGGAGATTGCCTCTCAGCTACTAACTCTGGGACAGCCACGGTAGGTCGAACTGGGACAGCAGATTCCCCGACCGGTGCAGCGGTGGGTGACTCGACTACCTCAGGGATGGCCGGAGTAGTAACTGGCTCGACCGCTCCCAGAGCAGGGGAAGTTTCGGGGGGACGTCGCCCCCGAGCAACTTCAGCTGGGTGGACGTCGCCAGATGTAGCCGCGTCGGTCGTGTGACTAGCGACCATGTGAACCTCCCGTTCCCCCTTCTTCGCTAGCGTCTTGACACGCTTTTGAGATCGGGGGGCTTCATCGATCGGCTCGGCCTCTTGACGCGGCCTTTTGCTCGGCGGACTGGGCACAACAGCATCGGCCTTCTTGGGGAGTGCCCTTTTTTTCTTAGCCGCGGCCGCGGCAATTACGACCGCCTGCTTAAGTGCTTGACCACCTGTGAAAGGAAAATATGTTAAGACCAAGCAATTAAGAAGTTAGGTTGGAGTCACATGGCCGTTTGAACCATAAAACTAAAAAAATGATCAGATACCTTGAGTCTTTTCCTTGAGGGGAGGAACAGCAGCTTTCTTAGGGCGGTCGCCAAAGATTGCGGCAACGACATCGGCCACCGGGGTCCCAAATAAGTCCTGGGTGTATGCCTCCCACCAGTCACCAAAGGTATCAGTACTGAGGGTTTCAGGAACGGTAGGCCGAAGTCGTAGTTTCTTGCACTGCTCTTGAAACCCCTTTTCGGCGGTTTGGCATTCCTTCTCCGAGGAACCGATAAGTCGTCCTCAACTGAGAAGAGAGAGAGAGGCGAGCAAGGGCAATGGGCAACCTTGAAGGAACCCAAGTTGCCTAGACAGGAAGTGTGGGTGATAAACTTCCCAACTTGCCCAGCGAGCGTCACAGCCGAGGGGAAGGTCGCGGGTCAGTACGAACGAGCCCTAAGCTTGACGAAGGGTAGCGTCCTCGCCATCGTCCCAGGTAGAGCTTGGCAGCTGGATGGACGAGGGATATTCTCGATGACGACATACGAGGAATTCGTCATCAGAGAATTCTTCAAGGCCGAAAAAGTATCTAAAAACTTCTTCGGCTCGATGAGGGGGAAGAGGACGAGGAGCTAGTTGAAGGCCGAGCGATTCGGCAGAGGAGAAGGCAGAAATCTCTGGCCGAAGGGTCGTGAAGTACGTCTGCAACCAAAGTTGAAAGACCCAAAGGGGCCCATTCTGGTAAGGATCAACCTTGTGAAGAGTTGCTTCGGCCAGACATCGTAGCAGGTTAGCGAGAATGGCCGGGCTGAGCGCCAAAGTAAGGCCGCTAGCCAGTGCTTCGGCCACCGGCATGTTCTCGACCAAACATTTGTTCGATTTGGTACAACAGATGAACTTGTTGTACCAATAGAATAGGAAAGCTGCATGCTCCCCCTTGCAGAGACCTGCTTCCCCTCGACCGGCAAAGTGGACGATCAAGGTATTGTAGTTGAAGAAGTTCTTGTGCAATTTCTGAACTTCTTCCTTCGAGGGCTCTTGGCCATCCCGGTTCAGAGTTTCGACAGCCCGGGACTCGAACAACGCCTTGAGATCGACGTTCGATGAACATTCGAAGAGGGAGGTGTTAACTGGGATGCCAGAAGGAAACGTCCCAAGGATGGCGGTAATGTCAAGAATAGTAGGGCCAATCGGCCCAAGGGGGAGAACCATGGTGTTTGTGGCCGAACACCAAAAGCTCAGGGCTGCCAGGAGAAGCTCGCGATCCATAGCTATCTCCATTGTCGAGAGCCTAATGGCGTCGTAGATCCCGAGAGCCTTCCATTCTTGGCCGAAGAACTTCTCTATTCGGTCAACCCAAGCTGTCCAGGTCGCAGTAGTCGAAGGCCAGGCTCCTTGTGGCTTCGATGTTTCCCACTTCGACCACTCGAACCCCTGACGCAAAGGGGCGAGGCAGTGATCCTTCAGGAGGTCAGTAATGGAAGTGGGCATTGGTTTTCTGAATAAAGGCCCAAGAATCTGGTGAGACGCACTGGAATCAGTAAAACGCATGGCCTTGAGAGCGCAGTGGTCTATGATTTCCTCGCATGTGTTGCATTCCTCAGTGAGCTTAGAGATAAACGAAGCCATTGCTGATGAAGAAAGGTTGAAGATGAATTTCTGGAAGTGAGGGTGCTAAAGAAGGATTCTGGGTTTCTGGAAATTCGAGAGCAAAAGAGTTTGAGAAATCTGGAAAGCGTGAAATTGAAATAAATAGAAGGGGTATTTATAGGCGTTTGGTTAGAAGATCAATCGGTCTGATTTTGAAATTTGAAATCGCCCAATCAGAAAGACTGCGCGCCATGATTTGTTTCAGAAAATCCAGGTGAAAGGACCGAGAATCTCGCAGAACTGACAGCGTATCGCGTGGTTTGAGGATTCACGATTGCGTGCGACGGTGAAAGTTAAGGCAACAAGACGTTTCGGCGACTGCATACGCCCAGAGTCATGATTACAGACTGTTGGGGTGACCGAGGACTGACGCGTGGCAAGCTCGGGAAGCATTCGAGGGAGTCATTATCACTCGTAATAAATGGGTATGGCGTATTGTCTGGGAAGACTCATCGATCATCTCGAAAGGAGTAACGGCATGTCGCTTCTTCAAGGCCGAGACTCGACCATAGACTTTAGGTCGACGACCTCAGAAGCGAGGGGGCACTGTTTAGGCCCAAAAAATGACATTGGGCCGAGCTCAGATTATTCTCGGCCCAGGAGCTGGGCGAAGGAAGTGGGTCGATACCTATGGATCGCGGGTTGAAGATGGCCTTAGCGCGCGATAGAGACCGAGACCTATTAGGAAACGGAGTCCCGTGGGCACAGTAAATCGAGCTCGCGATAAGGGAAGATTCAGAATCCTAGTTTGAGTAGGATTGGCCGAGATAAGGTTAGATTGGTATCGGCCGAAGAGAAGTTGGATTAGAATTGGGATTTCTGTCCAAAGAGGATTCGGAGGCCCTGCGCTACTATAAATAGGGAGAGGGAGCATAACATTAAGCCTCTCCAATTCAACACACAAATCTGCCCTGCGCAAACTCTCTCAACCTTTTGAGATTTTTATTTTCCTTTTTAGCCAACACATCTTCAGTTTGGATAAACAGCACTGTGAAGGCAACCGGTGATATCTTCAGTTTGGATAAACAGCACTATCGCCGTAGGACCAGTCGATCGCGGAGCATCTTCAGTTTGGATAAACAGCACTGCGTCGAGGCCGACTGGTTATCTATCCAAGTCTCGGCCGAGAAGGATTTTCGAATTCTTTTCGACAGAGGTCATCTCACCAGCCTTCTCGGCGAAGTGAGGTGTTACCAGTTACTACATTCGGCACATTGAAAGCCGAATTTGATATTGAACTTCACAAAACTAGCAGCCTTGTCTTCAGGCTCTAGAACCCAAAGGCAGAGGCGTGTTCCTTCCTCGACCACAGTCGCAAGATTTAGAAGTCAGCCGCGCGCACAGCCCCACATCCACACATTTTACTCATCGGCCGAGCTCGGCCGTCGAGTTGGCACGCCCCGCATTCAACCGAAGGACGTAGTTAGCTCATAGATTACTCGGCCTGCGCGCCACGTAGGCTTTGTAGTTTTTAGTGTCAACAGACTGTAAAACCAAAAAATGGAATAAAGGGAAACCGAATATATATATATATATATATATATATTTTTTTTTTTTTTTTTTCAAATATATTTTTGTTTTCGATTATTTGCTTTTATTTTTATAAAAAAGATTTACACGCATTTTGGAATAGGATCTTATTTATTTGGAACAGGAGGAGGAGGGTGTGTGGACATAGGATCAACTATAAATGGAACAGAAGGAAGGTGTGTGGACATAGGATCAACTATAATCGGAACAGGAGGAGGAGGGTGTGTGGACACAGGACATCAGCAACCATACATGTACCAGCAGCAGAAAGGGACAACGACGTCTGGAAACGGAAAATTTGAGAATTGGGGTGTTAATTCAGCCATGGCTAACAACAGCCAGCAGATTGACACTTCTACGGATGTTGACACCAATGACAAAAATCGTGTATCACCATCTCTCTCTTTGTGGTCTCTGTTTCATGAGCATACGTGTTTGCTAGACTGCTACCATACTTTTTCATGGGAATCTTTCTATAGGCTTTGTGGAATTGAGAATCATTTGAAATTTGGAATTTTGGATTACCATCCATGTTGTATTAAATTTGTGGAGTTCATATTGCTTAATGGTGTTTATTTGTAAACCTTGCAGAAGAAATCCCTTCATTTGAACTGACTTGCATTTTTTTCCTAACATTTAGTTTTTTTTGTTTTTCTCAGTGCCTGACTTTTGATGAAACTTACAATTTCTTTAATTGATTGTAGAACGTTAATTATATTGTTTTCTTAATTTCTCAGTTATAGACTTTTGTAATCTCATTACATTTAGGTGTTGAAATTTCCAAAAAAAAAATCAAACAAACCGATGATGAATTATGAGGCTATCGAAGAAAAGGACTGTAGTTTTGAAGCAACACTATAAAACAAATGGTTAGAGTTGTTTGTTTTTATTTGATTTTTTAAGGTGTTGCGAGCCATTTTAATCAAATTTAGAACTTTTTTTGCTTTGGTTAGAGTATTAGTGTTAGGTATTTTTAAATGATTCCATTTACTTCTCTTTACATTAATTGTTTTGAATTTCTACCTTAATTGTATTATTGAAAGTTTATTACTAAATTACTTTGCAAATACACAAACGCCAAGAGGGTACGAATGAGCAAAGACTTACAACAAACATAATGATCTAAAACAATCTTACTATTATTCTCTTTTGTTTCTCTTCCATGCAAGCACGAGTTATTTTAGATGCATGGGTCTCACATGAATCTCGCCACTGCAAATGCTATTACTTACATTTAGTAAGTAAATAAAACATGGTTGGTCGATGAAAAAAATGTGAAAGATAAGGGGAAAAATTGAGAAAGAATATCCGTTTTGTATTTTCATTTTTTGCGAAACCAAACGACATTTTAAAAAAATAAAAAAAATGTCATATCTGGCCAAATACCAATTGTTTCCAAGCCGTCGATGACCGCCACGTCCGGGGATGGAATTATGGGGGAGAGGACAAAAACCGGGGACGGGGAGAGAGGGGTTCACCTGTTTTATTTATCTTTTGTTCAAGGAGGGGTTCACCTATGAAGAGCCCCAAAGTGGTCCTGTTTGAGGTTCCAGGAACTGGACACGTGTCCCGCTACTTGAGTCTAGCCACGTGGCGCAGTTTGGTTTCACTCTAATGCGGGAGCAGGCTGGCACGTGAACTAGGCCCCTACTGCTCGGATCTTGCGCGTCTCTTGCCAGCTGGCCCGATGCCCTCCCGAAACGCGACAATAAAAAGTGAAAAATTCCCCGCGCGTATCGCGATATTATAACTGAGGTCTGAGGGGGACACGTGGAGTTATAAAATTGATTGAACGTTGAACGGCAAAGCAAACTTCACGCTTTACTTATGAAAAGCGATAGGCAGAAGGAAGGAGGAAGAAGGAAGAAGGTAAATGCATAATTATTAATTTTTTTTTTTTACACACTTATGTTTATTTTTAATTCATAGATTGAAATCAAGTTAGCAAACGAAAACAAACATGAACGTTTTACAGAGTTTGCAGAAATTATTTTTATTGATTATTGTATTTAATGTTTTTTGTTTATGACATGATATTTTTAAACTACTCTAACCAAATTCAAACTTCGCGTAAGTTAACCAATTACATTATTTTTATTAGCTGATCTAACTCACATGTACTTGTATCTAACTGTAAGATCCCACATCGTCCAGGGGTGTGGATCCTGTAAGTCTTATATGTATATTCTCATTTCTACTAAGCACGAGGCCTTTTGGGAGCTTACTGGCTTCGGGTTCCGTAGGAACTCCGAAGTTAAGCGAGTTCACGCGAGAGCAATCCCATGATAGGTGACCCACTGGGAAGTTTTCGCGTGAGTTCCCATAAACAAAACCATGAGGGCGTGGCAGGGGTCCAAAGCAGACAATATCGTGCTACGACAAAGTCGAGCCCGGATTGTGGTGGGGGTCCGGGCCGGGACGTGACACTAACTTAGTTAGCTCCCAAATTCGTTTTGATGAAGTTGAATTTAATTTAGTCAATTGATCTCATTCAAATTACTTGTATCCAACTGGTTTAGCTACCAAATTAATTTGAATAAAGTTGGGTTTAATGCAGTCAAATTCCAGCAACGGAAGCATAAATTTCGATTCGACCACATGAGTTACACAATAACCAATGGGAATATTACGGCCTTCTCGGTGGCTTCCATGAGACTATTATATTTTGATGTCTAAAATGTGGTCTAAATCATCAAATTAACAATAATATTGTTGTTTAACTTTATTGGAGTCCGCAGAATAGAAATGAACATTGAACATATCCAATCTGAGGAGTGGGACTTCAAATTATTGACTGACAACATAATATTTGTTATATGTTAGACTAAGTTGAAACGTAAATTTTACTGATGATGTCCACATATATGATGCAATAATTTTTTAATAAGATCGTACTTTCGCAAAATGGTGTTATCATATCTAAAATATTAGTTACAACATTTCGCATTGCAAAGTAACTTCATGTATGATTTGATTTCTTTAATTAATTTGTTCTTGCATCGTTTAGCTTATAATATAGAGTTTTAGTATTGTTGGACAAGAATTGCGTGAATATCCGGAACAGTATGTTAAATGGTGAATTATTTTGATGGACATTCTTTATTTTTAACTTATTGAAATCGGTGTGTTGTCAATATAAATATTTTATGTGATGATTGATATCAAATGTTTTATTTCCTTTGAGGTTTGTTCGTTTGTGTCCATGGCTTGGTTTCCATGACATAATTGAAACAATTATTAGGAAAGTTAATTTTGTAACTGATATCCTTATTGGACAGGGGTCTACTAATAATAATGGTTGTTTTTGGTGGAGGTGTCGCTTCTGGGATTTTTGTAATTTTTCTTGTCCTAAAGGCTTTGTTTGTAATTTTATTTTCCTATAAAAAAACAAACAATTATTAAATACATCTTTCCATTGCTTGCATTAGGAAATAGATCATCTCCGGATTCATTCCTCCTAATCCATCAAATCAGGGAATCCGTATCGTTGAAATTTGATCCAACGGCTACAAATAGGGGCCCACTTTAAAAGTTATAATAACTTCAGCCGTTTGATCAAATTTTAATAGCACGGATCCCCTGATTTGGTGGATTAGGAGGACGGGATCCGGAGAGGATCCTTTTCCCTTGCATTATACTAATCCAATTAATAAGACCAAGCCACTCAATGCTATTATAATTTTTCAGTTTGTCGAGAGTATGAATCTCACGTTTGTAAAAGTATAGACATTGCATGTGTTTATGAGTAACTGATTTTATAGCGAAACCTCAACTACCTTCATGGAACCCGAGCAGGTTGTCCCACATGTGAAGTCAAATGGTCACACATGTTGTACATCATTGTGGAGCCAAAAAATAATCACAAGGCGACACGTGAATTTTTGGGTAAAAAGGAAAAAATTACTCTCGAAGCACACCGGGATTCCTACGTGCGAGCAGGGGGCAATCATCCCTCAACCAAGTCAAAAGTGTCCAAAATAGGTGATAATTCAAAACCTATTTCATCCATCCTCATCAAATCCTCTCCACAAGGTAACTCCCAAATCATTTATTTTTTATTATATTAATTAGCTAATCAATTAGGAAATTATTCTATTAATTAATTTATTATTCAATTATTCCTAATTAGCTACAAATCATGAACCTCACCCAAAATACCAACTAAGTGGCCGGTCTTCCTCCTCTTAAAGGGGCCGGTTACACTCCCATAAATACCACCTCATTCTCTCCAAAACTCAATTCCAATTCTCTTGCTAAATTCTCAAAATTCTCCAAACATTTTTTCTCTCAAAATTCTAACTTTGGCAACAGAGGTTCTTCGGCCAAAGCCTCCCCCATTCATTGTGGGCGTGTGAGGCTCTTGGCCTTGACCTAAGGTGTTATTTGTTTTGTAGGTGTAATTTTGTCCGAGAACAAGGAGGAAGAAATTTGCATCCACAGTCACCAAATTTGTGTTGTCCACAAGTTATACTTGAAAATTTTCCGCATGTGAGGGGGCATGGACGGTAAGAATATGAATCTCACACCAAATAAACCTTACATGTGCTTATAAGTAATTTGCTTACTGATGATGACGTCTTGTCTTTAATTATGAGATGTTTCATTTATCATATTCAACCACAATATAACAATTAGAATACTATATACAATTTTCATTAAAAAGTAATTACACTCCAATAATGATGACCTTGATTCAAGACTTTGTTTATTTAGGCTACGATCTGATGATGATCAAGTCATATTATATAAGATACTAATTAACCATCCCTATCTTGCCATCCTTTGTATACTAATAGCTACGTTTTTTTTCTTCAAAGTAGAAACCATTTCATGTACTAATTAAATATCATTTAGCAATAATCCAATAACAAATTAAATCAAGCATCTTCAGACTTAAGCCACTTGCCATAAACTTTTTCGGTGGAAAAAAGTAACTGCAGTTTCATGAAAGAGAAGTACTTTTGTTGAAGTAGTTGTGCTCCAACTTTTCTTTTTTGATTGGAATAAAATATCTTCCACATTTAAGCTACAAAGAAATACGAGTGCGACACATTTGAACAAGTCGTTCATTTGATGATTGATTAGTGGTTCAAACTGACGATCTAATAACTTAATACGAGTTTGTACAAATTGAACATTTTTTTCTTCTAATTAAATCATAAGATATGCATGTAAGGGGACCGAATGTGGGCAATAGTTAATCAAACATCATCTTAGACTTATCTAAAATATTTAAGCCCTCAATTAATAATATCTTTTGTGTAATTTGTTTTTGTAAAGAATTGGTAAAGCCACCTAGGTGCTAGATATAAAAATCATGAGGGACAACAATAATGTGATCTTTTGGGTAGTGGGTATTGGATTACCTTATGAGGACTAAAACGGCATCAAAATAGGATCTTGGAAAACATCTATAACTCTACAACAGATTATCTCATCAACAACTAAAAGGCATTACTTCTACTTTGAGATTCAAAGTTCCGCCCAAATTATGGGTGAGACTATGGACACATCCATTTTTATCTTTAAAACATTCTTTTCAATTTTCAGACGACGAGTTGAATGAATTGAAGAAGATCAATAGACAAAAATTAAAAGGGTATGTGAGAAATAAAAATAGGTGTGTGAATAGCACTACTCATATAGATACTAGTGATATTAGTTTTTAGCTTCTTAACCAAAATGGTATCTGAAATTGACATAACTTCTCACTTTGGTCCCTGAAATTTAAAATCAATAGACGTGGTCCTTATGATTGTCCACGGTCAATCATTTTGGTCATTTGGGAAAAATCTCCATTAATTTGAAGAAACCACCAGTTCAAGCGAAGGCGTTGATTTGACAAAAATACCCTTAATTTAACGGAGATTTTCCCCAGACCAAAGTGAGGAATCATGCCAATTTCTAGGACTATTTTGGCTAAAAAAATCATGTTTTTTAGTTTTTTTATGCAGCTTGTGTCATGAGTTTTTTCAGTTGTTTATGCAATTTTTGTCTATTTTATTTTTGCCTTTTCAATTTGTTGATGTTACAGTCTCGTTGAATTTGTGTCTTATACAAATGTTTAAAGTATGATCTAGTGGTATTCCTTTTTATTTGTAAGTGAGAGGTTTTAGGTTCGATTCTCGCAAAAGACGAATTTGAACCAAATTATTGCTAACTTATTGTAAGGCTAAACCCACATCTTCTCCTTTAATATAGATAATATCGTTTGTTAAAAAAAAAAAAAAAGGAATACTCTATTTTTTTTTAATAAATATTGTTGATGTTGATAAAAATATAATAAAATAAAATTCCTGTTGCAGTCATATTGGAATAGGAATGTGATTGTGTAAATCCTAGTAAATATGGGAATGTATCTTATATTCCTATTAGGAGTAGATTACCTATTAAATGTTGTAATCCTAAAGGGTAAGTAATTAACCCTTTCTACTACTATAAATAAAGGCACAATGGGGTGAGATAACACACACCCACAATTACACATCTCTCTCTTCTCTCTCAATCTTGCCGCACCCTCTCTCTCTTTTGGCCTCCATAATTGTTTCAGTAAATTATGCCTACAACACGTTATCAGCACGCTCTTGACGCTGCGCTAAAGAGAGTTTATTCTTCAATCAGGGGAGTATTACGTTTTAATCATTCTTTTCATGATTAATTTATTGTTTTATTAAATTGATCTACATGCTATTGATTCAATTTAATTTTTCTATGTTGAACGTGATACAACGCATTGGAGATGCTATTCCGGCTTTCTGCGAAGGAACTTCTACAAATTCAAAGGCTCTTGTTGTTTTATGCTACTCAGGTACGCTTAAAATAAAGTAAGATATTTGAAACGACCCATGAAGCATGAAAACATTCCCCATGATGCATGAACCCCCTATGTTTACATTTTCCTTCCGATATATATATTCTCTATGTTCATATATATATTTGTTTCATGCATCACACAATAATTGCTATGTGGAATTTGTGAGTCAAAGTATAAAAATAAATTAGAAGCAAGTTAGGGTTTTCCTAAAACCCTAAGGGAATTGAAAAAAAAAAAAAAAAATGGGAAACCAAGGGATCGGGATTGGGTGCACTGCACCCTCCCTGCGCAGCAAGAAACATCAGGCCTCGCCTGCTTTGTTTCTGGACTTGGGCCTGCAGCCCTCGGCCACACCTGGCCCGCATCCATTTGCCAGCCTTCGGCTGGGCACTGCTCACACAAACGCCAGCCTTTTTTTTTTTTTTGGCTGGGCTCATTCACGCGAGGCCCGCAGCCTCCACACGCCAGCCCACTATCTTGGGCTCCCCCGTGCAATCCCCTCGGTCCATATGGACCCAACCCAGCTTCGGCTAGAAGCCCTTCTTCCCCCGTGACCTGCTGCCATGGTTCCTGGCCCTTTCCCAGGCCCTGCCGTGACCCTTAAGGCACCCCGTGCCTTCCCACACCCCACGGCACAAGCCCAAATTATTTTGGGGCTCCAATTTCGATCCAATAATATTATGCTAATATTATTTTGCTTCTACAATCGACCCTGTATGGTCCCGATTTATTGAATTAATTAAAAGTGACCTGCAGTCCATTAATCTGATAATGAATCCAAAATTATTGACCTGAAGATCACTTTTGGACATTAACGATTCAATAATTTCTCTTTATACTTTGAACCGTCACATACTTTCGTAGTAACGAAGCTCTCACACTTGAGTTCCCGAAGACAACTCAAATCCACTACACTAAGTTAGTATATTGCATTATGTGTTTCTTGCAGGAACCTCTCTTTTATGAACTACATGTTCATAAACTAAATCGAACCTGTAGTTTCGAATTTAGTGCCTTTGAAACCTGAAGTTTTCATAAAACAATACACCCATGAAAACCCGACGATTTTCATGAAAACCATGTCTTATGACATCGAATGTTGATGCATATGGATGTTTCCATTCCCATAGCACCAATCACAATCTTGTTCCCTCCAATTCAGTGGATTGTTGAACTGTCACAAGTTCGATTTTCCTGATTTGGATGTTTCCCATAGAAACCACTTAACGTGGGGCACAAGACGTGAATCTCCCATTGACTATTAAGAAGCTGAGAAACCATTAAAGCCAAACAATGGCATGGAAGAGTTGAATAAGCCTCCGCCATGATCTTCACTCGAAGACTTATGCCCGAAGCATTACAAATGGAAAGACCTCCCGATCGAGGATTCCATGGCTCTTTGGCTCGCTCCTACGGACTGTTTAATCATGAAAGACATTGCCTGAAGCACACCATGATTACGTCCATGAATGAGTACAATTCTGAAGTTTATAAATTCGATTGAATTTTGACTGGAGAATACTTTTCTCGTCCTTCCATGTTTCTAACTCGCTCTTGAAATAGCAGTGTAGAAAGCGGAAGTTTACCAAATTCTCGGATCTGATTACTACCACAAACATGAGAGAAAGGTATGGACCCAGTTCAGTTGGAGTCTACCGAATGGCTCGACCCTGTTCGGTCAAAGCCTACTGAACCCAAGTTTGGGTTTGTCCATCTCATCATCCAATTTTGAGTTTGTTTTTACAAACATATGGTAGAATCAGGGCCTGCCAAGGTGTGGCATCATGCCCGAAGCATGATCCTTGGTACCTAAGACCTAAAAACTTCAAGAATAAGGGATAGTATTCCCAACCTTAACCTTGCAGAATCTATTTCCGTCCCGATGGAATAGATTATTGGTTATGCACCTGTTCGTGCCCCTACCAATATTGTTAAGGAGTACCATTCTAGTAGTCAATATGTGAGACTAATTTTGCTCCACCAAACATCGTTGGAAGTGCAAAATTTTGACATGGATGGCCTTGTGGCCAAGTCCACCTAGTAGCTTTGCTTACTTTGTGAACATCTTTCTATGTTCTTGGATTCAAGTTTGGTGTATGTTTTACTTATGGATAATCTTATTGATATTTTCCTCGAATATGAGTTAATTGAATCATGTTTCTTAGTACATGTGACCGATTCAATTAAACACGTGATTAGGTTGGAATGTGGGAAAGTTAGTTGTCTGGATGAATGCGTACTACGCACACTAACTTTACACCTAAATCACATCTCTAACAACGACTTCAGGTCTATCCAACCTGATTAAGAGCAATGGCACGCTCCTCGTTGTATGAATGGTACTGAATCACCATTTAAGGGACCTTAAATTCTCCCTGACGTTGAGTTTTTAAGGATATTCGAGTTGACAATGATCATAAATGAAACCACTGAAGAAAATAGAGTGAAATATCTTTGCACCACCACCAAAAATGAGCTTGAAGCTTTGATTTGGGGCCAATGGGTTGTCCCCCAACTGGGGCACATGCCATATGTGGCCGGCCTAGGGCTAGGTAATTGAGCAGTTTACTTGCTTTGGCACGACCTTTTGGGACACTTAGGTCGACCAACGATGCTCCGATGCATCTCCTTACCCGCAGTAAGGATATTGTGCCTACAAGCACACTTTGCCAAGCATGCTCATTAGGGAAATTCGATTTTATAAATCATCCCTTGCAAAGATACGAAACGACTCTCTTTTCACAGTGGATTCAAGGGAATATACGTGGACTAATCCAACCAAAATGCGGACCATATAAAGACTTATGGTTTTGGTTGATGAATCGACAAACTGGTCACATGTTTGTCCACACACATTACTGCTAAACCCTCTGGCCGATTAAGGGCTCACCACCCTACTTATCCCCTAAGGTCCGGGAGACTGGATAATGTCAGAGAGTTTACATCGACAGTTTTCGATAAAGTATTGCATGTTGTTTTGGGTTTATAATTGAACATCGAATTCCCATGTTCACCCCAAATAGCCTCGCTTAGTGATCATAAAGCGCAATTTAAATGATCGCCCGAATTTTGGTAAACATACCAAGTTTTCGGTTTCTGCCTAGGGCTATGCAATCCTTGTACGCAGTGATGATTGGTCCGCCTTGAGGCCCATTGCCACCCAACCTATATGACGTTACAGTTGGTTACTGGGTACGAACCTGACGATTTTCGTATTTACGCATTTGGGTGCGCATTCCATGTGCCAAGTTGCGCCGCCGCAACGTACCACCATGGGTCCTCAAAGAAGGATGTGTATCTTTTGTCGATCATGATTCTCCTTCACACTAGCTCTTTTCGAGCCCTTGCACGCGATCTCTTTACCGCTCATTTGCGGGTTGTCACTTTAATGAGACAGTCTTCCCGCCGTTAGGGGGAGATAAGAACGTCAACGTTCCTGTAGAACGGCGCGAATTTGCGTGGACGTTGCCCACTATGTCTCATCTCGATCCCCATACCGCACAAGTGTGATAAGCAAGTGCGATGAATTCTAGATTTCAGAATGTTGCTCCAGACGCATTCCTCTGATCTAGCCAAAGTGACGAGATCATATACCAGCTGCAAACATGCCTGCAAGGATAGACGTACTTAACGGACGTCGAGTCAACATCCCTGGAGGGTGTGCCGCCCCTGTTGGACGGTTTGGACGCCCCTGTTGGACGGTCCGGTACACCGGCGGATAGCCAATCAATCTGTCTTGGCCTGGAGCACGACAGATCATTCGGTTCGTAGGATTCACTTCCCTGGAAGAGGAAGACACGGCACAACATTGAATCTGAACTCGATCCCTGTCTCAAATCATTTCCATCTCATGAGATTAATCCAGATTACTCCCAAGACATGAAGTTCTTGGTCCAGTATACTAGTTTGGGTGAGCTAAATGGAATTGAAATGAGATTATCATCGATGATGTTTTCACTTATATGGTAGCTACCGACATAAATGAAAAGCGACGATATCGAACCGTATTCCGTTGATTAAGTGACAACGTAGAACTGATTGGACAACTGAAACTACAATCTAGGTCAAATTCCTTACCAAAGTGTGTATTGGACCCGTAGTTCCTACACTGCCCAAGGTAACCTTATTGTGTTACAAGTGGGAAAGGAAGCGTTATGAGATGAATGAAATAGTGCGATATGATGCACGCCTTACGGCGCAAGGTTTCTCTCAAACGTCCTGTGATTGATAGCAGCATTATGAAAAGTGGTTAGTATTTCTTCATGGGGATATAAGATACGGAGATTGACATGTAAGAATTACATGGACTGACTCAAATAGTTCCAGAACCACAGAACACCCTCTTAACTCGTTTTGAGGCGTTCACTTATGGATTGAAAAAACCGACGGATGTGGTATACCCGTCTACGTGATAATTTGATCAGTCAGGGATATGAATTATGCCCTTGCGTGTTAAACTATGAAGTCTTATTCCAAATTGCTAGAGTTACAGTTTATGTCGTTAACACGAATCTCACTAAGACTCCGGAAGAGCATGAGAAAACTGCCTCGCACCTGAAGATGGAATTAGAGATGAAGGATCTTAGGAAAACTCGTTTATGCCTTGACCTGAAGTTCAAGCATTGGTCTGACGGTATTTTGGTCTACCAGTCGAACTACACCCCGAATGTGTTACCTTTGAGTATACCTTTGATCGTCCATACGTTATATGCAAATGAGACTCTAGAAGAGGCTGTGGAATCCGAAATTCCATATCTAAGTTCAACTTTGCGCTTCGTTGTACTTAGCTCATTGTATTTAGACAGGACATCTCCTTCGCTGTTGATCTTGGTAAAGATGCAGCACCGCGCCTACACGCAACCACTGAATTGGTATTAAAGACGTTCCCTGAAGGTACTACAAATTTGGGCAAATCAAATCCCAACGCATCTCGAGCGGATCCAACCCCCCTGATCCTCGAAATGATGCTTGCCTTGTTGTTATGCTGACGCAGGTTACTTATCAAACCCGCACAAGGCAGAATCCCCGAATGGTTATGTCTTTACCGTTAGGGATATCGCAATATCTTGAAGGTCCACGATATGACCTTAGTTGCGAAATCTTTGAATCATTCCAAGACTCACCTCACTTCACTACGCCACACGTGAGACATGGTTATGAGTTCTTGTTGAGCATATTCAAAGTACTTGCTGTGTTTTCATCCATCGTTGAGTCCCAACGACGATCCATGAAGACTATGCCGCATGTATCAAACCCGACCAAGCCATGATACATCAACAAAGCCAACACCAAGACATATTGCGTCTACATCTACATCAGCAAAGCATCAGGAGATTTGAAGTCATGCAAGCCGATCCCAGACAACCTTGCCGACCTCTACACGACGTCACTGCCGAAGTCAACCTTCCAGAAGTTTGTCCAAGGAATCGGTATGCGCAAATTATCTGAATTGAATCGCTTGTAGTTCTCTTATTTAGAAGTTATGTCTAACTCAGGGGGAGTATCCAGAAGCATACTCACATGATCTTAATGTACTCTTTTTCCTACGATTAGGAGCATTTTTCCCACTGGGTTTTTGCTACCTAACGAGGTTTTAATGAGGCACCCATCCTGGGATGATCATACTCCGTTGAGTTCACTACACTCGTCCAGTTTGACGTTTGTTTAAGACATTATGCATATTTTCTTACTTTTCCCTTAGTCTATGGGTTTTCCCCATTCCTTGGGTTTTACCATAGCGAGGTTTTTGTGAGTTTTTACACATGCATACTTCAAAGTAAATTTGAGACTCGCGATCACCCGTTGTGCCGATGACTTCCTCAACTGTACTTACTTCATCACTGAAGACCTGATGCGCCATTTACTTGAGTATTTACACACTCAAGGGGGAGTGTTGCAGTCATATTGGAATAGGAATGTGATTGTGTAAATCCTAGTAAATATGGGAATGTATCTTATATTCCTATTAGGAGTAGATTACCTATTAAATGTTGTAATCCTAAAGGGTAAGTAATTAACCCTTTCTACTACTATAAATAAAGGCACAATGGGGTGAGATAACACACACCCACAATTACACATCTCTCTCTTCTCTCTCAATCTTGCCGCACCCTCTCTCTCTTTTGGCCTCCATAATTGTTTCAGTAAATTATGCCTACAACAATTCCACTATTGTCACCGTTCAACTCCAATTTATTACTTGTGAGACGGTGATGCTATATTATTGGTTAACAAGACGTGTGAAAGTCTATGTCTACTAAAAGGCATGGAGGTAGAGAGGGAGTAGGATTTTCTCCCCTCTTATTCTCATCCTCTTCTCTTCCCTCATTTCACATATTATTTTTTGTTTTATTGTCTTTATAAAAAAAAATTAATATAAGATGTTGACGTTGTTAAACCGTAACCGTTCAAATAAGAGGGGAAAGAATGAAAAAGATATTAGTAGGGGTGAGAATCCTCCTCTGGGAGAGAGGGTGAGTAAGCCTTACAGCTAGAGTTTCACTTTCATGGGCATAAAGTTTGATGTGAGTTGTGGACCTTTGGATTGATAGGTAATGTTGTTTGAGAGTGATGGGAGGGTGATTTCCTTACTGAAGGTGGGGTTGTAACTTGCAACTTTGAAGTTCTTTTGTCTACACACCATTATTTTCCGTTGAAAGTTATGTTTTTGGCAATTGAAATGACCCCAATATTATTAGCCCCCAACACTCTTAAAAAGCTAAATGATTTATGTAAACTCATTTTTTTACTGTACACAATCATTAGGTCGAACATAAATAAAGGCGTTCAGAAAAAGAAAATGGGTGCGGAAATTCTCCTTCTTTAAAAATGACTTGTTTTAAACAATGTTATAAAATGATTTATTAGCACCCCACAAAATGTTGAATGCACCCCACATTAAAATTTAATATTAAATTACTTATTTACCCCACTATGCAATGACAATTTTGACCTTATTAGATTTAAAAAAAAAAATCTAAATACATTCCAAATCACTTTTAGCATATTATTTATATTCTCAACTATCAAAACCCTCCCACGGTCCCACCCTCCATTGTTGAACAAAACCCTAATGAAACTACAAACATGTTGATTGAGAAAAATTATTTTTGACGAATAAAACACGAAATCGATGTTTCAGAAGCTTTAGTTGAGGTAAGACTTCATATTTTTCATTGTTTTAGTGATTTTGACGACATCGATAATTATTTAATCTTGTGTTTGCAAACTGAAACGATATGTCTTGATTGTGACTGATTTATGTTTTAGAAAATGAACTGAAATATATTGATTGCTAGGCGAGAGTACATTTGTAAAAACAAGGTTTATTTTTTAATGTTATCCAGCGGGCATGCAAAGCAACATTGAAAAATATTTGATCAGACAATCGTATTCATGCGTTTCTCGTATGATAGTGCTTAATATTTTGGTATAGGCTCATAGATGATTTTAATCATTTTACTTTCAACTACAAGTCTGTAACTTGTTTTAAATTTGGACATATAGTGACATATATTCAAGTTCCATTGATATTTGATGTTGTATGATGACACATTTCCTTGAAACTTACTTGATATATGACGACTGATCACACGAACACGACAGTCAATGGAAATATTTACCGAAATTGGCAGCATGAACACTTATGAAGCCCTGACTTTCCTCTTCGGTTATTATCTTATTTGGGAAAATATTTCCGTAATTCCATACATGTTTCGGGTAATGATTTATTATCTTCTTAGATGTCTAGTTCAATTAACAGCACTCATACAAATAATTAAGTTTAATCAACTAAGAAGGTATGCCAAAACCCTAATTGGTGATCTGCTGATGTTCATTTAAACTGGCATGCATGCTAAAACCCTAATTGGTGATCTGCTAATTACCCTTAGTCGTGCGGCGATGAATCGAACATGAAAGATCATAGAATAGTAATTAATCGCATTAATCTTGCAGTTGCGGATGTGTTGTTGTGGAGGAATATAAGGTGTATATTGAGAAATGTGGGGTGTATAAAAGATGTGGGGGTATATGTACAAAATATAAGGTGTGTATTGAGAATGTGGGGTGTGGGGGTATTATGGGAAAGTAAGTGGGTGTATTAAGATAATTTTTAAGTAAAAAAGTAAATGTGGGGTGTATTAAGTATGTGAGGTTTATTCAACAATTTGTGGGGTGTTAATATAATAAGCCTTGTACAATTGAACATTTTTTTTCCTTCTAATTAAATCATAAGATATGCATGTAAGGGGACCGAATGGGGGCAATAGTTAATCAAACATTATCTTAGACTTATCTAAAATATTTTAAGCCCTCAATTAATTATATCTTTTGTGTAATTTATTTTTGTAAAGAATTATTAAAGCCACCTAGGTGCTAGGTATACAAATCATGAGGGACAACAATAATGTGATCTTTTGGGTAGTGGGTATTGGATTACCTAAAGAGGACTAAAACGGCATCAAAATAGGATCTTGGAAAACAACTAACTCTACAACAGATTATCCCATCAACAACTAAAAGGCATTACTTCTACTTTGAGATTCAAAGTTCCACCCAAATTATGGGTAATGCTATGTACATATCCATTTTTATCTCTAACACACTTTTTTTAATTTTCGAACGTCGGATTGAATAAATTGAAGAAGATTAATGGACAAAAATTAATAAGGGTGTGTGAGTATGACTACCCATAGGATACAAGTGATATTGGTTTTTGGGCTTTTAGCTAAAATGATCCATAAGATTGGCATAACTCCTCACTTTGGTTCCTAAAATTTAAAATCAATAGAAGTAGCATTTGAGATTGTCCACCGTCAATCATTTTGGTCTTTCTGTGAAATTTTTCGTTAAATTGAATAAACCACCAGTTCAAGTGAAATGGTCGATTTGACAAACATACCTTCAATTTAACGGAGATTTTTCATAGAAGTACCAAAATGATTGACGGTGGACAATCTCATGGACCACTTTTATCAATTGCAAATCTAAGGGACAAAAGTGAGGAGTCATACCAATTTATGAAACCATTTTGGCTAAAAAACTGTTTTTTTTAATTGTTTACGGCTTGTGTCATGAGTGGTTTTTTTTTTTTTTTTTTTTTTGGAAATCAGAATATATAACTGGGCAAAGATGCCAGAGAGAAACAAGAAAGCCTACAGTGAGGCCAACAAATACAACAAAGAGAGGTAAAGTAAGGAGGTAACATCAAGACGCCAAGCGTCCCTTCCTACAGAACCAAAACCAAACTAATGAGGGCAAGGAAGACCATCGTTACACAAAACATTAACAAGGGAAGATGGGGGGCGGTCCACCCAAATAAGATCACAATCCTCCCTACAACGCCGCGAGGCCAGAAGGTCTACTGCCATATTGGCCGATCTTGGAACCCAAGACCAGCGGCACTCTTGGAAACCACTTCCCAACCGACTACATCTAGTAATGATTGGAAAGGCTTCCCAATTGCCATTCCTTGTGCCGTCACATAAGCACGAAATAGACTCCGAAGAGTCAGACTCCACCACAATTAGATCCCAACCTCTGTTTACACCGAGTTTGCACCCCTGCAAAACAGCTTTGGCCTCCATCGTTGAAACATTGGAGGCTTTTTCTTTAAACCTACAAGCTGCCAGGAACCTGCCATCCTCATCTCTAGCAACTGCACTCGTGAAGCCCATCCCATCCGAGGCGCACCAGCTGGCATCAACATTAATCTTTACAAAACTCGGCCTTGGAGACTCCCACACACCGACAACACCCACACCCCTGGTAATGGGAGCAGACGGCAGTGACGTGCAGGCCCATGCGTCACCATAGCAGTTCGAGGAACTATATCTACTTTATTTTTGCCTTTTCAATTTGTTGATTACAGTCTTGTTGAATTTGTGTCTTATACTATTATTTAATCAAAAGGACTTCATATTTAATTATAAGGACACAAATATTCTATATCAGACCCTATAAACATTGAACACAATGGGCTGAGCTATAAACATTGAACACAATGGGCTGAGCTATAAACATTGAACACAATGGGCTGAGCTATAAACATTGAACACAATGGCCCTATATTCGATGGCAAGAGGGAAGGATCGAGTTTGCAGTATGTTGTGGATCTCCCGCAGTCAAGCTATTTGTTCACTCTGTTCTCACCGACGTTTGCGCAAACATTCCCACTTCCGCTTGAAAGAAAGGAGGCCGCTTTGCCGAGTGTCTCTGCTTCAGATGCCGTTGTGCAGTGGGTGTGGTGGAATTGAGGTTCTTGGAGGAGATGACTAGATTTTAAATGAGAGGAGATGGATGATTGGATTTTTGTTTTTATTTTTTTATTCATTTTTAATGGTTTAAAGTTATAACTAAAAATCTATGTGGAGCTTCCAACCATATATAGGTATTACATTCCGCAATGGTTAATTCCAAAACGACGTTAAAATTACAACTCGAAATTTGATACTTATGCAAATTTTCAAGTAAAACAAGAAAAATCAAATAGCTAAAAATATATTTTCACAAGTAAAAAAATTATCAACTATAAATTGACACTTATTATTTTTAGAACTGAATACGGGGTTATCATTATTTCTTAAACTGAACAATGATATTATCACTATTTCTTAAGCTGAACATTGATTATTTCTAAAACTGAACACATGTATCATCACAATTTTTAAATTGAACACTGAATATTTATTGCATAATTATTTCTTAAATTGAGCACAGACTATTAGTCACACCCTGAACTCAATATCAGTAGCAGAATGGATCATGCGTCTGATGCGTGAGTCAAAAATAAAAACGAAAAAGACTTTCTCTTACAAAATAACTCTAAAATTTTTACAAGACGTACAAAATAAATAAAACTCCTTAAATTTTTTGTTTTTAAAATATTTTTCTTTGTTTTGTTGTACCTAAAGTTGCACCGCAAATGCTCTGTTTGTAGTAGAATGTGGCGGCTAATACTAGCAAACCCAATGAAGCTATCTCAGCTTTGGAGGCAGATTCTCTGCCCAATTCCTATACATTCTCATCTCTTCTTATTTGTGTGGTAATTGTTGAACTATATCAATATTTTATATTACTATTACTTTTTGTCTTATCATCTCTATAAAAAAATTAATATAAAATATTAACATGGTTTAACCATGACCGTACAAAATAAGAGGGGATGAGAGTGTATGGAAAGTGGGGCAGAATCTGCCTCCCTCAGCTTTAGCTAAGATTACCAGGCGGACACATGTCAAGAGAAAGATGATAAAGTTGGATTATAGAGGTAATGATAAGGAATTCATGCCACCTATGTAGCTGACTGTCCACCTTCAGTGCATGATTGAGATTTTTCAGTGTGATCGGTATACGAAGTAGTATATCAAGTATTGTTATATAAATAATGAGATATGTATGCTAAAAAGTTAATAATTTAAAAAATAAAATTTCTTGTCATTTCTATTAAAATACGTGATGTATTACTTGTGTTTCCTTTACAATTAAAAATTTCTCTGTGCATGCATACTCAATTGCTACCTCCGTAATTTGAATGTAAAGTTTTGGCCACCTCCAGCTAATGAAAAGGTGACTGACATGGTTGGCTCCAGATCATGCCACATCCTAATAATAGGATTGACACATCACCAATAGGTTTAATACCTCGGATTTGGATCCTCGCCGGATCCCATCCATGAGGATCTTAGGGATCAACAAACGTGAACCGTTGATAAAAAATCGTGCGGTCACAATTTTTTCCATTTTTATATTTTTCACGCAAAACGAGATTGCTTTACTTTTAAAAATATAAAAAGCATTTAATTAGGACCGTACGATTTTTTATCAACGGTCCACGTTCGTTGATCCCTAGGGAGGAGATCCGGCTATGATCCAATTCCTAACACCTCCAACTTAAAGTAGAGTTCGGATCCTCATCGGATTTTTTTGTGAGGAATTCAAAAATCATGAATCGTGTCCGTTCATCATACATCCTGCAGTTAGAAATTATTTTAAATATTTTTATTTAAAAATAAATATAAACAGTATTTTACAAAAACTGACCGCACGATATACAATGAATGGATACAATTCACGAATTTCTAAAAACCTCACCAAAAATATTATGTTGGCTTAAAAGTAAACCACCTGCCACTTGTTTCCCTCCAGCTGGAGCTAGAGATAAGAATAGACTTCAAGACTTTAGATACCACACTGCTCACAAAACTATGATACTAACAGAAAATAATAGGGTTTACGTGGAATAAAAATGCAATGATAATAATATATGTACATATATTTATATATACTCTCATAGAATATAAGGTGAACTGTGAATTAAGTTCATGAATTATTACTCAATAAAAATTAAATCTTGAAATTATTTTTTTTTCAGAAAAATCAATCATTGAATTAAAAAAAATCTGCCAATTACATCTTTAATATTAGATTCAAAGCTAATATATTCAATTTTCAGTCAATTTAAGTCATGTCAATTTCATATGATACACCTTAGAGGGTAGAGTGGTAATTTTATTTTTTTTATAAAGAAATAGCATATGGAGTTAACTTTGGAGAGTAAATTGGTAGTTTTTTTCATAAGAAATAGTGTAAGTTAACTTTGGAGGTTAAATTACACGTTAGATTCGCAACCTATATGAAATGTTAAGAGCTTATAGGCGAGAAAATAAAGGTATTAAACTCTAAAGTGTGTCAAGTGACTTAAGTTGACGAAAAATTAAATAAAATAGCTTTGAATGTAGTAGTAGGGATGAAATTAGCAATTTTTAATGACTTTAGGAACTTATTTTACCAAAAAATAATCCAGAGACCTAATTTTCACTGGTGTGATAGTTCAGGAACTAAATCAGCATTTCACCCACAAATATATAAAAGAAACTCAATAAAACTCTTTTTATTTAAACATATTTTTAAAATAAAAGGGTTTCATACTATTTCTTAAACTGACTATTTATGAAACTGAACACAGGTACAAAATTATTTTTGAAATTGAACACTAACTATTAAATAAAAACTCTGAAAAAGAAAAAGAAAAAATGGAAAATAGCACCCCATTAAATAAAATTCCATTTTAGTTGGACTGATTTAGCATTGAATTTTGTACTAACTATTAAATAAAATTATAACATGATTTTTTGTTAAAACTCAAAGTTTTCAAGTCATTTTCATTAATTTTTCTTTTAAATAAATGTTGTTGATTTTTATTAAAAAAAAAACAATAAAATTCCACTATCACCTTCAACTCCAAATATTACTTGGGAGATGGTGTGGTCATGCTATATTATTGGTTAACAAGACGTGTGAAAGTCTATGTCTAGTAAAAGGCATGGAGGGGAAGAGGGTATAGCCAGACCTGTAAACGTCTGACCCGTTAATTTAACGGGTTATTCAAACCTAACCTGTTAAGTTAACGGGCCACCTGAACCCGTTAACAATTTTTTTTTTTAATTTTTTAATTTTTACATTTCATCCAAATCAATTACAGCCTCGTTTTATACAGTAGAATTCGAATTTGAGAGAGAGAGAGGAAATAACCATATCAAGGATTCAAAATCGAAGGGGCTTTCCTTGCTGCACGATGTGAAGTACACAATAAGAATACATGATGATCGGTTTCTTAATCTTTTGGTTTAGGGTTTATATCTCAAATCATACTTCATCTTGCATATCGCATCCAAAATTTCAAGCAAATTCGGAACTGAAATTCCGAACAAACTTTGAATTAAATTATAACAACGTTTAAACTGTGGAATTTGCATATAATCGTTCCATAAATAAACAATTAAGAATAGATAAGAAAAGGCATTTTATGTATCAGAAAAACGATAGGTAGGGATTGGTCACCAGCGATTTCGATATGGCTTCGATCTTGAGTCTGGTAGCTTTGTGCTTCTCGAGAGAGAGAAACAATGAGGAGAGAGAAAGGACGTACAGAAACACGGGTGTTAACTGTTAACGGGTTTTCTATTAGGACTATTGAAATTACACAAAAGTCCTCAATAACGGGTGTTAACGGGGTTTCGCGGGTTCACCCAAAATGACTCGTTATTTAACGGGTGATTAACAGATTGATCCGTTAACCATTAGACTCGTTTATCACTCACCCGAATACTAATTTTAACGAATCGGATTGGGAATGTCAGGTCTACTTACAGCTAGGGTTTCACTTTCATGGGCATAAAGTTTTGATGTGAGTTATGGACCTTTGGATTCTAGGTAATGCTGTTTGAAGTTCTTTTGTCTACACACCGTTATTTTCCTTTGAAAGTTATGTTTTTGGCAATTGAAATGACCCCAATATTATTAGCTCCCAACACTATTAAAAAGCTAAATGATTTATGTAAACTTATTTTTTTATTGTGCACAATCATTAGGTCGAAGATAAATAAAGGCATTCAGAGAAAGAAAATGGATGCAAAAATTCACCTTCCTTAAAAATGACTTGTTTTAAACATTGTATAAAATGATTCATTTTGGAGTCAAAATGATCAAGATAATCTATTTCTCTTTTCTCTTTTCTCTTTTGAGTGATACGAGCAATAGTGAACGTTAAACACATGATCTTGGATAGAATAGTGAATTTTGCTATTAGCTACTTGAGTTATAAGCCATTTGCTAATGTAACTCAATTTAAGCTAAAAACAAAGATTGTAAAGATAATTAAGTGGTAAATACTAAATATGATATCCTTTAGTCATTCAACAATTATCTAATGTATAAACGAACCATATTTTTCATTTAAACATTGAATTTTGACAATGTTAACCAAACCTTTCAACAATTTCTAGTTTTGTTGAATTTTTAGCAAAACTTATCTTTTAGGTAGCGTTTGGTACGCAGACGGGACGGGATGGAACGAGACGGAACGGAACAAAGATTCATGTCATGTTTGGTACTGACAAAATGGAACAGAACGAAACTGGATTAAATGACTAATTTACCCTTTTTATTTTAACTCTCTCTCCCGTTTCTCTGCCTTCTCTTCTTCCATTTGACTCTCTCTCTCTCTCTCCCGCATGCTCAGATCTCCCAGTAAACATCAAACCCAGTAAATCAAACCCATGATATACAACAAAGTTTCAGAAACAATCCACACAACTTGTTTTGTTTGGTGGGCATATTGATAACACAAAAATAAGTTCAGCACAATTGATGGGCAAAGTTAACCAACATGTTTACATTTCTCAGCCCCTTCCCCGCCCTCAATTTTATCGGGAACCAAACAGGGATCAAAAGAAAAATGAATTGGAACAAAAATCGAAATTAACCAAAAAATTGAACAAAAGAATGCATCAATGTCCAAAATTTTCAGCATTCAAACAATGAAATTGCACATAAAATTGAGAAATGATGAAGATGAACTCACAGGTCATGTCGTTTTGACAGTAGAAAGCGGCTAGGGTTTTGCAGCAGCCATTAAAATTAAGCACCGAAAAGCCCGAAATCGAGCTCGAATTCATCTTGGTTGCTGGGTATGCGGTGGAGGAGGAGGTTGCGGGAGAGAGAGGCTGCGGGAGAGAGAGAGGCTGGGTAACGAATTCATCTGGGTTGCTCGAATTCATCTGGGTTGCTGGGTATGCGGTGGAGGAGGAGGTTGCGGGAGAGAGAGGCTGCGGGAGAGAGAGGCTACGGGAGAGAGAGAGGCCGCGGGAGAGAGAGGCTACGGGAGAGGGAGAGAGAGGTTGCGGGAGAGAGAGGTTGCCGTGGAGGAGGAGGTTGCGGGAGAGGGAGGGTAGACAATGGAATTTTTGTGTTCCACATACGTGGAACAATCCGTTCCGGGGGGGGGGGGGGGGGAGGCGGGACAAGAAAATGCCCAAAATCTGTCCCGTGGAACAGCTCGTTCCACCCTTTTTTGGCGTACCAAACGCGGGACGGAACACCTCGTCCCGTCCCGTCCAGTCCCACGTACCAAACGCGCCCTTAGGGATGACCTAGAAAAGTAGATAATTTTGACATTCGATCATCAAACAAATTTACAAGATGACAAAGAGAGCCAAGAAAAATAAAATACATTAACTTGCAGCTTCCAAGCTCCTCTACCCGCAATTATTTTCCTTTGAATATGTTTTTGGCAAATTGAAATGACCCCAATACGATCAAGTGCCAGTGTCCCACACTGAAAGATGACTCTTTTAAAATTCAATTAAATGATTCCTTTGGAGTTGAAAGGACTTCGATACAAATAGTAACCGAGGAGAATAAATCAAACAAATAAGTACGGATGTAAGCTCAAAAAGCACTTAATCACTCGAGTTATAAGTTCCTTGACACGATAACCCAGTTTAAGCTAAAGATAATCACGGAAGACCAAGATAATTAAGGTAGCGACAACAGCTGCGAAATCAAGATAGTCGCAACAAATGCAGAGCCGAGATAGTTGTAATATCAGATATTTATGCAGACATGCTAACAGTTGTAGTTTTACAACTAGAAAAGCAGCAGCACCAGGTTTCTAATACTGATGTGAATGTGTACTCTTGCGGATGAGTTCACTTTTTGATTGACAAAAGCACAATAGAGTCTGCTGTGTGTGGTATGACATCAAATCAACCAAGAAAACTTTCAACTAAGGTGAGGCTCGGTAATAAGACCGAAATTTGTTCTAATTTTAATTTCAAGATGAACGAGGAGTGCACAACTGAAATATCAAAACATTCTAATGCAGCAAAATGCTTCAAACGATTAGAAAAAACTGAATTAGATTGCAAGTGCATGTACCAGATAGATTAACGATCAAGGCTAATATCCAGTAATACCAATAGACAAAAGTACACTGAGTAATTATAAAGTACTGATGAAAACTCTTAAAACTCCGATATGCGAGATAAAGAAAGTTACCCTTCCTTAATTTGAGGTGGTTGATCACAAAATGGCTGAACGGAGAGTAACAACGGCAAAATATGAAAGGCAAATAGAAGAGTAGCTTATGCCTAGCAGAATCCATTAAACTGTGGACAAATCCAAGCTGCGCGCAGGTTGCCTTTCTGCCAAGAAGTCGGAGAGTAAAATGGTGTAATGGTTTCGTTCTCTAAATTGTAGACAGCCATATCAAATGGCCTGCGCTCAGGATGTTGAAAATGCAGAAGATCACATGTGTAATATATGGAATTAGGCTGGCACCTAGCAAAGTTTGAAGCCAAGAAAGACATCGAATGATTGTCACCAACAAACAAAGCCTCATCTCCAATGCTTTTGACCTCAATCTGCTCCACTGTGGATCTGTCTTTCTTATCAAACACCACCTTGTAAACCTAAAAGCTATCAGTCAAATTTCCATCACAACCTTCCTTTTTGTTTCATGGTTCTTCGAACATGCCACAAGTCTCCCTTGGTTGATTCCACAAGATATGCCTTACGTGCAGACCACCTTTCAAACACCGAGCCTGTAAGCAGTGTGGCTTTTGGAACCCGTGGATACTTAATTTTGCTCTTGATATCGAATACCACAATTTTTCCCCGAGTTCCAACTGTATATACTTTGGCCTTTATAAAATACAGCATCAGAAATACACGTTATTTCCTTAAATTTGCAACAGGACCAACAACCTCAAATTCGTTTGGTAAAATAGAACAACCCAATAATCCTTCGGTTTCAAATATGGATCGGCAGACAAGATAACCTTTGGAAGGTAATTCATTTACCGATCTTCAGTCATGTAGTTATCTTCTTGATCAGGGTTTAAGTCATAATAATCAATGCCAGAAAGATTAATGGGCGCCACATATTTTCTGAAAGGGTCCATGAGAGTTAAAGGTAGTCTAGTCCTTGATCTACTACAGCCAACCAACCATGGCTAGAGCCACAATACTTTTTACTATCACAAACCGATAGCTGAATATTGTTGTAGATGTGTCCTTCATAAACACTGTACACAAGGCATTGGTTGGTCTCGCTATTCTCCTCTTCTTGAGAAGATTTGGTAGGGATCATAAGCATGGGAAGTACCTTACGCCAGCGTCCCGTTGTTTGATTATACTCTTTCGAAAGAAGACACCAGC
Organism: Cotoneaster glaucophyllus; assembly: GCA_036320875.1. NCBI lineage: Eukaryota > Viridiplantae > Streptophyta > Magnoliopsida > Rosales > Rosaceae > Cotoneaster > Cotoneaster glaucophyllus. The sequence goes on along the minus strand of CM070058.1, from coordinate 12,150,589 downwards.
CCTTGCAAACGGCAGCAAAACGAACATGGTCAATGGGTTCCACCAGCTTATCCAGAACTTCAAAGCTTACCGGAAGACTTGCCCATTTCGATGGACAGCCACTGCCATTGATGATGTCAACAGCCTTGTCAGTATGACTAGGCTTCTTGTAAGCCCTAAATCAGTACATGACAATACAAGTAAGAAGCAACCAACAAGAACAAGGAAAGAAAAGGCCTGCTATATGAGTGTGTATATGTGAGGAACTCTCGATCCTCCACACACATTCATGTACTTTATTTTTTTTTGTTTTGTGTAAACATCTTCATAAGCTGGATGGATGAAGTGGAAGAGTGCATCCGGCATGTTGTGTGACCGTCGTATGTAGGGCTGGTTCGGGACGGGATCCCGTACCGAAACCCAAAGCCCGATTCCCAACCCAATAATTTTCGGAACGGTATTTTACAACCCGAAACCGAACCGAAAATTCGGGATTCCCAAATTTCGGGATACTTGAAATTTTTTTCGGGATTTCGGGACGTGTTCGGGATTTGTATAAACCCAGAAAATACATACCAATTGCAGAAAATTCAAAATTGGTATAAACCCAAAAAAGCAGATGAGCGAAGAAAGCAGACTCCACCTATCTCCTTCCTCCTTTACCCCAGCAGCAGCAGATGAATTATGGCCAAATTTAGTGGGCCATTGCTGTTTTTGGTTCCCATTCAAAACTCTAAGGAAAAAAAAAAATGAAAGGGTGCACAACAAAAAGAAAAGCAAACTGAAAAAAAAAAAAAGTAAGGTAAATACCTCCTCGGAGCTCCGCCGACGCTAAACCCGCCGTTCACTTCGTATACACCATTGCAGAAGCCCCAATTCAAAGCCCCATTTCGAAACCCTAACCCTAATCCGAAACCCCACACACAGAAACCTAATTCGAAACCCCATTGCAAAAGCCCCAATTCGAACCCCCAAATCGAAATCCTAACCCTAACTCGAAACCCCATATACGAGAGAGAATCAGTGACAGTCTCAGAGAGAAAATCGCGACAGAGAATCGTGAGAGAGAGGGTTGGTTGTGTGATTGTGTGTGGTGGAGGGAGGGTGGAGGGTCGGAGACTGTGTGGTCGTGAGGTGTGGTGGTGGCCGGAGTAGAGAGAGTTTGAAGAATTCGAGTGAGACCGTGGGATGGTGTGTTGGTGGCTGCTGAAGTTCTACTTCGAGAAGGAGAGACTCAAAGAGAGTTTGAGCAAAGAGGGCTGTTGAAATGAAATGAGACAGAGTGGGTAGGGTTGGAGAGCCCTAACAAATAATGGACGACCCAAATTGTTTTGAAACAATCCAATGGTTGCAAACTTGCAATTATTCTAAATATAATTAAATATATATATATATATAATAATATATATTTTCGGGATTTTCGGGATTCCCAAACTTAGAATGAGCAATCCCGAATCCCATACCAAATGATTCGGGATCAGTTCGGGATTTTCAGAATCGGTTCGGGATTTTTCGGTTCGGGATTTTTTCGGTTTGGGATCGGGATTTTTTCGGTTTGGTTCGGGATTTTCGGGAATTTTTTCCAGCCCTAGTCGTATGCCATTGAAGCTCAAGGGAAAATTTTATAGGAAGACAATAAGGTCGGCGATGCTGTATGGCACGGAATGTTGGGCGGTGAAGCATCAACACTTACATCAAAATGGGTGTAGCGGAGATGAGGATGCTTCGTTGGATGTGTGGGCACATGAGAAAGGATAAGATTAAGAATGAGGATATCCGAAATTGAAGGAAAGATGAGAGAAAATCGGTTACGATGGTTTGGACATGTGCAAAGAAGGCCTACTGACGCTCCGGTTAGAAGATGCGACCATGGGACAGAGGTCCAGGCCGAAGGGGTAGACGAAGACCTCGGAAAACGTTGGAAGAGACTCTAAGAAAAGACTTATAGTACTTGGATCTAACGGAGGACACGAAACAGAATCGAGCGCAATGGCGTTCTAGGATTCATATAGCCGACCCCACTTAGTGGGAAAAGGCTTTGTTGTTGTTGTTGTTGTGTAAACATCCAAATAAAAACTCAAAAGCCAGAAATCAATCTGGAGCATTCTTGCACTCTGCAGGTTATTCACAACAAGAGGAAGAAGAAGAAGAATAATAATAAGGGTTGATCTCAGTTTACTACCATGAAGTTTCGTGGTTTTCAACATTTGGTACATGAAATTTTTTTCATCCCAGAGTCATACCTTAAGTCTTAATTTTGGGATAGTTTCATGTATCCGTTAAGTTTTCTGTTAGAACTTTTGTTAACTGATGACGTGGTGCCCACGTGAACAATAATTGAGCGCCATGTGTCAATATGGGCCCACTTAAATACTAAAAAATTTAAAAAATACAAAAAAAAAAAAAAAAAAAAAAATCCCGCCCGTCTTCTACCTCCCCCTAACCCCCTCAATTCCTTCTTCCCTCTGCAACTCGCACCCTCTCCCCCCAAGGATCGACCTCCCAGAGCTTTATGAACTAAAAGAGACCATGAGAGCCAATCGTGGAGTGGCAGAGTCGTAAATTCATCATCTTTCTTGTTTCGTCCGCTTCATCGAAACCCTAACTCAATCGCTTGGTAATTTCCCCTCTCGAAGATCCTACATTCCTTTGTGCTTGATTTATCTTAGTCCCTAATTACTTAGTTTAATTTGTTCACTCATTTATGCACAAGAATAATCTGTAGCCCTCTGTTTGTTTCCCGAGAAAATGGGATAGAAAATTTCGATTCATACATTTGTTCTTAGTTATGCTTTTCTATGTTGAGCAAACAAAGTAAGTAGCTTAGGTCAGTTTCCAAAAATGAAAAAGAGAGTAATTTTTGTTGCATTTGTTTGGTAGAATCCGAATTTGATGGAGGGAATTGGAAATGAGGGCGGAGCAGCGGCGGCGCCACTGGCCCAATGGCGGAGCGATTTTACGAGAGCATTTCAGTACTATTTGGATCTGTCAACGCCTCACACTATGAATAGATGGCTAGGAACCCTAGTTTTGGCTATGATTTACATTCTTCTTGGGGGGAGAGGGTGCAGGTTGCAGAGTATTCGGGCATGAATTTCGCTGAGAAGGGTCCCTGGCTCGAGCACACAGCTCCCAAAGGAGTTGGCACTTTGGTTGGTTGTCGGGCTCCTGCTTGACGGGATACTGCAAGAGGAGGACAAAGTTAGTCCTGAAAGGTGCCTTTGTGGGGCCTTAGGTGTAGGCCTTGAGGCTCACAATCAGAACTAACTAAGTGTGAGGGCGTGCCACTGCCATCTCTGTATGGCAGATGTAGAACAAGTGTATTTAAGCCGATTACTTGCGCCCCAAGTTATTATGACTTCTTGTTATCAAAGGATTGTCGTAGATAGGTTAAGTCTACATTAAGTTCTTTTCTATGCCTTGAGATCAAGGACTTTTGTTTATCTTGTATGCTTAGAAGGTTTGAAGTTCAGATCTGGCTAAGTCATCAGTTTAATCCCGATTTAATCATCTTTATAATGGTAGAATCACTTAAATGAACCAGATCTGAGAACTGATGGAACTTTGGATCATCATAAGACTGGAACTGACTTGAGTATATACTAGCAAATGCATTTATAATACCAGATTTATTGATTGAAAGACGAAACAAACAGATACGGGCAAGATTTCACCTTGTCGGGTAAGGTTAAACGTCTTGCGGTCTCTTCTACTTGTAGTTACAAAAAGATTAAAAACTAAAGGGGATGGCTAATGAAGAGTTTATACAAGGGAAATCGATACTACAACATTTAGGAAATGGTAGCAAAGCTTTTACACAAACAGAAGATGTCTTTCTAGGAGGGAACTACGGTTAAAAGAGTGCAAAATCTGGGCAGAGCGCAGCTTTCTGGGTCTTTGGCTTGACTGAGAGGCAAGTTGTATGCTTGTTTGTTTGATTGGTTGAGTGTCCTTAACTATGGGCCATCTTCCTCATTTTATAAACGAGTTGGCCCAACTGTAGCATTTTGCCTTTACCCGAAAGCAGTTGGAGGTGATGAGCTATTAGCATTTTATTTACATGTCCTACCCCATAGAAAGTACTTTTGGGCCGGGAGTAGGTTGATTCCCATCGGTTGTCACTTCGTGTGTAAGCAACCAGCCTTTGCATTAATGGGGAATCGTCATTTGTCTTGAGATGGGCGACCTGGGCTTGGTGTTGGGTTTCGGGCAAACCAATGCTTCTTGACCTTTTTTTAGGCTTCTCTTTCTCTAAGCCCAATGTTTAAATATTAACCCAAACATAGAAGGAAGAAGGAAGGGAGGGGGTTGGGGAGGTAGAAGACGGCTGAGTTTTTTTTTTTGTTTTTTTTTTGTGTTGTTGTATTTTTTTTAATATTGGGCGCCATGTCATCAGTTAACAGTAGTTCTAACGGAAAACTTAACAGATGTATGAAATTGTTCTAAAATTAAGACTTGAGGTATGACTCTGGGTTGAAAAAAATTTCATGTACCAAATGTTAAAAACCACGAACTTTGGAGTAATAAACTAAGATTAATGCTAATAATAATAATAATAATAATATAAAATCACAACAAGCAATCAATACATCTGAAGAAGAAAGAGAAAGCAACATTACCCAATATCTTCGTTCATGTTTTGGTTGGATGACAGGTACGAATCAGAGAGAATTTACCGATGAGAGGGATGATAGAGTGAGGGAGGGAAGTAAAGTGAGAGTCTTTTGGAGGGAAATAAAATTAGGGTTTATCATTAGGGCAAACACATATTTGGGGATTTGCGTTGTGGACTTCAAAAGTTGTTGGGCCTAATACAATAAATGCGTGTTCTCGTTGGGTTGAAGAATTTTAGGAGTATGTACAAATTATTGTGCTTGGCAATAACATCTGTTAAGGTCGTCTATCTAGAACAAAAGAGTTCGTCGTCCTTGGTAATTACACAAGAATTTCCACTTTCTTTCTTTAGGAACATACACTTTGCCTAGTTTTTATGTGTCATGGTATGGTTTTTCCTTCAACCAATTACTTACGACATTGAAAAAACTAGGTTGATGAATATAGTTTATGTTCGCTAAAGTAAGTGAACAAGTGACTTCTCACGACAAGTATTCTCGGTTCAATTCAAGCCAAGGGACATACTTCAATATTCTTTGGTGCTTCTCCCTTTAGGGTTGAAAACTTTACTGATAGCAAAATATAACGCAACATGTTATGCTGCTATATTCCAACCCAGTAAGGGTAACGAGTTATGATTTTGATACAATCATATTCTACTCAAAGGCGTGCGAGGATTTAGGTTAGGATACCCTATGAATCAATAATACTTAGAGATCAAACTCGTTGTTCATGCAAGCCAAACTCGAGACCTATCTTTTATAAATAAAGAAGATTACCACTAAATTATAGTGTTTGTTACGAGATCAAAAATCTGTTGTAGATACATTCACGCGACATAGAACACACATTAAAACACGACATTTGTAGTTTACTCACGCCATACAAACCCTAAACCGACACAGGTTAAGACACGGGTTAAAACACATAATACTAAAAAAGCCCAATCACCATAGGTCAAGCCTAAATAGCTGTTTAACCAAGCCCAAACCCAATTGAAGGAAGAGTCATACCACGAACAAATAAGCCCATATCCTAAAGACAAATTTATCCTCGAACCATCGCAGCAAAAACCCAAAAATCTCTTTGTAAAACTTTGCAAATATCAAGGTCATTTCCGACAGTTCACAATATCCATCCCTGCAAAACCCTAGCATATAATTCACAGAATATCACCTGCCGTCTATCGCCTCTGTTGGAAACCCTAGCTTTTCACTCTCCGTCCTTCGCCACCATCAACTACAATGCCGCCAAAGTTCGATCCCTCACAGGTCGTCGACGTCTACGTCCGAGTCACCGGCGGTGAGGTCGGAGCCGCCAGTTCTCTTGCCCCGAAGATCGGCCCTCTCGGTCTCTCCCCAAAGAAGATCGGAGAAGACATCGCCAAGGAGACCGCCAAGGACTGGAAGGGCCTCCGCGTCACCGTCAAGCTCACCGTCCAGAACAGGCAGGCCAAGGTTTCGGTTGTGCCGTCTGCGGCGGCGCTCGTCATCAAGGCCTTGAAGGAGCCCGAGCGCGATCGCAAGAAAACCAAGAACATCAAGCACAGCGGCAACATCTCACTGGATGACGTTATTGAGATCGCCAAGGTCATGAGAAACAGATCCATGGCCAAGGAGCTCGCCGGCACGGTGAAGGAGATCCTCGGCACCTGCGTCTCAGTAGGCTGCACGGTCGACGGCAAGGACCCCAAGGATTTACAACAGGAGATCGCCGATGGTGATGTCGAAATCCCTCTCGATTGAGCTGCTGCATTAAATTTTTCTTTAGCTGAATTAAATTTTTGTTTTGAAGTGTATGTCATTTCGGATAATTTGGGGATTAATTTTGAGTACGTTGTTAAGATCGTTAATCACTCTTTTGGTAATTTAGATGAGTTGCAAGATTTTGGATCCCATTTTTAGCATGTTGGGTATGTTGATTATGATGTTAGGATTCGGAAGTACATTGACTTTTGTGTTTTGGTAGCTATAATGCTTTGATTTGTTCGCTTTAATTTTGGATTTCCATATGAATGTTCATCCGTTGAATGCAAATTATGTTACTTTTGGTAAATTATCGGCTTAAGAAATCATATGTGGGTTTTTATTTGGATTAAACCATATTTTAAGAGTTTGCTGCTGCAAAAGCAGACGTAATTGAGATGAAACTGGATTTGGCAGTTGAGAGTTGAGCTGAGAAAATGGGGTAGCGTTTCACTATATCATCCTTTTGTGTTCAATCTGTTATTGAATTTTCATAACCATGGTCGGAGTATATAAAAGCTTTTGTAGGTCAAGGAAATGAACCTTCACTTTTTTTAGTCGAAGATTTAGAATCTGATTAGTTACCGATCCTTCCTCTATAGTCGTAGTTAAGTCTTACTTTGTGCTGTTCTTTGTCAACTGTGCTTTCACATGTTTTGTTTGAACCTCTCATAGAGATTTTTTTTGTAGGTATTTTTTAAAACCCTCTTCTCTACACCCCTAGTTGTATTTTGAACTAAAACACTGCACGATTGATTAGTTCAAGTGCATCTTGTAATTTCCCTACCTATTTTTCCATGATTTCTGTTTTTGTTAAATATTTACTGTATATTTTAAAGCTCATTTCTGAAAGCTTTGTCTTGTACAGTATTGCAAAGCACCCCTTGAAGCATTGTTTATGTTGTAGAAGTACTAATACTGTGTTGCGGTGTTCATGTCGCACCTAGAATCCTTGTTACCACTGTCGGTTTTAAGTTCAATTTTAGTTTAGACTGCCCCACTTACGATGTGATAACCTTAATTTGATGTTGGTTTTTTTTTTTCTTTCTTTTTTTCTTTTTTTCATCTGGTATCATGTTTGGAATGCTGTTGAGAGAATGGGACAAGACAATGGGTCTCCTCAATTGTCCGTTGCTAGTTCAACATGAGTCTCCCAAATCTACAATGTCAAAATGCATATTATTAGTAAAATTGATTCAAAGGGAAGACATGTTTAATGGTGTAGGTATGCATGCAGCTTCACATACATTCTGTTTTTTTTTGTTTTTGCAGTTTCTTGAGCTCGTTCAAGGTCGTTGTTAGTTGCAACTCTGGTAAAGACACAGGTATTTCGAAGTTTTACAATGTCATTTTCAATTTTCAAAGAGGGCAACCTCCATATTTGTATCTGACTTCCATAAAGATCCCGCCAAACCTCCAACTTTATCATTTTATTATGAGTTCCAATTTAATCTGTATTAAAATACAACTTTTATATATCAAAGCAAGAACAAAACCATGTGAATGTCTACTAATTAAATATATAAGATTTAACCTTAACATCTCTCTACATTATTTTTTGCTTCGTTAGTAAAACCGTTTCAGCTTCATAGGGTAGACCAAGTGTTAGACATGTGACACAAAAGAGTGAAGGGAATCCTTGGTTTGAATCAACAGTTCAAAATGATCACCCCTGACGATCTTTTTCAAAACAGGTTCAACATGCATCTTTCAAATGATGATAGAAATATAAAATACTTTTCAATTTCGGCTTTCTCAAAAGGTACCTCATTAAAGTGGTACATAAATTAATGTTATACTCTTACAACAAACATTGATCTGATCATTGATCTAACCTAATGATTTTAATTATGTACCTGATCATTAGGACATATCAATCTTTGTTGTAAGAGTAACATTATTCATGTGTACCTTTGATTAGGTACCTATTGAGAAAGCCGAATTTGAAAAGGATTCTAAATTTCTATCATCATTTGAAAGATGCGTAGTTAATGCTGTTGTGGAAAAGGTCGTCAGGGGTGATCATTTTGAACAATTGATTCAAACCATAAAGATATAAAGGATCCCTTTTCGCTCTCTTGTGTCATGTCCGGCAGCTGGTCTACAGCTGGAGGAGTTTTATTAATAAAGCAAAAAATAATGCAAAGAGATGTTAATGTTAAATCTCATATAATTAATTGGCAGACATCTATAAGTTTTCACTTGTTTTGTTCTTGCTTTGATATCTTTAATATATAGATTGAATTGAAAACTCATGATAAAGCTGGAGGTTTTGCGGGATCTTTACGAGTCAGATACAAATATGGAGGTTCCTCTCCTTGCAAAACTTGGAAATGCCTATCTTTACCTGGGTTGCAACTTACATCGAGCTCAAGAAATTGGAAAAACAAAAAAGCTGAATGTATGTGAAGCTGCATGCATACTTGCACTATTAAAACATATTTCTCTTTGAACAATTTTGCTAAAAGATACATTTTGCCACTGTAGATTTGGGAGACTCGTGTTGAACGAGCAGTAGGCAACACCAAACAGAAAAAAGACTTAAGGTGCTTTGTCAAGTTATTCATCCAAGTTGATTAGATTGACTTTCATAGGCAATGTAATTTCTCCTTTTGGTTCTAGTTATGTATCCAAGTTGATTAGACTTTCATAGACAATAGTTGGATTATTCATGTTTTTGGTATGGTAATTCTTCAATAGAATGTGCACTTTGCACTACTATGCAAGGAATCTCGTTTTTTATTGGGGTGGGATTTGAGTATTGGATACTGATACAATACTTGCTCGGATACCTATCTGTCCGATATGTAAAATCAAGCCTTACCTCTGAAAATCATATGTTGATTTTGTTGTGTGGACCTTTCGCAAATTAAACAAATATTTACGTATGTATTACGGTAAACCGAAGTTCTTTGCAATGTGCAACCCAAAGGGATTTGATTTATGCACTATTTTGGTCCTGTGTACACGTTTTTATAGAGTGAATAAGTTTCAAGTATAATGAAAATCAACGGACAAAAATAAACAGGGTTGTTTAAAAGGAGCGGAAAGCGTGCTTTGGAGTCATTTCCCAACCTAAAACATACCTTCTCATATAGAAAAGTTCGCTTATTATGGTCGAACCTTGTAGATAAGGCAGTCAAAACGAAATTCTACCAATTCATGATTAGGCATCAATTTGGCCAAAGGCGATTTTATGTCCTTACCCGAATAATAGGAAGAAAAAGGGTTGTAGATTCTCATTTAGAATTCTGTTGCTAAAGTTGGGCTTTTGGTTTTATTAAGAGCATAGCCATTTTACCAAAACACAAACGTATATAAGCACCCCCAAACCCCCTCAAACCTAAATCCACTCCAAAACCCCAATTCTCAAATCTCTTGAAATCCCTTCCCATCCTCCTCTCTCTTTCTCAACCTTAAAAAACAAAAGGAGAAAGAGAGGCATCCGTTTACCTAAAATCTTCTCCACATCACAAAAACATACAAACTTCGACATCAAAACCTACGATTTCGCTTCAAATTTGCTTTAGAAGCTATGATGATGTTAGGTTACAAGCTCGCAATGCCCAAGGAGCTCGTGCATAAGAGGAAGCCTTGGATTGAGGTTGCACCGTCCCTTCTTGATTTTCCATGGAAGGGTTCTAGTTCTCCGAAATTGGAGACGATCGAGGAGCGAGTGGAAGAGTATAATGACGACGACGACGACGATTAGTGTTCTTGGTTTTGGTTTGAGAAAGACTTGAATTTGTGCTGGAGAATGAAAATAGCGTCCTCGTTCAGGAATTGAATGGGAGATGACAATTATCAGATATGATAATGGCTTACAATTGTGAGTCACTCTTTGATAATGTATTTGTTATGTACATTTCTGAATATATTTTAATCGTTGTGCATAAAATGTAATCCAACTATTCTATAATTTAATCTCTCTTTTATGTCAAGGTATTTCTTTGTCCATTGAGTTTCCTTTTATTCAATCATTCCTAAGGCAAGAAACAATACAAAAGAAGAAAATGAGAGTAACTTTGTATTTCGGATTCTAGAACTTATAGGCCGTTTGATAACTATTTCATTTTTATTTTTTATTTTTTATTTTTTATTTTGATAACATGGTTGATAACTAACCTTATTCAGGTGGATTCAATTGAAATTTGAGGGATTTCTAGAGATTCTATGTAAAAATTTAAATGAATTCCCTCAAATTCCCAAGGAGAGAGGCGAGATTTGAGAATGTTTTAAAATACACCATGAAATCTCTCAAAATCCCTCGAATCCCTCGAATCCCCCAACTTTTTAAAACCCTTTAAAATATTTCTAATTGAATCTAGACTTTCAGATAATTAAATCTCTCAAAATCTCAATTGAATACACCTTTTTAGTTTTCAGATCCCAAAACATAAAAAATTATTTTAAAATGTAGCCAAATTTTGAAGATCACAAAATTAGCTTTTGGATTTCGATTTTAGTTAGAGAAATTTTATTTAAACCCATGTAACTTCTTTCTACACCCAACTTAAATTTTAGATGTTAATTGTTTATTTTACCCTATTGCATAATTACTATTAAGTACCAAATGAAAATAATAATAAAACTCAAATTTATCAATAAATCCACACAATATAATTAAATCCTAGCATCACCCTTTGTTTATCCCACGTTCGTTCCGGCTAAAACCCTAATAGCTATAGAGAAAAACAAGCTTTTCTATTGAGATGTGGCTCTTGAAGACGATTAAAAATGTTTTGATAGATATGTTGGAATTTCCTTTTCTTTAGTTTATTTTCTATCATGTTTTAAGTTTAGAACTCACGGTGGAAAAGTTGGTAATGTGAAAAGGTGAACTAGCTACAACAATCTTCCTGTAATTCTTCGAATCAAGACAATCAAGTTACAACTACTTACTGTTGGAAAAGTTGATGGTTTCTTTTAAGGTTGCAAGGCCTTTTTGGTTTTGCTTTTAGTGTTTTGTTGTATGACCCAAAAAAAAAAAAAGAATCACGATTGTGTTCTCCAGTAGTTCTCTCCTTATCAAAGAGAAGTTGCCAGCAATAAGTGGGGAAAGTGGGATAGCCATGGAAATGCTAGTAGCAGAAAGAAAAATGCAAATGTCTGGGTTTGGTAGCAGAAAGAAAAAAAGCAGCCATGAAAATGCTAGTTCTATACGGCGTATGCAATTATAGAGGGGGCAAAGGGCGCCTCTTTGAAAAAAACCATTCAATTAGAGATGTTATTTTATAAAGAGAATGAGTGTAAAGATAACTTTATATTTTGAAGTGGGTTTGAGAGGATAGTTTAGGTAATATATTTGGGTTTAAAGAGAGATTAATTCTTTAATAAAAAACAATATGGATGAAGAGAGTAAGTTGGGTGTAGAAAAAAGTTACATGGGTTCAAATAAAATTTCCCTTTTAGTTATTTAAATGAAAAGTGAAAAATTGAAATAGTTACCAAACAGACTCTTAAGACTATTTGCTCACATTGTAGCATTCCGATCAAACAAGAGAGGCATGTATCTAAATCTTGGTATATGTTTGGTATACCATTCACCATGTGGCTTATGTGCCTTGCAGGGGCGGATCCATATAGGGATTAAGGTGGTCCTAGGACCACCCGGATGCCAGAAAAACGCCTATGAAGATCCTTCGGGGACCCTCCAAATATTTCAATAGGGATGACAGATTCACGCCTAGGACTATATGGGCTACGCCTAGGAAATTTATTTTGTTAAACGACATAGTTATGGATGGACCGTGGTACAATCAAAATTCTGGTGCAGTGCATCCATTGAGGAGGTAGAGGAGTTACAGCTTTCCCGCGAGGAAGAAGGCTGAAACTCCTTTTTTTTTTTTTTATCTACTACATAGGACTACCATTGCTACTAAAATATTGCTTTTAAAAAGCACTTTCTCATCGACTATTCTATTTCTTATTATTTTATTTTCAATTTTTATAATCTCTATTTGGTTTTTTTTTTTGGTTAAATTTCTATTGGGTGAAATGGTCAAAGATGCAGTTTTTATTGTGAATCCTATTTTATGTGCTAAGAATCCCGTATTTTGTAAATCACATCTAAATCATTTTTTTCTTCATAGAAATAAGATTTACTTGAATTGTATACTCTATCTCTACTAATACAATAATACCACATGATCTTAATAGGAACCATTACCTTTATTTCTATTTAACAAAAGAAAAACATTTTTGTTCTTTTTCTGTAAAATTGTGAAAAGTTATCAAAGTATTTACATTTTTTTTAACAATCGATATTATCTACACTAAAGCGGAGGAAGATGGCTTAGTCTCACAATGAGTTAGCAATAATGTGGCTCACAATTTGTCATTGGCGAGAATCAAACCTAAAACCTCTCACTTACAAGTGAAGAGGAATAACACTAGAACGTAGTATTAAGTGACAAGTATTTACAAATTAGAAGAAGGGATTTTATTCATGCTGACCTAGCTTTATTTTTACCATGATTTATGAATGAAAAATATTAATATTTAGTTTTTGTAAATTTATCGTTTATTTCTTTTTTTGGACGTTTTACATTGGATGGTTAGGACCACCCAATGTGAAAATCCTGAATCCGCCACTGGTGCCTTGTATTCTACATTCTCTTTTTTTTTTACGTCACTATTATAGTAAGAGTTTTTTTTCCAATGTGTAATGTTAGTTTTAATTTATACCTTCCACATTTTGAGTACCATTCTGGACCTTTCGTTTTTGCACATGTACGATCCATATCGGCAAACACGGGCCAAACAGATTATTAAGAAATATATATTTTTACATATGTTTGAAATAGAGCGTTAGCATTAATGGAGTTAGATGATTAATTAGTAGGAAAAAAAAATCGGTGAGAATCGAACTCATATCAAGATGTATAATATGATTGATTTCTGTCACTGCGTAAAGTGTCATTTGCTTTGTTTAAATATTTTTTGTTTTGTTTTTGTTTTGACAAACAAAGGCTTAAATGTTAAGATGGTCTCTGTGTTTTAGTCATTAGGTCAATTTAGTCCATGTGTTTTCAATTTAGCCAATTTAGTCCTTGTGTTTATCTATGTTAGTCAATTAAGGACATTTCCATCTAATTCCTATAATTTTTTTTATAAATTATTATAAACTTATTTATTATTGATTTGTATTTTTCTGTAAAGAGAAAAAGGTAATATATCTCATATATTTTTTCTTATGAATTTCTTAAAAGAGATTGAATTAAATGTTCTTAATTGGCAAAAAGTGTCAAACACGAGGACTAAATTAGCCAAATCGAAAATACAAGGACTAAATTGCCATATAACTATAACACTGAGACCATTTTGACATTTAAACCACAAACAAATGTAGGAGAGAAAGGAATTGAACTTAAAATTTTGGACTACAACGTAAATGCATTAACCACTTAATATACAAAATTCATTCAAACGGATAGTCAACAAAAGGCACACTACTCAAATGCCTTTTCCATTGTCTGCCACTTATGATGTTTGTATGAGGCCAAGAACTTCGAGCGAATTAAAGGATACATCATTACTTCTTTCTTCGAAGTCTTTAGATTTGAGCTATCTCTAGTCTACTTTATTTCTAATTTCCTGCTCTCTCTCATGGTCACGAATTTTCTACAATGAATAAAACAAAAACACGTTTACAAAAATAAATTTGGTGGTTCTTCACAAGAGTGGCCAAAATACAGAGAGTTTTCTGAGTGTGTAGAGTGTTTGAGAGTTTGAGGGTTTGAGGGATATGTGGATGTGAGACCCCTTCTTTATCTTGGAGGCTCGTATTTATAGGCCTCTCCATGTCTTGATTGAGGCTTGATTTGATATTAATTTGGACTTGATTAATTGACGAAAGGGCCAAAACTTGATTTGGACTTGATTCGTGTTCAATTTGATTTCATCAAATAATGTTGATTTAATCACATTTTATTTGATTTGATCAAATAAATCAATCAACTTCATCCTTAATTTGGTTAATTGTTAGATTTAAATCAAGGTTAATTAAAAATAACTCCTTGATTATTTTCAGCCAAATGTCAACACATGTCACTCTTGATGGCTCGTCCGATTTTGATGAGTTATATACATGTGTGCAACTTGTGAGACCCACAATGCGTGTCACTTAAGTCCTGACATGTCGAAACTTTAGTTTGTTAGTGAGTACTTATGTCACCAAAATTTACATGTCTACACAACCATTTAGCAATCACTTAACATTAACATATGGCTAAATGCAAGTGTATTGTAATTCAGTTAGTAAGAGCATTCGTCCTTGTACTTGAAATCCCGTGTTCGAATCTCACTCCCCATTTAATTAATGCAAGCTATCTTATCATTTATAATAAAAATTATTATTAAAAAAAAAAATTAACATATGGCTAAACCATGGACTAAAAAATTGGAGGAGGCACCGACCAATGAGAAGTCACTTGCAGCCACATAAAGCCAAAAACACAAATAAATGTTTTCTTTCAATTACATCATCCACCCTTCAAGTTTTTGACAAGTGTTGCATTTTTAGCCATAATTTCAAGGTGAAAAAAAAAACCACACCAAGAAAATATTGAAAATAATTGAAAACAAAATGTGGAATTGTGGATGGGGGAATGGGATTTGGGGAATGTCAAATTGTCAATTGGAAAAGCAATCCAAAAGGGTTAGAGTTATAACTTATACTAGAGTGGGGCGGCCATGGTTGTCAATTCATGGCATCAACATTTCACCAAAAATATAGATTAAATATGTGGTTATCTATTGTGAGGTAGTCATGAGCTATGTATTTTTGTACAATGTTTGGATCCTAAATTTGTTTTATTTAGGGTGTACCTAAACTTAGCTTAGAGCATCTCCGCCCTTTTAAGAGGGCGAGGGCAAGAATTGCTCTTATTATGCACTTTGAACATTAATTGTCTTTGAGCAAGGTCATCCGTTTGGAAAGATGAAGGGCAAGAGAAATAGATATTGCTATTCACAAATATAATTTTTATGTTTATGCCTTATAATTGTGTATTTAGTAAGTTTGTTCTTTAAAAATAAACTCCATAATTTAATTTAATTACAAAGAAAAACATAGCATTACAAACAAGCAATAATTAATGGAAAAAAATAAGGCGAATGAAGAAAATTGTTGAACTTTGTAAGTTTGTTAAATGTGTTTAATTTTAAGTGTATTGCAAAAAAATATTGTTTTTTTTTTAGAATTTTTTGATTTTTTTTTGCCCTTGATTTAATACAGGCCGTTGATTTACCAAATTTTATTTAAATAAGATGCACAATTTTTAAGTTTCAATTTTTTTTTTTTTTTTTAAATTTTTATCTTTGGAAATCCAACACTTCAGATGAAATGACCGTTGGAAATCTAACGGTTGTGAGAGCATTCCTGGCCATTGTCTACTCCCAATAGGCTCAAGCCCAGGCAATCGTTACAAGGGCAGTCTAACGAGCACAAGCCCTTGGTTCAATTGCCCTCCCATTTCTGGACCGGTGGAAATTTTTTTTTGCCTTATCAATCGGCCGACCGGCAGAGATGCTCTTACATAAAATACTTAGTAAATAGTCAAAAAATTTCTTCATTTGAACAACAGCTTAATTTAATCTAAATGAAAATGGAATTTGAAGGTAAGTGTAAGGGAGTTGTACATTGTTGTAGTTCATATGTAGATAATTTCGATATATAAAAGTAATAGTAGCTCTTTAATTCTAAAATACACACGGATTCCCTACTCAATCAGAGTAAGTGAGGGAAAAATGGATTTTATTTCAAAATGACTTGGTACATATTATTGTAGCCATTTATTTTCATGATGATGTAGAGTGTGCTATTTTTCCTATATGTGGTGAAAGTCATACGCATCCACAGGTAGCATCTAACCACACAACCATAGCATTCTCATCATCCTTTAATTTTACTAAACCTAAGGAGAATTTACACAAAATTTTAGGATACATATAATTCCTATTAAGGGTACAAGTGTAATATAGTTAGAAATACAGTTAGTAAGGTAGATAGTAAAGTTGTTAGGATTTCTCTTATAAAAATAGTGTGTGTAGTCTTCATTTAGTTAGTTAATACAAATCATATTTCTCTCTCTAAACTCTCTCTCTAGAATCTCTTTTATTTCTCTCTAGCATCTTCCTCCTCCTCTGTACCAATTCTTCATCTTTTACAATGTAGTTAACATGGTATCAGAGCCATCAGGCTCGCGCCATGGATTCTGGTGTTCCTTCTTCTTCTTCTTTTTTCATTAGATTTCGTCACTTTCATCGTTTTTATTTCATTAGATTTTCTCTTTAACTTTTCTTGAATTTTCCGTCAAAGTTCTTCGGTGTTTTCTTCTTCTCCCGACTGCACAGAGAGTCGATTGGGGAGAACCAGAAGCAATCCAACCCAGAGTCGGAGTACTTGAACTTGTGGTCGAGAGTGGAGCGAGCCATTTGGCGAGTCAACCCAGCGAGGTAGTCTTCCTCGTTGCTCTCAGTCTTGCTTGACTCGACTGGCGAACTGAAATCCGACGAAATCCCCAAAGCTATGGCAGATGATATGGGGTCTGATACATGCATCGGCTTCAAGCGAACAATCAAAGATTCTGAAGAAACCCAAACGCACTGATTCTCCGTCAACCCACTGATTCTCCGTCTGCAATTCCAGAAAATTGGGAATTTCTTGAAGTTTTTCAAGATGGGTCTTAGAGACTTGGCCATGAGGTGAACTCTTAACCTTCTTGGAGGACTCGGAGACCAAACAAAGAGAGCTCTCGTCGATGAAGTCTGCGTCTTGTTTCTGATGGTGAATTCGTGAATCTCAATCAGATCGTTGGCATGCACGGATATAAGATGGTCTACAAAGTTCCCAAGAAACGCTTGAGTGACGCCGTGAGTTCGCTGTCGTTGGCGGATCTGAAGAACGGTGTACCAGTTAGGTAAAACCAGTTAGGTAAACCTTATTTCTGGCAATATCTCCAGTGGAGCTACGAGTGGAAGAAACAGCAACAAGAAGAAGGAGAAAAAAAAAAAAAGTGAGAGGAGAATTGCAATTGCAGAGCTGCAGACGCCGACGCGGATGAAGGAAGAGCTGTGTAACTCTGTCTCTGTGTGGTTTTGAATTGCGAAGTGAGATGGGACGCGGATGAAGGAAGAGCTGTGTAACTCTGTCTCTGTGTGGTTTTGAATTGCGAAGTGAGATGGATCGCTCTGTGGTTTTTCACTAGATGAAGTTTCTGCTTTTTGGGGCTGGATTCTCCAGTTGTACAGGTCGGATTCTCGACTTCTTGGCGGTGGTAGTAACGTTGTTGTAAGGGGTTGGAATTATGCTTCTTGTTTGCTGCAGTCCAGGTGTTTGACAAATTGCCCAGCTCAGAATTTTTCATCATCTCGCGCATGAGTTCAGGGTTCCTTGCAGCTTCCAATGTCTGTCGAAGAATGCCAGGATCATTAAGTACATGTGCAAGCTCTGGGTTCCAGTCAATGATATCACGCATTTGTGGATTGTTCATAATTAAGCCACGCATCAAATCAGGGTTATTCATCAAACTCTGAATGGCAGGCATGTTCATTATGTCGCTCATCATGTTCGGGTCCAGGCTCGCCCTCACCGAAAACTTGGAACCATTCGAGCATCGAATGTTAATCTGCTCTCCTCCTCCTCCTCCTCCTTCGCCACTGACTGCATATTTTGGTATGGTTCTCTGCTTCTTCCCTCTATATGCAGTGTTGGTGTGAATTCTATATGATCTGTTTCGAGGTTTTGACAGTATATGATTAAGGCTGATTACAAGAAATGTTGGTAGTTGAAGAAATTTATGAAGTTGCTTGTTTAGAGAGTTGTCAATTGTTGAAGTTTATGAATTTTATGAATTGAGAATTGATAAGGTCAATGCCAAGAATGTTTGAGTATATAGTATTCATTGAAGTTGATAATTGCAGAAGGTCGAAGTCATGAAGTTGGTGAATTTGTTACGTATATTGAGTAGCATTTGTTGAATTTTGTTGAGTTGCTCTGGTATGATCGAATCAATTAAGAATTTTGCTTCAGTAATATCAGTATTCTCGTCAACAGATATGTCCAGGAAATCTGGGGATAATTCTTGTCCAGATACAGGAGTTTGTGTAGTATATTTCTTTTCACAGCCTATAATGTCGAGTCTAACCAACTCAATTGTTAGCATGAATCTACAGTAAGTCCGGTTATACGATGAAGTTTGAAGAAGTTGTTAACGGTAAATCCCACGAAGCCAGTATTCTGTTAATTAGTTGAGGCACGAAGCCATTTTCTGTTAATTAGTTGAGGCACGAAGCCAGTATTCTGTTAATTAGTTGAGGCACGAAGCCATTGATTTGTTGAGGCACGAAGCCATTTTTCCTGTTGATTTGTTGAGGCACGAAGCCATTTTCTTGTTGAGGCACGAAGCCATTATCTTGTATATTCTTTGCGATTCTTTGCGGCACAAAGCCATTCTTGCAAGTTTTCTATAATTCTTAGGTAGGTCTTGAAGTTGTTCATGAGATGAATACAAATTAAGCAGATGGGGGGTGCTTCGTGATACACTAACATCTGGAGACTTGGGTTGTTCTGTATCATAACCTGAAGGCCCTATGATGACAGCAGCTGGAGAAGAATTTGCTGAAACTAGTGATGTGTGATGATAATGGGATGAAATTGCATCGTTCGCAATAAATCAGATCAGAATTGGATGGTTGTGAATGGGGACAAGATCAATTTTCCGGGTGGTGGGACGCATTTCCATGATGGAGCTGATAAGTACATTGTTGCTCTTTCCAGGATGCTTAAATTTCCTGGTGATAAATTCAACAATGGTGGAAATATCCGTAATGTACTCGATGTGGGTTGTGGGGTTGCGAGTTTTGGGGCATATCTTCTTTCTCATGACGTCATAGCTCTGTCCCTTGCTCCAAATGATGTGCATGAGAATCAAATACAATTTGCACTAGAGAGGGGCATTCCCTCTACTCTTGGTATCTTGGGTACAAAAAGACTTACTTATCCAAGCAGATCATTTGAGCTGGCTCATTGCTCTCGGTGTCGAATAGATTGGCTTCAAAGAGATGGAATCCTATTATTAGAGCTGGACAGATTACTAAGACCTGGAGGGTATTTTGTGTACACTTCTCCTGACGCATATGCAAATGATCCGGAAAATCGGAGGATTTGGAATGCTATGTATGATCTTCTGAAAAGAATGTGCTGGAGAGTTGTAACAAAGAAAGAGCAGAGTGTTGTATGGGTCAAGCCACTGACTAATAGTTGTTACTTAAAGAGAGATTCTAGGACCCGGCCTCCTCTGTGCGATTCCAAGGATGACCCTGATGCAAGTTGGAATGTGAGCATGAAGGCGTGCATTTCTCGATACTCTTCAAAGATGCACAAGGAAAAAGGATGTGGGCTAGCTCCTTGGCCACAGAGGCTTACCGCCGCACCACCTCGCCTGGAAGAAATTGGTGTCAGTCCTGAAGAATTCCAAGAGGACACTTACATATGGCACTTCAGAGTGATTGAGTACTGGAAGCAGATGTCTCAAATTGGATGAAGTGGGATTGCAAGATTGCAGATGGTTCAACTCTGTGTTCTGTTTTTCTGATTGCAGATGTTCTTCCAATCTCAAACTGGGTTTCCCCAGTTGAGATTGAGGGGGAGTATTAAGGGTACAAGTGTAATATAGTTAGAAATACAGTTAGTAAGGTAGATAGTAAAGTTGTTAGGATTTCTCTTATAAAAATAGTGTGTGTAGTCTTCATTTAGTTAGTTAATACAAATCATATTTCTCTCTCTAAACTCTCTCTCTAGAATCTCTTTTATTTCTCTCTAGCATGTTCCTCCTCCTCTGTACCAATTCTTCATCTTTTACAATGTAGTTAACAATTCCAAGTTAAATTACTTTCATATTCTAGATTGTTGTGGTACTTTTTCGATTAGTGGTTAAAGTCATACGCATCCACAAATTGTATCCAGCCACACAACCATAATAATTTTACTAAATTTAAAGAGAGTTTACTCAACAATTTTAAGATACATATAAATTCTAAAGTCAAATTACAATACGATATCAACTTAACTTCAAACCATATTTTTTTTCTAAATTTTTTAAAGTTCTAATAAGTCTATTTCTAATTCTAAACTCAACATGTTTTTTGTGTTTTGGTTATAAAAATAAATCTTAGTAAAGAAAAACACCATCAGTTCCATAATTGAGATGACGAGTGGTGTGCACCATATATGTACACCATTTGATTTTAGGTAGGATCCAGATAAGTTCTTCTGGCAAACCGTCATCAGCTAACATATGACAAAATATTTAGGGATAAAATATTCATAAATTAAGTAATTAAAAGTTTAAAGATAATGGTTCTTTTCCTTTTATTATTGAATTCACAATGGTAGGCTTCTTATTATATATGTGAATTTCCCCAACTTTTTTCAGCTTCTTTTTCTATTGTTTTCACAATTCGGGGTTGCATATTTTCCATTTAATTGGGGATGCAATTCTTACCAAAGAAATCTTCTTTTGGTAAAACAATTTGCATGCAAAAAAGCAATAAAGAGAAAGAAGAAGAGAAATCTTTACATTGAATTTACAATAAAAAATAAAAGGGATATGAAGGAATGTAGATATGAAAATTGCATACGGGATAAACAATCCTCTCTTAGTAATCGTATACCTCGATTTTAAGGTATAAGAAGATATGAGATACTTGGATCTATTTATTTTTATTCTTAAATTGTTAACACATGAACGAGATCGTACACATTCTTTTTAATTCATTAGTTGTTAATAAGCACATGAACAAAAAAAATGATACTTATTGCTTATAAATCCATTCATCGTAAGTAACCAAAGCAACCAAAAATAAACAGTGTGAGTGTTAGCATTAGACCGTTCGCTACCTTTTTTTTTAGGCTGGATGACCGTTTTATATTTACCATTTTGTTTGCAAGCGCATTATTCTACCCACTACATTTGCCATTTTAAATTGAGTAACAATTGTAAATAAATAAAAAATAAAAAATAAATAAAAAAAAGAACCCTTGTAGGTCTAACAACTACCCTTTCTTTATTTGTCTCTAAGGACCCGGGTGATTATATTATATCTCTAAAGTGATGAAAGGTGAGAAAGTAAAGTAAAACCCTTTTATTTTTAGTAGCCGTTGGGGGACAAGGAGGGGACCCATGCAAACGAAATCAAGCTAATATGGATTATGGGCGGCATAAAAATAACATAAATCATTTTCATCATCATGTATTATTTACTTAAACAATAACGTAAACATAATTACTTTCCTAATTATTGTTTAGCATACAATCACTCTTGTCTGCCCCATATATACCCCTCTGCACTCACACCTCTCCATCCACACTCACAATCCCAAACGACCTCTCTCTTCTCTCATTCCTCAAAAGCCAAAAGCCACTTAATTAGTCACAGAAGCCATGGCAAAAGATGTAGAGGGAGCTGAGCACGGTGAGTTTGCCACCAAAGACTACCATGACCCTCCTCCAACCCCCTTGTTTGATGCTGAGGAGCTCACCAAGTGGTCTTTCTACAGAGCTGTCATTGCTGAGTTCATTGCTACCCTCCTCTTCCTTTACATCACAGTTTTGACCGTCATTGGCTACAAATCCCAGAGCGAGGCTGACCAATGCGGCGGCGTTGGCATACTTGGTATCGCTTGGGCCTTCGGTGGCATGATTTTCGTCCTTGTTTACTGCACCGCCGGTATCTCAGGTATATCTTTTTTTTTTCTCGGTCCTTAGCATAAATAGGTAAAAGTGCTTTTGAAACTTTAGAAGCACTTTTGGAAGTGTTTGACAAAAACAAAACCATTTTTTTTATGAAATCTCAGAAGCACTTGAAAGAAATTCTTGAAAACATATGATAAGTGCTTTTGGAGGAAGTTCGAGTGACTCTAGGGTTTCAGAAGTACTTGAACTTTTAATAAATTTTAGTGTTTACATTAAAAGTGCTACTAACAAAAACTGTTACGGACTAAAAGCGCTTTATACAAAAGTACTTATAACAGAATCTAAGTCTTGTGTTTCTATGATAATTGCAGGAGGACACATTAACCCAGCTGTGACCTTTGGGCTGTTCTTGGCTCGCAAGGTTTCACTGATCAGGGCAGTGTTGTACATCATAGCACAGTGTTTGGGTGCTATCTGCGGTGTAGGGTTGGTGAAGGCCTTCCAGAAGTCATACTACGTGAAGTATGGTGGTGGAGCCAACGAGTTGTCTGCTGGCTACAACAAGGGCACTGGTTTGGGTGCTGAGATCATCGGTACCTTTGTTCTTGTCTACACCGTCTTCTCTGCCACCGACCCCAAGAGAAACGCCAGAGACTCTCACGTCCCTGTAAGCACATATCTCACTCAATTGTCAGCCATGAGATTTGAACTTGTGACTTAAATAAATTTCAGACCGAGTGTCACTACACCAAATGGTCACTGTCAGTTTTTAGCATTGCCCAATTTTTGGTTCATTTTAGGCAATTTTATTAACTCTACAAATTATTTATCGTCTTAAATTAAGGTCTTGGCCCCACTTCCCATTGGATTTGCTGTGTTCATTGTTCACTTGGCCACTATTCCCATCACTGGAACTGGCATAAACCCTGCTAGGAGTTTTGGAGCTGCTGTCATCTACAACAAGGACAAAGCTTGGGATGACCAAGTATGATCCCTCTCAGTTTTCCCAAAAATTGACTTTATTATTTTATTTTCTCTTATTAATTGGTTTTGTTTTATATCTCAGTGGATCTTCTGGCTTGGACCTTTCATTGGAGCTGCCATTGCTGCCTTCTACCACCAATACATTCTGAGAGCAGGAGCCATCAAGGCTCTGGGATCTTTCAGAAGCAATGCTTAATTAATTAAGCCTTTTAATTTCATCCATGGTTTTCAAATGGAGATTGTGTTTCTAAAGGAATAACAAAATAGAGGAGTGCAAGTCTCTCATGGTCTCAAAAGGAGAAATTTGAAGGGCTGTGGAACTGTAGATAATCACGGCTGTGGGCAAAGAGTGCTATTTTGTATCCCTCTCTTCTTTGTTATTATCTTTGCTTTGCATGTTTGTGCTATTTTCATTTCTTCTGTGTATTCTTATCTTTTATTTTATTTACTATTTTCTCTTGTTACTTTTTCAAGTGGTTGTGTATTTATATTGATGCCAGAGAAAGCTAATGAAATATGAGTTGTACCTTGTAATGCTTATCATGGTTTTAGTTTAATGAATATTCCTCAGCACAATTATCAGATTAGGTAGAGTTAATTAATCAGGTTTGGAAATGGGGTCATTTGATTAAGAGATAATGAAAGATACACTATAACTTTACGAGCACTCCACGTTTCCATTGGTAATTTGGTAATGTGATATCATATCCCATGATGAAGTGACTAGCTAGCTGGCTTTTGTTAGTACATTTCTCTTCCTAACGTTGAAAGAGCGTTGAAAGAAGTATTGAGTTCAAATCTGATCAATAGATAATTCATGAAATTATATATTTATTCATCATTAATTTGATCATATAAGAAACTAAATTAAATCCATGGAAAACGCTAATGAATCATTTTTATGCAGTTTTTTCACCTTTTTTTTCTTCTTCTTATCTATCAATCTACCTCTCTCTCGAATTGGGATTGGGGGTGTTATTTAAATTTTAATTGCAATATATCAAAACCAGAGATGAGTTGAGTTCTATACGTTCTTATCGTTTCGAATATTAAAAAGCTGCTGATGAGATTTTTTTATATCATATATTTAACTGGTGTTGATAAACATGCAAAAAAATAACAAAGATGCTTTATGTAGCTAGGGTTTCTGTGGTGGTGGTGGTCCTTGGCAGTGAGATCGATGGTGCATTTGATTTCCATTATCTTTGGCATGCAGTAGTTAGGGCCATAGCCTATAGCGACAACAACACATGTATATATGCATGCCAGGTCATTAGAGCTGGGTTTGTCTATCTTTTTAAAAGGTGGATGATGTTACATGAAATAATTATAGAGTTTTTTGCAGTTGATTATTCTATCTTATCTTCGTCGATATTCTATGGCTTTCTGGTCGTTTTCGAGGGAGGAATAAGGTAATGCCTTAAGCTGCTTGATGATGCAGATATTGCCTTAATTTAAAGACTTTTGCTGTTGGAGTTACGTATGTAATGAGAGAGATGTTTTGCCACTCGTGTCACTCTTAATCGTTAGGTTGATTAGAAAATTAATTATTTTCTAGTTTTTGGGTAATTTAATGATAGTTCATGTCCAAATGTTTACAAGCGACATAACAAATATATGAATTCCGATGCAAGAATTAATACTCTTTAATTAACCCACGAATACAAGTTCGTTACCATACTTACTAATTTTCGATAAAAATAACTTTCATTTTTTTAATTGATTGAATGACATAGGCTCATAGCATATGCTTAGGAGTATGAATACAAGTTTTGCACAATGTTAACTCTTACACACACTATTGACTATTATCTATTTTCATAAGCAGTGACAAAGCAGCAAATAAATATCATTTAGGTTATACGGTTTGTAATTTTCTTCTTTAAATTATACTTTTTCTACTTATTTGTTTAAGGTGTTTGGTGAAATACTGTTCTTACTTCATCTTCTGCATGCCTTACGGTATTCTATGAATAAATTAGACACATCATATGTTTAGTAAATTTAGTCTAAAAAAATTGGTCTACTTAGCATTAAAATTTAACGAAAACTAATGAAAAAGACTTCAAAACTTTGAATTTTAACCAAAAGCTATCATACAACTTTATTTAATGATAAGGACAAGATAATAAAAAAAAAAACAAAAACCTAAGTAAAGCGCGTGCAATACTTCATCATCGCCTCATTATTCTTCATCTCCTTCTCCTCCATCAATGACTCTCCCTGACAACAAAGCCTCTCCTCTTTCTCTCTAACAATTTTATATTTTCCAATATTTTCTTCGCATATGTATTAGACTACGGCTTGTGCACGAATTTAGTCAAATTTGTCCCTTGTAGATTATATACACAAATGTAGGATTAGGAATTTTATATTGTTTTTACACATATATTATTATAACTACACTACATATATAATTAATCTTCAACTATCGTTAAGTTCCATAAACGGTGTAGTACCGTTAAGTTCCATAAATAGTGTAATAAGTTTCATAAACAGTTTGTATGAGGACGCGCACGTCCGTGCATCTGTTTTTTTTTATTTGCTAATATTAAAATGATGTATTTTTCATTAAAATTTAAGTTTTTTTTGTCCTTTTTATTAAAATTTAAGAGTTTTTCCATTAAAATATAAGTCTTTTTCATTAAATAAATCTATAGCATGGTTTTTTTATATAAAAATAAACTGAGCCCAAATTCTTTTCATAAAAACTCCCTTAAATTTACTCTAATAAAAAAATTGTGTAGAAAAGTTTGGTGTTTATACATGAAACATAACTTTGATGGGCATTCACTATTTTGAAAGCTTCTTACGGCCAGAGTTCATGCTTCACATACCGAGCCGAGCTCAATGGATTTGAAGTCAAGGTCCGTCATCATGATTCGTATGGAATGGGTTTAAATGTTGCTATGTCCTCTAAAAGATTTTCGAAATCCCGCATTGGCTCGTGAAAGTCATTTTGATCCAACTTGCTATCTATTTTTTTTTTTTTTTTTTTTTTTTTTTTAAAGCTAGGGCCTATCCTCGAACTTCTTGTTCTTCGCCATCACCAGCATTTAGGGATGGGTTCATTTTTTTGCCGAAATCGAAATCGAACCCAAACTTCGGTTTGGTTTGGTTCGGTTCAATTTTTTTTCAATTCGTTTTTTTTTTCGTTTGGTTTTATTTGGTTCGGTTTCGGTTTTTTTAATTTTATAAAACTTGATCATTTTTTAATATGGAATTTAGAATAGAGGCTTACATTGGTTGTCTAATAATAAGAAAATGGAGAAAGTGGGAAAGTGGTTGTACATATACAAGATCATATAAACCAATTTTATGCTATCAACAACCTCAATTGCAAAGAAAAAATGATCACCGTATTCATTCAAAAAAACAAACAAATAGAGAAGATCTTACAAGTTCCAAAGCCATCCAAAACTTTCCGCTATAATCAATGAAATATCCTCCCTAATTGAACCAAGTACGCTCCTTGAAAAAGCCCTAGACTTAGTTTCAAACTTGGCAACAAAAGTTTCACAAAAATAGGCATACATTCATAAAGTGTAAAGGGATTTCGTTCGGTTTAGTTTGATTTTTTTTTTGTTTTCGGTTTTTTCAACCCACCTCTACCAGCATTGTCAATAAAGTGCCAGTCATTCATGGACGTTGCTTGGCCGAGGACTTGATCTCTTCCATGCTCCTGATGATCGCATTGTGGCGTTACTCACGCTCATCCGCGGGCTCTCTACCAAAGTCTCCCTTGAGGAGTCCTGCACGAAGGATGTAGAAGGACTCTACCGGACTAGTTTGGTGACTCCAAAGTAGGGAGAAAAAGCACACCAGCCAAGGGCATTGGAGCCCTTATCCTCCTTGGGCTTCATTGGGCTTTGGCCCACCTCGTTGATCTAATTTTGTACAAGACCAACTGACGTGTCATATCACATAACATTTTCGGACTGTATGCCAATAAACGAGTTTTATAGTAGACCCAATTGCAAACAAATGAACTGTTGCTACATCAATTGGGACATGAGTTGTTGTCCCAAAGAATAAAGTCTCGTGTCTAGGATCGAATTGGGATAGATAATCCGTCCACTATATTAAAGGGACGTCTAAAGAAGAAACGAAACAATTGTGTCGAACTTGAAAATAGAAAATAGATTACTCATTAAGAAGACATTTAGGGGTCGTTTGTTTGACCTCCTTATCTAGGATTGGACTAGCTAAGACTAATAACCCACGTTTGGCATGGCTATGGACTAAGTTAAATGGGACTAGCCCGGACTCGCATGGACTACCGACCTCGTTAAGTCGTCCTAATTAGTCCGACCCAAAAGCATGGGATTGCTAAGAACCTCAATACGCTGCTTCCCTCGCCGTCTCCTTCGCGTGAATTGGTGGGAGCGAACCGTTCTTCGTCAAAGCTATTGATCCGCCGATGAGCTTCCTGAACAAGTCTTCTCTCTCTCTCTCTCTCTCTCTCTCTCTCTCTCTCTCTCTCTCTCGGATTGATATGGGAATTGGGGGATGAACTTGGTAATTAGAGCTTCTCCTGAACTTGATCAATTTCCCTTAAAAATTGATAATTATTTCTCTTGAATTGAAGAAGAACCATCTGGCTGTCCCTTTTTTCCATGCTGATGTTGTGCCCATTGGATGCAGTCAAGAAATCCGATAAAAAATTTCAAAGCTCATAGCTTGACAACTGTGTCCTATTTCTGATGGGTGAGTGGGTCGACGCACGGGAGGGCTGAAAAAGCACTGCCCAGATGAAGATTGAAGACGATGGAACAAATTGTCAAATTCCGGTTTCGTCAAGAGGATAAAACGGTGGTGTTCTACTGGATTTGATCTTTTCTTATTTATTTTTTAATTAGTTTTTAGTTTTTCTTTTGTAAAGCAAGTGTGGATTAAAAATGAAAAAAAAAAAAAAAAAAAAAAAAAAAAAACCATTTGAGTCCTAAAATAGTTTAGTCCAGCACTGTACCAAACACTTCACTATTCTTATCCTGCTTAGTCCAAACCAAGCCAGTCCAGCTTAGTCCCTAAGGTTAGTCCAGTCCAAGATAGTCCGGTGCAACAAACGCACCCTTACATTCCATTCCAATCCCTTCTCCAAAACAAAAAATAGTAAGATTAGTAGACATATGTCTCTTCATGTCCAAACCCTTTTAAATGAAAAATAATCCATCTATACCTCTAATATACCTTGAATTTTACTAATCGATCTATCCATGTAATTCCCAAACACCAAACGAGTGCTATTGATGTTCAATGCCAAATGTTGGAATGATTTAAACTAGTGACATCCAAGTATTTTGCTTACAAAACACAAAAACAAATCTTTGTTTGAAGTAGCCAACAGAATGAGATGTATATCACATACAATCAAACTCTTGTGATTTGGAAGGTGCATTGCTCAAACATGTGATGCCCTGAACCAATTAACAAGGATCTTGTGTATGCATTAAGTGAAGCCTCAGTGCCACTGTGTCACACAGAGAGAGAGAGAGAGAGAGAGAGAGAGAGAGAGAGAGAGAGAGAGATGAACAAAAAGCTTTGAAGGGTGTGATGAGTCATGATTGTAATGTTAGAGTGGAGAGTGAGGATCAATTTTTCATTGTGACCGGAACGCAGGTGACATATCATATGTTTTTATATAAGTTGTGAGAAATTTTAGTTTTTAAGTTATTAATTTTTTAACACACATATCCCACTATTTGTATAGTGACACGTGGTGTATCACTTCGTATTCCGATCACATTGAAAAAATCTCCCAAGGGAGAGGGAGAAAGGAAATATAATTATTTGGGGTTAGTGAAATTGGCAATGGCATGCGTTTAAACATGTGCAATAATGTCAAATATCAAGGCCGGTGACACGCACACAAAGCTTGGATGCCCATTATGATTACAATTATGCACATCATGAAATGGATATATACGGACGTTGCCTTTTCTGTCCCTCCAATCTTAGAAACCTTCATAAAACCACATCCACGCTTGTTTCCAATGCATGTATAACTGTACTTTTACGGTATTACAAGAACACTTTAAATGAACTTTTTTTTTTATAATGATAATTAAACTAGACTTAAACTTGATTAAGAAAATTTATTTTTGTACTCGAAATTCTGTATTCAACTCCCCTTCTCATAGCATTTTTGATAGAAGCATACAAATCAGAGATATAAAACCACATGTGCGAGAGATTTTTTAGTATGCGAGATATAAAATCATATGTCATTATATAAGTGGAGGGACACAATATAACGGTAAGAATGACATTTTTATTTTTACTTACATTGTCCGGCCAAAAGATGTTTTACATCTCGTCCATTGGAGAACTTACCAACAAAACATCCAAACACATTTCGAAGGATTTGGCGTCTCTCATTAGGGATGCTCTTAAAAAATAGAAGGAAGACTTCGGAAACCTAAACAGAAAATAATTAATGAGATGGGGTGAGAAAAGCGGTTTGCATGTGACAACCATGAATTTAATTAGTATGTTTATATGATTGTGAAAACCTATCAATTGAGTAAGGACATAAAGGTTTGGAGAAGATTAATTATATTCCACGTCCCCACTCATGTGTAAAATTAAGGCACTCAGGTAGAGGAAAAACGAGATCAATAGACTACAGTGGTAACTAGTGAGGGTAATCAGGTTGTCCACAAATTTAAATGACAATCATACCCGCTACTAGGCCTGGCATTTTGGACCCGACCCGACCCGTTAATATTAGTATTTGGGTAGATGCTTAACGGGTCGGGTCGCTAACAGATGAATCCGTTAACAACCCGTTAAATAACGGGTCATAAGATTAATTATATTCCACGTCCCCACTCATGTGTAAAATTAAGGCACTCAGGTAGAGGAAAAACGAGATCACTAGACTACAGTGGTAACTAGAAAGGGTAATAAGGTTGTCAACAAATTTAAATGACAATCATACCCGCTACTACTATAGGTCACAAATTTCCAACCAAACTGGCATGCTAGATGCAACTTCTCAACGATGTAATGCTCCATAAAATATGCAACAAACCTAAGAGTTGTTGGTCTAGCGGTCAAGTCCTTGGTTTGCTATCAAGTGGTATGGGCTTCGATTCTCTCCCACAGTACCCACCTAGCAAATGCTAGAGTTTCTCGCTCCCCAAGTGTTGTGGGGTCAGGCAGAGGACCTAGTGATTAGTCGAGTCAAGACCTCGGATAGATTAGTTTTAAAAAAAAAATGCAACGAAATTGACCTTGAAAAGGATATTTCTAGAATTTAGACATGTTTATTAGGGGATGGGGAAGATCAATAGAGTACACCATGTCACCACCATCATTCTGTTCCCTCCCGGACCTCTTTTTCATAACCAAAATTCTAGTCCAAGCAACCACCACCCCCTCCTAGGATCTTATAAAAGCCACACTAAAGCACCCACAAGTTTCATAGGAAAACACTAACTACTACTACTACTACTACTACTACTTCATTAGCAAGCCTGAAAAAATGCCTTCAAGGGTTTCCATCTTTCTCTTCTCTTCTCTGACCTTTCTCTCCGTTGCTTTTGCTGACGAGAGAGCCCCCCACGGCCTTGCCAGAGCAAACCCAACGGCAATTTCACCGTCAGCATATGATTTCTTCAATCCAACGTCGCAAAACCCCATTTCCAAAGACCCATGTGTTGCATCCAGTTGCTCACCCTTGCATGTGGCAGCTCAAGTGCAAGCAACAGAAGCACACGAGAGCAAATACTCTACATCAGAGAATGGCGGTACAGGATACGGAGCTGCTGGGGTTGCTGGCATTGTGTGCGGTTTAGCATTTGCAGTCTTTCTGGCAATGGGGGCTTACCATGTGTTTGTCACACGCAGATCACATATGAGTCGAGCCAAAACAGTTCAACCCGATGTATGAAGTTCTCTTCTCACTGCATGAACCATCATGGCTTGACCAAGCCATCTACAAGACTACGACCCTACTTGGATCTCTCTCTGATCCATCTATCCTCCACTGTACTAAAACCAGATTATGTAGTATGTATCTATAATCATTAGTGACCAGTGCACGGTATTTACTAGTAAAAAGTATTTATTAAATGGTAATTAATTTCGTTCACCTTTCAGCATTCAAGCAACTAAGAAACCAAATGATTACTAACGCAATCCACATTGAGAGCAGTATGAAAGAAAATGGAGGTCACATGTTAACAAGTTAAATGGCAAGTAACATACAATAATGAAAGTAAAAAATAAAAAAAATGGTTTCATGATTCTGTCCTACAATTTCTAAAAACCGTCAACATCGAACTCTTATCATAACTATGGATACAAAAGTACTCTACCTTTGAGCTAGAATCCGCAAACGCTTGTGTCCGCTTTTTTCAAATGGATGAAAGGCATTCCTAAAGTAAACCAAAGGTGTCACAAACAGCAGAAAGGAAAGTCACAGTCAAGCCCTAGGTGAGGAATTTGTAGTAACAACCATAAAGCTAGATATATGTTTAGTTAGAGAGCAACTTCCAATGGTCGCAATGGAGCAATGGAAGAAAAGAATCAGATGGATTGGTTTGACAATAAGGGCCAAAACCATTCGGGTTCCCTTTTTTGTATTATCTATCGTACATCTTGAGGTGTCCTGAAAGTCACGAATCATGAAGAGACAAGCATATTCACTGATATAAATTCAAAAATAAAAATATAGTTTGCCAGCAAAATTATCATGCCTTTGAAATCATGGTCTGGTTGCTCAAAATATGCAAAAATGCAAAAGTGGGGCAAGTTCAGTTTAGCATGTATTAATGTCACAAAAACAGTGCAGTGCGTATATCTACCATCCAGATGAACTAAGAGACTCGATCACAGGTCGAAATGTCTGGTCCACAGCTTTGTTCCAAAGGTGCGCCAACTCTGCACGAGATTTCCTTCCAAAAATGGGCTCTGTAATCTGCAGAAGTTTGAAAGTTGAAATTATTAGAATTCAATCACAGCAAGCTAGGAGCTAAACAATTCAGTGAACATTCATTCTGTGTCAATACACACTTATTGGCAAGTAAAGTTCACAGTTTCCTGCTACATGATAAGTTTGATAGAGAAGACCCAAGAAACAAGCCAAATACGCAAATGCACAGAAGTCCATAACATAAAGGCATAAATCCCAAGTTCGCTTTCGACCAAAAAACATCCCAAGTGCGCAAACTCACTTGAATAGTTCCTGTTCTGAAAATATTGCCAAAGCAAAAAGGATTCTAAACTCAACCGCTTATTCTTCAACTTTAATGAGCTAAGAATTTTATGATTCACCAACTTCTATTACACAAGCAATAGCTGCATCAAAAAAATTTAAGCCAAAATTAACCTAGGTCAACTTCATTTTTCCTCCTAAATGCACCTCATTAAATGTTTAGGACTCAATAATTCTTCCCATAATATCATTAATGGAAAAGCCAGTATTTAGATTTACAAAAACAAGTACGAAGGTCATTTTGGATTTTGCCTACTAATTATTCCTATAATTAGCAATGAACAATGACAGCTGACCATGAACAATTTCAAGAAAGTAATAACTCTTTTCTTAAAGTAATGGATATTCCGCCAAGTAGATCATTAAAAGGTCATGTATAAACTAGATTAGACACATCCTCAGTTCATTGATCCTATATTGCAACACAATACTCATAAGTCCGCTAATGTTTTCTATACATAATCAAGAGAATTGCTAACGATTATGACACACCACATTTCAATTGATCCCATTCCCAAAAGCATGTACCATTTTGCGAGAAGACGCTGCTTTCTTTGCTATTACTGCTCAATTAACAAATGTCATATAAGAAACAAACATTTCTATCAAGCAACCATTAAGACCCTAAATTGTAAAAAAAAAATCATGTATGTAATGCCTTAGATATTTGTGATTATTACAATTGAATTAGATGTATATGTCGAGCTATACGCCTAACTATGAAATTACAATTGTACATCATCAAAGTCAAAGTTTTTCATATCAACACATTCCAATAATCTTCTGCTAAGTTACAGGAGAAAGGGAGACAGAAAACCCATACATTTACTAGCCGAAATCAATAAGTACAGTTATCCATCCCCTGATTTTCCCACCGTTTCATTCCCCACATAACTCGTGAATCGCGATCATCACCAATTCCGTTCTACATCGTTATAGACTTGTAGCACAACACCCATTGCAAAAGTTTTCTAGTGTTTTAAGAATCACCCCGTTATTGACATGGTCATGTAGAGAAAATGATTATCATATACAAAATAAAAAAAGGAAAACTAATGAAAAGGGTTTAAAACTTTGAGTTTTAACGATAAGGACAAAATAAAGGGTAAAGTGAATAGTACCGGAATTGATTTTTTTTGTTTAAAAATGTGATTTTTCGTTAAAATGAACAGTACCGGAAGTTTTTCGTTCAAGTGTTAAAATTCCTAATAAAATAAGATAAAAATAATCAAAATATATTTCCACAACAAATGAGCCAAGTACGCTGATTAAGCAATCCTAATCCTCCCCAAAACCTCTTCAACAGGTTAATATGACTAATTGGGAAAAGCTACAAATCAACAAGATTAAGACTCTACACACTAAAGCTAGGGTTTTCAGTCGCCGTAGCACAATAATTAAACAAGGAAATTGGAAACTACCTGGGAAACTCGTAGAGGTTTGACGCCGGAAATGGAGTTGTAGATGCACCTGCGCTGCTCGAACACAAGGATCCCCGTGAATATGCTTCCGAGTGCAGCGCCCAGTAGACGCTCCTGCATTTTTCAAATTTTGTTCATACTAGAAAACCACGAATCGAAATCAAAATTTTCGAATTTGTAATTTCGAACCTGAGCAAGAACGCTAATCATGGCGGATGCGTGTGTTATATGGGGCTGAATGATTTGATTTCTTCAAATTTCTGTGCAGATGGAGGATGCTATGGGTAGCTGATTTTGTTTAGCTCGGGCGACGAGGAGGACCTGATTTGGGCCGGGTTAAGAATCTTGACCCGTATTGGGGGGGGGGGGTACGAGATTGATTAAAAAACCTTTCATCAAAAACACTTTCTGTTATTTTAAAAGTACTTTCATACACACATTTATCCTCCGAGGGTTAAAAACGCTTTCAGATAACAAAAGGGCTCTAAGAGAATGCAGTGTTAAAATCTCCGGTTGAGCATTGTTATGTTAGCCCATATTTGAGGTGAATACAATCTCAAGAATCTCTATTTATCTTAAAATGATCTTCTTTTGAATGCACTATTTGAAAAGTTGAGGTTTCACTCTAAAATTAATTTCAACGGAAAAAAGTAATCACACTCCATATAAACTTATTTACAAATTCTTAGCTTTTCAAAGTAAGACATTGTTGAATATTTGAGACAACTTTTGTTTTTTCAAAAAGTTTTTTATTGTTCGGCTGTTTGGTAAAGTTGTTGTGTTGTGGTGTGAGAAAGTTAATTTAGAGCTAAACTTCAACAGTAGCTACGATGCTGCATTCATTTTGGCTTTTAAGCGAACCAAATTGAAAAATGCGGAGGAGTTAACGCAATTTTTGAACTACCAAATTAAAGATATGCAACTCAAATGGTCAAAAAATGTTTATCTTAAAATCCTCCTCCCAATAATGCCTACGTGAAGGAAAAAAAGGGCTAGAGTGCTTCTTTCTTCCATAAAAACCAACTTTTTAGAACAAGGATAAGGATTAGAGCAAGACCAAATTGGTTCATCCTTCCACTTCTCCCAAGTTGAGAAAATGGGGCAGACAATGTAGGGAAGGCGTTTTGCATGCGAGTCCCCTCTGCCAAAGCTCGGCAGCACAGCCACCCAGTGTCATGTGACTGTCGCTGGTTGCGAGACCTTTTGGATTCCGTCTCCATGAACCGCAGGATTATGCAGGACCAGTCCAACAATGACTTGGTGCCCAAAAGGCAAAAACCCTCCTTCCTCATAAACTCACTAGTACTTATATCATGCACGTAAACCCATAGATAAACCCTCTCTATATAAACACAATGGCACATGAGAATGTACATATATACACGCTGCAATGAATATATTCTGCAATAGTTTTATGGTGCTTCGAGGTATCTGATACTTTAGACTCTGCAAAAATTTGATGGTGCTCCGGAGTGTCTCATACTTTGGAGGACCATATAGGAAACCTCCGTTAGACAAAAGATCTTTACAGGCTTACAGCCTTGATGTTGAATTCATAACTTGGGTTGGAAGTTGGATGTTGAAACTTGGAAGAAGTTATAATTTGGTTAGACAACCATATCAAATTTATGAGAGAAACTTAATTACATGCAACTAGTGGAAGTACTCATGATTAATTAGTTTGGGTTAGTGTCATATTGACGTCCTAGTTGTATGTAAGTTCTTCTCCAAATTTAGAAGGCAACATTTTTTTGTTTTGCAAAGGATACAATCTCAAATTTGTTCCTACTTTGAAAAAGAAATTACAATTCTGCATTCTTCTTTGAATCTCAAATTAAGTTCACTTGTACATTTTAGATATATAATTTGACAGAACATTTCATCCAAAAAGTCTATGTCATTTTTCTTTATAAGAGTTTTGCTAGTAATTGTTGTCCATACACGTGTGAGTAACTGTCATCCATTAATGAACTATGAGATCCGCTTGCATCGACGACTAAAATCCCACTCTTATTTAAGTGATTGTTCTAACTCATCTCTTCATTGACTCACTAGAAATTATATCATGTAAACTCAAAAACCCTTTATATATCTATTATATATTAAGCAAAAGCCCCAATTTGGGGTCACGCATGGCGACAAAATTTTGGGGTCACCCCATTTGACAAAAAATATTAGGACAAAATTGCCCCTTAACAAAAAAAAATCCAAAAGCAGCCCAATATGATATATCAAATAATGTAAGGGTAATTTGGTAATTTGATTATCATAAAATATAATATAAATATAAGTAGGAAGAGAGAAAATAATAAAAAAATGAAAGGATAAGTGAAAGTTGATGATGCCCATGTGAAAGTTGATGATGCCCATGTGAAGGGGAAAGAAAAATATAATAAAAAATAAAGAAAATCATGAATATTGTGTTTAAAACATTTTAAAAGACGCGTAGTGCTAGTGATAAATTAGTAAAGTTTTTTTTTTAATTTTAAAAATTAGTACCTTATAATAGGCTGACAATAATGTGATTCAATCAGATGTTGTGAATAGTGATTTTGGTGTCACCAAGCTGTTCAAAACATCTTAAGAGGCGTGTAATGCCGGTTATAAAAACAAATCTTTCACATGTTGACAATAATATGATTAAATTACATTAAATTAGTTGCCAAATGATTTTTTTTTTTAAATAACGATATTATCTACACTAAAGGGGAGATGTGACAGCTCGACCCGAAATAATTTTATCGACGGGTGGATTGACTATTTTGCCCTTGGATGTTAGTGGGTGTGTGTGTGACAAGTATGAAGATTTTAGTCCAGTTAAGTGATTTCCTAAGTTTTCGGATTCAATGGGACTAAAGCCTTGTTTAGTTGTTTGTTTGGTTGGTTGGACCACACACACACACAGAAAATAACACAAACACTCTTTCCTCTCTCCCGTTGACTTTCTCTCTCTCCTTCCTCTCGCATTTTCTGCAAATTCCGCACGAGTCGTACGGACAACCTTCGAACCAGCCATTTCAACACGGATCGAGACTTTGAAGGTTAGTTTCATGTTTCTTGCAAGCTCCTGATTTCATTCGTACCATTTTTAGGACGTGAAACCTTCATTTACCCAAAAAACAGTAACTCCATTTTCATGCATTATTCATGTGGTCGTAAATATGGATGTTTCAGGAGTTTTTAAGCTTGCAGGAAGCTTTAGGACTTCCTTACGAAGCTCGGAGAAGAAAAACCAAAGGATTTGAACGTAAGGAACCCCATAAAATCAAACCTCCGATCCTAGTACTGTTCACCAACTTTTTATCTAAAGATTTTCTTTGATTTTCAAGCTCACAGGGAGCTTTAGGAGGTTCTCACGATGCTCGGAGTGCATCGTTGGTAAATTTTGGGCTACGGGAAGCTTAGATACGGGAAGTTGCAGGTGTGGCCGGATTATCGAAGTTTCTCCGGCGAGTTTCCTACGACTTTGGACATCGAGACAGGTATAACGTGGTTCTACATGTCATAAGCTTCATTTTGGTACCAATTGCGTAGAAAATGGTTGAAAAACAAGTGAGAATAAGAAGTTTAAAGTTTTGCCCAGTTTCCGGCGCCGGCGACGGTCGTCGAAGTTCTGAGGAAGAAGACAAAGAATATTCCGTCAAAATTGACGGAATATTCTAACGGCGTTAGTTAGTTTTGACGATTTCTGTTAGGATTAGACGGAATATTCCTAACGGCATCACTGTTTCTGTCCCGTGTGCCAGGTACGTGCCGCGCGTGGGTGGCGATTCTGGCAGTGCCTTGGCCAGCGCGTGAGGGCGCGTTGGTGGTCGAAAAAATATTCTAAAAATATGGGGTTGATCCTGAGGTTGTGTAGATCATTTTGGTATATTCACACACCTCAATTGAGCAATGTATGAGAAGTTATTTCTTAGTTTCGTTTATGTGCTTTAAAATAACGTATTTATAGTTGTTTCTCACATATGCGAGACCTATCCGGAGGACGAGCGTAGCCAGGCTAGGCACGGGGGCTACGATCCATCTACTTACCAATGAGTGGGCTTTTGTTTTCTGTATATACCTATATACTATGTATTTTTCCCAGAATATGCATTTTAAATGCTTTTAGCAAAGAATTGCCATGCCAATATATTTCATACTATTGAATATGCATTATGAATTGTATGCGCATGATTGTTGGTACTGTGGGCGCTCAGGTAAGTTCCAGGTAAGTTTATGTGTTGTTAATAAGAAGTTGAGTTATGAAGAGTATGATAAGATGCATCGAGAGCTCATTAACCTGCACCCCGGTGTTAGTGCTCCCGCCCAGAGTTAGGGGCATAGTATTTCACGTGATGTTCACCTCCCGCACCACACGCTCATCTTGGATCCAAGTTAGGTGCACAGGCCTGTTGTATAGACCACTTTCAGTGGGTTCGACTCGTAGGTGACCTGCGATCATTCGCACAGTCTTCACGTGATTGTAGCACTAGAGCGTATTGTTTATACCCAGTCCTGTCGTATAGACCACTATAAGTGGGTTCGACTCGTGTGCAGGCATGATTTATGAGCTAGAGTTCAGCTGACGAGCTGTTGCAATTATTATTGCATTTGAATTACTTCCCTGATGATTCGATTAGTATGACATGACATGGCATGGCATATTCATGATTTCTTTGCATATATTTGATGATGATGGTTAAGTTGAGATTTAGTATATGTATATACTATTTTCTGGGAAAGTATACAGGTTTTACGGCGAGGGGATATAAATGTGATTTGAAATGGTTTTCGAAAAGCTTTGTTTTTGCCCACTCACGTTTTTGTTTTGCGCCCCTCCATGTATTAGGTAGCTTTGTTGGTGGCATCTGAGGCTGCAACAGTGATTCTGACAGACCATCACCTATGTAGGACCCTTTGGGTGTTTTTATTTAAGTACTCCTTATGTTCGACTGCACCTAGACTAATTATAATCTGATTATGTTCGCACTCCTTGGATTTGGTTTTTAATTATTCGTATTTCTTCTTATTTTAATGCTTCTGCAATGTGTACATGGCTACGTCACTCTCACGTGACGGCCAGCATGCCTCGATCTCGGTCGGGGTGTGTCAGGAGAGGGTGGGCTTAGCCTCACAATGGGCTATCAATAATGTGATTCAATCAGTTGTTCATTCAATATTATTTTCTCTATTTTTAAACGTGTTCAAAACATTTTAAGTGGTGTATAATGCCAGTTATAAAAAGGTCTTTCGCAAGCGGATAATAAAGTGATTAAATTAGTTGTCAAATGATTTTTTTTTTTTTTTTAACAAACGATGTTATCTACACTAAGGGGGAGGGGGTGAGCTTAGCCTCACAATGGACTAGCAATAATGTGGTTCAATAAATTGTTTATTAAATATTATTTTCTCTATTCTTAATGTAAATTATATAGAGACCGATTTTATTATGTGAATTCAGCTGCTTTAATTGGTTTATAAGGGTAATAAATTAATTGTCAAATGATTTTTTTTTAACAAATGATATTATCTACACTAAGGGGGAGGGGGTAAGCTTAGCCTCACAATTGGCTAGCAATAATGTGATTCAATCAATTTTTTATTAAATATTATTTTCTTTATTATTAATGTAAATTCTATAGAAACCGATTTTATTATGTAAATTCAGCTGCTTTAATTGGTTTATGAGGGCTTTCTTCTAGTATGATCTAAAATTATTCATTTACTTCAAATATTTAACTTTCTTTTTTGTCAATTTACGCATATAAATACATTCAAAAAAATACCTTTTGCACGCGAGTGAGCGCGTGCATGAAGGCTAGTAACTAATAAATGTAATGGCACATGAAAAAGTACACACAACATGCTCATTTTCTATATAAATTGACAAAGACTTACATCTAAAACCTCTTGTGAATCTCTATAAGAGCTATGCAAGTGCAAGTAGCAATCGTTTATCCGCACATGAGTGATTGTCAACTATTAACGCATTGTGAGACCTACTTACTTTAATAATTGATATCTCACATAACAATTTGTCGTAATCATTTCCAATTCTCCATAAAGCAACACATTTATGATTTGAATTTCCTAAATTTTGAACAACTAATAATTTAATGCTCTATAGTAATCTGGGACGGGAAACAAATGTGAAGACTGAAAGAGGCCAAGAAAGACGGTTTTTGAAGAACTAACTGTTCTTATGTCATAGGAACATGCGGACCTACTTGGAATGTATTTTGTGTGTCAAGTCATTCATTATGCATGTGTTTGGCTGCTTTTTTGGGAGAAGGATTCTGTTTCGGATGTAAACCCGCACAAGGGACCTCAACAAAGTCAAAACACAAGAAATAAACCTCACTACACTCTCTCTCAAATCCCCACACTTACGTTTCCTTTTAGGACATTTTCAGTGAGGGGTTCTATATAGGACTGTAAAAATGATGGATATAGTTCATTTTAGAGCTCCGAGAAATGTTTGGGGCTTTATAAAAGATTCTCTCTCAATGAACGACTATTTCTTTCGGACTCTATATGAGGCTATATATATTTATTTATGTAATAATTTGATTATGCGATAAATTGTTTTTATGTTAACTTTTCTTAAGTTGATTTTTGGACGTGTTATCTTAATTTATTTATTTTTTTATAAACATTTCAACTTAAAAAAGTTCTAATTCTGACAAAATTAGATTTCAACATTTATGAACTGTTCG
The DNA here is from genome assembly GCA_036320875.1 of Cotoneaster glaucophyllus. Taxonomy (NCBI): domain Eukaryota; kingdom Viridiplantae; phylum Streptophyta; class Magnoliopsida; order Rosales; family Rosaceae; genus Cotoneaster; species Cotoneaster glaucophyllus. Next base: position 12,110,230 of record CM070058.1, on the reverse strand, counting down.
TTGGATTAGATTCTCTTATCTCAATCTCATCAATTGAAAGATACAAACCTCCACTTCGGTCTCTAATATAATTTGATTTTCACGTACAACACAACAATTTACCTATCACCAATTGGTAAATTAGTATCATACAATTTTGAAAAAAATTATTTGAAAATTTCACCCACCAATGCCCATGAACGTTAAATCAACTTGAAATTTTAATTCTTATGGAATTTAAAACAATCATTAATTAGCCAAATTACAAACAAACACAGTCAAATGTTTCATCACATTATAAGGGGAATTTTAGGAATATAAAATTTTGTAATCCGTCATAAAGAAAAATTTAATGAATTTTTGTTGTTGTTAAAACCCAGTAAACGGGTTTAAGTCGGAAAAAATAAAAAACAAAAATAAAAAAATGTTCACACACATTTTTTGTGTAGGCATATACTACGACATTTTTTTGGAGCTCCTTCAAATTTGGAACCTGTGGAAGAAAAAAAAAACAGTGGCAATGGTGACTCTTACATGTGGAATAAAAAAAACTGTTCACGTGTTTTAACAATGAAGTGCAAGCCCATTTATTCACACTTTAGCTTTGTGTTAACTAATTTTTGTCAGTGTATGTATGTACTATTGTTTCACTATGAGAAATGCAAAGGATATATAAATATTAGATGACAAATTTTTTTTTCGTCCCTTCAAATTTAGAGCCGTGTGCGATTGCATTTTTCGCTCCCTTAAAACCGCCTTTGATTATGGCAATGATGACTTTTCCTTGACATGTGGAAGGAAAAAAACAATAAACATGTTCTTACAATGAAGTGCAGACCCAATTTTGTCACACTTTAGCTTTGCATTAAATAATCTTTGTCTGTATACATGTACTATTTTTTCATTGTGAGGAATGCTAATGAGACTTTTAAAGTGAGACGTCCTATGAGCTCTCTAACAACTCATAATTTAACGTCAATTATCATGTCAATTTTATAAAATATTGTGCAAAAAATATAAGATGGGAGTGTTGAAAATCTCTTTAGCATCTCTCTTTCACTGTTCTTTTTTTGTCGTGTCAGAAAGTCTTTAAAAGATTTTGAAACTTGGGTTCTCATTGTTTTCCTGAGAATCCTAGATTTTATGAACAGCAGAAGCAGAAAGCCCTGTGAGAAAAAGCGGCTTTTTATTTCAAGGTGAAAAGTGAAAACCCGAGGGAAAAGCACACCACGTTCTCTATCAATTATCATCATTCACATTCACTACCTGGGTTTTGAGGACTTGAGCAGCTCCCAAGTTTTGAACTTGTTCATGCGGATGTTTCTGAGATTCCCATGGGAATCCCTTGGGACGTGGGATTTTTGTGATTTTGTCTGCCAAGTGTGAACGAAATGTTGGGCTTATTGACAATGCGCTTGTTCTGGTGGCAACAGCTGCCTCTGCTTATTCTCATCCATCTTTTGGAACCCAGCAGAACAAGCTACAAAGTTTACGGTACTTCTTGTCTATGTATTTTTTATTCGAGCGGTATTCTAATCTAATCTAAACTGCGGGAAAGGGGATTCGAACTTGGGTGCAGAGCGGGAGCACGTTGCCTTAGCCAACTTGGTTATTATCACGTCTGCTTGTGCCCCTTATTTGAGTCATAGGATGAAACTTCTCTCCTCCTTGATATGCTGTTTTGAATATGTAAACGGTGTTTAGAATTGTTTTGGATTTCGGAATTCCTTTTAAACTGATATGCTGCAATTGCTCTTCTCATTGATTTATTTTTTGGTCTGAAAGGATACGGTTTTGTTCATGTTCGAAATGGTTTGGCTAGGCATGCGATTGACGCAAAATGTGCATGATGTTTAGGCTGTCATATTCTTACTTTGCTGAATCTTCTTTGCGATTGCCATTTCGAAGAATGCTGATTTCTTATTGTTTTGTTTTCCTCTCTGAAACGCATAGCTGAAGCTCTACTAACTTTCAAGAGTGATAGTGGAAGCCCACAACTACTCAACGGTCGAATTGGAAGATGTCCTTGTCTAACACAATGGAAAATTGTCAACTGTCATAAACTGAAGGACCCATGTGTTGTTTCTTTGTAAGCTCTCTCTCTCTCTCTCTCTAGCAGTGCAGAAGTAAATAGTATATGATGATTCATCAAACATATTCAAAGTAGAACAATTGTTGCCTTCATAGCATCAATATAAGACGCAAGTGAATAATTTGATTACTGCCAGGAAATTAACTACAAATTAAAGTTTTGTAGTAATGCATATCAGTACTTGTGTTGAACATATATTGAAACTAGCCAAAAAGTTAATCCCCTGTTTGTAACAACATGCTAGTTTTACAAACCGGCTCCTCGGGGACCTGTATATTGTATTGGATCGTGATACAATTACCTTCTATGGGTTTTACTTCAAGATTCCAAGTTAGTGTATCATGTTCAACTAGTTACATAAAACCAATGTTTTAAAAAACTAGCCTCGGGGCGCGCCTAGGGCGCCTTTGAGGCTGGGCGCGTAGGCTAACGCCTCTGTTTTTGTTGGAGTGGGTGGAAGGCGTCGCCGGAGACGCCTATGCGTGCCTCAGGGGATTTTATTTTATTTTTTATTTTATTTTTTTATTTTTTTTTAACTCCCAAACCCAAATTTTGGGTAGTGTTTTAACTGCCTCATCCCTCTTCCTTGCACTATCGTCTCTCTGCCTTTTTTCTGAATTTTTTTTTTTATATAATGGATGTGTGTGCTGTCTGCATGTATTGTTATATGTGTGCTCATTGTGTTTTTCATCATCTATTTTATATATATACATAATATAATATATGTATATATATTTATAATATATGTGTGTGCTCAGGGTGATTATTGATTTTTTTTTAATATAATATATGTGTACGCTCAGTGTATATATTAAAAAAATTTGGTCCCGTGAGGCTTCGCCTCACGTCTAGGCTGGGCTATCCCTTGGACGCCTCGCCTACGCCTCACGCTTTTAATACATTGCATAAAACACATTGTGTGAAATCCCCATTCAATTTTTGTTTTACAGTACTACCAATGTAACTGAGGAGACAAAGTTTATGGTTTTTGTACTGAGGAGCTTTATGAAGACTGCCACCAGTCTAAAATAATTTTCTTATAGATATGGACCTAACCTTTTGAGCTTTGACGTATATTGCAAGTACCTTAGATGTTATACTTCCAACAGGTTTTCTGGTATCTGTTCAGTTCCCCATTGGGCTAACGCAGTCAGTTTGCCACCTTTTGTTCCAAGACTTCTCGTTACACACTCTTCAATTCAACTACAAAAAGAGCACCATAAACCAAGAAGCAGGAGTATAGCAGCCATAGTTGATGGGGATAATGGTTCTCCAACACTCACACCTGTGGAAAAAGTTCGTGGTAACCATTCAACAAAACCAAAAGTTGCAGCAATTATTGGTGGAGTTGTTGCCACTCTGCTTGTGATTATTGTAGTGATGCTCGTTTACATCTGCTTGATGCGTGTAAAAAGATTAACGAGGCAAACATCTGAGACAGTGTCATCTGCACCATCACCCCCTGGTAAGTTAGCTCATAACCATTTGAGGAAATTTTCGGTCCCGAAAGGATGTAAAATGACTCAAATGAGGAAACATCTAACTGCATTGATCATTAGCCAAAGAATTCCTTGGATTCCTTGCATTGCATATGCCTTCAGCCTTCAGGGAAGTTTATTGAAAGAGGAACGACATTAAACATGTGAAATATCAGTTGCCTTGCGTATTCTTGTTGAGTCTTAAATGATGAACAATACAACTTTACAGACACTGTTTCGAAGGCTTCAAAATTGAAACAGCACTGGGCTAAGTAATGAGTTTCTGGCCACACACACCACTCTGGTACAATATGGACATGCCTTTCTCAAGTTGGTGCTTCCCAAACAGGTCCTCAAGATAAATCAATTCGTTTCTTCTAGGAAAGGGAGCAAAGCATCTATGTGTTTTGATTATCTGTATTTAACCACTATGCATTCTAATTAACCCAAAAAGAATAAAAAATGGTGGAATACTCCTAGCTAGAAGGTCCAAAGTTGGCATTATGAGGTGCGTCTCGTAGAATTCAGTCCTAGTGTACGTCACTTTTGTATAAAAGTACTCTCTATCATCGACGCTGTATTAAAAACTTACAGATGTAACAGTAGGATGTGACTGAAAATGATGCGAAGTTAGTTCATGCTCAATTGATAATGTTGTACAAGAATATTAACTGGTGTTTCTATCTGTTAAGGTTGCGGTTTGGCTCACTGTAAGTTTGGTGATTTGGTTTCTTTGATTTCCTTCAGTTCAGTGGGAAAGAGGGGACGCATCTCCCTACGCCGTTGCTCATTCTCCTTACAGTGCACCAAACTTGAGGCAACTCACCATATTGGAATTGGAGCAAGCGACGTGCAATTTCAGTGAAACTAATATCATAAGCCAAGGTAGATTTGGTTTGGTCTACAAGGGATTACTCCAAGATGGGACTATTGTAGCTATCAAGAGACGCCTACATGCCCCAACTCAGTATTTCTTTCATGAGGTATGCAAGTTCCGATTCATGTATCTTATCTAGTAAACCATGACTTTCTTAGTGAGGTAGTGCCTAGAAAATCGTTTCGTAGCAACTTCTGAGCATTCTGACTTCTTTTGATCCGATACAGGTGAAGCACGTAGCTCGTGTCAACCACATGCATATTCTCAGGCTTATTGGTTATTGTCAAGATGCTACTCAACAGTTACTTGTATATGACTATCTTCCAAATGGAAATGTTGGGAATCATCTATACGGTACTCTCTCTCTCTCTCTCTACACGCTTTCACTCTCTTTCGTTCTCTCTCTCCCGCTCTTTAACAACATAATTATGCAGATGCTGAAGGTTTGCCTATTGGAAGGTTGGGCATAAGGCAAAGGCTATCGATTGCTTTGGGAGCAGCCAAAGGTACATCACCTGCTTCAAGTTCTTTCAGCAAGTCTCTTTTGCATAAAATAATTGAACTTTCCTCTTTCATTTATTTTGCACAAGGACTTGCACACCTTCGCAGTTTGGTGCCCCCTCTTCTGCACATGCATTTTAGAACAAGCAACGTTCTTCTGGACGAAAACTTTACTGCCAAGGTGTCTGATTATGGACTAACCAAATTGCTAGTGGCTCATCATGCTGGCTCATCTTCAGCCGTTGATTGCTTTGTTGACCCAGAGTATGTAATCTTATCTTTAAAGTGCTAAGTCTGTATGGTAGATGGTAGGATGCGGATAGCACCTCTTTGTGCCTGTAATGCTATTTGTCACTAACAATCAAGATTGCTTGATGTGCAAGAATTGCCTGCGAGGAATATAAGAGTAAGTTTCCTCGTCCAACTTATTCTCCAAAGATTCCGCTGTCAATTCCTTTCAGGTCATTTTCGCGCGTTAAGCGATCTAGATTGGCAAAAACAATCTAGCACTTAACAGTACCCTTTGGTCGCTCTATTTTATAATTCTATGCTTTTTTAAGTCAATTTAGCAGAAAGTAACCCTAGTTAAATTTTCTCATGGATATGCTTGACAAAGCATACTCGTTATGGTGGCTAGTTGCCGTAGCATCACCATCAGAATAATGCGTACTTTTAATAACTAGACTACAGAAAGTGACTTCTTGCAAGGCTGCTGGATATTCTTTTCCCCTCCTAGCATCTGATGCAATTCAGCAGGTTCCACCCCCGTTGTAAATTATACTGCCCTAACAGAACTTATGTCGAGTTCTACAACCATTTGAGTGCCAAAATCAAGATTAGAAGTTGATTGTATTACGGTAATATGATTTAACTTTCTTCTAGTACTACATTGAGCAGCTAGTAGCAATCTGCTTCTGAGTGCTTCATCAAGTTGCGCCTCTCGTTCTTATAGTGGAAGTTGCTTCGAATTTTAAGTAGACTAATTCGATTGAAGAAAAAACTTCAGATATCTTGGTCTTCCAATCATAACGAAGTATGCTAAAGCAAAAACTTCAGATACCATTCATTCTAAAACTATGGTTTTTGTGTTTAGATTGATTTATTGATAATGTCTATATCTAATCTACTCTTTTTTTTCTTCCCTATAGGTTAGATTCATCAAAGAAGTTTTCAGAGAGAAGTGATGTTTACAGTTTCGGGGTCTTCTTACTGGAATTGGTCAGTGGACGTGAAGCGAATGCAAGAAACCAGTTGAACTCTGTGGATAATTTAATATTGCAGGTATATATCTGTATCTTGCCCTAATGATAACTTCTTATTCCCCTCGTCTTTACTCTTTAGAGCCATATAGTTTACATTTTAGGCATAGGCCATCAGGAACTTGGCTGTTCTTTTTCATACACTGAAGAAAGGCGCGTTTAATGCAAAACACCTCACCTTCTACACTCTTGCACTCCACACATCTTTATGTGGATGGACACCTCACTTCTCTAAGGCAAGCAAAATGATGGCTGAAGCTCTCCCTAATATGATGGATATTCTCAAGAGAGTAGCTTTGCAGGTTTTTCTGATCCTTTCTGGATAAGATCAAGTGACGTAATTGAAGAGCTCTTAAAGAAAGAATTTAGAGAGTGTGAGAGATGCAGTAGAGCGAAAATCCTAGCACGTTCTGAGATCAAAAGGTCGTGGAGAGGGAGAGAGAGTTGTCGGTTCTGAACAATGCATTCACTCTGTTAGGATCTGAACAATTTGGTAGTGTATTTGCAGTGATTTAGCACAGAGAGGAAGAAAATTAGAGAGAGTGTGTGTGTGAAGATAGAGAGAGAGTGCTCAGATTTTTCAGAGAGAGCTAGAATGCTCTTCTTCGACTCTTCATTTCATCACACCAGCGTTTTTACAAAACCGTTAGAGAGGGAGAGAATCTAGGAGCGCCTATGAGCTCATCCAACCATTCATTACAAGACCCTATGAGATCTTGACACTTGCTCACATTTGAGCCTACTACAAAATGATCTAATCTTAGCCCTTGATCACTAACAACTCTAATTACTCAAACTAACAGCTTGCTACAAATAATGAAATGACAGTTTAGACCTTAATCAGCCAACACTCCCTTCTAAGGTCTTAACCACTGTTCTAAAAATCCCCGCCTAGCACCGCCTAGGCCCCGCCTAGGCGCTAGGCGGCTGGTCACCGCCCCGATTAATGCCTAGACCGCCTAGGCATCCATCTAGCCCACCCAGACCTGCTAAGGCGCCCGCCTAGACCGCCTAGGCACCCGCCTAGCCCGCCCAGACCTGCCTAGACACCTGCCTAGGTTGCAACTCACTTAGATAAAAAATAAATAACTTTCCTTTTGCATTTTATTATTTCCAATAAATTGTAAGAGACTTATTGAATACTTAAATAAACACACAATATATGTTTGCTCCCTATGTTTTCATTATGTTCCAATACTTCATAATATAGATGTCATTCTATTTTCTAGTTTATGACGAAATTATGTATATTTTTAAGTATAAACAGACACTTGTTTACACGAAATAGAATAGATTTACTTAAATCCGCCTAGTCCGCCTAGTCGCCCGCCTAGGCTCCGCCTAGCCGCCTAGGCGCTAGGCCCCATCCCGCCGCCCGACTAGCGCCTAGCGCCTTTTAGAACCTTGGTCTTAACTGAGACTACTCCGAGCTTTTTCCTCAAAGAACAAAATCTGTCTTTAGCTAAAGCCTTGGTGAAGATGTCTGGCAATTGTTCATCACTCCTGCAGAATTGTAAGTCAATTATTCCTTCTTGGATTGCATCCCTGATGAAATGAAATTTCCTCTTGATATGCTTGGACCTTTGGTGAAACACAGGGTTCTTTGACATTGCAATTGCAGATCTGTTGTCACACATCAAGAGGGTTGGTTCAATCAGTTCTTCTCCAAACTCTTGCAGCACAAATCTCAGCCATATGGCTTGAGTAGTAGCTTCAGAGGCACTCATATACTCGGCTTCTGCAGTAGAGAGTGCAACACTTTGTTGCTTTACGGAGGCCCAAGAGAAAGTACCACTACCAAAGCTAAAAGCATAACCTGATGTGGATTTCATGTCATCTTCATCCCCACTCCAGTCACTATCACAGAAACCTATAAGCAAGGCTGCATCTCCTTTCTTGTACATGATTCCATAATCCACAGTTCCTTGCACATATCTCAAGATCCTCTTGGCAATGCCAAGGTGCTTGGTGGAGGGACAATGCATGTATCTGGCAAGAACACAGGCTGAGTACATGATGTCAAGCCTTGTTGCAGTCAAATACAAGAGGCTGCCAACAATTCTTCTATATAGCTCCTTATTTGCAACCTCACTCCCATCATCTCTCATTAGCTTATCAGTGGGAGGTAGAGGAATTGTGACAGATTTGCAATTCTTCAATCCAAACTTGTCAATCAAATTCAATGCATATTTCTTTTGATGAATGAATATGCTCCCTTCTTGTTGAATAACTCCAATTCCCAGAAAATGATGCAACAGTCCTAAGTCTGTCATCTCATATTTACTCATCATGTCACATTTGAAATCTTCAATCATCTGTGAACAGCTTCCGGTGTAGAAAATGTCATCCACGTATATTGAAACAATTAAAGTTCCCTGTCCTTCCTTATGCTTCACATATAGAGTAGCTTCACTTGGACTTTTTGTAAACCCACATTGTACCAAATAGGTGTCAATGTTGTTATACCAAGCTCTTGGAGCTTGCTTTAGTCCATACAAGGCTTTCTTTAGCTTGTATACCTTATGTTCTTCTCCCTTGACAAGATACTCATCTGGTTGATCTATATACACTTCTTCTTCAAGAATCCCATTCAGAAAAGCAGACTTCACATCTAACTGGAACAGTTTCCACCCTTTCTGTGCTGCCAGCGCAATGAGAGTCCTTATGGTGTCCAATCTAGCCACAGGTGCAAAAGTCTCATTGAAATTGATTCCAGGCTTTTGAGTGTACCCTTTTACAACTATTCTTGCCTTGTGTTTCTGTATAGTGCCATCCAGATTTAGCTTGGTCTGAAAAATCCATTTTACTCCAACAATGGGTTTATCACTTGGTCTGTAAATCAATTCCCAAGTTTCATTTTTCTCAATCATGGAGATCTCATTCTCCATTGCTTTCTTCCAAGCTTGATCTTGAGAAGCTTCATTATAGTTTTCAGGATCAATGACACTAAGTTTACACTGAGCAAACACTTCATTCAAATTTCTCCACTTCTTTGATGTATTGTCATAAGTTTCTGTGAGTTGAATCTCACTCTCCACATTCACAGTATCAGGAACACTACTGTGTACACCAGTAATACACTCTTCACCTGTGATTAAATCACTCGACTTAGAAGAACCAATGTTAGATTCCTCACATACACCATTTTCAATCTCAGTTATGCTTACACCTTCATTAGCTTCTGAGTAGGGCAGAGAGATGTGCACTGTCTCCATATTCTCCCAATTGAGCACTGCATCTTCATAAAAAATGACACTTCTGGAAACAATGATCTTTTTGCTTTTCAGATCATACACCCTATAGCCCTTCTCTCTTCGTCCCATATCCAGCAAATACACATTTCTGTCCAGTTTCATCCAGTTTCTGCCTTAATTGAGTTGGCACATGAGTGTAGCACACAGAACCAAAAATTCTCAAGTGCTTTACTTCTGGTTTTCTACCACAAAACTCTTCAAAATGAGTCTATTCTCCAGTGCCTTAGTAGGGCATCTATTAAGCAAGTAGACAACAATGTGAACTGCTTCACCCCAGAACTTGAGTGGTAACTTCTTTTCATAGAGCATGGTTCTTGCCATCTCTACAATGGTACGATTCTTCCTCTCAGCAATGCCATTTTGCTGGGGAGAATAAGCAACAGTGAGCTGCTTTTCAATACCAACATCTTCACAAAACTTCTCAAATTCCAGAGAAGTATACTCTCCTCCCCTATCACTTCTGAGCTTCTTCAACTTGTGACCAGTTTGTAGTTCAACCATAGCCTTGAACATTTTAAAAATTCTGAATACCTCAGACTTATTCTTCAAGAAATAGACCCATCACATTCTTGACTTGTCATCGATGAAGGTAAGAAAGTATCTGTTGCCACCAAGAGTCTCACTCATGGGTCCACACGCATCTGTGTGTACAAGTTCTAGTGGAAATGTTGCCCTCCATCTCTGTTCTTTGTTGAAGGCTTCTCTGTGAGCCTTTCTAGTAGCACACCCTTCACACACCTGATTGTATTCCTTTAGATAGGGCAGACCATACACCATGCACCTTTCTTGCAGCAATCTCAGACTGTCATAGTTTAAATGCCCAAATCTTTTGTGCCATTTCCATGTGTCTCCTTCAATAGTTGCTCTATTTGCTAAAACGTGATCCACAGATTCAAACTTTAGAGGAAAGCATCTATTGCCCTTCATTTTCACAGTGGCAATATGATCTTGCAGTTCTCTGTCACCAAATATACAAGCCATGAAGTCGTCAAATATCAGCCAATACCTACGTTCAACCATTTGACCTATACTGAGAAGATTCTCATCTAAGCCAGGCAAGGTTCTAAAAGACGCTAGGCGCTAGTCGGGCGGCGAGCTGGGGCCTAGCGCCTAGGCGGCTAGGCGGGGATTAGGCGGGCGCCTAGGCGGACTAGGCGGATTTAAGTAAATCTATTATATTTTGTGTAAATAAGTGTCTATTTATACTTAAAATATATATAATGTCATTATAAACTACAAAATAGAATGACATATATATTAGAAGGTATTGGAACATAATGAAAATATGGAGAACATGCATATAATGTGTATTCATTTAAATATTCAACAAGTCTCTTACAATTTATTGGAAAAAATAAAATGCAAAATGAAAGTTATCTATTTTCTATCTAAGTGAGTTGCAACCTAGGGGGGTCTAGGCGGGTGCCTAGGCGGGTCTGGGCGGGCTAGGCGGGTGCCTAGGCGGTCTAGACAGGCGCCTCAGCAGGTCTAGGCGCCCTTTCTTAATTTTCAAACGCCTATGCATTAATCGGGGTGGTGGCCAACCGCCTAGCGCCTAGGCGGGGCCTAGGCGGGGATTTTTAGAACAGTGAAGCCAGGTACAATCATGACTTCTGGTATGAACCTTGTTCCTCTCTTAGTCTCCACTACAAGAGTTCCTTTGCCAATTGAATCAACTAGATCCCCTGTGCCCATTTTCACCGTGCACCTTATGCTCCTATCAATGTGGTTACTGCAACCATTGTCTAGATACCAAACACCACTGTTTTCTTGTACAGAGGCCTTATGACAAGCATAGAACATTAATGCATTGTCCTGAACATGATTCAAATAGTTTGCAGTATGAGTTTTCTTGGGCTGATGACAATCCTTCACTACATGTCCAAATATGTTGCAGTTATGGCATTTAGGTTTTCCCTTAAACCAACACTCTCCAAGATAAGCTTTATCACAAATTCTGCACTTTTGTTTGATACCCTCAGTGATCTCACCCACTCTCTCAGTCTGGTGAGTTTTGTTTTCCCATTTCTTAGGCTTAGACTTCCAATTTTTCTTTCCCTTACTGTGATTTCCTTGAGTTAATAGCCTATTCTGTGGTTTTGACCCAAGACTCATGCTAGAGAATGCATGCCCAGAGCTCACATCATCATCATCATGCCTATTGAGCCTAAGTTCATAGCTCTTAAGAGATCCAACTACCTCTTGTACAGTCACAGTATTCAAATCAGAAGTTCTTTCAATCACAACACAGATTGGATCATATTTACTAGACAGACTAATCAAAACCTTTTGAACTTCTCTTTGATGAGTGAGGTTCTCACCTTAAGATTTCATTTGATTAATTAGTTCAAACAATCTAGTAAGATAGGCAGATATAGATTCACTTTCTTTCATCCTCATATACTCAAATTCACGACGTAAGCTTTGAAGTTTGACAGACCTTGCTTGTTCATCGCCACGAAATTCCTCTTAGAGTAGATCCCTGGCACCCTTGGATGTCTCTGGATTCACAATATGAGGAAAAATCTCCTTGAAAACTGCACTGAATAATTCCCAGTGCTTTAGCATCTTTCATGAATTGATCCTCCATGTAAGCGATAAACGCATCGTCGTCTCCTTCATCATCGTCCGATGAGGATAACTCTTCCTCGCCTTTCTCCTTCTTTGTTTTCTCGTTTTCCTTCTTCTTCTTCGAATCTGGAGCAACAATCCCTTTGTCTACCAGTTTCCAGATTCCATACGATTTGAAAATGGTGACCATTCTCTCTTTCCAGAATTCGAACTCCGTTCCATCAAAGATAGGAGCTCGCAAATCACTACTTCCAGACCCAGCCATTTTAGCTTGAATCGGAATGGAACCGAGAGTTTTCTCGTTGGATTCTCTCGCACTATTTCACATAAATCAACGCCCAGTCCGAAATCAAACCTAGGCTATGGATACCATGTTAGGATCTGAACAATTTGGTAGTGTATTTGCAGTGATTTAGCACAGAGAGGAAGAAAATTAGAGAGTGTGTGTGTGTGTGAAGATAGAGAGAGAGTGCTTAGATTTTTCAGAGAGAGCTAGAATGCTCTTCTTCGACTCTTCATTTCATCACACCAGCGTTCTTACAAAACCGTTAGAGAGGGAGAGAATCTAGGAGAGCATATGAGCTCATCCAACCATTCATTACAAGACCCTATGAGATCTTGACACTTGCTCACATTTGAGCCTACTACAAAATGATCTAATCTCAGCCCTTGATCACTAACAACTCTAATTACTCAAACTAACAGCTTGCTACAAATAATGAAATGACAGTTTAGACCTTAATAAGCCAACACACTCTAGCATTTACAAGATCATGTGCTCGCGACTTCACTGACTTTACGTACTTACAAGTTTGTCATTCAAAGAAGTAAACTTTTCGTTCGTTCTTAAGATCTGCTTGTGTGACACAACTGTAAACAAAAAAAGAAAGCAAAAAGGCGAAATGCAGCCTATATAGTTACCCTTTCAACCCTTTCATTTATTATCAAGTTCCGTTTGCTTTCGTAGGCAAAGGATTGCAAGGATTTAGACAGATTTGTTGACAAAAGTTTAGGTGACAAGTCGAGGCAAACTACAAAACAGATGATGGAGCTGGCATTGATGTGTGTGGATGGTAGCGAACGAAGGCCGCAGATGCAGATTGTTGTGGAGGAGCTAGAACGAATCCATCGAGGGAGAGAAAGTAGCCATTTTCATATAGAAGTTGATGAGGAGATAGGTGCTGTGACTCTTGGGAGTGAGCTTTTCAAATGAGTTCCCTGTATCAGTGTCATCTCTTCCTTCTTTTATAAATTTGATTGATTGTAATTAATTACACAAGAAAAATATATAATATATACAAACATTCTTGAGTATATAAATCAACCGAAAATAGTAAAAGTTCAGATTGATGAGGTTAATAAGGTTCAAAGTTTTTGGACTGCGATTTGAAATTTTTTTTTTTTTACCTTATTGATTTAAGTTGTTTTACATGGTTAAATAATTTTTATTAATTTAAAATTAGTTAATGAATATTTTAATCTAAACTAATATTAATAGAACTCTGGGTAAGACTATTCAGTTTTATATCACAAAAAAATTATAGGCAGTAATATAATTTCACAAAATCAAATTTTGTTGTTTTTTGTTTAGACACCTACATGTGATTTTAGCGTATAGCAAAAACCTTTTTTGCCACCCTTCCCTATCTCCATCTCTCCTTCTCATTTTAAAAACAAAAATAAAAAATGTTCACACGCACAAAGTTTACAGGCATGTGCTAGATTCTAGGTATAAAAAGGACTAAAATGGTTTTTAACCCTTTATTTTTGTCAATAAAGCTTCTTTGCTTAGAAACAGAACATTAACAAAGGCCGAAAGAGAAACACACAAAATAAACTAGCCAAGGCCTAAAGCTCAACAACACCATGAGAGCCACCAAAACACAGGTGCAGGAAGAGAACCGAACGAGCAATGCAGCGTGCAAATGTAATTTGAGATACGAGGTTGAAATTGCGCACAAACTTAAAGATGCAAAATATAATTGATTCTAACATTAAAATAAAAGTAAATTGTAGCAATGGTCCCTGAATTTTAACTCAATTGGAGCAATGGTCCCTCAACTAAAAATCTATTACCGTTGGTCCCTCAACTTTAATTCAACTGAAGAAATGGTTCCTTAACTTTAACCCAATTGTAGCAGTGATCCTTCCAACATAACTCGTTTTGACAAAAAATTTGACGTAGTTGACGAAAAAGATCATAATTACACACTTTGATAAGTTGAGGGACCCTAATTATATAAATGGTTATTCCAACATAACTTATTTTGACAAAATTTTATCTAAATTGATAAAAAGAACTATAGCTACACATTTTGATAAGTTGAGGGACCAATGTTAATAGATTTTTAGTTGAGGGACCATTGCTCAAATTTGATTAAAGTTGAGGGACTATTGCTACAATTTACTCTTAAAATAAAGCAATTTTTTGGTGATAAACAATACAATACAAAACGGAGCCCAATAAGAACGATTTTAACAAATTCAAACGACCTGAAGCAACCTGTTTGTAGTCCAATTACCCAACACACTTTTTGTGCAGATTTCTACAGATTAAGCAGCGCATCGCATCGCATGCGTAAAAATATAAAATATCAGTAAATCAAGAGCTAGTTTGTCGTTCCAATTAACAGAGCCATTTGGAAGGATTTTCCATTGGGGTTTTTTCCATGGCAAAAGTTGCGTTAGGAGTAAAGAGACCTTTTATTGAGATCCATTGCAAAATCCTAGCTATTGCTAGCTTTGTGCTGCTTCCATCCGAGTTACTGAAGCTGCAGATCGTGTAAACCACATCTCCAACATAGAATTAATATTTTTCATTTATTTATATCATGCGTGTATTTTTATGCACTACTTTAATTTATGATTTTAAAATCTTGTTGCAAATTTGCCTAATTTTTTTAGTCAATGAAGAGGTTAGATTTGAACCTAAAAATTAACCACTTGAATTGGTCATTACAAAGCTTTTGGATGAAATGAATAATGAGAGAACTTTTTTTTTAACAAAAATTAACCACTTGAATTGGTCATTTACAAAAATGACATTTTCTTTCCTTACCCATTGATTTTATAAAACATACGTTGTTGTTCACGATTGAACTGAAGTGTTAATTAACGTGCTTATTTACTATCGATAATACATTAATGATTTACAAATTTGGTCTAAAAAAATTAATTTACCTAACATTACTCGGGACGAAACACTGCCTAAACTGTTCAACCCGATCAAACCATACCTATACGAGCGATATGTTAAATTTTTACACTTAAACAGGAAAAATATCAAGAAAATTATTCCTCAGATTACATTCACTGTTCTAAAAATCCCCGCCTAGGCGCTAGGCGGCTGGTCACCGCCCCGATTAATGCCTAGACCGCCTAGCCCACCCAGACCTGCTAAGGCGCTCGTCTAGACTGCCTAGGCGCCCGCCTAGACCGCCTAGGCACCCGCCTAGCCCGCCTAGACACCTGCCTAGGTTGCAACTCACTTAGATAAAAAATAAATAACTTTCCTTTTGCATTTTATTATTTCCAATAAATTGTAAGAGACTTATTGAATACTTAAATAAACACACATTATATGTTTGCTCCCTATGTTTTCATTATGTTCCAATACTTCATAATATAGATGTCATTCTATTTTCTAGTTTATGACGAAATTATGTATATTTTAAGTATAAACAGACACTTTTTTACACGAAATAGAATAGATTTACTTAAATCCGCCTAGTCCGCATAGTCGCCCGCCTAGGCTCCGCCTAGCCGCCTAGGCGCTAGGCCCTATCCCGCCGCCAGACTAGCGCCTAGCGCCTTTTAGAACCTTGGTTACATTTGTTCACTTTGGTAATTTCTTAAGTTACCTTCCAATCTAAAAAGGGCTTGAACTAAGTTTATTTTAACCAAAAACCATCCTATAACTTTTTTTAACCAAAAACCATATCAGAACAAGGTAAAACCCACCAAACCAAAAGACAGCTCGACCACCAGCCAATCACTCATGGGCTCTCCTTTGGCCCTCATCCTCCTCCTCCTCCTCTTCGTCTCGTTGAGTACTACAACTTTCCTTTTTGAATCACCCTATTTCGTTGAGTATTGAAGAAGTTATATCCATTTGAATCTTACCCAGTTTCCGGCGACCTCCGAGGCTTTCGAGGCATTTTCAAGCCAAACCACAATGAGTTAGCCATCGTGCAAGGTACCATTCTCTTCGTCTCTTCGAGAACTACGATTTTCGTTTTTGAATCACTCGATTTCGTTGAGTATTGTCAAAGTTATGAGCGTTTAAAGTTTGTCCAACCCAGTTTCGACGACCTCCGAGGCTTTCGAGGCGTTTTCCGGCCAAACCACAACGAGTTACCTATCGTGCAAGGTACCATTCTCTTCGTCTCTTCGAGAACTACGATTTTCGTTTTTGAATCACTCGATTTCGTTGAGTATTGACAAAGTTATGAGCGTTTAAAGTTTGTCCAACCCAGTTTCCGGCGACCTCCGAGGCTTTCGAGGCGTTTTCCGGCCAAACCACAACGAGTTACCTATTGTGCAAGGTACCATTCTCTTCGTCTCTTCGAGAACTACGATTTTCATTTTTGAATCACTTGATTTCGTTGAGTATTGACAAAGTTATGAGCATTTAAAGTTTGTCCAATTTTCCGGCCGAAATCCGGCCTTCATTTCCGTATAGCTCCGGAGAGCAGCAACCACACCAAGCCCTTTGGGTCGTGCACAAACAAACACGGTATCTGGAAAGAAAATGAACATTAACACTGTCGCTGAAAAAACATAACACTGTCTGTGCAAAAAACTAACACTGTCGCTGGAAAAATAACACTGTCGCTGGAAAAACTTACACTGTCGCTATAAAAATAACACTGTCGCTGGAAAAATGACACTGTCGCTGGAAAAACTAACACTGTCGCTGGAAAAATGGAAAAATAACACTGTCGCTGGAAAAATAACACTGTCGCTGGAAAAATAACACTATCGCTGGAAAAATGACACTGTCGCTGGAAAAACTAACACTGTCGTTGGAAAAATAACACTGTCGTTGGAAAAATAACAGTGACTTAGATTCCATAAACAGTGTTACTTAAAATCCAGAAACAGTGACTTAAATTCCAGAAACAGTGACTTAACTTATAACATGGTTTTTTATTAAACTAAACTTATAACATGGTTTTTTATTAAAACTAAAACTTTTCAAGCCCTTTTCATTAATTTTCCTATCTAAAAAATGCTTTTGAGTTAATTGCTGGTCAACGTGAAAGTTGATTAACGCTTTAAAACCAAAGCTAGCAGCAACTGCTGCAACGGTAAAGCAGTTATTTAACCCCTCCCAAACGACGCCGCACCAGACCTTGACTCCTCCGTCTTCCTTTCCTCCTTCCACTCCTCTATAAGCCCCTGCTAAAACCAGATCTCACTCTCACTGGTCGGATCCCGAACTCGCTCGCTCAAAAAATGGCGAGTCGACTCGTTCTCGCATTCGCACTCAGTGCCCTCCTCTTTTTCTCCCACTCGGTTCTCTGCAAAGACACGCACCCGACCGACGACGACGACGAGGATCTGAGCTTCCTCGAGGAGCCCACTGACCACGGCGACTCCGCGCCGCACTATCCAGATTCGGACCACTACGACGAGGACAATTTCGACGATCTCGAGAACTACTCCGATTTCGACGAGGGCGGCGATCATGAGGACTCGTACAAGCAGCCGGAGGTGGACGAGAACGACGTCGTCGTTTTGAAGGCGGCGAACTTCAGCGTTGCGGTGGAGAAGAACAGATTCATGATGGTCGAGTTCTACGCGCCGTGGTGCGGACACTGCCAGGCCTTGAACCCGGAGTACGCGGCGGCAGCCACCGAGCCAAGGGCGAAGGTGTTATTTTGGCCAAGGTCGACGCCACGGAGGAGAACGAGCTGTCGCAGGAGTACGGCGTGGAGGGTTTCCCGACTATCTTCTTCTTCATTGATGGCGTTCACAAGCCTTACACAGGCCAAAGGACCAAGTGAGTTTTTTTTTTTTTTTGTTATTATTATTATTTGATAGAATTATGAAATTTACTGAGCCCAATTTTTAATTTTTGGAAATGTGAATCCAGGGAGGGAATTGTAACCTGGATTAAGAAGAAGGTCGGACCTGGAATCCAAAACGTGACCACATTGGAAGATGCTGAACGTATTTTGACTGCTGAAAGTAAAGTCGTTTTGGGCTACCTCAACTCTCTGGTGGTATGGATTTTGCTTTTTCATAATTTTGCCCCTGTTTTTCTCAAATTTTTATGAAATCTAAAATTCTTAATCTTGTGATTGTTATAATAATGTATTAGATTATGATTAATGTGGTGGCGGTAAGGAGATTGAAAGTTTTCTTCCACCTTTCGATTGTCTCTTCATAGTCTTGGAATGGAATTAATCTTAAATTAAGTCCAAGCAGTCGGCTTTTAGTTGACGCCCCAGAGTTTGATTGAGTTATTACACATGTATGTGGAACTAGCCGAATCTATTACGGCATGTTTGGCTGTCAAATGTAGACTGAATTGGGGACGTGTTGAATTTTGTATGCTGTTTAATTGCACAGAATATAGAATAGGAATTCAAAAATAGGCGATTGATGAGGCATACAAAACACTATTTTTTGCTTTATGTAATAAAATTGATATCTGTAAAATGAATTATCGAAACAGAAAAGGAAAACAAAGGTGACTAGAAGATCTCCTTATTTACTCTTGTTAGCTATTGTAATTAATCTCCCATATCCCATGATATTGAAACTTCTTGTAATTTTGTGTTGTTCTTATGTTCAAAGGGTCCTGAGAGTGACGAGCTTGCTGCTGCTTCAAGACTTGAAGATGAGGTCACCTTTTACCAAACTGTAGATCCCAAGGTGGCAAAACTTTTCCATCTTGATGCTGAAGTTAAGCGCCCTGCTTTGGTCCTGCTAAAGAAGGAGGCTGAGAAACTAAGTTACTTCGGTTAGTTTCTATATTGTACACATTGATGTCTCAGATAGAGTTTTTGGGTTGAATTTCTTTATACGCAGTTTCTCATTTCTGCAGATGGTAAGTTTGATAAGTCTGCAATTGCCGAGTTTGTCATTGCCAACAAGCTTCCTTTGGTTATCACTTTTACTAGGGATAATGCCCCACAAATTTTTGAAAGTACAATCAAGAAACAGGTAAGTTGTTACACGTTTTGATTTTTTCTTTTGTAGATGTGACCTCAATCAGAAATTCTTTACAACAGAGTATTAAACATTTCATGCTGATTGACATATAATCTTTCTATACTCAGCTGTTGCTCTTTGCCACTTCAAAAGATTCAGAGAAGGTTCTCCCTGAATTTCATAAGGCTGCACAACTTTTCAAAGGAAAGGTATGGTTACTATTAGCTATGTTCTATGAGTTGGGTTGCTGTCATAGAAACTGTTCTAGAGCATCTTAAATAACAATTACATAAAGGTTTTTAAACAGTCTAGGCTTGAAATACCTTGTTCTTAGTGCGTCACATGTAAAGGAGAAGCTGGCAGTGGTTGTAGTTCCAGCATCGTGTTCTTTTTATTTCTTATTGAGATCACAAGATTTGAGGGTGAGGGAAGGTTAGTCCAACGGAGAGGTGGTGTGATGGCTGTGTTTGGGGTGGTGTAGTTAGATAGAAATAAAGGATTTTTTTTAGTGCTTTATGGGACAGGGGGAGGATGTTTTGTCATGTAAAGTTTCAATTTGGTAATCCTTGTGGGCTTTGGTTTCTGAAAAATTTCCAGGAACTCTTTTTCTCGGCATTATTAGGATTTTCAGTTTGTGCTCTGCGAAATTGTGTGGTTTCGGTTTGTGCTCATCTCTTCGTATTAACAAAATATTGTTTCAATAGAAAGATACAGAGTAAACAAATACCTTGTCCTTTAAGTAGGTTGGTCATTTTGTATTAACTTCTAATGTGTTGCTTCATTTGTTCTCTGGCCACTATATATGACCTGCATAATCTGAGCATCTGATCCTTTTTGGCCACTAAGCTACTCATTGCAGTCTTATTTTGCTAAAAAAGGACGAAGCTTGCAACCTATGTTTGTATAATGTGTGTGGGGTTGCTTGCAGCTTATCTTTGTATATGTGGAAACGGATAACGAAGATATCGGAAAGCCAGTTTCAGATTATTTTGGTGTTACTAGTGAAGCTCCAACGGTGAGCTTTTCCAAACCTTTGTATTTAATTAAATTATTTTTCCTTTGGAAACATAGTTGTACAGTTGTAATTCTACATATTCCAGTATTTATTTGTGCTATGAAGTTGATAATTTTGTTCCTAACAGGTTCTTGGGTATACCGGAAATGATGATGGTAGGAAATTTGTTCTTGACGGAGAGGTGACCTTGGCTAATTTAAAGGTTGCATCTCTCTCTCTCTCTCTCTCTCTCTCTCTCTCTCTCTCTCTCTCTCTATGTGTGTGTGTGTGCGCCCGCTCCATTTTATACATTCTAACTGTATCTTGTGAATTTATGTTTTATTAGACTTTTGGGGAGGACTTTATTGAGGACAAACTTAAACCTTTCTATAAGTCAGATCCAATTCCTGAAACCGTAAGTGTTTAAGTTTTGTTCATCCACCTAATTCTGTTGTGTTGGTCCACTATTCAAATTTATATGTTTTATTTGATTGGCTCAGAACGACGGGGATGTGAAGATAGTGGTTGGGAATAACTTTGATGACATTGTCTTGGACGAGTCAAAGGATGTTCTTCTTGAGGTAAAACTGCAAAATAAGAAACAAACAAATATTTGATTAAATTTGTCAAAGTTCTCATGTTTTGAAGGATTATCATCTCAGATTTATGCACCCTGGTGCGGGCATTGCCAATCTCTGGAACCAACCTACAACAAGCTTGCCAAACATTTACGAGGCATTGACTCTATTGTTATAGCCAAGATGGATGGAACCACAAACGAGCATCCCAGGGGAAAGGTAATGTCAAGTTGCTGTGGGTTAAATGATAGTTTGCATATATCAATTGCCTATTCAAGAATGTTGGGGCCAAAATTTCCGTTTGAAGAAAAGGCATTAGGTTTATGGTTTTAATGTCTAAAGTCAATATCCACGTCTTGGGGTAAAAACTGAATGTCTATTAGAAACAAGAACTTTGCTGTTAATTGCTGTTCTTTTAATTTTTGCAGGCTGATGGATTCCCCACACTTCTATTCTTCCCAGCGGGAAATAAGAGCTTTGATCCAGTAAGTGGCATGTAGAATTGTTAAATGCATTCTTCTCTAACGTGCTTTTGCATATATCTTCTTGTTCATCCTTGTTTGCATCTGACGTAGAATATTGGGTTCCTTGATAAACCAGATTCCCGTAGACTGTGACCGTACAGTGGTGGCATTCTACAAGTTTCTCAAGAAAAACGCATCAATCCCTTTCAAGCTCCAGAAGCCAGCATCAACGCCAAAATCTGAGGGGTCTGCTGCAACAGAAAGCCAAGGGAGCAGCAGCAGCGCAGACGATTCGAAGGATGAACTATGAGGAGTACAATAGCGTATGCTAATCTGTCTGTCTACTATGTGAGTGGTAGAAAAGAGATATTTGTCGCATAGAAGAGAAACAGGGGGATTAAAAATCATAAGTTAATCTCAAATTCGAATCTTAAACCCCTCGAAAAGATATCGGGAGAAAAATTTAGGTGTTGCAGCAAGCAGGTTTTGAATGTGATATTTAAGAAACTTCAGCTGAAGAAACTAATAATATCACCTTTCTCATTTTTCTCTCTCGTTTCTGTGATGGATGTGCGTTTTCGTTTTTGTTATAAAAGCGTCAGATTAATCTAACCAGGACATTGAGTTCTCTTTAGTATAGTTTGTAATACGATATGAACGTAACACCACCATTTATCCATGCATTTGAGATCACGTGTTCGATTTATAACGGAGAAAAAAACTTGGATAAGGGTGTTGTATCATATCATCCGTGAGACACAAGGCAAGCACAAAGTTTCTAGTATTTTTCGTCGCATTTGACTCCACAAGATCTTAGAGCTGCGACATTGTTAACAAGATAAGACAACAACAAAATTGTAGGCTTTTTTTGGGTCTGCAAAATTGTCACCCTTGGAAATTAAGATAGGTCAGTCCAGAAATAGACGTCTATCAAATCTTCTGCACTTATTTTGTGTGTGGCCTCTTTGTAATAGTTATTATTGATTGACACGTCATTAAGTTTATGAGTGCAGAAGATTTGAACACAGCAGAAGATTTCAAAGGCATAAAAATGCATATAATTGGAATTCTAATAGTCCCACTATGTTTAAAAATATCAAATTATGTATTCAAATTCTATTGTTTTTTTAGGTAACCAAACAAGAGAATTCACAAATTCTAGGAAATAAAATTCTATCATTTCAATTTCTGTTGTTTTGAAATTCCTTAGTAAACTGGGTGAAGGTGAAGTGGTGCAGCTACTGTTTGGTTTGGTGAGATAGTAAAGACCTCCACGTTGTCTACCCCATCCAATCATCTTTCTCGTCTCCAGATCCTGTAAGACACAAAAATTTGGAAAAAATGTTATGGAGAATGGAAGGGATTTTGTTAAATGACTAACGGATATCAAATTAACCAAAAAAAGAGGCAATTTGTAATACTTAGTCAATGAAAGTTTGAGATCAAAATAAAATTACCAATACTACTAATTGAAGCCCTTTCACCAATCGGAAGTTTTATTGGCGGCAAAGATTTGTTCACAGTAGAGTTTGATAAAGGAAGCGTTGTAACATGATCAGTGGTGCCACTATCAATTATCCACTCTTGTGAATGATGGGAAGACAAACCTGTGATTCCATTGGTCTGTGCTTCAGATGACAAATTTCCAGTCATTATAGCAAAGAGTTGTTGAAGCTGCTCAAGAGTAAAAGTCATCGGTGTTGCTGATGTAGAGGAAGAAGCTAAAGAAGTGGTTGCTTGAACATGGTTGGTCACTGGTTTTCATTCCTTACCGCGATCATTTCCCTTGTTCTTTTTATGGAGACGATGGTCCTCGGGATATCCATGGAGCTGGTAGCAAGTCTCCCTGGTGTGGTGGTCCACGCCACGATAATCGCAATGTAGTGGCTTGCGATTCCCTTGGCTACCACGGCTGTGCTGATTACCTCGACCACCTTAAACTGCCATGGCTGCTCATTCCACACTTGGTTGTGTGATGGCTGCAATTCCACGTTGCTTCTCCTCTTGGTTAACCATTGAAAGAACTTTGAGCACCGAAAGCAATGGCTTTACAAGCAGAATCTGACATTTCATTGCTGCATATGAAGCATCAAGTCCCATTAGAAATTGCATAACCTTATTCTGCTCTTCTTTCTCGTTAAGATCTTCCATGATGCCACATGAGGAGTTTTTATGGTTGCCGTAAGAAGATTATTCATCCCATAAACTCTTCAATTGGGAATAATCAGAGACAGACATCTGATTTTGAGTGAGGCGTGCAATGTCACGTTGAATCTCGAAAATTCGTGGGACGTTATCTTGAGAAAAACGAGTCTTGAGGTCCTCCCAAACAGCATGTGTAATTTCTGCATAAACCACACTGTTTGATAACCCAGAACTCATGGAATTTAAAATCCACATGAGAACCATGTCATTACAGCGCTCCTAAACAAGCCACCGCGGCTGCCCATCGTCTAGCTAGAGCTGGTCTTACAGTTCCCCATGAATGTATTTGCTTAGACTTTCCACCGACCATAATTTTAGATATCCTCCTTGAGGATTCTCTGCCTTAGTTTACCATCTGCAATGACCTTTGTTTAATGAAAATCACCTATCGTCGCATTAAATAAAATAAATAAAATAAAAAGAAAAAAAAATGATACATTTGCAATTAGTGGAAACTCGAATGGTAGATACGCATGCGTGATAATTTTATATGTTGCTTTACATCTCTACAAATTTAAAAATTTGTAATTAGATTCCAACTAACGGCAATTTATTTCGTTATAAGTAGGAAAATGTTCCGACTGAGGATAATAAATTTGTGAGCTTAGTCTTACTCCATCGAAAGCAGAGGAGATGAAGGAATCAAAAGTAAAATTGATCTGCAAACAGAAAGGAATTAAAAAGAAATTTGGACCATTTCTCGATTTATGCATGTCATCCTTGCGCATGAGCCATGCTAATCTTCTATGTATTATTCCAATTTTATCGAATGTCCCCCGAAGGGACAAGCTGCCTTGTAGACGGATAATATATAAAGCATTTATAGACAGAAGAGTCGGTCGATGTGGGACTGCTGCATAAACGCGATTTAAAACGCACCCTTTAAAGCGTAATTCATCACCATAAATGCATAAGTCTTATTACTTTGGGTCCCAAAACTCACAAGCAGCCCGTCTAGCTCCCCATAGAGGCCAAGTGCTGGGTATTTTACATACCCCTTAGCCTCACTCTTTACCCGCAAGATACTTTCTTTGTATATATTTGCAGAGGTTCGTGAAAGGAACTTGGATTTAGTGTCTTCTTTCTCAGTTTGGAGTTTGGCTTCCTTCGAGGATGTGACAGCGGCGGCGATGCGGTCTTGGCTACTGGAGTTTAGGGATTTTTATTGTCTATTTTATGTTGCCTTCAGGCCTAAACTTGTGTGGGCCTCCCGTTATATTGGGTTGTTGTTCTCATTTTGTTTGGGCCTTTTACTTTCCATGTAGTTGTTTTTCCAATCCTTTTTTAGCCTTGTACTAGTTTTTATCATAATGAAAGTTGCCTTTGTGATAAAAAAAAAATAAAAATAAAAATAAAAAAATAAAAAAAATAAAAATAACCTCAGTTGGTAACCTCCATTGATGCAGAAGTCTTATAACACGTGGGTCCCAAAACTCACAACCAGCCCGTCTAGCTCAGTTGGTAGAGCGCAAGGCTCTTAACCTTGTGGTCGTGGGTTCGAGCCCCACGGTGGGCGAATGTTTTCTTTTTTCTCCTTCCATTTATTTTTTTGGATTACTTGTTCAAATTAAATTGTAGACCATCTACGTTGGTGAGATCAATTGGTCGGAACAATTCAACTATATACTCTCTCTTTGTATATGAATCAGATCAATGGACCGGAATTAATGTGCTCATTTTTTATGGACAAAAATAACGTAACGTATTCACACTTTTTTGAACCCAAGTTCTAATGATCATCGATATCACTTTACCATAAAGAATAACCAAAATATCTAAACCCTGAGAAACCTTTTGATCGAGAGAGTTTCCATTCATATGAGAACATGGTGAGGAAACCAAAAACCAGACTCAATGGTGAGGCTGAGGTTGAAGGGAGGAAGAAGCTTGCTGGATGAAAGGAATGCCTTCAAACTTGTTCAAATTAAATTATTATGACTGTTGTTCAAGATGGGCATCTATGGTCGAGAGAGATTATGACTGCTATTCTGATGGCGCGAGATATGCCGAAAGATTGAGGAAACAAGGCCAGGATCCAAGAACAAGCTTCTGCAGGGAGTAACATCTGAATGAAGTTTCCTGCAAATCCCGTGCAGCACTTAGATGAGTTGAATTCAATTTCTTCTGTTGAATTTGGCTGGTCAAGTAGCGAGCAAAAGACAAATTATACTGGTGTGGCAAGGTATGTGACAGATGATATAATCTATCGTATCAGACTGCACAATTATGGATTTGCAACAATGCTGAAGATTTCTGATGTCTAAGAGACCCAATTCGTTGTCTGTATACTGTAGCTATCATTTCTTCCATTGCTTCTTCCATCAGACTCATCTCCTTATCAAATTATTTGTAGATAATGTCCTTAGAAGTTAAACCAAGCCATAAATATGATAATATCTGTCCAGATACTCTGCTTCTCCAACAGATTTCATAATCTGTTAAAAGAAGAGTGACATAAAAGTTGCTCTATCACTTGATACATTAAATTAATAACACATCATACATCACTAGGCGATGCATGAATGAATGGTTACCTGAACTGGACTCCGTAGTGGAACAACTCCCTCCACTGCAGCATTCAAGGAAGGGATGCACCGAAACTTTTCAAAACAAAGATGCAAATCACTTTCATCACGATTTTTCTATTAATGCCAACAAAGCAGGTGAATTGATGATCAACTCCGTAGTTGATGCATCTGCAGAAAAACCACTCTCCACCATTTCTTGAATAAGTCTCATCGCCCTTGATGTCTCATTGTTATTGATAAACCCTCGGATAATCGTGTTGTACATGCGACCATCTGGAGAACAGCCTTTCCCTTTCATTTTCCTTAGCAAGTTTTCTGCTTCACATGTTAGCCCCCCATTACAAAATCCACTGATCATTATAGTATATGTCCTGACATTAGGTTGAGTTCCTTTTGATGATAAACTACGAAAGAGATCCCATGCATATTCTACTTTTTCAGCTTTGCACAATCCTTCAATAAGAATATTGTAAGTTACAACATCAAAATTCAACTTCTTCCTTTCCATCTCTTCCAAAAATTCAACCACCATAGAAAGTTGGTGGCTTTTACAAAGGCCATCCAACAAAATATTATAAGTTTGAACATCTGGAAGTTGGCCACGAGCTTGCATTTGAGAGAACAAGTTCTGTGCATCTTGTATCCTTCCCATCTTGCAAAACCCATCCATAAGAGTGTTATAAGTAATAGTATCTGGAACCACTCCCCTATGAAACATTTCTAGAAAAAGCATCCAGGCATCATCCATCCTTTTACGCTTACCATAGCCGTTTATCAATATGTTGTAAGTATGAGCACCAACCATGCAGCCTCTGCTAAGCATTACTTCAAAAACCTTTTTCGCCTCGTCCATTTCTCCTCGCAAACAATAACCATCCATAAGAGAACTGTACGTAATTGTATTTGGTTTGATATCTCTTTGAATCATCATTGCAACCAAGTTACTTGCTTCCTGGACCATGCCCTCTTTACTATATGTATCAACCAAGACACTAAAGGTGCACACATTTGGAAAGATATGTTTGCTCACCATTTCATTCAACAATCTTGTACCTTCTTTCCAATCCTGTAATTTGCAAACTCCATGAATCAAAGAGGTATAGGTCAAGACATCTGGGGCAATACCCTTACTCTTCATTTCTGAGAAGAGGTTCAGTGCATCCACAACTAGAGTATCTTTGCAAAGACTGTCGATAATCGTGCTATAAATAACTATGTTAGGCTTGCAAGCCCCTTCTTCCATCTTCTTAAGAAATTGGAGTGCTGCAGTGTTGTTACCTTTCGCGCAAAGGCCCTTTATTAGAATACCGAAAGTAACCACATCCGGCTTACAATTACCACTGTCCAACATTTTATTGAAAAGTGTTGCTGCCTCAGCCACTGTATTCTGGAGAATAAAGCCGTTGATTAGAGTGTTGAAGGTCGCGACATTTGGTTCAAAACCCAATTTGAAGAAGTTTCCCAAGATTGACAAGCCAAACCCCATTTTCCCCAAACGACAAAAGCAATTAATGAAAATGTTTAGTGTATAAACATTAGGACCAATTCCGGAAGCAACCATTCTGTTATTCAACGAGATGACTGTCGAGTAATGCTTCAACTTGGCAAGTTGACCCAACACTTGAGTGAAAAGGACAACGGAAGGCAGAGGACGCCTTTGAAGCATTTCGTCGAACACGTCGAGAGCATCCCCGAGATTAGTGATTTTCACAAGCTGGTGTTGTTGGGTGCTTCTAGATTCGGTCGATTTAGAAGCTCGAGAGTGAGACAAAGCCAAGTAACCGTTGAAGAAAACAACAGAAGAAGATTGAAGAAGACAAGGCAGCATACCTCTCACAAGCCTCCTGCTGCTGATGCCGCCATAACCAACCTTCAAAGAAGAAGAAGAAACAGCAATCGTTCCCATCATCGTCTTCAGCATTTTAAGTCAGCAAGTTGAGAGCAATCGTTGCTCACAAATCAAAGAGTTGTTGTAGGACTCTGTTTGTAAGGATTCAAGAGCATGTATTTCATGTTGGGGTGTGCGATATGTTGGGGTGTGCTATCACACACCAAATTTTACTTCTTACACATTATTTGTTAATTTTTATCCTTTAATTTTCTCCAATTCATCCGATCCGACGGTCGAAAATTAGAAAGATATATGAAAAGTAAAATGGGATGTGCGAATATTATATTTTGTTCTAGTTCTACTTACGCAAATTAAAAATAAATAAACAAATCAACTATTTTCCAAAAATAAATAATAAATAAACAAATCAACCAAAAAAAATATAATTCATTTTTGTTGGGAGAATATAAACATGAAAAAGAACAAGATTAACTGTCAAATAATTAAAGAACTTCTTTTGTAGTGATATAAGAGCAAGTCCACCGAGGACTTTTTAGGCCGGCACCCAGCACAAAAATTGGCCCGGCACCAAGCCAATTTGCTGCAGCCCAATGGATAGGACGGCATCCAGCCCAAGCTGGTCTCCAGGCTAGACCAAAATAGACTGAGCTATGGGACGGCCCGCTTAACGTCATGCTGACGCCAGCGTGACTTCGCAGGCCAGTTCATATTTTTTTTGCGCCAGGCGCGTGTGATACATGTGCGCGTGGCCCCGCGTCCATACAACAAATAGTAGGGGTGGCCCATCAGCGCATGCGCACTTTGTGATCAAATGGGGAGGCCACATGTTCGTTTCTAGACCGTTGAATTTTCAACGGTAAATTTTTTTTGAATTTGACATCCAACGGCTAGTGACGTGGCTTGATCTGGACCGTCCGAATTTTGACCGTTGGCCACGTGTCAACGTTCAGGCTGTTGGATTTGAATCTTTTTCAAATCCAACGGTCAAGATTAATTAATTAAATTAAAATTTATAAAAAAAAATTAATTAAAAATTGTTAAAAAATACATAAAAAAATTTAATTTTTTTTTCTATAAATACCTAACCCTCATCGTCCACCTTACACCACATTTCAATATTTTCAACACTTTCTACCAAAACTTTTTGAGAGAAAAAAATGACTACGTGGAAGCTCATCGAAGATGTTACGTTGTGTGAATGCTGGGTTCACACTACTCATGGCCCGATTACGGGTAATGAGATGGATAAGCGAGAAATGTGGAGTAAAATTACGAAGGGAGTTTTAACGAAAAGCCCGCGGTACTATTCACTTTAACGAAAAACCACATTTTTACACTAAAAAGTCAAACCTGACACTATTTACTTTACCCTTTATTTTGTCCTTATCGTTAAAACTAAAAGTTTTCAAGCCTTTTTCATTAGTTTTCCTAATTACGAAAGGGTTTTGCGATGTACATGGAAACAGACGCCATAAGTAGTCAAGGTCATTGGAAAAAACTCAACGCATCCTTTACTTGTTGGAAAAAACGTCATCTCTCATGCTTTCGGTAATCTGTGTAGTGGGACAAGTTTAGCGGATCAGGTGACAATATTTTTATTTATTTATATATATTCCACCCACATCAATATTTTAATTTATTTATTTGTGTTATATTATACCCGCATTTTATAATAATGTCTTACCCCACATTTATATGCACTACAAGCACAAGCATTCTACAATTCGAAGAACCACAACAAATCATTCAGCAAATGGGAATGTTGGCAAATTGTCAAAGATTGCCCCAGATACAGGATTGTGGCAACCGGTCCAGAAGTTGTCATGCACGGCATGGGTCTACAAAGTTCGCCAGAGGCAGGCACAGCCGAACAAGAAGACAACACATTTGAAGAGACGGAAGGGACGCCTGAAAAAGTGTCGGAGACCCAACCGACTTGTTAGTCCCTCAAGCCTCAAGGTAAAAAGGCATCAAAGAAAAAAAGTGGTTTCTTCCAAAAATGACTACACTAAATATATGGACGAACTTGCTCGCCAAGGTTCACTGAACATGGTGCGGGAAGCGGCTAAAGATGAGGAAAAAGCTGCTGCTATGACATCAATATTAGCAGCTACTGAGAAACGTGATGTGGCGTCTGAGAGACAAAGAGAAATACTTAATCGAGAGAAAGAGATGATTAGAGAAGAACTTAATCGAGAAAATAAGATGCTTAGAGAAGAAAGGATGGCTCAAGCAGATCGTGACACTATGAACAAGCCTCTAGTAGGACTATCTCCGAATTCAAAATATTTTTGGACTTCGGAAAAAAGAGACGTGGTGCGAAGGAGACATGCAAGAGATTTGGAAAACAAGTTGAGGGGTTCTAGCACCACATATCCTAGCTCCACAGACTTTGTATAATTTCGTATTTATTTGTAGTACTTTATGTAATTTCGTCTTTATTTTTAGTACTTTATGTAATTTCTTATTTATTTTTATCAATAGATGTAATTTCTTATTTATTATTAGTACTTTGTGTAATTTCTTTATTATTTTATAAAAAATTTAATAATATTTTAAATGGGCTGGATGCCAGCGCATTTTTTAGGAGTGGAGATGCATTTGGCCTATATTCTGTTCATTGGGGTCTATCATTGTTCACTGAGTGGATTAAATGGACTGGATGCTGACGCATTTTTTTTAGGGTGGAGTTGCTCTAAAGGAATAACCTTCTTATAGTTAAAATAAAAAATAAAAAAATAAAAAAAATTAAGTTTCAATTTGTGCTAAGTGAGACTTTGAATGTGGGTCTTTACCCATCAATGTTTTTTTACTTAAATCTTATTGATTTTCAAATTTTTAATGAAGTTTCTGACATTAATATGTTAATGTATTTACATATCAGTTTTATATTTTCTAATCAATAGACTTATTCAAGATTTCCTAAGAATCAACTTAGTGAAATTCCATATTTAGTATATTCAAAAAAGGAATCATCTGTTAGACCATCTCCAACCTTTGGGCTAAAATTTAAATGTTTTAGCCCATAAAATTTAGGTTTTAGTCCAAAAACAGCTTTTCTGCTCCAACCATTCTGACCTAAATTTTTTAGCCTGAGATTATTGAAGAATAAATTTAAGCTAATTTTTTCTTTCAAAGTAATTTTAAAAAAAAAATTATGTACACTATCATAATTTAATTTTATGAACATTTTAACCTAAAAATATTTAATTTCCGATAAATATTGAAAAATCACTAAATTTGGATGAATTTTGAGTTAAATAATTTTTTTTAATTATTTTAACTGTTTGATTTAAATTTGGGCTGTTAGATCTTTTTTTTTTACAGTTAGATTTGATTATATTCGATCTCAACTGTTGAATTTAGTAAATTATGGGAGACATGCCCATGTGGGTGGGGTCCTGTTGGTGGTGCCCACACCATTTTCTGGGCTAAATCCTAGGGGAAATTTGGCTTTTGTTTGTTTGTTTTTTTTTTTTTTTTTTTTTTGGCTTTTAGCTTTTAGCTCACACATTTGGGTTGGGTTGGGTTGGGTTTGGGAGGGAGGGGGGGGGGAATAAAACCTAAAAAATAGCATTTAGCCCAAGGTTGGGTTTGGTCTTAGGTTCGGAATTGAAAATCATATTTTGCCTCAAAAAATATGATGGAGAATGTGGGAGGGTGGGAGGGAGGGAGGGAGGGAGGGAGGGAGGGGTGGGGGGGGGGGGGGGGGGGGTGGGGAATTAAACCTAAAAAATAGCATTTAGCCCAAGGTTGGGTTTGGTCTTAGGTTCGGAATTGAAAATCATATTTTGCCTCAAAAAATATGTATATTTAACATATTGTATACATATATATACATATATGGACCCTTTATCAAATGGGATCTCCATTTTAGATGAAAAATGAGGATGATGTAGTGAGTCGTCCGATCTTTTTTGAAAAGATCGTGCAGCTAGGGCTTTAAAGATGCATTATTACATTTTTTTTGTCCTTACAAACCTGGTTCAAATTCAATCAATCTCCAGTCTTTCAATCTTTTCCTTTTATCTTTGCAAATTCATGTATTGGTTTCCTCCCTTACCATTTTGGACGTTCTAGGGAGTGAGATTTGATTTTTCAAAGTTCTGATTCTGGGTTGCAGGTTAATGGAGAATGTGGGGGTAATAATTTGTAATTCGATTGAATTTTTCTGAGTTGTGAACCTGTTATTGTTTTTTTTTATCTTCAAGTTCTAAACATGAACACTTTTCAATCAGAACTCAAATAAGTTTTAATATTTAATAGTCGGAAAGAAAACAAGAAAAAGCAAATCGTTCAAAGTAATATAATCATGTGGCTAATATGCATTTGATCCATATAGGTCTAAAAAAAGGAGAGCCAAGAGCAGGACTCCTTTGGTCCGATTGTTGTTCAAGACGGGCATCTATGGATGAGAGAGATGATGACTGCTATTTTGACGATGCTAGATACTCAAAGGATTAAGGAAACAAGGCCAGGATCCGAGAACACGGTTCTGCAGGGAGTAACGTCTGAAATGGAAGTTTCCTGCAAATCCCGTGCTGCACTTGGATGAAGCGAATTCAATTTCTTCTGTTGAATTTGGCTGGCCTAGTAGCGAGCGAAAGACAAATTATAATGGTGTGGCAAGGCATGTGACAGATGATATAATCTATCGTATCAGATTGCACAATTATGTATTTGCGGTTGAAATGAAGCTTCAGAATACTCGTTTGCAACAACGCTGAAGATTTCTGATGTCCGAGAGACCCAATTAGTCCGCGTCTGTATACTGTAGCTATCATTTCCTCCATTGCTTCTTCCATCAGACTCGTATCCTTTCAAAATTATTTATGGATAACGTCCTTAGCAGAATTAGTACCAACAAATAAAAGAGAAGTTAAACCAAGCCATAAGTATTCATATCAGTCCAGATATTCTGCTTCTCCAACAGATTTCATAATCTTCTCTATTACTTGATACATTAAATTAATAACACATTATACATCACTAGGCAATGCATGAATGAATGGTTACCTGAACTGGACTCGGTTGTGGAACAACTCCCTCCAATGCAGCATTTAAAGGAGGGATGCACGGGAACTTTTCAAAACTGCAAAGATGCAAATCATTTTCATCACGATTTTTCTATCCATGCCAACAAAGCAGGTGAATTAATGATCAACTCCATAGTATTATAAGAGTGTTATAAGTAATAGTATTAGGAACAACTTCGTTATGAGACATTTCCAGAAAAAGCATCCGAGCATCATCCATCCTTTTACGCTTACAATAGCCATTTATCAATATGTTATAACTATGAGCATCAAACATCAACGATACATTGAAAGTGCACAAATCTGGAAAGATATGTTTATGCACCATTTCATTCAACAATCTTGTAGCTTCTTTCCAATCCCGTAATTTGCAAACTCCATGAATCAAAGAGTTATAGGCCAAGACATTTGGGGCAATACCCTTACTCGTCATTTTTGAGAAGAGGTTCAGTGCCATCCACAACTAGTGTATCTTTGCAAAGACTGTCGATAATCGTGTTTTGGACTGCTGCGGTGTTGTTACCTTTCGTGCAAAGGCCCTTTACTAGGATACCGAAAGTAACCACATCCGGCTTACAATTACCACTGTCCAACTTTTTTTTTGAAAGTGCTGCTGCCTCACCCACTCTATTCTGAAGAATAAAACCGTCGATTAGAATGGTGAAGGTTGCGACATTTGGTTCAAAGCCCAATTTGAAGAAGCTTCCCAAGACTGACAAACCAAACCCCATTTGTGCAAATGGCAAAAGCAATTAATGATAATACTAAGAGTATAAACATTAGGACAAATTCCCGACACACCCATTCTATTAGTCAAGCAGATGACTGAAAGAGACAGCGGAAGGCAAAGGAAACCTCTGAAGCATTTCGTCGAACACATTGAGAGCATCCACAACTAGAGTATCTTTGTAAAGACTGTCGATAATTGTGTTTTGGACTGCTGCGGTGTTGTTACCTTTCGTGCAAAGGCCCCTTACTAGGATACCGAAAGTAACCACATCCAGCTTACAATTACCACTGTCCAACATTTTTTTGAAAAGTGCTGCTGCCTCAGCCACTCTATTATGGAGAATAAAGCCGTTGATTAGAATGGTTAAGGTTGCGACATCTGGTTCAAAACCCAATTTGAAGAAGTTTCCCAAGACTGACAAACCAAACCCCATTGGGTGCAAAGGACAAAAGCAGTTAATGATAATGTTTAGAGTAAAAACATCAGGACGAATTCCGGACATAACCATTTGATTATTCAAGGAGATGACTGCCGAGTAATGTTTCAACTTGGCCAGTTGAGTCAAGACTTGGTTAGAAGGGACAATGGAAGGCAGAGGACAACTTTGAAGCATTTCGTCGAACACATTGAGAGCATCCTCAACATTAGTGATTTTCACAAGCTGGTGTTGTTGGGTGTTTCTAGATTCGGTCGATTTAGAAGACCGAGAGTGAAACAAAGCCAAGTAATTGTTGAAGAAAACAACAGCAGTAGAAGATTGAAGTGGCATACCTCTGAGTCTGAGTCTGCTGGTGGTGTTGCCATAACCAACCTTCAAAGAAGAAGACGCAGCAACCGTTGCCCGCATCATCTTCAGCATCTCTAAGTCACCGGTTCAGTGCGTTAATCCTCCACAGCTGAGATCCACTATACAGAAGCAGTTTTGGACAGGATGAATTATGGAGGGAAGTATCTGATTCAACCGCAAAAAGTATTGGCCATGTAAAGTCTTGGCCTATATCTCAACTTCTTTCTTGATCCTCACGCATAAGAATTATACATTACACCAAAACAAGCTTTGCTACAATAAATTTATGCACGTAATATGATCACTCATTGTACTTTGGGAGATTTTGTGTTCTAATTGGCTGTTTGTTTGAGTATTTTACTTGAGGAGCGGTTGCAGGCAGCAAATGAAAGTTTGTATTTCGTTGATTCTGTTACTTGGTAAAGATTTTGAATTGCTACAGATACCATCATCTTAAAAGTATAACATAAAAGTTGCTCTATCACTTGATAGATTAAATTAATAACACATATCATACATCACTAGGCGATACACAAATGAATGGTTACCTGAACTGGACTCAGCAGTGGAACAACACCCTCCAATGCAGCATTCAAGGGAAGGAAGCCCCGAAACTTGTCTAAACTGCAAAGATGCAAATCAGTTTCATTGCGGACTTTCTATAAATGCCAACAAAGCAGGATCTACTTCATCTTTAGACAATAAATTAACGATCAACTCCACAGTTGATACATCTGCAGAAAAACCCCTCTCCACCATTTCTTGGATCAGCCTCACCGCCCTTGATGTGTCGTTGTTATTGAAAAACCCTCGGATAATTGTGTTGTACGTGCAACCATCTGGAGAACGACCTCTCTCTTCCATTTCCCTTAGCAAGCTTTCTGCCTTACATGTTAGCCCCCCATTACAAAATCCACTAATCATTATATTATATGACCAGACATCAGGTTGATTTCCTTTTGATGACAAACTACGAAAGAGATCCCATGCATATTCAACTTTTTCAGCTCTGCACAAACCTTGAATAAGAATATTGTAAGTTACAATATCAAAATCCAACTTCTTTCCCTCCATCTCTTCCAACAATTCAACTGCCTTGGGAAATTGTTGGTTTCTACAAAGACCATCCAGTAAAATTGAATAAGTTTGAATATTTGGAAGTTGGCCTAAAGCTTGCATTTGAGAGAACAAGTTATGTGCATCTTGTATTCTTCCCATCTTGCAAAACCCATCAATAAGAGTGCCGTAAGTCACTATATCTGGAACCACTCCCCTATGAGACATTTCTTGAAAAAGCATCTGGGCATCATCTATCCTTTTAAGCTTACAATAGCCGTTTATCAATATGTTATAACTATGAGCATCAACCATGCAACCTTTACTAAGCATTACGTCAAAAACATTTTTCGCCTCGTCCATTTCTCCTCGCAAACAGTAACCATCTATAAGCGTATTGTACATAATAGTATCAGGTTTGATATCTCTTTGCATCGTCATTTCAACTATGCTCCTTGCTTCCTGGACCATTCCCTCTTTACAAAATGTATCAACCAAGACACTAAAGGTGTACACGTTTGGAAAGATATGTTTACTCACCATTTCATTCAACAATCTTGTAGCTTGTTTCCAATCCTGTAATTTGCAAACTCCATAAATCAAAGAGGTATAGGTCATGACATCTGGGGCAATACCCTTACTCGTCATTTCTGAGAAGAATTTATGTGCATCCACAACTAGAGTATCTTTGCAAAGACTGTCGATAATCGTGTTATAAATAACTATGTTAGGCTTGCAAGCCCCTTCTCCCATCCTCTTAAGCAATTGGACTGCTGCAGTGTTGTTACCTTTCGCGCAAAGGCCCTTTATTAGAATACCGAAAGTAACCACATCCGGCTTACAATTACCACTCTCCATCATTTTGTTGAAAAGTGCTGCTGCCTCGGCCTCTCTATTTTGAAGAAGAAAGCCGTTGATTAGAGTGTTGCAGGTCGTGACATTTGGTTCAAAACCCAACTTGAAGAAGTTTCCCAAGACTGACAAACCAAACCCCATTTGATGCAAATGGCACAAGCAGTTAATGATAATACTCAGAGTATAAATATCAGGAGGAATTCCCGACACACCCATTTTATCATTCAAGGAGATGACTGCCGAATAATGTTTCAACTTGGCAAGTTGAGTCAAGATTTGGTTGAAAGGGACCACGGAAGGCAGAGGACGCCTTTGAAGCATTTCGTCGAACACATTGAGAGCATCCTCAACATTAGTGATTTTAACAAGCCGGTGTTGTTGGGTGTTTCTAGATTCGGTCGATTTAGAAGACCGAGAATGAAACAAAGCCAAGTAATTGTTGAAGAAAACAACAGCAGTAGAAGATTGAAGAAGACAAGGCGGCATACCTCTGAGTCTGAGTCTGCTGGTGGTGTTGCCATAACCAACCTTCAAAGAAGAAGACGCAGCAACCGTTGCCCGCATCATCTTCAGCATCTCTAAGTCAGCTGTTCAGTGCCTTAATCCTCCACAGCTGAGATCCACTATACAGAAGCACTTTTGCACAGGATGAATTATGGAGGGACGTATCTGCTCCTACCGCAAAAAAAAATTTACATGTGAAGTAATTGGTCTAACTAACAGAGAGAAGTGTCAGAACTTCAAAACGGATTTGTTTTAAATGGTAAAGATGATATTATCTCATTTTTATTGTTGTTAATTAGAGCAAGTTCATCCCTAAAAAAATGCGTCAGCACCTAGCCTATTTAATCCACTTAATGAACAGTAATATACCCTAATAAACAGTAATAGACCAAATACATCTCCACCCCTAACAAAAAATAGCCTAGTTAATTTTATTAAAATATTATTATTTTTATTATAAAATAATAATAATAATAAATTTTTTTTTGAGTGAAATGATAGCGTTAGTAAATTAAATGTTAGATTAGATATTGACGGGGTTCGAATCCACGCCGTCATGCAAAGGACAACACCTTTCCACCAATAATTTTATTAAATAAAAAAGAATGTAAGTCTGGAACCTCACTCTGCATCTCTCTCTCCCTCTCTCTCTAACCTTCTTTACCACACTTCTTACGCAATCTCCGATTCCCAATTCCCCGACCTCCAATTCTCCAATGGCCGATATCGGTGGAAATATCAATGGATATATCATATATCGATATCGATTGCCTTTGATGGAAATTGTGAAATCCCGTCCTTGGATTTCACTATTTAAAATTACGTATCTCGTATATCATATTCATATTCTTAGTTTCGACGCTTTTATATTTACGGCGTATTTGATCCCAACGTATTTTTCCACTTATTTTTATATATTTGGATAGTATTCGTCGGGACGAACGCATGGCGCAAACGAAATGTGATTCAGAATTATAACGAATATTTTATGAGGTTTTGAACTTAGGGAAAGGTACCAATTTGTTCGTATCGTTCTAAGCTATGATTTTCGTTTTTGAATCACTCAGTTTCGTTGAGTATTGACAAAGTTATGGACGTTTAAAGGTTGCCCAGAAATTCCGGCGAGTTATCAGTTTTTGTCGCAGACAGTCATATTTCAGGCCATTTTTCGGCTACCTCCGGCCACCACCATTTGGACTCCAAGCAGGTATAATCTTGTTCTACCCTTCTCTAGCTTCGTTTTGGTATATCATGGGTTGAATTTGGTTGAAAAACAAATGAGATATGGAGTTCTAAAGATTGCCCAGAAAATCTGCAAAATCTGCAGAATCCGGCGAGTTTCTCGGCGACAGCCACTTGAATTTGTAATTGACGGAGATCCGACCGTCGGATCGCTATGAAATTTTAGTATGACGTTCTATGAGCGTAATTTGTATCTTAGGAGGTTACAGATTTCGAATTGAATTGCTAGGGTTGTGGACCCGGTGGTTAACCTTTGACAGACGGTTGACTTTTGGTCAACCGGTCCCAAATCATTCTAGAACGTCCTTGGGGATGTGGTTTATGTAAGATACGTGGTTTATCACTTGGTATCTGAGACGAGATTTGATATTTGTTTTAGGCGACGATCGGACGTGGACGTCTCAATATTCGAGCTAGTGATTTGTCATACGGGCTCCAGGTGAGTGACTTTAATATATGTGATATTGGTGATTACCCTGATTTCGTAATTGTTATCCTGTGTGGATATGACTTGGTTTTATAAATATGTTTTCTATTGAATTGTTATTTTTAATACTTAGCCATCGATTTATGTTT
This sequence comes from Cotoneaster glaucophyllus, assembly GCA_036320875.1. Classification (NCBI taxonomy): domain Eukaryota; kingdom Viridiplantae; phylum Streptophyta; class Magnoliopsida; order Rosales; family Rosaceae; genus Cotoneaster; species Cotoneaster glaucophyllus. The sequence continues at coordinate 12,071,651 of CM070058.1, read as the reverse complement.
ATGAAATTAGAATTGAAGTGTATATTTGAAATATGGTTTGGTTTGTATGATTGGCATGTTGTGATGAAATGTGAGGGCTAGTAGTGGACCGTTAACCCATTGCCATGAGGTTTGTTGCTTCGAAGCTTGTTTCATAACCCATTTCATTATATCATTTCCCGCTTTGTTGATTCGTTCTAAATTTAGTATTTGTGCCTTGTTTCACTTTGTTTCACTTTTGTTAAGCAGTACGGATGGTTTTCATCATTTTTGATATAAGAAGCATGCATGCTTTCAATAAGAAATGAATGAATCCGAAACCAGAGTACGGATGCGGAGACATTAATATATAACAGCATCATTTTTCCCTTAAGTCCAGGAATAAAACATATTTCAAAAGTTCTTGGTCAAAAAATGTCAGTTGCCAAAGCAATATATGTTCCATAAGTGATGCCAGGGATAAGGCTAGAGAATAATTCAGAGCAAACAAGATTTAACAAAGAAAATGGGAGAGATGAGAAACAAATTGCAAAATTTGCTATTTCTGAAACGTTAATACATTATTCGGTTATGAAAGAGTACCTATAAATGTTGCACTTTTGATGCTTACCATGCTGGATTGATCCTCTCCATACCATCCGAAAATGTTGAAGATGTAGGGATAATGTGTCTTCCATGCTGCAACGAAACATTTGATCAATATGCTATGATTCTTATTTCTATCATGTCTTTTATTTTTAAAACTATTGAAGTTAATTAGATGTAAAATACCAGAGAGTGAAATGCCGAAAAGCACAAGTTTGTATGAGAGAGCTCATATGATGACTTGGTCATTTATCTGTATGCAAGGAATGTGAGATATCTTGGCCCAATGTTGTCCGGTCCTATTCTCATACCTCTTCTCCAGGGTGGAACAAGAGTAGATCTCCAGGAAAGAAAGAGATGTTGAACAGAAGTGAGGTGTTGAAGTCCCTCTGCTGGAAGGAATTCCAGACTTGGGCACCCATAAATAGATAGCTTTTGAAGATAAGTGAGGTGCCGAAGTCCTTTTCCGTCCAACGATTTCAGACTTGATAGTCCAGCGATGCGGACAGAGTTTAGAGTAGTAGGAGGCAGCTGTTCCTTGAGCAACATTGCCCAGATCTCGCCAACAATGCTAACTTCTCTAAGCAAGACAAGTCCTTGCAATCCCCACTCCACTGAAGGCCTCACTCTGTCGCAATTTCTACCATACAAATACTGCAGGTTGGGAGGCAAACCCCCTTGGGCAAATGACACAAGACTTGGAAGATTGTATAAGGCCAACTTTCCAAGGGCGGTGAGGGTGCGAATTCGTTCGGGGAATGACTTCAAATTCTTGCATCCATTGACTTGCAAGTGTCTCAAGTTGGGAGTGGGCAGTCCTCCGTCGGGAAAAGACGCCAGATTTGGACAGTCGTAGATTCGCAGGTGGTTGACATGGCTTAGGTTTTGATCAACTCCTTCAACAGAAAAGGATTCCAGATTCTCACAACCATTGATTACAAGAGTTGAAAGTTTGGGGAAGACGCCCAACGGGAACGACCTCACTGAATGAAAACTCTTTGCTATATCCAAATACTCAAGTAGAGATGGGCAAATACCCATTAGTTATGGGTAACCGCGGTTACCCGCCTGTTTAAATTAAACGGTTACGGTTATGGGTAACCGTTTAGATAAATAAACGGTTATGGGTATAACCATTTACCCGTGAAATTTAAATGGACGGTTATGGGTATTAATCGTGGTTATAACAGTTACCCGTTTACCCGTTTATTTTAATAGATATATAAAATTAAAAAAATAAAAAACCTAATCTATAACTTTTGTTTGTTCTCTCCGCTAGGACCAGACTCGCTACTCCCTCTCATCTCCGGCGACCAGGATCAGGAGATTCTCCGCCCCTCATCTTTCTCCTCGCTGCTCTCTCTCATCTCCACCGCTCATATCTCTCTCCTCGCTGCCCTCTCTCTCATCGCTACTCATCTCTCTCTCATCGCTGCTCGGCTCTCTCCCCTCGGTGTTCATCTCAATGCCTTATCTCAATCTCCCCCCACCCACCCTTCAAGGTGTGTTTTACCCTTCAAATTTCTTACTTAACCTGATTAATTACTGATTTGTTTGTTAATTTATTGAAAATCTCTTATTTTTAGGGTTTAGTGATGCAGGGTATTGTTTAATTTTTTTTTTATTTTCAATTAAAATTAGGAAAGTCGTGGAAGAAGAAGTCTGAATTCATATTTTTAGATGTTCTAACTATTTCTAACTAATGGGTTTCTTTTCTTTCTCCTGATCAGTGATTCTACTAGAGTACATCCAGTTTGTTTACATGTTTTGATAGTATTGTCCTGATAGAGTACATCCAGTTTGATTCTACTAGAGTACATCCACTTAATTATTCTACTGTTTGAATGATTTTTTTTCCTGGATTGCAGGCTGTGTATTTCAATTACTATGGGGATCTTGCCAAGGCTCTTGAACACTTTCTTGAATGTGCAAATTGGCAGAGAGCACATACTATTTTCGTAACTTTTGTTGCTCCCAAATTATTCTTGTCTGGTATGGTTTAATAACTTCTCTTTCCATTTAGTTTCGTTATGTCTTTCTTAAGTTTCTGGATGTACTCTAGTAGAATCACTGATTAGGAATCTGTTTTCTTCCCAAATTATTCATGAACAATGCAAGTCCTGATAGTCTCCTGATAGTATTGATTAAAACTATCATTCGTCTTAATTATTTCAATTATTGGAGTTGTATACGGTTACGATTAAAAAAAAAATGTAAATAGGCGCAAAAAGGGGTAAATGGGTTAAAAAATGGATAAATGGATAAACGGGTAAACGGGTGTGAATAAACGGGTATACGGTTACGGTTAAATGGGTACCCGGTTATGGGTATGGTTAACCGGTTACGGTTATGGGTATAACCGTTTAGGCAACTACCCAACGGGTAAACGGTTATGCGGGTATGAGTATAAACGGTTATGGGTAAATAACCACGGTTACCCGCCCGCCATAACCATTGCCCATCCTTATACTCAAGTGATGTCAATTCAGCCATCATCTCATGTGATAGGAACTGTAATGACGACACGGTTGGGCAATTGCTGAGAGTCAAGCGTTCAAGATATTGCATTTTGGGCAAGCACTGTATTGCAGCAAAATTAAAAATGCCAAGTGTGGACAAGAACTTCTTCTCTACCCTCTCTATTATCGGTAACAGACCGGGGCATCCATTAATATGTATTTCTAACGAATTCTGTAAGTAGTCCATGTTAAGACTACTACTACTACTGCTAGTAGTGGCCCATTCATCATGCAGATGTAGAAATTCACACCCAGACACCCTGAGTGTTTTCAGGCAAGGAAGACGATTAGGCAAGTATCCTTTCAGCTTCGGACAATTCTTTATTCTCATCTCCTGGAGACACCGAAAGTCTAAACATTGACCTCCACTTGGACTCGGCAGCCAATCCTCTCACTCTGGCATCTCCTCAAACTTTAGCGTCTTCAGAGACTGAAAGGGCTGAATTACAAAAGCTCCATTAAGATCACCATTGAATTCATAACCAATCGTCCTAACAAATTCCATCCTTATGATACATAGCTCTTTAAGAGTGGGTAGCTGCCCAAAACTTGGCAAGGACAAACAATACCTACAATCACTGATACACATGAACGGTATGTTAGAGACCGAATTAGAGCTTCCTAACCAGTCTGGGAAGCTGGTTCCTCCATAGAATCTGATAGTCAGTTTCTCCAAATTTATGCAAGGTTGGAGCTTGTCAAGCACATCTCTCTCCTTTTGGGAATCATCGGCGTACTCATCAGGGCCGACCCTCACAAACTGGGGTCTAGGCGAGCCTTCGAGTGGGACCCTAGAGTTCTTTGACACCCAACTCATTGTACATTTATATGTATAAGAAAAAATCTCGCTAAATAATGAAAAAGTTCATTTCTACATAAAAAATCATTAGAATTCATATCCAAATAAGAAAGATATGTAAACATTACTTAAATATTACACGTCTCGTGTTTTTAGACTCAAATGTATTAATTAAGTTTACATAATCTAACTTTTCAACCAATTCTTTTTCAATTGACAAAATAGCTAACTCATTCAATCTTTCTTGTGACATAGTTGATTGAAGATACGATTTGATCAACTTTAATTTTGAGAAACTTCTTTCTACAGAGGCAACTGTAACTGGTATGGTTAACAAAATACGATAAGCAATCCATGCATTCGCGAAACTCTAAATATATATTTATATATATATATATATATATTTATATATATATATATATTATATATATACAAACATTTAAAAAAAATATTTTGGGGGCTCCCCCACCCAAAACGTTGCACGACGAGTTCCAAAAAAAATATTTATAATTTCATATTTAGATATTTTACTCAATCTACAAAATTATATATATAAATATATATAGAAAATTATGATTGGCATTCCAAAATTCTCATTCTACATTCTAAACTTTCTATATTTGGAAAGAAAAATACACTTTGAAGAGTGTAGGATGAGATTTTTGGAATGTCAATAACATTTCCCTATATATATAAAAAAAATAAAAATTGGGGGGCCCCCTGAAGTGGGGGCCCTAGGCAGGCGCCTACTTCGGCTACCCTCAGGGCTAGCCCTGGTCCTTACCCCATGCCAACTCTAAGTCCTTGAGTTCTTTCTTATCCTTCAAATTGGCTTCGAAGACATGCACAACATCAATTACATTTTGCAGATTCAAAATTGAAAGTTTTCCTCGGAGATGCTACAACTCCTTTAGTTCTGCAATACTTGACCTGGTAGATTTCCCCACAACGAAAGCAGTTAATGTTCTCAAACTTTTTAGTCTTCAAATTTCCACTGTATCCCTTCTATCTTTGTTCCATTGACATCGAGGTAATGCAAACTAGTAAGTTCCCTCATGTCTACGGGTAATTTAGCAAGGGAGCAACAATCTACCAACGTTTATATCCGTAAATTTATCAATTTTCTCATGTCTGCCGGCAGTTCAATGAGAGCATAACAATTTGACAATAGGAGCGTCTGCAAATTGTAGAGTGCAAACTACACTAGGTAAGCTTTCAATTGTAGTATGAGAGAGATCCAGAAAGCGCAAGTGAATGAGATTACCAATAGAATCAGGTAATTCATTGACATTTTTATAACGAGACAATGATAAAACCCGTAAACATTTCAGTGATGGCAACAAATCATGTAGAAACTTTTTACTTATGCAGAACTTTTTAGACTAGCGATCTGTTTCAAACGAGGTTGGTAGGAAGGTCCGTAGACACTTAGCCCCAATTAATGGCTCAAATTTTTTAGTAGCAACAATTTCTCCCCTAGCATATGACAAATGACGAAGTCTTTTAACTTCTTATGATTCCATCTCTTCCAGCTCGAAAAAAAAATTCCCTAGACATGAACTGACCCAAGTTGTTAATAATATTCTTCCAGCCCTGCGATGATACTAGTTCATCGAAGTACTTTCTAGCCATCGAACTGTTTTTTGAAGTAGTGATCGTGATACTAGTTCATCGAAGTACTTTCTAGCCATCTCTTCCATTCTTTTCCCATTCAAACCTTGTGGAATTAAACCTTGTGGAACTGATAACCTTTTGGAAAAAAATGAACACTAAACAAAGCATCGTTTCAACTGAAAAGGGAGATAATGGTAGCTCAACCGCATGGCTGGAAGGATATCACTTTTATCATAAGGTAGCTCCCAAAGACTACTATTTAATAATATATTCCATTCCTCGAAGTCTTTCTGGTAACGTAATAAACCCCCAAGTGTTTCTGCTGCTAAAGGCAAACCATTGCACTTGCGTGCAATTTTCCTGCCAAGTTCTTCCAAAGTTGGATGTGCATCATGGTTTTCATTTCCAAATGCATGTTTTGCAAGTAACATCCAACAATCTTCATGCGACAAAGGTTCCAAGTACTGAATGGGAACATTTTTCATGAGAGATGCAACATTTTCGCTTCGTGTTGTCACGATGACTTTACTTGCTTTTGCCTCGGAAGTAAAAGGAGTTTGCAGGCACTTCCTGTTGGAAAATTAGTTATTATTTTATTATTGTTTATGATTTTCTTGTGGGCCAAGGATATTAGAGTTTCTTGCCCGTCAAGGATTAGGGTTTTGCTTTAGTTTTCACTATATATAGTAGTGCTTGTATTCATTATTTTCAATTAAGTTAGCCACAATGTAGTCTCTTCGGGTTTTGTAGCCATTTCGGCGTTCTCGTCTTTTAATAATATTATTATTATTTTGTAATCTTGTTCATTCCGTACTCTAATATTCAACTTGGTACAGAGCGGGTTCGATCCTTAGGGTTCAATCCGTTCTCGTTGGTATCAATTTGTCTGTCTTGCTCATCGTTCGTTTTAGATTGTTAGTTGGTATTGATTGTTTGCAAGGAAAAAAAAATTAAGAAAATAGAAAAAGTCTTGCACTTGCACCGATGGAGTTTCGTATTGAAATTGGCATCGGAAGTCGGAATTTGCATTGGCATCGGCATCGGCATCGGTATTGGCATTGGCACTAGAATTTGGAGTTTTGCATCCGCATTTGCTTGTTGGCAAACTCATGACGTGTACCGCCATGAGTTTGATGGGGGGTGTTGGAAAATTAGTTATTATTTTATTATTGTTTATGATTTTCTTGTGGGCCAAGGATATTAGAGTTTCTTGCCCGTCAAGGATTAGGGTTTTGTTTTAGTTTTCACTATATATTGTAGTGCTTGTATTCGTTATTTTCAATTAAGTTAGCCACAATGTAGTCTCTTAGGGTTTTGTAGCCGTTTTGGAGTTCTCGTCTTTTAATAATATTCTTATTATTTTGTAATCTTGTTCATTCCGTACTCTAATATTCAACTCTTCCAATCAAAATATTTCTCATTCCAAAGGTGATCCAACACAAATAAGAATTTCTTTCCCCTCAGTTGTTCTCTAAGTTCAACTTGAAGCAAATTCAAATCTGTCATATTACAAGGTGTTGAAGTGACTGACTCGATAAGAGTTTTAGTCACCCTTATAGCATCATAATCTTCTGAAACTCATGCCCAAGATTTAAGGGCAAAGTGCTCTTTCACCTTATCATCATTGTAAAGGACTCGAGCAAGGGTACGTCTTGCCAACCCCTCCCATACCAACAATGGTGATGATAGATACATTATCCTCGCTTGCATCATCAGAGAACAAGACTTTTGATAAATTTTCTTTATCTTTGTCTCTTCCATATACAGAAGGTTCATGAATCAAGGAAGTTGTTGGAGTTCTTTGTGAAACCGTCCTCCCAACAACTTCTGTCAGACCAAGGGCAACTTTCTGTTGCACAAAGTCATCCAGCCTTTGTAATAACCCTTGTATCTCAACATTCATGCTTTGATAAAAATGACTACGAGAAGTAGAGAAGAAGTTCCGCACCTTTTTGGTTAATTTCTCGGTTTGACCTTCACCTTCCACCTTGCATCGCAAAGCTTCAGTGTCGATCTCATCCAGTAAATCCTCCGCATCAAAGACAGCGTGCTTGAGCTCGTCAAGCCATTCTCTCACAGCAGGGTTTGAAATTTGCTTCTCTTCCGCATCATTGAGGACTGCACAAAGGGTGAGCATCGTCATCTTCAGTTTCATGAGTGGTTCATCCACCTTCTTCTGTCGGAACAAGTCACCGAAATTTTCTCTTGGGTTTGTGGGCTGGTCCATCATATATGAGTATTTTTTTTTTTAGTTTTATGTTTATAAATTCATTGAATTCAATAACTAAGATCTAATACGATCTAATCCAATGGTAAAAAATAAAGATCTAACAATCCAAATTTAAATCCGCCAGCTAAACTAATTAAAAAAAAAAAATGCTTTAACGTGTTTCATATTTTTTTCATACTGTTCCAAGAGTTTCGTAGTGTCAATTTAGTAATTTTTTAATACTTATCGAAATCTAAATATTTTTAGGGTTTTTTTAATAACACCCCACAAATTGTTGAATACACCCCACTTAATATTTAGTGTTAAATGACTTGTATAAAATGACTATTTAAACCCTATTTTTCTCAAAAAAAAAAAAAAAACGAAATTAAAAAAAAAAAAAAAAAGAGCAATTATTTTCTCCCTACACCCCAAATCATGAAAAATAAAATCCTAAAACTACCCGTAAGTTTATTTATAATTTTGAACACACCTGCACTCACAATGTCTTGTGATTATGTTTTTTTTAATTAACTGTTAAGTATTCTGCAACATAACAGGCAAAGATATATTCTGAAATATTCAAATCTTCTTTGAGATAGTTTAGTAGTGTTTTTTTTTTCTTTTGCTAAATTTTTTTAAGCATGCTTGATGTTTATTTCTTAGGATGGATGGGGTGCAATAGCATTCAAGCATGATTGCAGAACCGAATTTTTAACCTAGGAACAGCAGGGTATAAATGGTCTCTGGTAAAAAAATGATCTTCATGTATAAATTGGTTGTGGGCACTGAACGTTTCAGATTTGACATTTAGATAGATTAGTAACTTATGAGCTCTAATAAAAAAAATGATCTTCATGGCTAAATCGGTATTTAAACAAAGCAAGTGAATACCATTATCCCCAACCAAGATGCCAACACCTAGTCCCCTACGTTAACACGAGTCACCGAGAGGAGATAGTTCAACATGTTAAATAAAAGCAAAGGAGAAAGCCAAAGTAGCAAAACTATCTGGTGGACAAAAACAAGGAAACGAAAGATCATTCCATGGAAAATAATGATAACAACATAAGCAAGAACATAGGCTCAGATCAATTTTTTATAATGTTTTATTTAAGGTAACAAATGCATCGACTAACAGAACTTTAATATAATAAAATTTAAAGAATGTGAGGTGTATGTGAAAATGTAAGGTGTATGTTGAGAATGTGGGGTGTGAGGGTATTATGGAGAAGTATGTGGGGTGTGTTAAGATAATTTTTAGTTGAAAAAGTAAATGTGGGGTGTATTAAGTATGTGGGGTTTATTCAACAATATGTGGGGTGTTAATATAATAAGCCTATTTTTAAGTTAAATGTTAATAAAATTAAACTAGAATAAACTACATTTTTTTTTCTTAAAGTAAACTACATTTTTTTTAAAAGTTACTTTAAGAAAAAAAATTATTATAAATTCATTCTTTTATAATCTCATACTAAAAATTTAGGTTATAGCAGAAAAAACTATTTTTGGCAAGTAGCCCTTTACCAGCGTCAGTTCAAACCCCTTCATTAGCTAATCTAACGACTAATCTTGCAAAATCTATCGTTTAACAAAAAACAAAATTGTTTCAGGACTAAAATTTAAAATTTCCTGGGTTAAAAATTGAACCACCATCTTTTACTCTCTATATAAATAACGCCAGAACAAAATAAAAATATTACATAAACCCCAAACCTCAAAACTTGAAATTCCAATTTCCTTTTCCTTTATATTCTCCACGCTTTCCACACATCCAGCAAAACCCAACTTCAATTTCCTCCGCATTTTTCTAGATCCAGTGTATCGATCCTCTCCCCGCTTTTTTACTCCACCTACGTGTCCAGATCTGAATCCGCCTCTTCCCTTCCCCTTGAATCTCGGCCGTCTCCTTTTCCCTTTCCCGAGGTCTCCTCCTTTCAAATTCAGATCTCCTCCACTCCACTTCAAAACCGCTTCCCAAAATCTCAACTTCCTCTCTTCTCACTTTCCCATCAGATCCACAGTTTCTCGGGAAACAAACACCTCGAAGTGCCGCCGCCGCCGCCCTCTTTCTCCTCCTTCAACAATGGCGAGGTTCATCGAACTCCTCTCGCCTCTGCTTCTCGCATTTCTCCTAGTCCAATTCAGCACCGCCGCATCCTCTTCCTCTCCGCCAGTGCCCTCCCCGACCCCGTCGCCGCAACCCGCTGCCGATTCGCCTTCTCACGTATCTCCATCGCCGATTTCCCTCACTCCATCTCCGTCCAACACACCGGCGCACTCACCAATTCCTTCTTCTCCTCCCGCGCCGCCGCAATCGACTCCATCGCCGTCGCCTGACAGCGACCTTTCTGTTCCCACTCCGGCGCCATCGGATCCTAGCGACAACGACAACAATGACAACAACGGCGACGGCGACGTAGCTGAGAACTTCTCCGGGGGAGGAATGAGCGGGGGAAAGAAGGCGGGTATCGCGTCTGGAGTCATCGTCGGAGTCGGTTTGGTAGGGCTCGTAGGATTTGTGTACAAGAAGCGTCAGGATAACATCCGTCGATCTCAGTACGGTAACGACGCCAGGAGAGAGTTTCTCTGAAGAAACACTCAATCGTCTTCTCATACGCAAGCTCTTCTACTTCTAGAGGTTACTGTGAAATCTTCAATTTTCTGGTATTAATTTCTCATAGTTTGTTTTGTTAAATTCTGGGTTTGGTATATGATTGAATTGGGGTTTTGCGACGGTGAAAAAATGGTGATTCGATTCTTGATTCTTTGGTGCGCCGGTGGTGGTGGAGTGGTGATAGGTAGATTTTTTTTATTATTTTCTTTTTAATTTTGGGCGTAAGATACTTGATATAATAATTGAATTTACAGATTTAGAGTTAATCCTTTTGCTACTTTTTTTTTGGTTTTGTTTATAATACCAAGTTTTAAATGACTGAGAAAATTGAAGGAAAAAAAGATCTGATAAGTATCTGCCATTTTAATTGCGATTTAGATATATAATGTGATAATTTGATTCGGTTTATCTCGTTAAACATGGTAAATTAATTGAATACAATTTATAAATAATTGATAAAATACAAGTCAACTCAAGTTTTGGGAAAATTGGTTAAGATGGAAATATTTTGAAACGAGTGATTTGAATTGCGGGTAACATTTGGGGAATGTTCTGTTTGCTGGAATGTAAAATGTCAACTTTGTGCCAAAAAAAAAAAAGAAATTGTTTGAAAAGTGAAAACTTGCCCAACTAGAACTTTTCCCTCCTTTTTTTTCCTACTCTCCATTTTATGCTTTGATGGCTTTTACTTTTGCTTCGGCATCTTTAAAGTACAACCTCTCCTGTGCACAAAAGAGCCTTCCGGTCGAAACAAATAGGGAAATCGATTAGAAATTTCAAATGATCATTTTTAATATTTGATCGGTTTGTTGTTAATGGATTTTTTTCATCTAGGCTACCGAATCAAGTGATCCGGATCTTTTAAATTTAATCTAACGGTAAAAAATTATTACAACTTTTAAAGAGTCAAAACAGGTAGGCCGTTGGATGAAATTTGAAGGGTTCAGATCACTTACTTTGATGACCTTGGTGGACGGATCTCTTTCCGTCGTTAATATATGTTTGGAATATTGTCAGTATTTGTTTTTTGATCAATTTAATAATAAATCAGTATTTTATTAAACTTCAAGAAAATTTAACAATTTATGTGGAGGAGCAAAAATGCACTTGCTTTTTATCATGGGCATTGATAATGGTACTGATACAAAATTGATAATGCATCGACCAAATTCCACGCGCAAGAAATGTTAAAAGTATCTTTAAATGAGATGTCAAATCTTAGATAGAAATCCTCCTATGTATATTTGAAATAAAAAATTATTTCAATCGAAGTGTTATTTGCTGATAAGATTTGAAGACTTTGTGATTAGGTGTTAAATTTGACATCAATATTTTTTAATTAATTTTAGTGCTAGACTTCTTATTCCACTAACATTTCAACCATTTGTTTCAACATTTTTTTTAATAAATACAACCTTTTAAAACTCTATATTAATAAGAAAATAAAATTTAAAAATACGATTTGAGAAGTATAAAGTCTTAAATAAGATTTCAAGTTGTCACATCAGCCATCAGTTGTAATTTGACATTTCCTTTTAAGATGATCTACAGAGATTCTCAAAAGTAACTCTTCATGGACTTTTTGTCACTTCATGTTTTTTGCACAATATTTTATAATATTAGTGTAAAATTAACGTTAAATTGTTAAGTGGCAGAAAGCCCATAAAAAATAGGAGAATATCTCCTTAGCATTTCTCTCCTCACGCATGCTAGTCCTTACAAGTTATAAGTGGGAATGGAATGCCACTGACTTGGTACAAATTGTAATGTATTTGACTTCAATCAATATTGTGTCAATGTCGGTGATAAATTTGGTATTCAAGTGCGGGGCATTTTCGACTTTTTGGTTCTGTCAATGTCGCCAACTCGTCGTGCCAATATGTGTTAAGACTATTTAGTGCTATTTCCACAATATGATTTGCACAGAGGTGCTATTCGATTCAGTTTTCCAATATTTTCTTGTTGAGAGAGGATCCTTGTCGGATTATCTTTGTGAAAATCTCGAAGATCCTTCAATCATATTCGTTAATCGTATATCGTGAGGTCAGTTTTTGTTAAACACTGTTTATATTCAATTTTAAATATAAAAAATTTACAGTGATTTCTAACCGCACGTTTTACGATAAACAGATTTGTTTTGAGAATTTCTGGAATTCTCACAAGGAGGAGCCGGCGAGGATCCTCATTCGTGGGAATTAAGATGTGAGCAACCCACCAATTAGATCGGAACACAGTGAAGCGTTGAGGCATGAGAAACGATGACATTACATCCACCTTTTTGTGCGTGTTTTTGTGGGGTAATTGGTTGCTATTGGTAGTCAAGTCAAATGCAATTTGAACATGGCTCACTTTAACTCGAATGGAATGGAACATGGAGCAACATCGCCCAACAAAGTTCCAACCAAGTGTTGTTTCCTCAAAACGAAAGGACATACCGTACGCAAACCATTACTTGTTGGAGTTGTTCAATGACATGACGCTGTGTGTTGAGCAAGGGAAATTTCGTAACTACAGAAGCGGCTAAACCTAAGGTTTTAATTTGGTAAAATGGCTACATTGTTGTTTTGTATACTCCATGATGAACGTTTTACGCGGTGCGCTGCAAATCGGCACAAATTCTTGCATACATGTACGGCAATACATTTTCTTTGAGCTCAAGTCATCATTTACTGTTTTCAACTGTGGCTACTTGCGTGTACAACGTAATGGGGGACAACTCTCTCTCTCTCTCTTGAAGACCCTCTAATTTCAATCTCCGGCGATTAGAGATTACCGGCTTTTACTCTTCTGCCGGAGGGTCAACCCAGCGGCCGTGATCTTTTATTAGCTGGATCAAGGCATCGGTCGCATGCTCCATCTCAATTCCACGCTTCACCACGGTCTGAAACACAATTCAACCTCATATCAGGTTCACCCGTGTTTGAAGATTGGAAACAGATCGTTACAATGACTCGTAAACAAGGTATTTTGGGACATATAATATCACAATCAATTCAAATAAACTTCAAGAGCTGCTTTTCTACTAAATTTTATGTTCTTCCAACCAAACCAATAATAAATTTCGAGCTGGACAGAGGAAATACCTTCCCAACATAAAGGTCAATCTTTCCAGGAGCACCGCCAACATAGCCAAAGTCTGCATCAGCCATCTCCCCGGGTCCATTCACAATGCAACCCATGATTGCAATCTAGCAAAGGAGATAGAGAGTGAATTACACAAACCATCGGATTACTAAATATGAAAGACAATCACCATTGACGATCATTTAGTTAAAAGGGAAATAATAACGTAGTTACCGAAACACCAGGCAAGTGTGATGTCTTCTCTCGTATTTGTGCACTTATTTCTTGAAGATCAAACAAAGTTCGGCCGCAGGATGGGCATGAAACGTACTCCTGAAATGAGATATAGGCATGTACAAAGATTGTTTTAGACCATCATCTCTTCGTGATATGTCAAATTCAGGTATATTTTGTAACAAAGCTCCCTACCGTCTTTGTGTTCCGCATTCTACATCCTTGTAGTAAATTGAAAGATGTGTTTCTAAGGAAATCAAAGTCCTTGTTTGGGGCTTCCAATAGGAGACCATCTCCAAGTCCATCTACTAAAAGGGCCCCCGCATTGGTACCAGCACCAATAACCAAGTCATCCCTGCACAAAGTGGAATTAAGCAAGATAGTACTAATACCATGTATCTCCGGCAGAGGAGTCGATCATGTAATTACCTATGGATTCCACTTGGAAACTGAATATGGTGTATTACGGGAAAGTTTCGAGCACTGTCTCCCAGATACTCGAATAGCCTGCAGCAACAGACTTCATATTCTCAGAAGGAAAGATGTGTGCAACAATACAGGAAGTTAAACCATGGACTCTCAATTAGCAATTAACGGCCCTACAAGAAAGGAGAAACAAATTTCATATATGTACGTAGGGCCTAGGAAAGCACCCTTCTACATTGGAATTCTTATAATGTTGATTTTATTTTGATAGTGATTTATATGAGTTATGAAGTCATTACCTCCTTGCAGCATGCACTCGGCTTATTTTATCTTCACCGAAGGGCAGATCATGGAGAATCATTGTAGCATCAATGCCTTCGAGAATATCCAGCACTTCGTAGGGTTCATCACCACGTAGCGAGACCACCAAGCGTGTACCTGCAAGGTAATTAACTCACAAAAAGAAATAGACTATAAATGATAAATCAGGGGTAGCCTCCAACACGCACACATAAAAGAAGGGATGTGTTCAATTTAACATCAGAACTCATATCAGTAACAAAGCTTCACCTTCTGGCAAAAGCTTGTATGCACCAGTTGATAACTCCTTTGAATTTACCAGAACCATGGCATTGGGCAATGGCTTTGTTAGCTGTTCTGACAATGGTGTTATAACACCCATACTTACATCTATCAACCTTTTGAGAGCTAGCCGCTGATCATAATACAAAGAAAACTGTCAAATTATTCTTGTTCTTGCAAAGAACTTAATGCTCAAGCAGCATATTACGAAATAAGTGAATTGTTGGGGGATGATGGGGGGAGCAAGAGAAAGAGAACAGGATTATTTTCAAAAGTAATGAAGAAAAGTGCAGCACGGTTCTTACAGAATCAGCATCATTGACAGGTGGAAGTTGTCTCAATAAGATTGAGTCAACTGTTGCAAGATCCTGTATCGACAGAACTAACCATATTAACGAAAATCCCAGTAAACCTACATAATGTACAATATACAGTTTAAAATGGATTAAAAGTAGACCTTAAATGGCATTCCCAGAATGAGTTTTGCTGCTAGTGACTTGTACAGGAGCTCCGGTGTCTATAAAAAAAATGCAAAAAGGTCAGTGTACTTTCTCCACCCAACAAACCCCCCTCACTCTCAAGGGGAAAAAAAAAGGGCAAGAAAATGGAATAAAGGATGTACGATTTCAACGGTACCTTCAACTGATCAAGGGATACTGACATGAGAACAGATCCATCCCGGTGCAGGACACCTCTATAATCCACCTCTTCACCCTGTGTTTTGATGACATCATTATCTCTGCTAAAGAAAAAAAATATGAGGCACAAAGTGATTCAATATCAAGATCTGGGCTGACCTCCTTTTGCATTGGCAGTTGACCAGATCGACGCTGAAAATCAAAATAACGTCGTTGCTTCTCTTCAAATGGAGCCTGATACAAATAATGCCATCAAGAAAGGTGATTAGACTTTCAATTCCTAAAACAGAGTGATCAAGAATATTAATCAACTAAGAGGATGTTGTAAAATCCTACCACTCCTTGCTGAAGTTCAGCTGCTCTCATACCAAGGTTGGCCAATCTTCGGCAGGGATCTATCTCCTCCTCCGGTGCTTCAGTAAGTGAAACCCTAATTGTATCACCCAAGCCATCCTTCATACAAAATTCCAGAGTTCCATTATGGCTAGACATGACTTTATAAATGTAATGCTTCGTAGCATTAATATTAACTTCAATCTATTGAATGAAGTGCAGGATCACATGACACACACAAATAGGCGAACCTACCATCTGTCGTAAGCACAGTTGCAGTATGAAAACAAGTATTCTTAAAGCCAGCTTAACAAATAGCACATTAGTGGCACATAAATCAGAATAATCCCTACGATGTTTACTGATTTTGAGTCGATCACAACACCTCAACAAAATGATTCGAACTGTACCTGAAGAAGGGTTCCAATACCAATTGCAGATTTCATTCGCCCATCCTCACCTTCTCCAGCTTCAGTAACTCCCAAGTGCAATGGATAATCCCAGCCTTGAACATACATTTCAGCTACAAGCAGACGATACGCCTGGACCATGATAACTGGGTTGCTTGCTTTCATTGAAAAAACAAAATTATGGTAGTCCAACTTCCGGCAAATCCTTGCAAACTCAAATGCAGATTCAACCTGTTCAAGGAATGACGTGTCAATGACACCCGATGGATTTGTAGGCACATCAAACAAGCTTGAACTCTTTTCAGCAAAGATAATTTGCTCACCATTCCTCTAGGGGAATCCCCATAATAGCTCATTATACGATCTGAAAGGCTCCCGTGGTTTGTGCCAATACGCATTGCCCTTCCATACTTCTTACACTTTTCAACCAATGGAGTAAAAACCTGAGTTGTTGAGAACAAAAGTTAGGGCATGACTGTGTATCAACTGATTGATACACAACAGTAATGGTTTTATACTTTACAAAATACTTGCCTCCTTAATCTCCTTATTTTATTTTCTTCGTATCAATTCACTTTTTTTAAGGAAGTTACACATCATATATAAGTATCAAACTTTAAGGAAAAGCTAAGCCGCATGATATTCTCAAATGTAAATGTGTGTTTTTAACAGTGAACACGAGCAGAGGCCATATACTCATAGATATATGCTTACTTGCTCAATGTGCTCAAGTTCTTTCTGATAGTCGTCTTCCGTGTACTCTAGCTTCTCAAATTGGGCCCGTCTATCAGCTGCAATAAGACACCTAAATGAGTCCACAATCATTCTATTCAAATAAAATAAACAGAACCATTGAACAGTGAACTGTATACCAAAATTTCCAGGGTTGACACGAATTTTGTCAAAGCAATCAGCGACTCGCAGTGCAACAGTAGGAGCAAAATGAATATCTGCCACCAAAGGTATATCATAACTGCACATATAGATCGAAACATGGTCAAGCCTCATACAACATAAGAGGTAAATATTTAAATACCCACTGGAATTACAACAATGAAACCTACTTTTTCTGCACGAGGGAATTTTTAATTTCAAAACAAGCATCTGCTTCTTTCCTCCCCTGAACTGTTATCCGAACAATATCTGCTCCCTTATCTGCTATTCTCATTACCTACCAAAGGAGAAATTTGATATGCCAACATTCTGAATCAGGCCCAAAGATATCATAGATATACAGAGTTCAGTCAATCCACTTATATATAAATTAAGGAAAGAGGGAAGTAACGAACCTGTTCAACTGTAGCAGCGACATCCTTTGTGTCAGTTGTGGTCATTGTTTGAATCCTTATGGGATGCTCACTACCAATAGCCACATTTCCAACCATAACTGTGCGTGTTTTCCTCCTGACAGTTTTATGTACAGATTCACAATACTTTTGCCGAGGAACTACATTGAAAAAGCAATTTATTAGACAATATGAAAGGAACTTTATAAAGGTAGAAAGACACATACTTAGGCTGCTATATACTACCTTACATTCCATTTCGTTTCTCGGAAAACTGAAGAAAACTTAAAAAGAAAAAACAATGCAGGAAAATTACAGCCAGCTAATAATAATAACTACCGATTATTTCTTGTTCAGCATTTCTGAGAAACCAGGAAACAAGGCAAAAGAAAACACAGTAATCTGCTTTTACTTTCACCCGTGTTCGCAGCTGCCAAAAGTAATTTCAAGGGAAACACAACAGATGCATTAAAAAAACAAAGGCTGACTAAACCAATTAGGGAGTTCAACAACCTAACAAAGGGCTGCCTTCAGATGCAGGCTTGAGCTCGGCAATATCCGATCCTGGATTTGAGTTTCGTATCACTGATATTCTTGTTCTGCCAGACTTGAACCTCTTCAAATCAGAAACCCTCACAAAATCCATACTTTTAGCAAACCCGAAACTCGAGTCCCTGCCTTTTAGACCCGTAAAGGAAGCCGGTACAGCTCCGGTCGCCATTTCCACAACTGCAGAGCTCTACCCTTCACAATTCAAAAGCACAATTTGCTAGAAATTCTGTTAACTCATCATTTTATACATCAAAATTCAAAATTATCATGTCAAGACAAGGAACTTCGATTAGTCATGAACCAAAATATTAACAAGAAAAAGAATTTGTGGGTTTTCAAATTCACTCTTCCTTTAAGCCGAGCGGCTAAAGAAACTTTATAAAAATGATCTTCTTCATAAATTTCTCAGCTTTCCCCGAACCCAAAACTCTAAATTAATCCAACACCTAATCACATTCAAACCAACTGAATTCTCTACTTCCCTGAGCAAATTTTGCATAAAATCACAACAGAGTGAGCTCAAAAGGATGCTCAATTGGTGGACACGTGGTGTGCTGGTGATTGTGCTAATGGGTTTTTTCTGTTTACCTTGAGAGTTGTGTGGAGATGATCAGTCAGAACCGATCAGAGTGAAAGGGGAAGAAGAAGAAGCTATGGAGCTCCCGAAGTTGGAAAATTTGGAGGTGAGATGGGGAGTGAGAGAAGAGAGTTGTCGTCAAAGGAAGGCCTCCCCAACAAATGGATTTTTGGAAGTTTGTTTTTCAATGGTTGAATTTGTACCATTTGTGGCTTGTCTGGGCTGGAGAATATGGACAAAACCATTTCTTTCTTTTTTTTTTTTTTTTTTTTTTTTTTGTTGATAAACAACAAAACCAGTTCTTTTGGCATCTATTTTTCTGGTAAATGTTTAATCTTGGTATCTAATCAGTAACCTAACCATACAAAGCAGGAAGCCATTAATAATTGCGTGTTCTATTCTTTCTTTGTGGTTTTCAGCCTTCCTGTTCCACAAGACCTCAACATAAACTTGAGCCATTGTTTATTCTATATGACATTTTCTAATTCTTTTATGAAATATAAGGTTCAGGATAATGTTAGATAGGCTAAATTTTTTAAATTAAATTTGCAAACCAAATGATGTGGTTGTAGATTATTGGAATATTAATTAAGTATCGTTAACGTGCTTATTTCTTATTGGAACACATCATTTGGTTTTAAAATTTGATCTCTATAACATTATCCAAAAATTTAAAATAATAAAACCGTCTAATGTTTAAGAACAACTTTTGTTTTAGAATATTTCACAACTTTTACACTGACCGGTGGAATAAAAATTTCTAAATCCGTCACTAAACAAAAGAATGCCTAATTTCGAGAGAAGAATGAGCACGAGTTCCCGAATTTTTTATGCCAAAGAACAAGCACAACAATTAGAAATCTAGTATACACCGTTTTGCCTTGTCTTCTGTCGCGGGAAGACAAAGAACTTTAACAAACTAAACTGCAGGCCTTTCAATTCAAATTGCTGCCCACGCGCTAGTCTACTCAGCTAAGCCCTTGAACCAGCATTGGCGGCTCCGAAAGTTTAAACAAATGGGTAAATGATAATGCTAGAGAGATTAAATTTGTAAACTAAATGATGTGTCATCAATAAGAATAAGCACTTTTATCAACGTGTAAGTAATAAACCAATCATCACCTTCCACATCATTTAGTTTTCAAAATTCTGTCTACAAATATAGTCTCCCTAGCATTACATTAAACAAATATTAAGCTTACATCTCCAAAAGAAGTGGAAAACACAGTCGGATTATTTATTTGCACTTTGTTACGTCGAAATAGAGTTACGTTTGAAATAACTTATTACAACCTTAACTCTGTCTTTCGTGTTATCATATTGTTAAGTTGTCATCCCTGATGAATCCGTCCTTTAAAATATTGTGTTTGTGAATATGACACCCTCCATTTACAAATTTGACAGCATATCATAAGGAAATAACTTTGTACTAAAAAAATAGCCCTGAAGGTGAAGCATCCAATATTCCATCCAACATGGTTTGTCCAAGAGGCCTAGAAGCGAAACCACGTCGTCACTAGTATCTTCCAGACCTGAGAAGGACTTGCATGAAATGGATTCAGCGCCACGTGGCATCCCCCCGCATCTAATAATACATTACCAAGTGCAATTTTTCTCCAAACTTCATCGATGTCTTCAGACCATATAAAATTACAAAAATAAATAGAATTCTACAGTCACAAATTCGCTTCAATTCCAGATTATAAGCGGTATATATCGTCGATTCATACCTAACAGCTGCCCAGGTCACTGCAACTAAGGCATGTAAAGCATGGAAGTTGCCATGCATGCGGGTTTAAGTAGCTGTTCCTTCTTCCTCAAGAGAAAACCTTTCGAGAATCGCAACAGTTTCGTCTCTCGCACTGCAATGGCAAAGCAGGGAATATTTATACCACTAGAACCCAGTTGTACTAAAGCACGAATGAGCATGCCCAATGCAAAACAAACGAGGATATAAAGAAGACGTATCTAAAGAGCAACAAACGGGATTTTGATCCATCAAAACAATCCTAAACATATTTGCATTTCAAACTTGGAGAAAAACTATACATGATTATTACCGATAGCTATCCCGCCAATTTTGTTAAATTGAACAACAGAAAAGGCATCATTAGACCAATTTTTAGTTTACCACGTCATCTTTTCGTATGTAGTGAGTACTAGACAAACTTCATAAGATTTCCCAAAATTAGAATGCATTGATGAGATGAAAATACACCATATGTAATCCTTCAGCTGTACCTCATCCCAACTGAGTCGCTAACTATTATTTCCTTAAGGACTTCTTCTAGATTTCAATAACAAAACCACAACAATAACGTCATATATTTTGCAGCCATTTACATCAAAGAAAAGGTAGTGTAGTCAACGAGATTCTTACCTTCCAGGTCGAAGAATCTTGTACTTGTCGATTCTGGTGAGGTCTACAACTGTTGAGCCTGCACGGCCTGAAGGAAGCACACCACCATTGTAAACGTACGCACAGTGTTCCCAAAGGTTCTCAAAATCTTTGATGGAAACACTACTTGGCTGCCCACTCGGGTTTGCACTTGTAAGGGCCAATGCACTCCCCAGTCCGCGTGCAATGTCCCTGATGAAGTTACAGTCAGGTACTCGGACTCCTATACTATGCAATCCTGGGTTTAAAGACTTCTCAAGAATACTCGACTCCCCTGCAAAATACCCAAACTAGCTTTTCTTAGTCAACACTGAATGTGTAAGTGAAAAGGCCGAAACGAAACCAACTCTACTGATATCCAGCATCAATCAAATGGTAGTGTCTATCAGAAAGAACTCCCATACTTTGTGTTCTTACCTCGGCTTAGTACAAGAGTAACGGGTCCTGGAAGGAGAACCTCAAGCAAGCCATGGGGCAAATGGTCTGTGACAGCAAACCGCTCAATGTCCGGAACATCCCCAACACAAATTGCAAGAGGACTTGTATGCTTACGTCCTTTAATCTCATATATCCGATTCACTGCTTCCAAAGAGCTGAATAATTCGCCACCATTTCAGAAAATCACAACTTTAAAAAGATAAGCTTTCTTATCAATCATCGTAACAAAAATAAGATCACTATACCGATATCGAGAAACAGAA
This sequence comes from Cotoneaster glaucophyllus, assembly GCA_036320875.1. Lineage (NCBI taxonomy): Eukaryota > Viridiplantae > Streptophyta > Magnoliopsida > Rosales > Rosaceae > Cotoneaster > Cotoneaster glaucophyllus. Next base: position 12,050,129 of record CM070058.1, on the reverse strand, counting down.
AAACAGGGCTTTAGACACTGAGACATTTAAACAAACAGGTGGAGTGCATTGGGTTGATTGCCATACCAAGCATCACAAGCGAAGCCGTAGAGCGTATCGGTGGGGACGGCAATGACTTTTCCGGCTCTGAGAGCTCCTACGGCCTCTTCAGCGTGAGCTTCAGTGGCCGGCCGGACCACCCCCCAAGTGGGTTTCAACGCCCGCGTCGCTCTTCTCCAAACTCCAAGCCATCTTCTTCGCAACGCAGCGTTTCAATCTACTGGTATTCAATGTTGGCGCTAAATCACCCAATTTGCGCAAGCCTGGAGAAAAAGAAGAAGAAATAGCTAAGTTTGATGTGTTTGTTTTCTTACTCTATGAGAGAGAGACTGACTGACTGACGGTGGTGAGAGAATACATAGGAGAAGCTGTGGAGTGGGAGAGCGGAGGAAGAGGAGGAGGGAAGCGAAGGAGAGGCGAGTAGGGGAAGTCTGGCTGCGATTCTTGTTGGAATGTTCATCCCTCTGCGTTACTCTGCTCACTCGTTTGTCATGTGTCGTCCGTCAACGATGAGCACCGGCCCATTTTTCTTTTTCTTTTTCAAAAATTTTATTATGATTATAATAACAGAAGAATTCGAAACTATTACATTAACTTAGAAGATGGGGCGTTTCGAACTCAAGACGTATTGATAAATCTAATATCCTATTCATTAATATATTGTACCACATGCGATGGCCATTTACATAAGGGTAATTTACAAGTTTGATTTCTTTTGTCTTTTTCTCAAAGTGGTAAACAAAATTTGATATTTAGAGCGTTAAATGATGAAATTTGAGTTTCAAAATTAAAATCGAGTTAAGAGACATTGCAAAAAATAAGCCTTTATATTATGATAATCTAAATCTACCACAATGGGAGGGGGCAGTTTGTAATTCTTGTTGGTAAACAAAAAAGAACTCCTGTATTTTTATTTTTTCGATGCAAGCAATAGTTTGTATCAAATTAACCCTTCTATTTCTTTTCCGGTTATTAGTAGCGTTTATCTCTCGCTTTTTGGAGAGAGTTTTTGTGTTTGTAGTTGTGGTCACTTCTCTTTTTAAAGAGTGGAACTTTTGCAGCAGTTATAATTTACTGCTCAACCTCAGATCTTAGAGTGATAATTGTCGTTCAAAATTGAGGTGATGATTTTGTAGTTTGTGTGCTTATCAAGGATTGCGGGGGAAGCTCGACGTTTGTTGCAGATGACTCATAGTAAGGTTTTTTGCGATGATTGCAAGATCATCAATGGGTGGTGTGGTATTTCCCTTGTGGGCCGTTGCAGTGGTTTGAGGGATTCACAGTCATGTTCTCTTGCATAGTCTTCAAGTGATGGTAAATTACCTTGTGTGTATTGATGGAGTTGGGTCTAGCTCGTAGAGTTTAAGCCTTGTGAGCTTATCTTTCATGTTGGTTAGATGTGGGTCTCCAGTCATTGAGGAATCGTACCTATGAAGAGTTTATTTAGTATTGTCATTTTTTTGTTTGTTTTGTTTTTTGTCTGTTTGCCCAGCAAAGAACTATGAGGACATCGTAGTGATGTCTCATAGCAGGGCTTCTTTGCCAAAGGAGCATCATCTTTTGCAAGTTCATTAGAAAGTGATGCAAAGTTTTATCCTCGTGAGTGTATCGTTCATTAGAAAGTGATGCAAAGTTTTGTCCTCGTGAGCGTATCTTTCTGTTTGGTTCGATGTGGTTATGTAGAATAGGTTTTGTATAGTCTTTTTGTTGCGTTTGTAATCATAGAATTATATTTTTGATCGACAATGTTTCTCATTCTATTTGATTAATGAAATATTTATTACCTAAAAAAAGATGTTTGGAGCTCAAATGTAAAGGGGAAACATATTGTTCTGGCCACTTAACTAAGCCGAAATGTGAAAAAAATGAAATATTGTTAGATAGTTGTCACGCTATTAAAAGGATATTGAGTTGCAATAAAAATAATATTACTCAAGTCTTGCTTGACATATAGACGCTATTCTAAAAGATCCCGATGTTAGGCGGTTGGTCACCATTCCGATTAGTCCATAAATGTTTGAAAATTAAGAAAGTGCACTAGATCTGTTTTAACATCCGCCTAACTCACCTAGGGACCCATGTAGGTCGCGACTATCACTTAGACGGAAAATCAATAAATTTCATTTAGCATTTTTTTGTCAATAAAATGTGAATAATTGGATGAACACTTATTGTATGTTTGTTTACCATGTTTTCAATTGTTCTAATACTTTATAATCTATATGTCATTTTATTTTGCAGTTTATGTATCCAAATACAATTGTGTTTTTTTAAGGAACAAATATACACTTATTTGTACAATATACAATAAATTTACTTAAATCTACCTAATCAGCCAATGCCCCGCTTAGCCGCCTAGGTACTAGGCCCTACCCCACCGTCCGACTATCTCCTAGCCTTTTTTTATAACTTTGTATAAATATCTAAATTTATAACTAATCTATTTGAGTTGACGCTATGATCTAAATTTATTATTAACATGTTATAATAATGATCGGCAATATGGTTGACATATCCTACTTCTAATAAATATTAATTAAGAAATAAATTCATGTATTATAATTTGAGTAAAAAAGGAACTTACGTAACCATACTCTAGTTACACCGAAAGTTCCATTAAATAAGTCCAGTTAACTCAATGAGTCGAATACTATTTCTGAGTAACATAGTAGATCGAATCTTTAATCTTTTATTTATTGAAGAAATAAATGTTACAGTTATACAGAATCTAATTTTTCTAATGTCGAAGTGACACGTAGAACGCATGCACGGTTCTTGAAACGGACTTTCTTTGAAACTTACCTTGACAATTAGTGTGACCATATTAAATAAAAAAAGGAAATAGAAGTTGCCTTACCCTTATCTTTTTGTCGAAATCTCTAAGGAAAAGGTAGTAGGCCAACCAAGGTGCATATTATCATATAAAAACAAGCGAAGTGTAGCGATTCGTACTACCGGAAAAGTTTCGCTAACCAGCAGGCAATAGGGTCCGTCAATATGAGCAAGCAAGCGTAGCGAATCACATAGATAAGCCCTCTCTTGTGGTTATCCATTCCAAGGCCCTACTTATTGCACTGTAACCTACACCCATGGATTGGTGGTGCTTAAGTCCTTTGTTAGAATTTGTGCTGTTTATCCAAGTTTGTAACAATTTCTGGAAATGGGTGGAAGAAGAAAAAGTAGATGCTGACACAACCTCTGGATCCTAGAATTTTTGGACGGCTGCGATGTCGATGCTGCTATTCTTCACCAGCACATAGCTTGGCCTCTGAAGTGATGAAGAATATGTGCGATCCTCAAGGATCATGACTTCAGCCACCGTCCACGACCGAGCATAGGGTATGTGTTGTTTTCGTGATGGCGATGAGAAGCCATAAAAGAATTTTTTTGAGATTTTTGCTACCTGTCGTCAGTGGCGAAGCCAGAATTTCTCGGGAGGAGGGACGAACTTAAAATAATACAAGGTTAAAGAAAAATGGCAACAACTAAATCTTTTAATATAGTAATGTCTTCCCCATAGTTGCCAGATACGGGTACGATTCGAATTCGCGGTTCGGTTCGGATACGGGATTCGGTAATAACATAAAGTATCATTCGTCAGATAGTAGACATAGACAGTACGGTTTTCAGTTCGATTCGTTCTAAATTCGTTAAAGAATATAAATTATTTTATTATAAAAATATTGTAATTATACATTTTACAATTATATTGTATAGTTATTATCATCAAAAGATGAAAACGCGTCAAAAAGAATTAATTTACTTAATTGGTTCAATAAAAAATAATAAAAATGTTCTTATAATATAAAATATTTTCATATTGATAAAACCAATGTTGTATTTTAATATAAAATATTTTCATGGATGTCAGTTTGAGCACAAAAAACTAAGAAAATATGTTATCATTATAAATATTTGAATATTAAAAATATTAAATAAAACAAAATTTTCAAATTGGGCCCATCAACATACTCCCTCTCCCAGTTCCCATAAATCCCTTTCTCATTCCCACCATTTCCACCATTTCCACTTTCGGAGCCACCGCCACCGCCACCGATTCGAGAGAGAAATCTGAGACAATGAGAGTGTGCTTCCCTTGCTGTGAGCTGGAAATTGCATCGTGAGAGTGTGCTTGAAGAAGGGTCAGAGCCTCTGCGAGCAGCATAACAGATCGCCCAGCAAACAGAGGAGATGAACCAGTGGGTTTTCCGACGAGGGGAGTGGTGTTTCCCGGCGAGGGGAGTGGCGGCAGCCACTCCTCGCCCTCACGTGGCTTCGCCACTGCCTGTCGTGTACGAGATTTAAACTCAAGACCTTCTTCAAGAACTGTTTGGGCCCAAAATGACAATATGGGCCGAAGCTCCCGGTCCAAAGATTTTTCGAGGGTATCATGGGCTGGCTAGGACACCAAGAGTTATCTGTTCGGTTTCGGTCAAGTCCTTTTGTGAGAAGGATTGATTTGGATAAAGGCAAAGGTTGAATTCTGACACCACAAGGGGTCTTAAAGCTGAAGGCGCTGAGAATCAGGGAATGAATATGGTTCATTATAGAGTTTAGTTCGGAAACCCATTGGGACTAGGATTGGCCGAATCATAATCAGATTAGGATAAGGAGTTCTAGTCTGAATACATCTCTGGTTCGGTCAGGAGTGGGTTCATTGCTATAAATAGAGGAGGCAGTGGCAACCCCCTCCAATTCAACACACAAACTGCCCTGCACAAACTCTCGCTCTACGCGAAACCTCTCAACAACCTTGAGATTTTTTTTTTTCACCAACACATCTTCAGTTTGGATAAACAGCACTGTGAAGGCAACTAGTGACATCTTTAGTTTGGATAAACAACACTGTTGCCGTAGAATCAGCCGACCGCGGAGCACCTTCAGTTTGGATAAACAACATTGCTTCTCGACCGACTAGTTATCTATCCAAGTCTCGGTCGACAAGGATTTTCGAGTCCTTGTTGGTAGAGGTCATCTCATCAGCCTTCTTGGCGAAGTGAGGTGTTATAGGTTACTACATTTGGCACATTAAAAGTCGAATCTGATATTGAACTTCGCAAGACTAGTAGCCTTGTCTTCAGACTCTAGAACTCGAAGGCCGAGACGCGTTCCTTCCTCAGCCGCAGTCGCAAGATCAAGAAGTCAGCAGCGCGCCCAACGCGACATCAACACATTTTACTCTCTGGCCGAGCTCAACTGACGAGTTGGCACGCCCCGCATACAACCGAAGGACGTAGTTAGCTTATTAATTACTCGGCATGCGTGCCACGTAGGCTTAGTTATTTTTAAGATCAACAAGAACATAAAAGCTTGAATGCAACTAGACGAAATGACCACGTGCTTGATACAACAAATCTTCTCGCTGTCCTTGTAGTTTATCATAGTAAACAAATTAGAAGTAAAGATTTGATGTTTTACTCTTTTGTTCCAAACATAGTAATAGAATTATAAAAGTCATATTAGAGTCCTGGACAATTAAGTAATGGAATACAATTTTTATTCTTGCTCTTTTTGTTACACTTTTGGAAGAAACATAATACATTTTTTTATGGGACCTGTTATTAATACTCAAAAAATATCATTTTACACTCCTTATAAGTGTTTTTTTTTCTAATTATAGAAAGTTCAGAGTATAAAATGAGATTTTTGAAGTGCCAATAGCAATTCCTTTTTTTTATTTAAAAGTTATTCATCTGGAGGTATATAACAATTTTTAGAGAAAAAAAAAACAAAAGTGCTTTCTCAGGTAATTATATGAAGCATTTACAGGGTTGTAGTTTTGCCTAAAGTGAAATCAAGTTGTAGTTACTAGGGGTGGGCAAACGGATACAGGAACCGTGGGTCGGGGCGGGTAATCAAGGTTTGGGGCGGGTACGGGCCGGTTCCTAATTTTGTAAAAACAGAACGGGGCGGGGCGGGGCAGGCCTTTGAAACTTACGGTTCGGGCATGTTCCAAAAGTATAGGAACCGCGGGTACCCGGATCGGCCCGTTTGTAATTACAATGGACGGATGAGATTTAAGAAATCATCTCTCCATCCAATCTTAGTCGTTGGTTTTAGGTTTCCTCATCCACCACGACCTATCTGACTAATTCGATTCGACTTCGACTTTTTCACTCTGCCAATGGAGTCTCTCTCGCTGTCTCGGACCCTCCCCTCCACCACCCCGACATCACGACGGCCCTGGCGACCACCACGACTGCCCAGCAACTTCGATGACAAATGAATAATTTCCCTGTAACCAGTTAAAGACTGAAACTTCATTATATGCAATAACTATTGGATCATGGATTTTTCTAGTTTTATTATATGCAATGACGATTATTTCAGTATGAACTATATAATTTAGTTTTCTGTTAGCATGACAATGGTAAGGCCTTTTTGTACTCACTATCAGTCCCCAACCATTTTCTGTGTTTCAATCTTCAGATTTGTGAATGCCTTTCGTTATTTGCTCGATTGGAAGTGCTCAATATCTCTGAAAATCCTCTCACTGGTAGATGTGCATCTTGCCTCTCCATTATCTTGGAAAATTGCAAGGGTAGAGTGCTTTCTGTGAAGCTCAAGCACTTAAACTTTTTCTGTTCCTTATTGATGTGTAGTAGCGTATATGCTTCTTGGTAAATCTAGTTCTTTTAATGGAATTGGTTCAAAGTAACACTGAATCACCCCTGATTATATGGACTTTGCTTTGTAGCTCGTTGCAACTTGAGTAATTTTGAAAAGGTTGTTCTGTCACGTCTACAACAATTGAAAAGGTTGCCGATGCATTGAATGTTGATTCTGTGCTTGAGCAATTTTGAATAGGTATGCTTGACATATGTAATTGCAATACACATTAGTGGCTGGACTATTTTTCTTATCACTTAATAGTTTGGAAGTGTTAAATAACCTGTTTTTAGCAGCCGTAGAATAAGTTTGGGTTAAAATTTCTTATAATGTATACAACACATTCTTGAATTTGAAAGAATAAGTTCATGGATTCTTGAGATATTAATATTTTGTGGTAATTTCATGAAATTGGTGTGCATTTTTCTCTCTTTATGTGATTTGTGTGCATTGTTCATCTATGAACTTGGGGATTGGATGTGGATCATTGTAGGGACTAGGGAGTGAATTTGTGCAAAATCTGCACAAATGCAGTGTGCACTGGTACTGGTAGTGAATCTGCTGAATATGTGCAAATTTTTTATTTTTAAATTTAACCAAAAAGAAAAAGGAACCCGTGGACCCGGCCCGAACCGGCCCGTTTCAACCGGGCCGGGTAAGGTCCGGTTCCTATATTAGAAAATGTTATCCCCGGCCCGGCCCGACCTGTCTCCTTTGAACCCGGGTCCGGTCCGGTCCCTTCAAAATTGGGCCCGGCCCGGCCCGTGCCCACCCCTAGTAGTTACTAATTCAACTTTTAAAATGGATGACGATTTTACATACAAGGCAAGCACAGCCTGTGGCTATTTGGTTTTGAAATTAATCAAGATAATTAATTCATTTTCAAATAAAAAATTTAGGGTTCCTTTGATATTCTATCTTTTTTTTTTTTTTTTTTTAAGAATATCTCTTAAGAACATTTTTTTTTAATCTCAAAATTTTAAAACTTGTTTGGTTAAATTACTAGCACGAAGTCGAAGGGAATAAAGAGAAGAGAGGCAGTAATTGGAGAGAGAGAAAAGCGGCATAAATTGGATAGGAGAGACAGGAGTCCAGATATTCTGCACCTAAATACTCCTGTGGCCCCTTTGTGCCTTTGCTTTCTGGTAGAGGATTTGATTTATTATTTATTATTTTAATTATTGTCAAATTAAAATTAATTATGTTTAGTTCAAAAAGCAAAGGCCCAGAGGGGCCACAGGGGTATTTGGGTGCAGAAGATCTGGACTCGAGAGACAGAGGGCGAGGAGAGAAAAAATTCAAACATCGAAAGAAATTGGAGATAGTTAGAATTTTGTTGAGTTAAAAAAATTCAACAAAATCTCACTTTTGGTTTTTAACAAATTATCTATGTTTTAAAATTGATCTTGAGTTTAATTTTTAAAAATAATCCAACTAAACAAAAATAAATACACAAAACCCGAAAAGTGCTTCGAAATTTAAAAAGTTGAATTGAGTTCAATATTTATAAAAGCCTATAGCCCCTGCCAACTAACGTTTTCCTTAATCTTTATGACTGGTGAATTTTTCTAATTATTGATGCCACCAAATATCAACTTATTAATGATAATGCTACCGCTTTTTTTTTCATTCTTATTTTTTATTATATGGTTTTGTTTAATAATATAAAGTTGAGACACTGAAACCCTTTTTATTCATAGTTTTCCTTAAATTCGATAAGCTTTTTAGTTAAAATGATATCTGATATTAGCATAACTTATCACTTTAGTTCTGATATTAAAAATCGATAGAAGTGGTCTCTGAGTTTTTAGCTTGAAACTCAAAACGATATGTGAGCGTCAACCCACATCCATCTGAGTTTGACCCGCAAGTTTTGAGCGTTAACATAGGTTATTCATTTCTCAATTAATTGTTGTAACTGTTAGGCCATTGATTCCTCAAATGAATAAGCTATTTATCTTTCAATTAATTAGTCCAACTGATTCTCCCTATTAAGTAATTTGACAGATAGCCACACGACTATATAAAGGTGGTTATGTCTCACATTGTAACACATTACAACAATTCTCTAATAGAATTTTGTCATTCTCTCTCAAAGTACTTCCTTCTACGTTATCAGCACTTTTGCTCTACAGCCCCTTGAGAATTTATTCAAAATGGGGTTCCTCTATCTGCTTAGGAATCTTTTGCATGACTTTATAGACCCACAGAAAGAGTCTAATTTTTGGAGAGAGCCCACTACAAGAAACGAATATGACATCAATTTGGAGACATTGTCTCACAATTTATCCGCACGCACAAGTCACTGAACGCATCATCATTAGCAGAATTGAATTTCTCATAACATGTGACCAACCAAATCATTTCAAATCAAAGAAAATTAAGTGATTTTATGCCTGAGCCAATTTGCTCAACCTGGGACTTAACGGCAAGCCAGGCTGCTAGAGTTAGAGACTTGAAGCTATCAAGATTCAAACCCACTAAGAATTTATAACTTCTAACGCCATACAAACAAAAGAGGATTCAATCGTTCAAACACAAGCCCTCGCGTGCAAAGATGAATTCTCTTAATCATTTGAGCTACAACACATTTGCAAATAAAAAGATCGATTTCACTGGGAAAACTACTGGATGCATGGTGGTGGACAGCACCTTTTCTCATGTCACATTTTCTAGGAAAACTCCTTTAAATGATATCATATTTCAGCAAACATATTACGCCGAACAAAATTTTTTGCCGAACTAAGCCCGTGATCGTTTCTTGCAGTTCCACTTGATTCTTCATTTTGTTGAAGGGAGTCCTGAGTTTAAATCTCATACATGTCATCAAGTAAAAACAAAAACAACAAACTCATTTTTGGCAAAAACTAGTACACTTGGTACTTTCTTCCGGCATAAACTCGTACACATTACCATGTGGCTTTTCCTACGAGTGAAGGTTGGAGTCCTTATCCCAAGGACCGCGCCTCGTCTTCAGTTAGCTGTCGAGGTCAGAGTCCAAAAGAATCAAGGCTCAGGCGGATTACTAGCGGTGAGAAGATACCAATAAGTGTTTGGGTTAATATTTGAACATTGGGCTGCAAGTGTGAGAAAGTCCAGAGATACCAATTAAAAGAAGACTTGCCCGAAGCCCAGCACTAGGTCCAGAGACAAATTGGCGTATCCCCATTAATGCATAGACCATGTGCCTATGATTTAAATGTCAAGTGATGGAGACTAACCCACTATCAGCCAAAAAGTACTTTTCAGTGGCAATACAAGTAAAAAGCTGATGACTCACTACCCTTCAGATGCTTTCGGGCAAGAGCAAAGTCACAGTAGTCGGGCTAATCTACCTATAAAAGGAGGAAGAGGTCTCAGAGACAAGGACACTCAACCAATCAAACAAACAAACATACAAACTCTGCTCTCAAGCCAGATTTGCATTCAAAAGTTGCAACTAGCCCAGATCTCAAATCTTTTAGCAACGAGCTATCTCTTGTCTAGATTTCCTTAGAAAGCCTATCTTTCTCTAGTTTAAAGCTCTACTACCTTCTAGCATCGTAGTATCGATTCCCTCGTGTAAACTTGTTTACCATCCATCCCTTTTTAGCAATAAACCCTGTAAAATACAAAAGAGAAGTGACTGCAAGAAGTTCAATCTTGACAGACAAGGTGAAATCTTGCTCGAAGCTCTTTGTTTGTTTTCTGAATTTGTAGATCTATTACTTAATGCATTCTCCAATATGTATTCAAGTCATATCCACCTGGTTTCCTACTTTAAGAGTCTCATTTGCACTTGAATCTGGTTAGTTTAATGGATATGCTATCATTAAAATCAATCAAGAACCAAGTAAATGACTTAAGGGGATCTGGACTCCCTCCATTCGAACATACAAGACTATGAACTAAAAGTCCTTGTTTACAAAGCAAGAAAAAGAACTTAATGTGGACTTAACTCATCCACGACAATTCTTTGATAACAAGAAGTCCGAGTAACTTGGGGCGCAAGTAATCGACTAAACATACTCTTGTTCTACATCTGCTATACTGAGATAGCAGTGACACGCCTAGTACTCAGTTAGTTTTGATTGCGAGCCTCAAGGCCTACACCTAAGGCCCACAAAGGCACCTTTCAGAACTAACTTTGTCCTCTTCTTGTAGCACATCAACAAGCAAGAGCCCTACTACACATCCAAAGTGCCAACCCCTTGGAGAGCTGTGCTAAGGTCCGAGGATCCCTTTCCAGAGAAATCTTCGCCCGAACAATAAGGTCACATGAATTATCAAGGTAAGTGTCGAAGAAAGTCCGTTTTAACCTTGAAGAACGATGCTTGTCTTATACGTGTAGCTTCGACATCAGAAAAGTAAAACTTTGTGTAACCGTAATGTATATTTTATTAATTTCATGGTAAGTGACGAAGAAAGTCCGTTTTAAGAACCATGCATGCCTTATATGTGTTGCTTCGACATCAGAAGAGTTGAACTCTGTGTAACCGTAACATTTTTTTCATTAACTTCCAAGGTAAGTGATGAAGAACGTCCGTTTTAAGAACAATGCATGCCTTGTACGTGTTGCTTCAACATCAGACAAGTTGAACTCTGTGTAACCGTAACATTTTTTTCATTAACTTTCATGGTAAGTGACGAATAACGTCCGTTTGAAGAACCATGCATGCAGTATACGTGTAACTTCAACATCAAAAAGGTTAAACTCTAAATAACCGTATGTAACATTTGTTTGTTCAAAAAAAAAATAACCGTAACATTTATTTCATTAAGAATAATACTTGCGTTTCCCCATTATCAAGATGAGTTCATTTCCCTACTTGTAAATAACATATAACATATCTTCACCCGTAGAAATTTCATAATCAGTAGTCTTCATTTGAAGATCATCCTTACAAAAAAATCATTTCTAATCAGAGATCGTTTAGTCTTTCAAACGTATCGAGTAAATCAATAGTGTAGGTACCAAAATAACATGTTAATGATGAATCGTCCATTTATGTGATACGTATGAATGATTAAACGATCTTTGAGAAAATAATTTTGTATATAAATGATCTTCAAATAAAGATTAAGAAGTTGAACTTGTCCAATTATAAAATTTCTACGTGATGATATGTTATTTGTAAGTAGGAGAATGACCCCGATCATTTAGGTACGATTTGGGGCAATGCATGTATTATTTTTTCATGAATTACCAAGGTAAGTGTCAAAGACAGTTCGTTTAAAGAACCATGCATGCTTTATATGTGTAGTTTCGATATCATAAAAGTTAAACTCTGTGTAACCGTAACTTTTATTCACTACTGAATAAATAAGAAACACTCGATCTGCGGTGTTACTAAGTAGTATTCAGTTCATTCCACACATTTTAGGTCATGGTGCCAACTCAAAGATTAATTAATGCACTTGATTCATGTCCTTTGAGCAATATTTTTCTTTTTTCTTTTTTTTTTCCGAAAGATAGAAACTTTATTAGAAATCAAATACGGACCGATACATTTGCATCCTCTGCTAAAATATTGAAAAGAAACTCAGGACCTAATTCATCCCAACCAAATCTCCCGCCATGCTTGATAACGTACGCCGCTATCGAATGGGCTGCACGGTTGCAATGACGAGGGGTAAAGCAAAACCTTACCAACTGAAATAAACTAGCCAATCTCCAAATATCTTGGATATAAACTTCCATGTTAGCCTCCACCATAACCTCCTTGTTCAACATTTGAATTAACCCTCTAGAATCCGATTCCACCACCAATTGACAACTACTCCCCCGGTCCTCCTTACCTAACATCATCTCCAACCCAAGCCTAATTGCCTTCGCCTCCGCCATAGAAGCGTTCCCATACCTCCCTCCCCCAACTCCACGAGCACCCATCGGAATACCCGCAAAATCCCTAAGCACCCAACCCACCCCTCCCTCCCCAGAAGTCTTCCTCCAAGCCGCATCACAATTTAGTTTAAGCACTCCAAACAGCGGCTTCTGCCACGTGCTCTGATCCCCCTCCCCTCCCGCTACATCCACTGAACACCCTTTGGCCCCCCTACCTTTCCTATTCCAATCTCGTCCCTCCTCTCCCCCCCCCCCCCATTCCCTCACCATGCACCCCCACGCCCTCCGACACAGGCCTGTACTCCTCTACCTGCCGCTTCCAAAGATCCACCCCTTCCTGTGGAGAAATCTGCACCCCTTTGAAAACCAACTCATTCCTACATTTCCATATTAGCCAGAACCCAAACACCACTTGTTGTAGAATCAAATCCGCATCCCTTCCTTCCCCACACGCTTGACAATCACCTGCCAACCTTCCAAAAAATCTCTTACCTCCAATGCCGCCATATTTAGGTTCAAATTCGTCCCAAACCAAAAAACGTGACTAAACTCACAGACAAAGAACAAATGAGCCTCCGTTTCATCCCCAAAACCACACAGTTCACATTTATTTGCTAGTCGGATCCGCCGTCGCTCCAAATTATGTCTAACTGCCAAAGCTTTCCTAGCCGCCTTCCACATAAACAACCGAAGCTTCGGGGGGACCCCAAGAGCCCAAATCGACTTCCAACCTTCCTCAAAACGTCCCGGATAACTCGACATCCCGCACCTCTTTCTACCCAACTCATCGTTCTTGCTCATTTCCATAGCCACATGATAGCCCGACCGGACCGAATACACACCATTCTTCGAATAATGCCATATCCTTCTATCCTCACAACCTTGTCGACTAATCGGAATTGCCCGGATCAACTCAATATCCTCAGGATTCACCCAAGCCTCCAGCGCTTCCATATTCCATCCCTGTCTATCCTCTATCATCAATGCACATACCCGTGTGTTTGGGTCCACATTCCTCAACCTCGGTTTAAAGGAATGAGGTTTTGGTACCCAAGGCTCCCCAACCGTTATCTTCTCCCCATTGCCCACCCTCCATCTAAGCCCACGTTGAAGGATCTGTCTCCCCATCAGAATCCCTTTCCAACCCCACGATGACTTCGTTTGTTGTCTCGCCTCCAAAAATGAAGAGTGAGGGAAATATTTATCCCGGAGAACCTTACCAAGCATCGAATCTGGATTTGTCAACACCCTTCATCCAATCTTAGCCAGCATTGCCAAATTAAAGCCACCAATATTCCGAAATCCGAGACCCCCAGCCTTTTTACTCTCGGTCAGCTTGTCCCAAGCTACCCAATGGCATCCTCTAGTGTTGCCGTGTTTCCTCCACCAAAACTGCGCAATAACTCTCTCCAACTCCTTGCACGTATTAACGGGCAATTTAAAGCATGCCATAACATGATTTGGCATCGCCATCGCTACCGATTTAATCAGTACTTCCTTTCCCGCCGGCGACAGGAATTGCTCTGCCCACCCATCAATGCGACTTTCAATACCACGCCGTACTGATTCAAATACGGCCTTCTTTGAATGCCCGAAGTCCGCTTGTATCCCCAGATATTTTCCAAAACCATCTCTCGCCTGAATGTTCATTAGCGAAACAATACGCTTTTTGTTTTTCTTTGGACACCCCTTCCCAAAGAAAATAGAGCTCTTCTCCAAATTAATAACTTGACCAGACTCCCTACCATACTGCTCCAAACACCTAAGAACGCTCTGTGCTTCACGTTCATTAGCTTTACAAAACATTACCGAATCGTCCGCAAAGAAAAGATGAGAGATGCCAATAGCTCCCGGGGCCACCCGCACCCCACTAATCAAACCTTCCACTTCATTCTTCCGAATCAAGGCAAAGAGTGCTTCGGCACATATAAGAAAGAGGAAGGGGAATAGCGGATCGCCCTGCCTCAATCCTCGCTCCGATTTAAAATACCCATACGGAATCCCATTCACCATCACATTGTACGATACCGTTGAGATGCATTCACGAATCCAACTGCAAAAACGTGGATGGAAACCCAAATTCTGCATGACATCAATCAAGAAAGACCATTCCACTCTATCGTACGCTTTTGCCATGTCCAGTTTAATCGCCATTCTCCCTTCCTCACCGACCACCCCCTTCTTTAAAGAGTGCAATACTTCATGGACAACCAGAATATTATCATGGATCAGTCTCAGCTCAACCCAAAACCAACAAATTATGACTTATATAGTTATTCCATTAATAATTTTTTCTTTTCAAACAACACAAGATCATTGTCTTGGGTTTTCATAATATTGTAGATACTAAAGTATTTAGTCTTGGAATTAAAATGCTTAAACTTTTAAGAGCCACCATTAAATTGATTTTGTGTTCTTAGCAAGGTAGCATTTAGTTTTTCCTTTTGTGCAAATTAAAAGGAAAACGTAACACTAAATAATTTCAAATTGAAATTATAGAGATCTCAGCACAGAACATTGATATGTTCTTAATAACTGTATATTATAATTGTATTGATGAACTTGCATGCAGAAATTAACCATGTAGGAAGTACAAAATCCTAACTTTCATAAACTGTTTAGATAAAACGGCGTAGTTGAACTAGGAGTTCAGACGAGAAACTAATACTTCATTTGCTCTAACAACAACACGTCTAATTACTCACTACTTGGTACCACCACTGCTATCTTGACGCTATACAATCTCAAGTCTTGTATTAAACATAGGAAGCATACAAAATTCCAGGATATATTACAAAAATTATCGAAACTCAGATCTCCGCTATAAGCTTAATCACGTGATGTCAGCCATTGATGACCTTACAATAAAGATTGGACTCCTGTGTGAATTTATGGTTCCTGGGAACTGGTCTAGTCATGTGACTCATGTCAACAATTAGGACGTCTGACGTTGCTCGGATGAAGTTTGCCATCTTCTTCTCCATCTCAAGAACTCGACGATAATGGAACTCCCACTCATTGCAACTCCCAACCCAGCAAATGTTGCGAGGAGAACACAAAGAACTGCTTGCACGCGGACCTGAAGCCACAACATAATGCAAAAGTATTTAACAATGGCATAAGATGACAGGACTTGGAATGCTACATTTATTTCAACAAGAAAATCATACATAATTAAGTGTAGCATATTGACTTCAAATAAATGTACATCACAGGATATGGGATACTAGTTGTCCCGAAGGGATTGAAGGTCCAAAAACTAGCACAAAGCCATTTCTTAGTGTTCAGAGTGGTGAATTGATCGATATTTATGATCTGATCTATAATGTGCATAAAAGTTTGTAAGCCACACTGAGAGCAGCAAATTATAAATAGGAGGTTGTTTGGGTTCCACTTCGATTACAAGAAAAGTGCGGAATGAACCTAAGAAAAACAAAGAAAAGATAACTTGCTGCGGAATGAGCTTCTTACCAACGAGTAAAATATATGTGCAAATAGAACCACCAGAGCAAACTGAACCGATGCATAAACCCAGACAAATCTTCTTTGCACTGAACACAGAAGATTCAAAAGTTAGGGCAGTGAATCAACAATCTATAAGTCAGAATTTTGATCATAAAAGAATATGATAAAAATTCACTGCCACGGTTGCATGAAAATATATCAGGGCTTTATATTCTGATATTAAATGATTTCTCTCGTATTTTCCATAGGGGCGATGCGTGTTACAATTCCTTGTAACCTATAAACTCAGAACGTGTGTTTTTCACACCACAAATGAGCACTCGAAGATTACACAGAAAGGACGATGGCGCCTACCCATTGTTGATGAGGTCATGGATGAGAGGAGACCCAGTACACAAGAAAATGGAAGAGAGATGGCAATTGCTCCAGTACCCATCTTCTCCACCTGCAGTGAACATGCATATTATGAAGGAGGCAGAAAATATATATTGACAACTCCGCAGTTTTGATTTCCAATCTTACCAGGAGCTGCTCAAGAAAGCAAAAGTAGGCAAGCATGCTGACAATGACAAGCACAGGCACTTCCTGCCAAACCCTGAAAAGATATGAACGAACAACATTAGCGCATGAATGTTTTTCTATGGATCATTTTTTTAAGCGAGATTCTTTTATTGAGCTTATGGGATGCAAGATAATTAAACAAACATGTTTGTTTGTGAGGCATTGAACAATGAAAACTGTATATATGCAAACACACTTGCCTGTACCCATTAGCATCTTCCTGCCCATATAAACTTGCACCAGCATTTCGAGCTCGAACACTTTGAATTCGTAATAGAGTGACAGGCAGGTTTTGAACCTCTTGCTTACACACATCACAGGTCTTGTTACCTTTGATGCTAAACCATTTAATAGCACATTCTTGGTGAGCCAGAGCAAGTTCACCTTTGCAACTGCATTCCATTTTGAGGGTCTCACCCCCTTCACACAGTTCCACAAGACAAATTCTACAGACGGCTTCTTCCTCAGATATGTCTTCACCATTATCATCATCTTTCCCTGAACCATGAGAGCAATAAGATAAGAGTAAGAATTAACATAATAGCCTAAGCAATTTTTTTATACAACAAAGTTATAAGTCAGAAACGTTATCATATAAAACTTGATCAGCATTCAGTGTTCATAACATAATCGTAACTAGACAAGAAAGATACCAGCATCTGCTGTTGGGGAACTAATCGATACATCATCTCCTTCCTTGACTCGAGGAGTGGAAGGAATTACACGAAAAAATGAATCCATCCTCCTTAAGTTCATTTCTTTATGGTTGACTGGGACTGAAAGTGAGCGAGCTATCTGTCTTTTGGATTCTTTCCTCTGTAAGATAAAAAAGAAACAAGCCCTTGTAATAGTAATACACGTGTTTATAGATGGACATGACTGAGATGTTAGAGCAAGTAGATTTGAGCAGCAAGATAATGGGGTACTCACAGAATTGGAAGGAATAGATGCTAGGGTGCTAGATGAGGTTATAGTTCTAAGATATTCTTCACATGTTTGATGGCCTAGTTAACATGTATGCTATGTATGTACTAGTGATTAATTGAACAAGAACTTGAACACATCTAATGAAGCTACATCCATAATGCTAACAACCACGTGGTGGTGGGTTGATCAACTAGGTTAGATTAGACATTCTTGAGCAATAATGTCCAGAACTTACAATTGAATTCAGAGAGCCACCAACACTTCCGCTGTGTGCAGATTCTCGGAGTGCAAGTGCCATTGGAGTTACAGGTAGGGATGATGTTCTCTTCATCCTCGGCGTGAATAATTTTGTGAGAGACAGTGACCTTGAGATGGAAGCTTTTTCCCGAACTCCTGTAGAAGAACCTTCTGAAGCTAGGTTGGAAGCCCTCTCGGCCTCAGCAGTACTTCGATACTTAAAGCTTAGTTTTGGTAAAAGAGATTTTATAGATGATTTGCCTTTAGCTGAAGAGGGCCCTGGTGATCCACTCATTCTTCCATCTACGGAACCAGGTGTAAAGAGAAAATTTACTTTTCTAGGAGTAGGACTTGGTATTGGAGGCATCTTTATTGCAACAAAATCCTGAACACAATCTTCGGATGTTCTCGTGGGTATCTCCAGGTGGAGATTTTGTCGCTTCCAAGGATGAACTTGGGGTGCTTCTTCAGCTACTACTACTGAATCTTCAACCTAAACAAACGAGGATATAAAATGAATTGAAGAGGTTGTAAAATACGAGCAGAACGCAACACAGTATTTATTTTAGTTGCCAGCTTAGCAATCTTTTCTTGTTTCAAGTTTTTCAATAAATTAATCTGATTATACAAGATAGCAGTTCCGAAGACAGAAGTACTGTAACAGATAGAAGTGTTGTATTAACTCATACGCTAGAACCTACATTTTTGTATCCATTATTCGAAAATGTTTTACAAGTCTTTTATGTAGTATTCTTTTTGTAGGCAGAAATTAACGAGGGAAAAAGAAAACAGCTTGATCCATGAAAGATAATGGACACCATCACAATCAGTAATATCTGATGTACTTGATCATTTTTTTCTGAACTAGATTTAAATCTATTTCCTTATATCATTTATATACCAAGATTCCAGTTTCAGTGGTAAGTCATATATATCTCTGTATGTGTGTGTGTGTGTGTGCAGGCAGCTGCATGAGAGGGATCCCCGTGGTTTGCAAGCCATGGGGATCACTTGTGGGGCCTAATCTGCAGTGTAATTCAGTGATGTGGATCATTTAATAACTGAACATATACCAGAAAACTTCCGCAACTATGAATTTCTAATATCAGCCAATCTCACAATTCAAATCCGACACATTGTAACTTTAAAATGTTTGAAATTAGAGATTAGTAGTAATACAACAGGGGTATGCTTAAATGCACAACTGCCAGGTATTTAACCATAGTCTCTATTATCGAAAACACATAAAACAATTTTATCATTTGATTTAGATTCACGCACAAGTGGCAGTCAAACACTCACATTTGTACTGAAAACTACATAAACTGAACGTTGCTAAGATTATTGAGAGACATTAAAATCTCCACCACACTCATTTCGGCAAGACACCCACAATTTTTTCTTCAGAGTAGGAAATGTTAATCCAGTTTATTTACAGGATGTTGATTTGAAAATAATTGCACATGATCGTGTTTGGGGAACTAACACATCAGGTCTGTCTTCGGCTCATTTCAGCAAGTAGATTGTACACCCATACAACTTTAATAACTTTTCTTATCAAAATTAACAGAAAAAACTGCTATTGCATCACTGAAATATTAAAGTTACAACTGTTGATTTGTAGACAAACTTTACATATTTGACAACTGGATTAGACATTAACAGTACAAATATAGTCTACCAATAATCTTGTTTCAAATTGGTCATACCAATCAAAGAAAATGCGCCGAAACGGACGATTTCTTGACACCGTAACGATTCACAAAACCAGTAGCAGAAACCCAAAAGCATAACAGAATTAACAATCAAATTGATCCCAATAACCTCCTGTTTATTTTTTTTTCTTTGGCTTATGAACAAACAGAGAACAATGAGCATCGGAAAACAGATGATCCAAGCAAAAGACATGAAACAAACAATCAATTAATCACCTGAGGTAAATAAACGAGTAAAAATACTTACAAACTAGCTCATGATTAGCTCAAAACACAGGGAAAATGGCGATTGAAGAATTACAAAGTGAGTGAAACTGTAAATAGTACATAGTAAATAGAAGCAGAAAGTTTGTACCTTGTCAAGTGGCACAGCAATTTCTCCTTGCCCCTGGCATGAACTTTGACCATGATCATGCTTTTCTTCCTCAGTTCCCATTCTCTCTCTCTCTCTCTCTCTCTCACATACAATCCCACAAACCAAACAAAACCCAATTCAGAACACCCTTCAAACAACAAGCCTATGCATCCCAATCTCAAAAATAAACCCAAAAAAGAGAATAAAAAAAAGAGATAAAAAGAAAAGGAAAAAAAAAAGAGAGAAATTGGAATTTTGGGTTATGGAGATGTAGGTTTCTTGGGGTCTGTGAGGGAGGGTGGGAGGAAGGGAAGGAAGGAAGGGAAAAGCAAGTAGGATTAGTAAAGGAGAGGAACGGACGATTGGAGATGCTGCTGAATGCACATTTATGGCAAAAGGTGGTGGGGGGTTGGAGGGGGTGGCCTACTCTGCCTACTCTGCCACTCTCCACTCTTTCCTTCCCTCAGCAGTGAGTGTCACATTCAAAGTGCGCGCGGACTCCCGTCAATTTTTGGGGGGCTTTTTTGACACGCTAACTCCACCCCCTCGTCATACATACTTTGCTCACTCTAACAATTATTTCTTCGACCACTCCCATCTATCCGAAAATCACCCCTAATCATTCAGATACTATTTCGGTGAGGAACTTTAAAATATCAAGGAATTTAAGTATAAGAAATGGATCACAAAAAATAAGGTGAGGAATTATCAAAAAGCATGTGAGAAGGATTTGCAAATGAATACTTGAAAGAAGGAAATGTGGTGGGGAGCCTTGGGCCTAGTGAGAGGGTCACAAAGGTGCTTGATTTCTGCTATGAAATTAACCCTCTTCTTTTTTATATAGCACTCCGTCGGCTGGTTATGTTTTGTTACATGCACGCCAAATCAGTATCACGTGAATAAATAGACGGTATGTGGATAACAAATAAGCAAAATGCGACCGGCGTGATATCAATTTGGTTCGGTGTGAAATAAAAAAGGTTCACAAGTATCACGTCAGAGAATAACTGTTAAATTAAAATGAGTTAATACTGTAACTAATTTTAGCTTTAGAGTTCTTTTTGCTCACTTTTAAAAGAAAGATACCAATGGTCCAATACAGTCTTAAGACCTTATTCTTTTTCTTAAAAGTAGGTTGGTCTCGTTTTAGTTTGTCACAAGAACTTAGTGCGCCTCTTAAAGTTGTTGGGTTCAGAATTCATCCATCCTCATTGAAGTGGAGGTGCATTTTGGTTGGACCTCTCATATTCTCAATTTTGCTACTTTAAATAACATGGTCGGTGCTACTATTTTAGAACATGGTTTCATACAAATGAATGAATATACGCTTATTGACATAAATCTCAAATTTGATCTTCAACCAATCAATTTGAGTGTGTGCAAAAGAGGCATCCTAATGGAATGTTGGGTTTGAATTTGGGATTAACTCTTAAACATAGATCTTGGTAGCCTTTTATCCTAATTTTATTCATTTAATTACATATTATTTATTGTTGTGAAGGAGTTTATACTAAAATCAATGTTTAATATCCAAACTTTAATGTGCAAATCTCTTTCTCATCATTGCATTATGTTACAAAATAACAAGACTTACTATGTTTATGTTTACAATGTATTAACTCTAATGTCTACTTATATTATAACACGTGAATTAGTAACTTTAATGATACTATAAGAACCGAAGAATTAATCTTCTTGAGATGACATTGCATAGAAAGAGATATTCCTCCTAACCTGTAAGTTAAACTTAACTTATTTTAACCAATGAATAGTAAATTGCTTAGTGGGAAGAAATCATAAAGGAGGAGAAATGGCTGCACCGAGTGATAGTGCACCTGGCGGCAGTGATGGTAGCTGACATACAGAATCATAAAAGTATCACATCAGCACCGTGAGTGAGGAGGGCACTAAGCCTACAAATTCACAAAAGGCCCAGTTTTTTTTATTTCCAATCTTTTTAACATTATCTCAGATTAATTGTTTATAACCTTATTAGGTGGTTAATGCATTCGTAATCAAAGTCTCCAAAAATCTTAATTAGAAACCCCAGCACTTTGCTTTTCCCTGCAGTGCTTTTATAAAGGGCCTCTCAAGCTCCAGTTTCTTGGGCGGGAGACCCTGCTTTTCAAAGTTCCATCTTTTATGCTGGTGAAAAAAGCACTTAGACTTTGAGTCAACATTCTGTGTTGCTTCCCTAACATGATTAAGACATTTAATCTAAATATTACTATTACTCTATGTAGACATAATAGAGTTCAAATGTTTGCATCCTTATTGATTATTTATTAGACGAGCCTGAAGCAGTGCTAGCAGTGCCCTGTGACAATTATATTCCAATACAAATAACGTAATCAGTCAAGTGATGAGTATTTAAAGAACACAATGAGATAATCTCGATCACATGCGAGTCTTTCTCCTGTGTTAGATGGTAAACTTGATTGAGAAAAAAGTGAGAGAGAGGCTTAGATAAAGTTATGGGTAACCTAGTGCGTATTATAAACCCAAATCAATCATCCTTTCACCTTTCTCATGGTGGTGGTGCTAGTTGTTGTTGTCACCACATTGATCATCACAAATCATAAATTAGAGATCATCATATGTCGAAAGAAACAAGCCTACCAAGTGCCACGTGGCTGCTTAAAGTCCGAAATGGCTGCTAAACAAGATAAAACAATGATATTAAATTGAAAAGGTGAAGCCCAATGGAGCTTCCAATTAAACAATAATCTTCCAAACCTAATTGAAATTATTGAAAGGCTCCATCATATGAAGAAGGACTTTCAAGTAACAGAATGTTATTGTGATAAATCAATCACACGCAGTTATTTTGAAAGTTAAAATGAATAGCAACGTATGATTAATTTGAAATATCGATTTAATATGACTGATAATTATTTAATACAAACTCCAAGGTAGAAAATTTGTTATGCTTTTCCTCCTTTCCATTACATATTATGCAGAAGGTATCCTTACCTGTCAGCGGCCAAAGAATTTAAAAGAAGAGAAAGCAAAAGAGAGAAAAAGAAGAATGAGGAAAAGCAGTATTCAAATATCATAATCGGAACTCTATGATCATCTACAGACCATCCTTAAAAACACTCAATTCAAAGAATATTTAGTTATTCATATAAATCAAATAAATTGACGGTTCATCACAAAGATGTTATTTGTTATCATAACCATCATTTTCTTCAATACATGAATTGTCAAACAATATACAAAATGAATAAATTTTCCTATGTATGCCATTTAAACGCTGATGTGATGAAGAGGATGAATAGCTTTGAATATGACGTGTGTACGTATAAATGATTTCACATCGTCATTAAAGGAGAAATATAACGGTTGTAATTTAAACGGCCCGAGCCAAATATTGTTTTGTTGAATTAACCATCCTGTCACATCGTTTGTTATCAAAAGTTTTGAGATTTCTTTCCTCTTGGATTTCTTTCCTAATAGGACTCCACTGGAACATCGTTTTTGCAAGATGGCACATCCCATAGGAGTCTCCCCTTCTAATCTCTCATGAGTAGGATTCTCTCCCTCCTATTACCATCCCCTTCCATCCCCTCCTATTTAAACGGTTGCGATTACACCACGTCTACATCTTGTTTTGAATTTTCTACATAAAGAATAAGACAAAAATAAGAGTGAGATGAGGGGATGGAAGGGGATGGTAATAGGAGGGGAGATAATCCTACTTCCATCCCATAAGGCTAAGCCATTGAAGTTTTGACATGTAAAAAACACCTTTGGCACGCCACCTCCCAGCTCCTCACGTTAAAAGAGCAGTTGGGCAGTTGGTCGTTGGATCAACTTGCATAGGTGACACTCATTCAACAAATGAAAATATGCACTTGTGAAAAACGAAACTCTATCAACCAAATTATGACGTGATCATACGACCAAATCAACAAATAACATGCGAAAATGAATCAGAATCGAGAATTCAAATACTTCAATGCTACAAAACTGGTAGATGCTAATTGAAAACTAGATGTAGAATTCTGTCAAAATTTTGTCAGTAAACGAAATAAATGATTTGTTGAACCATTCAGATTGGTGTGATCAGCTGCATGCCTACCTCTCAAGAAGCATTACTAATTCACAGTGTACGGTATGTGGGAAAATGTCGACAGCCATTGCTTTTACAGGACGGAAAGGCTCTGAAGCAGGCATAGACTTGGTCCTGTGCCGTGCTAGGCCAGCACTGCCCATGTTTCTCCATGCTCTGTTGTTCTTGTTCTTGTCGATTTTCTCAGGAGAAGGTGTGCAAAGCTCGATCGCATTTGCCACCAACGTTTCAGGATTGCAGGAAATGTAGCTATACCAAATAGGAAAAGAAAGTCAGCTTCTGGTATTGAAATAAATGAAGGCAAAAAAAAGAGCAAAGTATGTGAACTTACACAAGCTTCCGTAGATCAGCATGAGTCCTCAGTGCTTTGATCACCTACATATTGCAGACCAATCATCAGGTTCAACAGTCTCGGGAAATATCTTGTCACAAACATACAACAAAAGCTACTAAACATATAGACATTGTTGATGCTCACGACAACAGCCAATATCATATCACAGTCGGCAATCAGAGAAAACCAATTAGGAAATGTTGCTCAGCGGAAAACATAAACAAAAAAGAACATAATTTTTGCATAAACAGTTTACTAGATTTTAAAATAAGTTAAAAAGACTATTTAGAACCGTGGAAAGACGGCCTATTTTGTGAGTCGAAGGAAAAAAAAAAAAAAACCACAACTGCTGTATTTATCACCAGTTAATGGATAAGAGTTTTTTACGCACTCGTAAAATGATAAGCAAATTTGATAAGAACAAGGAACAGCTTGTAGGCTATCAATGGAAGGGTCTCCAAAATTTCTGAAAAACCGCTCATTCACTTCAACATGGTTCACTAGACAAATTTGCTACCTCCATATGCTTTCAGTCTTTGATATTCTGATCAAAGATTTCAAGTGGGCAAGCTAGCCCAAACAAACCTGACTCTTTAAAAAAAGGTTAAAGTCTTCAAGGCTCGTATGGGCCAAACTGAAAATTTTCCAATCAAATTCACATGCTTGTCGAGCAAACCGTGTGTCAAAAAGGGTGCAAAATTTTCAGAGAATCATATGGAATGCACCAGAGTGTTACTCACAGTGGGGTGAAGTCCATTTCGTGGAGGATCAACAATAGCAACAACATTACTGAAACATTTGACTGGAGTTTTCCCCTTTTCAGAAGTGCAACTGCTTTGAGGTTGGCTTCTCACTTCCTGCTTGTCAATTTCTAAACCCTCAGATGCAGTGTCAAGCTCATGGCTTGAACTCTCCTCAGGGTTGGGTTTGTTGTCCATTGAGATTGCTTTCTCGCCCTCAGTAACTATAACTTTGTCACTACCTTCAGTGACATGATCGTCTTGTTTCTGAGGTGCAATTGCGTACTCTTCCAACAAAGACCGCATCACATCCTCTGCCTGTCGTTTCACAGATGACAATAATACAAAATAAACATTAAAAATAAAAAATAAAAACTTTATTACCTTCAGCTTCCTTATTCAAAGAAACTACAAATTCTACAAAAAAAAAGATAATGAATTGACTGGAAGATAAGAAATAGTATAGGGATTTATTATCTCCAATTTTCTTTCAAGGGTGTATTGTATTTTTCACAAGATCCAAAGGCGCAATGGATAACTTACTATAAATCACAACCCGAATTCTCACCTTCGCACAGACAAATCTACAGTTCTTTATGTCATTAATTTCAGCATTCCTACGAGCATCTGAAACCGCAGAAGCATTCATTTCAATGCCAACAACCTGGAAAACATTCGTAGGGAAAACAGTCTTAGTCAATAGGGGGAAAATAAAAAATAACAAGTTTTTGTTTTCATATACAGATGATATGGAACCTGACATTCTGACAGAGTCATAATTTTTCTAGCATTTACCGACTCTAAAAGAAGGGCACGGACTGATCAGTTTATTTATGAAATAAAAAGGATGGTTTCTATTGTTTTGCATAAAACTGGTTTCTGTTTCCTTCTCTGTGTTTCATAATGAATGATGAGGACTGAAAAGTTCATAGCACCAATATAATAGGCATACGTTTTTCAACTTTATAAGACACTCTAACCACTCCGAAAGGGGGAAAATGACAAAAAAATGAGAAACAGGATTTTGAATATTACCATACCAACATGGTGTGCTAAAGTCAGCCCAATTGTTCCAGTCCCACAACATACATCAAATAGCAAGGTATCAGGACCCAACTGAGCCCAATCCCCCGCAAGCGAGTAAAGCTTCTCTGCAGCAGGGGTATTAACCTGCAGTAGAGTTGGATTCAGGAATAAATAGTATTGCGAGAAAAAATCTTTTCAGATGAGCTGATCAATATAGCAAGCTGATGACCAACCTGGAAAAAGGCTGTTGGTGATATGCAGAACTTAAGATTGTTTATATAGTCATGAATTTTTGGTTCTACAACATTGTCGGCTGACTGCGTTTCTGAACCACCTTCTGCCTTAGGAATAGATAATGAGCGCAGTGGCGCATCAGCTGGAGCTGCATTCGATATTCCTTGGTGATCCTGAAAAAAGGGTAAACCATGATACTGAGCACAACACATTTAAAAACTGAAGAGACAACATTGCTCTATCATCAATTAAGGGTCTGTCATGAGACTAAGACATCATCGAGTCAAATTCAGCCGTGACATTCTTACTACCTT
Organism: Cotoneaster glaucophyllus; assembly: GCA_036320875.1. NCBI lineage: Eukaryota > Viridiplantae > Streptophyta > Magnoliopsida > Rosales > Rosaceae > Cotoneaster > Cotoneaster glaucophyllus. The sequence continues at coordinate 12,023,674 of CM070058.1, read as the reverse complement.
CAGCTGGGATAAGTTTATAACAAACCTAGACTACAAGGATTTAGTACCTGGTTATCCAAAAATAAGGATTTAGTACCTGAATAACTAAAAACGTAAGTGGCAAAGATGGAGAGCTAGCAGCAGCTCCTGCAGCAAAAACTTGAGCCAACCTCTCATATTCACTGGTTATTTGCGCATCATCAAATCCGCTACTGGAAACCTATGTACAGAGAGGGTGAAAACATAAAAATTACGGTTACATGGTTTCACAAGATTCTATCAGAAACTTTTACAAACTCGGACTGAATATTATAATTTACCATTCAATTTTTTTTTAACTATAAAGAAGGCTTATAGGGGAAAATAAAGAAAAGACGCATGTAAATCCTGATGCAGGTTCGCACACACTAACCTGAACAATAAGCATGACCTCCGCAATATTGGCCTCACAATGTTCAGAATCGGTAGCAATGCCTGGTCTCCTCCCTTCTCGAACCTTAGAAGAAAAATCACGAGACAGAATATTCAGTGATTGGGAGAACAATATTACTTATCAGGTGCATACCAACAGTAATGAGCGTTGGGTACTTCGAAAGACGGTGATACTAGTCATACAAATTTTTTTCCAAGTATACCCTCAATTTTACAACACCTACCGTCAATTGCCTCCAGAATCCAATATTCTTAAATCTGTTCCAAATCGGTAAACTTGAATGTTGCAGAAATTCCTGAAATATTGAAGCATATTGGGAAGAAATTCTGGAAACATTTGGGCAGTCAAAAGGTTCTTCAACTGCTGTAACACCCTCCCTGGAAATATTTAATTTAGTGAAAAATCTATTCGAAGAATAAAAAATAAAAATAAAATAAAATAAAATAAAAAACAAAAAGTCTATTGAAAGTGAATTACCTAAAGTTTCCAAGCATGAACCCCACAGTAATTTTTCCCTGTAAAGAATACCCAACTGAAAATTCACACTTGTTCCGATATCCTTTTACAACTGGGGACGCTAGTATACCCTCTAAACTGCATGGAAGGCCACCTACAATCATCCAAATGCAAAGGGTGAATCCCTAGTCAAGTTTTGTTGCAAGTACAATGGAAAAATTGGAGCAATCAAGCGCTTTGACCCACTATCATCTCTAAAACATTAATAAAACAATCAAATGAGTTTCAATAAGTTCACAGGTAATAGTTTCAATAAGTTCACAGGTAATGTATGAAGATTACCAATCTCCCTAGACTTGAGTATCCATTCTGGAAGTGGAATACCATCAGGACAAGCTTTACGAGCGTTCCTCGTCTGCAAAATAAAGGTTGCACCAGTAAATAAGTCATTTTTCGGTGCGTGTGAATAAATATATAGATGCTAATAATAATACCAAAAATTATGATATTAAAAGAAATAATATAAACAAGCACCACTGACAAGTCTTTTGAGAATCTGCATAAGAGAGCTCTTTTTATGCTCCAACTGGTCATCATAAGACATATGAGCTAGGGGAGTCACGACTTTCCGGGCACTTCGTCCAGTAAGTCCATCACCATCCTCAGCCCCATTTGCAGTCGTAGAGTCTTCCACATTCTCCCCATCTAATCCAACACCTGGGATTTGAGGGGCCATTATCGATTTCGTTCTCTTTTCGAATGATCTGGGAATGACGTCCGCAACCTTCATAACTTTGTTGCCAATCGATATTCCTTCCAGGTCCTGCCACATACAGATTTTCAAGTGACAGTGAACATGTCAATTTAAACACAATAAAGTTTGAAATTATATGTTTGTGCAAGTCAGGGGATACCTTCACAGCATTTTGTAGTTGCTCTGCATTCTCAAAACTCACAAAACCCAAAGCCATGCCTTTCTTCTTCTTCGCCGACTTAAATTCCACTCCCTGCAATGCACTACCAAAAAATCACAATCCCAAACTTCGAAATTCGAAACCCCCAAAAATAAAAATCACTAAGAAAAACACTTGCCTTCTCACTGAGAAATTCTTTCAGTTTCTCGGACTTCCAATTCCTCGGCAAATGCACCAGGCACTTGCTCAGCTCCGGATCCAAACCCCCAGCATCGCCGCCGTCTCCGTCTTCATCGATGGCCTCCGTCATCATCACATTGTCCAAAGCCACGCATTCCTCAATCTCCTCCTCCAACTTCTGCTTCTTGGCGCGCTCGGATGTCGGGTCCCACGTGTTGTCGGGTCGGGGACGGAGCTCCGCCTCGCCGTGTGCGTAGCGGCACTCGCTTCCGTGGCCGCAGGTTTTGGCCTCGCGCCTGAAAAAGGAGCAGAGGCTGGTCTTCCATAGAGGGGGCGCGGCGGAAGGGTTTTGGACGTCGTCGTTAACCTCTCGCTTGCGTTTGTCGCCGGATACGACGTCGTCGGGCGGTTGGGTTGCTGGGTCCTGTGGCGGTTGGGGTTGATCGGTTGAACCGTGCCCGTTGAGTGGGGATGGTGGGCTTAGGAGTTCAGTTACGGAGGGTTCGGCAGTTGGAGTTGGAGTTGGAGTTGAAGACATTGTGAAAGCAGTCGAGTTCTGCTAACTTGGAGTTTAGAGTGGTTCCTTATACTTAGGTTTGCACTGTGTAACTATATTTAGGTAATTTGGGAAAATTTTTGAAATGTTAAATAAACGCCCATCTTTTTAAATTTGTCACATTAACTAAATTTCTCAACGATTTGTCATACTAACTTTTCAAAATCATTAATTTATCGTCTCATTTTAAGGAATAAGTTGCATATGAATTTTGTTAAGTGTTATTTCGATCATTTCAATACCTCACTTTCTTTCTATTAAGCTGTCTTCGACAAAAATAATTCTAGAGTCTTTCAAAATATAACAAAAATAAAAAAATTGATCTCGAATATGATGATCTAAGGGTTTGACGTTCAGAAAAAGAGAACAACGTACCCTTACGTTTGTATTTCTAAGTGAATACTCAAAATATAATCACTTAAAGTTGGATGATATCTTTATGTTAAAATGTCTGAAAAAATCCTCAACACAAGTTATGTGCAAAGCACATGATTTATTTTGAATGAAAAACTAGAGGAGTCAGCGTAAGATGACAAATTAATGATTCAGAAAGTTAGTATGACAAATCGCTTAAAAATTTTAGTTCATATGACAAATTGAAGGAGGCTTATAAGTTTATATGACATTTCAAAAGAATTCTTTTATAATTTTTTATGTCATAACTGGCTCGTTTAGAAGTGTTTTTAAAATGTTTGAAACCGGTTTTTGGTTAAATTGATTTTGAGTTCCAAAAGTACTTTAAGTGTTTTTTAGAAGAAACATCAGACTTCTTGCAAAAAGCACTTAAAGTGCTTTTTCAGGATCCACTTGGATTTTTACTAAAGATTAATATCAAAAACATTTTCATTTTCACAAAAAACGTTTTCAGTCATTTGAAAAACACACCCAAACGAGCCATAAGTTACATACAACTATATCCAATATTTTTTTAAATATATTATTTCTCTTAAAAAAAAATTGTTTTACCCACGTACGTCGTTACTATTTTATTTCATGTATTGCAAAACGGGTGGATAACAAATTTGAGAGTCGAAATTTTAGAGAGACAAATTGAATATTTATTTTTTAATATTTTTAAAAAAGAATACTATTTACACAAATTTAAATTTTCTATTAATATAATCCTCTTTGTCAACCAAAAGATGATAAAAAGACTATTTACGCATCTATCACAAAAAAAAAAAAAAAAGACCAATAATATAATTCCACAAATCCAAATTTTACTGTTTTTATTAAAGTCTCACTTAATGGTAATGTTAAGATATATCTAATATAAAAAAAATCTCACTCCCACAAGAGATTTTTCAGTGTACCCGAATTACGGAGTGATATATTATGTGTCACTATACAATTGGTGAGATATTTATGTTAAAAAATTAATAACCTTAAAAGTAAAACTTTCATCCACTTATATAATGACACGTGATGTACCACCCGTCTAGGCACAATGAAAAATTTCTCCACCCCACCCACATTCTTTCTCTCTGTTCACACACACAGTGTGCAGGCACTAGGCAAATGCTAGTTGAAAATAAAGAGTCGTTTGAAGGTCGAAAAAGGATTTAATCATATAGATATATAATACCCTTGGTTTCTGAAGAATCTCAACTAGCTTGAACGTTGCCATCACACAGTACAAACTGAAGAATCTCAACCAGCTTGAAGATATATAAAATATCCTTGTTTTCTGAGAAATGCGTTCAATCTTTCTATATGCACTTTGCAATGGCATTCAATCTTTCTAACATACTCAATACAACTCTTCAATCCTGGTTTTCGTATATCCACCCCAACGGTGAAAAAACTTGCACTCTGCCACAATGGCGTCATTTGGAAGAACGACAATGGCTAACACAAGTTAAAAGTAAACAAAATGCATTCTGTTGAGACACGATAGTGTCGCTACTAAACACTGATCACTGCGAGGAATTTGCCAACTCTACATGTCTTCCTAAAATACAAGGAAGCTGAAGCGTGGCGCCAGAGTCATCCCGCCCCACGCCTCATGAAAGGGAAAACAAGGGGTTTCTATAAAGGAAAATAGAATACAAGTATAATTGGCAATTTTATTCTTTTTAAAATTACAGCCCAGCTATTTTCTCAACTCGCTCACATGAGATGAGATCCGTGCAATTCTGACGTCTGTGTTGGACTCATCGTATGTGAGAAAGTCGGGTCATGTTTTTCCATTTCTTGTATCGTTTTCTTTAGGATTTTATGGAGTTTACAACATGTAGTTGATAGCATGCTATCCTGAACTATTGGCTTCATTGCTCACCTTGATTTCCAAGAGCCGATCAACTGGTTGCCTACAGACGGGGCATCTACTTGTCTGGAACCTCAGAACCTTGGCACAACCACTGCACATGCACTGCAGTCAAAATACAAAATATTAGCCAGAAGAAAAAATAAAGACAAACCTTACTCATACTCAAATTACAACGCTAGTATGCAGCTCAAAAGATGAAACACCAACCAAAATACTGTAAATATCGGATAAAGATAAATCCTGCAGGGGAGTTATACAAAGTGGATTTTGGCCCGTATGCAACACTCCTTTATATTTGTCTGAGGGAAAACAATGTTTTGTGAGGCTAAATGAATATCTGGAGGAGAGGGCGAGGGTGGAGGGGGACGATGCATTTTTTCAGCCACAAAAGTTATGAAAGTTAGGGATGTCTCCAACAAACTATGCAGTTCGAATGAAATTGTGTGGAGGTTTATAAGGATAGAACTTAGATTCAATATATCTTGTAAGCAAAAGCAAAATAGTACATCAATAAAACGTGTCTTCATCCAAACTACAAATAGAAGACAAGGTAAAGAATAGTATCTCTACGTACCATGTGCCGGCAAGGGAGGACAGTTGTGTCCCGAGGTTCTGACAAGCAAATTATACATTCTTTGCCAGAATCATTTCCATTTTGATCATTTTCAACTGAATTCCCAATACCAAAGATCTCCTGCAGCTCGTACCTCGTACCATTCACCCATAGTATCTGCTTCATCACCCGCACTTTGTACTCCCCATTCTCCTTCTTTTCAAACACTGCCTGGGTGATCTGAGAATTCCCAGCGGAATTTCCATCCGACTCCCGCTCACCATCATTCAAGGGGAAGGATTCAGCCTTAACCACAAGAGGATAGACTTCTACATCACCCTCTTTCGTTAACCCTATGTCCTCAAACACCGAGAAGTCAATCCCAGTTCCGGAAGGTTGTCTAAACTTTTGACCAAGGCCTTTCTCAAAAGGCACTGTAACAGATTTAAGCAAACTTTCCTTTGTTGCTATCAGTTTACAGTCTACATCTTCTTTAGCAAAAAACATAACTGTAATGCTGTGGCACAAAAAGGGGAATAAATAAATAAGTAAAAGGATCACATACAGAAGAACCATCAAATGAATGTATTTAACAACGGAATGGTTAAGAACATCATATGAAGGGGTTTAACAACCGGATAAGAAATTTAAGACTCATAAGTACAGAGGCTATGTTTCATTTCTTATTTCTTTTAGCGCAAAACAAACAATTGATTAATTCCCATCAAGAAATATCAGACTCTCATCGTCTCCATGTCACAAATAACGTCGACAGATTTGTATGTCGTTTTACACCAGGGCACAAGCCTCATAACTTCATTTAGTAGTTCATCTGCCTTAGGCCCTTAACCTCTATCATTAGACAATTGTATCAAAGTAATAAGCTTGATGGCTTGAGCTAAGCTATATGTTTCCTTCTTTGGTCCAGTAGACAACCCTATGTTTTTAAAAAGTTGACTTGACTATGGCAACTCACAATGAAGATGCATGTATATATTGCCTAACACAACCACTAAGTATCACCAATAAACCGAACAATCAGCTCGAAACAAATTCAACCAGCCAATGTCATCAAAGAACTAAATCTTTTCAAATCCATAGTCAAACATCACTACTCCAATGATCAAAGCAATCGAAAAATACTCTCATAAAACAGGCGTCCATGAAACTCAAGAAGTTTACCTTCCGGGCGCAGCAGCATCAAACGCGAAAGTAACAAGGAACCTCCCGGGATTCTCCTCATCCGGCTCAACCCTCAAAGAGTCTTTCTTGATATTCACGTCATTCTTAATGGTGACCGTCTTCTGATGTTCCACAAGGGGAGCACCCTGAGGGGGAGGAGGGGGTGCACCGAAAGGGAACTGCCCGTGAACCAAATTGGCGGGAGTGGGGCCCATGTAGACCCCGGTGCCGTGAAAAGACTGCGGATACGGACCCGGCACAGGCGGCGGCGGTTGGAATCCGGGGTATTGGAAGAACTGATGCGGATTGGGATTTGATCCATTTGGATATAGAGACGGGTATTGATGGTATTGGGGTGGATTGGAGTCTGGTCCGTTTGGATATTGAGATGCATGAGGTGGTGGTGAAGCAGCAAAAACATGAGTGCCCCCAGACATTTGGGGTTGCGGGCGGTGCCTCCGGCGACCCCCGGAGGTGGTGCTTCCAAAATTTCCCATTTTCTCTATACTTGGAATTTCAGTTTTCAGTTTTTATTTTTTGTACTGAACAATAAAAAAACCTTCAAATTTTGAATCTTTTGTTTGTCAGATGAGAAACCTGAAGAAAAAATGCAATGAAAATGTTGCTATTTATTAAATTTAGATCAGAAAATCATTTCCATCAATCACTTACGATTAAATTCACAAAACAAACTAAGAAAATTAAATTATGACGAAAACCAACAAGAAAAATGATAAATTAGATTGAAACGAAAAGGGAAAACGCACCTTGAGAAATTCTTGTGGATGTGTTGTTTGCATTCTAGAGAGAGAGAGGGAGGAGAGAGAGAGGGGAGAATGGAGGTTGAGATTTTTGAATGAATGAATGAATCTGGAAATGGGATATTTGGGGTGTCTGTCTGTCCACTGAACCAACTAGCGACGTCCACCGCGACAACCTTGGGAAAGAAAGATACGCGTAAACTTTCTTCTTCTATTCTTGCTTCAATTGCCATGTCATCGTGTATTTGGATCAATCCTAAATTAAATTGCACTATTTTGTTTTTGTTTGTTTCAAACGATAGATTTTGTCAGATTAAATGTTAGATTAGTCACCGGTCAGGTTTGAACTCACGTCATCATGCAATAGCTCAACATCCCACTATTGTGGTAAAGAGCCACTTGCTTGTTTTCTTTTTTTGTTGGGAATGGAAAAGTTTCTGCTTTTGTTCTTTGCAAATTACTATGTTTGGATGCGGAAAATAAATTTAAATTTAGACAAAAGTCAAAATTTAGAAATCTACATACAAAAACACTTGGAATTTCATTTCTCCGATTTCCAAGTTTAAATTTTATGTAAATAATTGTCACCTACATATTTCCATAAGTGAAAGCATAAATAAAAATACAAAATAACTCAACCATGAGTGGCTACCACGGCCACCCACCGTCATCATCACCATCATGGTTACCGCCACCACTACATACCGTTGTCTACCACACTGTTGCCGCTGCCAACACCCACCATCTTCACCACCACGCCTAGCACATTTCCTAACTATTATCTCTCATTTATATATTAATAACTCTCTACGCACTTTGAAATTTCTTTTAAAAAATTAAGCAAACAAGAAAGTTCACAAAGTTTTTAAAATAAAATTTAGTCATTTCAATTTCTGTTATTTTAAAATTTATTCATTCAAACACATAAATTTAGGATATGGATTCCGTTTGAGGATTCTACATTGTGATAGGATCGGGGAACTTTATTTTTCGACACACATTCTCACTCCATAACCTTTTTCAAGAATTTGAACCATCTATTTTTAATTCATCATTCGTAGATTATTTTTACAAAAAATCAGATAAATCCAAAATTATTAATAGTAAAGAAAATGAATGAATACGGTTATGCAAAGAAACACTAAAATTACGATCATTTAATGCAAACGGGAATATAATTTTGGATGTAGGTGATTTTTGGTAATGTATTTACATGTTCCATTCAACTTTATGTTAATTTTTTTTTTTTTTTAATAGAATTCGACTTTATGTTAATGATACTAGTGGAATTTCAGAACTTGGAAAATGCCATCTATTATGCCGGCAGATTTGGAAAATGCCTTCTCTGACGTTCTGTACTCCTCGCCCGGCAAGAGTCTCTACGACGGCTTCAACTTATGGCGAGGAGTACTTTTATGTGAATGATGACTTCGATAAATTTTGATAGTTCAGCCAAGGATGAATTTTGAGAATGGGAAATGGCTAATTTTAAAAAATTTCTTGAAAATTGTAGGTTTCAGGTTTCAATGGGGGCAGGAAACAGCTAATTTTCAAACCTTTCCTACAATATATAGTCATTTGACACCCTCACTCAACTCATTTTTCTTGCATAAACTTGGACAAGCTCAATCAAACTCTCGTCATGAGATTTGAACTCACGACCTTTTGTAACAAAGTGAAAACAGATGCCGCTAGACCAAATGGCCGCGAGTGAGTATACTGCATTTTTTGGTGGTAGAGAATTAAGGAATCACTTACCATTACATGTCTCATAAATTGTTCAACTACCAAGTATTCATCCTTTCCTATGATGGCATATAACAAAGTCTCAAACACAACAAACACAATCTTTCACTTTTAACTACTACTCTGTCAACCATAGTAACAAAAAAGTTTTGGATTGTCATTTCTTTTCAAAGAGGAAGAAAAGGGTTCAGAGTCTTCAGACATATCGGTGAAATGCAAATATGAACTAAGCATGGAAGAAAACAACAGATGTCAAAGTAACTTGAAGAAAATGGATAGATTGAGATAGCGTAACAATGAAAATTTGAACAAAAATTATGTAAAAGTCAGCGTAAGGCAAGTTAGCAACGGTTTTTTATTTACCGGGAAAATAGATGTTGAATTATTTGCAACATTGAAGATTGAAAATCCAGATGAATATGGAAAATAAGATGTTGATCCAGGCAAAGAAGATATGTTAAACCAGGAAAGTCTCACTGAAGAAATATGCCGGAAATGCAAAAATCATATATCAGTACCTAGACAAAAATACATCTTGACCACAATGTAGAATACCTCAACCTACAAGCTAGTAAAAATATCAAGCACACATCAAAATTTAACAAATTGAAGAAACAACTTAGTTCCCAAGTACAGAAATGGCTAACGAATTTAAATTAAATGTACGGAAATCATCCTTAGTTAAGGTTCATGGCCACATGTATCTCACATTGTAGGCTTCTAGAATAAATACTAGGATCTAAATCTACACAAAATTGCACAGAGAATATCTAGATAGAAACTAAAAGTAACATATGTGTGTGCGTGTCTGTGTTTGTGGGTGGCTGTGCCTGTGCATGTGCAAACAAAGGGTGATATGCTCCTGCCACGAAGTTTGACATATTATGTTCCCAAACTATCAATCTGGAAAACTGCTGAAGCAGATTCTCATTTAGAAGCATAATTTTTTTACTAGATATCTGCTAGCAAGGGAATATTACCCTCTAAACAAAACTGAACATGTATTGACACATTTCTGAAGCACATACAGTAAGGCTAATCAAGAAGCTGATAGATTTTGCCCCCAAAAAAAAAAAAAAAAAAGATGCTGATAGGTAACATTTCATTATCTTGGTCAAGAAAACTGTAAATTGTGACAAAAAGAACATTATCAACTATCAAGCATCGAATTTATAAAAACAAATCATTAGACAATAACGCTTTCAATTTATTAAAATAAACAATTGGGCTGTAGACAAGAAACACAACTTGAAAAATAAATAGGAAGCAGCATACTACCCATGTGTCCCACTTCGATCTTCTTGGAGCAAATCTTATGCAGGATCATGGAAGTATGAAACATCTCCAGATGCAGGCATGTTAAGAGAACCAAATTCTGAGCCAGGGAAATGCTATCTCAGCAACAATTAATTCTAGTCAATCATATAGATGCACAAGGAACCATCTGGGAAGGGCCACGTCAGATTGCAGAAACCAGTACCTTCTTTTGTGTTAATCTAAAAAGAATCTTCAACAACCCATAACTGCACAGTTGTACACAAACACCCCAACATGCTCTTTCACACCGATAACTTTCCAATCCAAAGTGCCATTTTTGATCCCTGACTTTGGAGACCATGAGTTCAGAACAATACCTTCACCTTCGGGACCTCGTTGCCCACCCACGACAAGAAGTTCCTTTCCACAAGCCTTGAAGGCCAGGCCCCAGCCATTTGAAGAGTCAGCCCTCACTGGAAGTCTTCCTAAAACACCCCAGGTGTTCTTCCCCTTGTCATACTTCTTCACCATGTTGGTTAAATACTCAACTGCATACAATTGGTTATCAACAACTGCACAAAGAGGAGGAGCCTGCGCAGCTATATTGACAGATGGATACATACCCTCAATTTTCCTCCATTTCCCCGTCTCAAGATCATATTCCTCCCCACAAGTCAGTGAATCATTAGGACTTGACATCCCACCCATAACGTAGAATTTGCCATCCCAGAAAAAACCAGTGCACAATCTACGTGGTGTGTGCATGTTGGGTAGCATTTCCCACCTACCCGATACGGAATCATATATCTCCGCTGATTTCAAAACATTTCCATTTCTATCACTCCCACCCGCAACGATAGCAATTGAACCAAGGCTACCAGACCCAAACAAACAGCGGGGCTGGTTCATTCCCTGACATTTTATCCAGCTACGATGTATTGCACTATACTTCCAAATAGCAAAATCCAACAGTTCGCGGCCAAAAACCAACAACTGACTTCCTACAGCCAAAGACTCCTTATCCGCATGATTGAAACACTCATCACAAGGCATCTTAGGCAATGTCATCCATTTCTTACTCACTGGATCAAATGCCTCCCACCCTCTTAAATCACACACCAGATACACCCAATGCTCCACAATTCTCAACCGCTCCCTCAACCCATACAAATAACCACTTTTAATTAACTTATTAAACTTTGTATTAATACACGACAGTGAAGCATAATCCGATCTAGAAGCCCAAGCAAGGCAATTCAAAGCTACATCGTCAACAAGACCGGGGACAAGCGAATCACTTGATCCATACCTACGACGACCATCACTCATTCTCCCCTTCAAATTCGAAATAACATTTACTCTCTCATCTTTTTCTTCTTTCCCATAATGAGCCATCGGGGAAGGCATGCTTCTCATGTTAACAAAACTTCAGTATATACCAAAACACCCAAACAAAAAACAATCTTTATACAGGTTCCAAAAAAAATCCCTACCACACAAATCTCGAATCAATCAACCCCCGATACCCAAAAAAACAATTCCTTTCTTTGCAGGCAATTGATTTCCGTTGATTTAGTCCTTCCTATCAATCAAAGAAAAGTCAAAATTCCAAGGCAAACTCCATTCTCAATTTCTCCCCTTTCGGATTCACAGTACAAACAAACATTGCAAGCAAAATGGTTCAGAAATCTGCTTATTTCACCAAACGATCGAGAATTCCAACAACTCTTTCTCGGATGATTTCCATCAATCCAAACAAAAAAATCTGCATATTTTTCACAAAATCAAGCACAAATTCAATACCAAAGACACAAATTTTACGAAAGAAAAAACACACATCGTCAACAGCAAGCAAACAAAATCAATAAAACTATGCACAGAGCTAAGGTCCGATCCGAATCGGTAGTGGTTCGGATCTCGCCCAAAAGAGCTGAGAAAAACAACAGCTTCAAGGAATCAAGACGAAAATAAACGAAATGTTTGCGTACCTGGAAAGTGCGAAGAATCGGTTTCGGATCTCAACAGTCAGGTCGCCGGCGAGTTTGGCCGAAAATTTTCCGTCGGCATATGGCCGGAGTCCGGGAGGGAGAGAAAGAAATGAGGTGAGCGAGAAGAGCGAGAAAGAGAGTTGAAGTAAGTGATATATAGCCGAGCAGAGGACAAAGGTTGGGGTAGATTTCACTTTGAATATAAAAAGGCTCAAATGTCAAAATGATACATATGTTTTATCCTATCGGTTAATTTGGACCTTATGATTTTAAGTTGGTCGAATTGGTACCTATTTACCTTCATTAACCAATCTAAAACAATCCATTAAAGGACCGGTAAATTGACATGTGCCTTGCCCATGTGAGTATAAATATATAATTCCACCATATGCTCGTTAAATCTATGTAAGTTCAGATGATTGACAACAACGCCTCAGAAATGTTTTCTTTGTTTTCTATGTGAATAGCAAACTTTGTCAAGAGTCTTTGCTATATATGTTTTTGTACAATCATATTTTTTCTTTGAAATATAGTAATTTTTTTCAAAGGTAAATTTCATTACCAGCACAACAAATATACATAACAGAAAGCTCAACTACAAGTTAAGCACAAAATGAAATATGAGCCCTCCAAGCAAAACAAAGCCCAAACAGCTTCAAGATCCTTGTTGTACATTCACAAGCTTTCATGAATAACTCATTAAACCCAATAATACTTTAGGCATACCCAAACTGGAGTGTGATATGTTGCATCATCAAATGATTAAGAAGGTATCCATAACATAACCATAATGTCTCAAAACCTATTAAAACTAATGAAACAATGCCAGATCGTGTCATCATTTATTTTGACAAACAATAGCGCTAGTAAGTTAAATTGTTAAATGTTAAGAATGGGGAGGATCAATATAGATCGAACTTGCATCAAAATACATAAAATTATTACTTTTAGTCACTACAGTAAAATATCATAAAATCATATCAAATGCAAAACTATATTTTTGTATAGCATGATCCAATTCTTTACGACTTTGAAGACCATAATATTCTTGTAATCCATAGCAAGGAACCGCATGAACTTTTCTTAAAGTTACAAAGCACACGTTTCTATGTCATTCCTCAAGATAATCGTCAAATGTTGATAAAGTAACAGTTTTGCAGTTGGTCAAATCTGAATGGCAATCTTTGGTCAAATTACGCATGGCAAATTGGCAACGCAAGCAGTCAATATGGCGGCGTTGAGTGGGTTTTGAAAATGATGGTAAACAGTAGCTCGTTACTCAACCGGGAAAAGAGATCCTCCCCGATCTCTTTCTCCAAATCCATCTAATCACCTAATTCGGACTTTTAAAATTTGATCTAACAGTTAAAGTTATTATAATTTTTAAAAAGGTCCTTGTTTGTAGTCGTCGAATCAAATTTCAAGAATCCGGATTAATTGATTTGGTGGATTTGATGAAAGGGATTCAGAGAGGATCCCTTTTCCTCAACCAGCTAAACAACTACCACATGTACAAAAACTTTATAGTCACCCATACTAATCTGTCACAAAGCGATAGATATAACAGATTTGTATTACTGACTACAAAAGGTCACTGCCGAATAGTGAGGTCACATAAAGTCATCGTAGAAACGAAATTACATAAAGTTATCGCGAAAGTGAGACCACATAAAATCATCGTAGGTAAATGAGACCGGATAACACATCCCTCAATGCCAAAACCATATCTAGCCATCGTAGCAACACAACCACAACACTCATTAGGCAAGACAACAAATGACTACATCATGCGATCCATAAAATATGTTTCAAATAAATATTCCTCTCTCTAGCACAAGCCAATTAAGTACAATGAGCAGCTGTAACCAATGGAAAGCATACAAGTACAAGAAACTCATCAAAATGTAAAAAGACGGTGCCTTTTCCGTGCAAAGTACAATTTGGAGGGTGCCAAAGCCACCAGAACTTTTTTTCCTTGGTTGGTAAATAGGTCGGTAACCAACGAAATCCACTTATTAATTTCTTTTCTTTTTTTGGAAACTTTTTTCAATATTCACTCCAAATGCCAACAGGTCGGGCTAGATACTTTTCTACCTCTTGCATTCTCTTGTAAAACTTATGTTTAAGTTTAAACAGTGTGAGAAGAGAATATTTCATCGTATATAATCGACACTCGCTAGTATATAGGTAACATGCATCTTGCGGCTCTATTAATTTTTACCCAATAACATAAACTTGGTGTGTAATTTTATTAATATATTAACTACCTGTTCGCATGAAAATGTTAAAACACATGACCTCGAGTAATTTATTAGCAAGCATATATTGCTTCTAATTATTAGAAAATAAAGATGAATTCGGAGCATGTAAGTAAACTATTAAGAGCATTTTAATGGGCTCCTAAATGAGCTCTTAGCTAAAATATAGGGAGAAGTAGGAAAATTTCATCTCCAATCATACTATCATGCTCCTGGAATTGCAAAACTTCTAAAAGCTTCTAAATCTAGAATTTTTTTAATAAAAATCCTTCTTAAATTTTAGTTAGGAGCTCATTGGAGATATTTGATGATTTTGATATACAAAAACATTATGTGAATGTGAAAAAATAAAAGGAAAACTAATGAAAAGAGCTTGAAAACTTTGAGTTTTAACGATAAGGACAAAATAAAAGGTAAAGTGAATAGCAGCAGGTTTGACTTTTTAGTGTAAAAATGTGATTTTTCGTTAAAGTGAACAGTACCGCGGGCTTTTTCGTTAAAACTTCAAAAAATAAAAGAAATATTCAAGGGAAAACTTTAGCAATGACTCATGAACTGTAGACCTTGTTCCCCGCAAATAGGATCCGCCCGAGTGATGGGCATGGAATGGGTCCATCGGAAAGTATATCTGTATTGTATGCCCTAACGGTTCTTCTTCTCATTCTGTGCCTACATGTCAGAAAATCCCAGTGGTTTTCGTGGATCCGAAGGCTCTGACACAATCTGCATGTACCGATGCACGCCAGCAAGGCTCCACAGTATCTTCTGCCACTCATGCAGATGGTCCCACTCCATGTGGTTACTGCTTACTGGTGTACCTGCACCACACCAGATTTCCCTTTTCCACACCAGATTTTACTTTTCATCTTTGTGAGTTCTCAAAGAATTTCCGTGTAGGCAAATAAAATACGCAAAATTGTATATAATTGTTGGCATGACAAATTATCTACTCAACTACCTCATTAAAAAAGCATGTTACTCTAGTAGAATAAGAATTATTTTTGTTCACCGTACTATTTATCACTGTTTGATGAGTTCAATTAATGAAATCTGTGTAATGGATAACATAAACCTCAAAATTTAAGCTAAACCAATGACGATAAGTAGGGATTTAAGCATTAACAATGCTTGAGGGTGGTGATTAAAAATGCACCTAATGGAGTTAAGCAAAGAGAAAATTAGAATTAGATACCTCATTTTAGACTTTTGTAGACTAAACATTTATGCTTTTTGAGTTTTTGATTAAGCTTTTGAAACATTTGATTAAGATACTCAGACTTGAACTACGTCAAATTAATTGAAATTAATTTACATTTAAATATTTGTTATATATTTTAAATAATTTCAACTATATTTAAGTCTAAAAATTTAAAATTTTCGAATCTAAATGTACACCCACGCCAAATGGAAACGTACCAACATTAAATGAAAACGTACCAACGTCAAACGAAAACGTACCAACCCCGAATTAAAACGTACCCAATTATAAACTATATTAAATGAATATTCATCTTTTTGGAATGTTTAAAAATATGTTTGATTCATACACAATGCTCTAGATAGTCTTGTTTTTTGGTAGATAAGTCTCTGGAACAACTTTTAATTGATCGGAGATAAATCTTTATTATTGTAGATAATGCTAAATGATAAATCATATAATTTTGAATTAACAAAAATGTTATTATCCGTTGATTAATGACTCTTTCGATAAAAAAAATTAATTAAAGTAATTCCTCATTATTAGGACAAAATGTAATAAAACTTATGTTTTGAAAACAAACGTACCAAGAAGTCAAATGGAACAAAAATTCAAATATACCAAGTAACTAAATGTACCATTATAATCAAACGTACCTAACAACGAGTTTTGTTACATTCTATTTAATTTACTAAAATAAATATTTTAATAAAAAAAAATCTTAAATCATCGAGGTGCATAAAAATAGGAGAAAAAAGGGAATGCTAACGTGAATAGACTTATAATGAAATAAAATTAAAGGACCAAAATTGTAGGAAAAATGTTTAATCAAATTTGCAAAAGGAATAGATGTTTAGTCTATAACATTTAAAAACTAGGCGTTTAATTCAAATTTCAAAACGTCCATTAAGCAAATCAAGCAAGCAAATTTTATTATTTTATTTTCATGTTTAACATCTACTTTATCATTTATTTTTGTCTTCTTCCTCTATATAGATTACTTAAATCAATGGAGAACTAGGTCTCATTTGTCTATAATGTTGAACATAGGCAACATTGCCTACTTTGGGGAACTAGGCAGCATTTGCCGACCCAGTTGACTGCACCAAGGAAACATGTTTTTGCTTACAGAGATGGATTGTCTGCCCTCTTCATCTCATACCCTTCCCATCCCCTTTTATTTCTGTAGTCACAGTTAAACCACGTCAACATTTTATATTCCCATTACTTTTTGTCTTTTTATTTTTATAAAAAAAAAATCAATATAAAATGTTGACGTGGTTTAACCGTGACCATATAAATAGGAGAGGATGGGAAGAATATGAGATGAGGGAGGACAGACAATCCAGGTTCTTACGTGGCTCATCAAAATGGGTTTGACTACCCATTTGCCTACTTCATTGAAGATTCTTTAACTACGAGTGTAAGTTAATAGGAATATCCAATTCCGATCGATTCGAGCCGAAAAAGTTTCAAACTATTCTATCTGATTTAAATCCAAAACCGAAATTTCAAAATATTTGAAAATAAAATGACAGGAATTAGATAGCAATTGGAATTATTTGAATATTCTGAATCACTTCGTAAAACAAAAAACTTGCCTAACTCTATTACATATACTCAATTATGTACTTATTGATTATTGATTATAGGAGTTGCTTCATGCGTTGTTAAAATGATTCTATTTTCTTAATTACAAATCTCTTAATATATTACATACAAAAATAAGCACTATAAAAAATATATTATGTAGAGACCAGAGGGAATGTAGAGACCAGAGGGAGTCATGAAGATAGGATACTCTTGATTTTGGTATAGATCAAGGCCGTACAACACCCATAATTTTGAAATTCCAAAATTAATCCAGTTCTTAAAATTATGAATTCGTCTTGAGTTTATAGAAATTTGAAATTCCAATTCCGAAATTGGAAATGATATTCATCATTTTCAAAAAAAAATTTCTTTCAAAAAGAATGGGAAACAAGTTTTTCCGAAACCGAAAATCATCCCTAGTTCCGCATCATTGTTGTACGTTCGACAAAAAAAAAAAAAAAAAAAAAAAAACATGCCTAATATCATGTTTGTTCAAATTCACCTATGTCACATCCCGACCCGGGGTCGACCACTTCCCGGGCCCGCTCCACTACCGTAGCACGATATTGTCCGCTTTGGGCTCCGACTACGCCCTCACGGTTTTGTTTCTGGGAACTCACACGAGAACTTCCCAGTGGGTCATCCATCATGGGAGTGCTCTCGCGCGCTACTCGCTTAACTTCGGAGTTCCCATGGAACCCGAAGCCAATGAGCTCCCAAAAGACCTCGCGCTAGGTAGGGATGAGAATATACATATAAGGATCACTCCCCTGGAAGATGTGGGATCTCACAATTATGAGATCCCACATCGCCCAGGAGAGTGATCCTCCCCGTGCCGGGATGTGACACCTATATTTGAGATCTCAAGTTTGAATATCTCTCACGTATGATTCGTATAAAAAATTAATAATATATATTATATTTGTCCTTATCTTCTTCTTCAACTCCTTTGTCATGCTTTATCTTTCTTCTTTTAGATATTGTGGCTGATTGACGGGCCACGCCATGCAAAATTAGTAACAAAAGATTAATAATTCAAAAATGCAACTCAGCATGACGATGTTCCAGATTTCTTTTAGGGTTTATTCTTTTGTTGTGTAAAGATTTTTGTTTTAAAATCCCACCACTACCACGGCCTACATCCTTAGCAAGCGACTTTGAATGATTCCGGGTGGTTGAATAAAAATGAAAACAAACAAAACTTCTAATCAAATTAAAGGAGTCAAATTAAATGACAGGCATGCAACCTCCAAAATCTTCTTGTTCTTTATCTCTTCATCTATAGAGAATGATTTGTATTGTACGAGTACACTGAAGAAGGTTAATAGCCAAAATATGATTTGTTTTGGTCCAATGTCTCTTGTGACGAGCCAAGCTCAAAAAGAATAAGGTTGCACACACTTTGTCGAAACGAAAGCGAACTGGCTTTGAGGGGAACAACAGCTGCTAATATCCTTAGGCTGAGGAGCAAAGTTACGATCACGTTACTATTTTGTTTCAGTAATATAAATATTTTTTTTCTCCGTGTTCGTGTTAATAAACACAGGATGCTACTAACGTTGTATTTGTACCCACACCATGCAAATTGCTCGTCTCGTCAAATTTAGCTATTATTTTTGTCATCATGCATTCATGTTTTATCAACAACTATGTCTGTAACCAACTCCACGTGTTGTCGGTTGTGCCTTGCTTTCATGCTTTCCGTTTTCCAAACGAAGAAAAAGAGACTGAGAGAATGAGGCGTGCGGAATAATTTGACATAAAGGAGAGGTAGAGTTAGAGAGACGTGGAGAATATGATGTGTTTGTTGGCTTAATATTTCAATAATTAATTAGCCTGCTAAGTCAAAAAGGCAAATTAAACCATAAAACAAGAAGTTCAGAGCTGCTAGTGGCGATCATTTTGTTGAAAAAAAAAGGAAATAGTTGGTGGAGAGCATGAATGATATGGTTCTTTATTGTTGTATTTTGTTGAAATTTAGAAATAGTTTTGTACATACATATGAATAATCCTTGGTAGTAGAGTATAATACCCTTTTAGCACGTTTGATGACGTTTTTAGAAGGACTAAAAGCGTTTTCAGACAACTAAAAATTCATCTTACAATATAAAATTAGAAATGGTTTTACTTTGATTGCGAAGAAACCGATCTTTTGACAGCCGAACCCTTTTCTCTGTGTTGTTTTACCCTTGAAGGAAATTAGCCACGAGCTTTTGACCGGCCAGCCCATTTTTGTGTGTTGGCTTTGCTCCTTCCTTAAGTAAGAAGGAAACAAATTCAAATGCCACTCAACATGGTAACCCTTACTGCCCAAGGATAATGCTAGGTAGATCAAATTTGTAAACCAAATGATGTGTCAGTAATAAGAAATAATCACGTTAATCAAAACTTAAGTAATAATTCAATCATCAACAGTCACATCATTTGGTTTACAAAATTTGGTTTAAAAATTTGGTCTACTAACATTGCTCACTGCCCAAACAATGAAGGTTCAATCATCTTTCTTTCAAGTTTAGCAGTTGGAAACCAAATCCAATCCTGAAAATTAACACAGAACAAGGAGGAAATTAGAGAGGAGGATTTCCCATAGATTAGTGATAGGACGCGCCACTCCAGACCAAAGAGGGAGCCAAAATTTGTTTCTCCGGTGGGCTATAACTCTAGGCTACATAACTTGTTAAAGAACACTCCTAAATTCCTAATACAACAAATAATAAAAATCGATAAGTGAATTTCATTAATGAGCCTTTCCTCAAAATGCATACAAAAAGTCTTCACAGCTTCTAGAAGGGGTGGATAACCGTGACTTGCTACCAGTTCCTTTTAAAAAAAAAAAAAAAAACATACAATGCAAATATATATGTACAACAAAAGCAAAAAATTGTTTCTACACTACACACTAATCTAATCAGTTTGTAGTGGAGAAGCAAATTCTTTTTGTTTTGATGAAAATTTTGAACATAGTATTTAGTTACAAGTTGTTTAATCAAAATCAACTACCCTAGAATATCTTCTTAAAATATTGTAATGAGAGAAAATTCTATTCCTTCTTTGTATATATGAAGGAAAGTGATATTTACATATTGATTTTTACGTCCACATAACTTTGTTAATTTTTGGTCATTGATCTTCTTCAATTCATTCGATTCGACGACTGAAAATTGAGAAGAGAGTGTGAGATACATTGGCAATGAATTTCATTGACCCAAAAGGTTAAACTTCCCTAACAAAGTAGGGTAAGGTGGTAGGTGTGCCTTTGGTTCTGATGATGAATGGGAAACTGTTGTTTTCAGGGATCACCTTAAGTCAACGGAACGTTGACCTATGGTCATAATTTTATGTGCATCAACAAGTCGTCATAATTTTGTCCTTCTAGGACAGTGGTGGCTATAAAATTCGAGTTTTCCTTGTGCGACGATTTGTTGCGCACCACATACCACATGTGTTGCAGGTCCTATTTCTATTAAAAAGGTGGTACAAATGTGGCAAACGTAGCAATACTTTTCCAAAGGCAGTTCCAAACATTTGGTGATTCTAAACTTCATATTCTTCTAAATTACAAAGCACTTCCCAAGCACTTTTCTAATGAAAGTGCTTCCGGCACATTGGTTGTAGTGTTTACGGCAACCAGATTGTTTGTGTAACAAAAATTAGCTTTGCTTCAGGCACTAGCCGCCCCCCAGGTACGCAATAAGGGACAACGATACATCCTTCTATGAAATCCGATACAAAGAAAAACGCTGTTGAGCAGAAGTACTTCCTACAATAGATTCCAAAGTGGCCATTTATTTGACTTGTGAGATTCTGGATAAGCTTATGCAGAGATGGGAATGGTCCACTATTCAGACCAGGAGAGTTGTTCTATAAAACCAAGTGTACCAGAGGAAAAGAAGCAACACAAAATACACAACAGAGAAAAAGGTTCTGTTTCTCATTTAGGTACTCAAAAAACGATAGGTTTCCAAGGGCCGGATGCAGTATAACTTACAACACCATTTTCTCACCAAAATCATGACAATTCCGAAAAGCCAGTATACCGGAACAATTTTTGCAACTGGAAAACCAAAATTGGAAAGCCGAAACATCTTACCTCCTTTTTTTTGGTCACGGCAAGGCATGTTCCAGGCTTCCAGAAAAGTTTCTTTGAGACTTGGTTTTGTCACGATTTACCTCCCTTGCAGTTGCAGATAGTTTCCTGTTTTGTCACGATTTACCTCCCTTGTAGTTGCAGATAGTTTCTTTGAGACTTGTTTTTGTCACGATTTACCTCCCTCACAGTTGCAGATCATATAGTAGCAAGTCCAAAGAGAGAAAATAAAAGGAGCAAAACCTAAGTTTTCTACTGTACAATAAACAAATCCAACCTAAACACTCTAGTCAGTATTGGTTATGCTACACTCATCTTTCATCCCATTAGATTCCTCTCGCAAACTCTTACCCTTGCACCAACATGAATACTGAGGTATCGGCCCATCATCTCCAATAACCCAAGTATGCTCTGCGACAGCCTCCAGTGTCAACCTCATGTTTGGGTCTACATAAGATACAAACGGGGGAAGATGTGGAAGAATAAGGATGACAGAGTTGCAGAAAAACCGAAAAGCACCAACCGTAAATCCAAATATTGCTTGTCACCAACCTTTGCAAAGAAGACCTTCAAGTAAATCTTTTAACAGTGGGGTCATATCATCTGGAAGTACTAAAGGGTTATTAACAATCTGCAAGGAGAAAACTCCAATCAGAAAAGTCATGGGGAACACCATAAACACCGGCTAAAAATTTATGACATACTTAGTGGTTTTGCATAGGAATACTGGTGTCTTCATACCTTGTCATATGTATCCTGAAGTGTGTCTCCAAGGAATGGGTATTGTCCCAATACCATACAGTACAAAGTAACCCCTACTGCCCATGTGTCAGCAGCTCTACCGCGATAGGTTAGCCCTGTTGATCAGAAAATAATTGTAAGGTACTAATCTTACTGAGTTACAAAACTATTAAGATTTTCTATCATCTTTCTTTTAACTTAGCAGTCGGATATCAGATCAAAACCTGGATATCTTCTTAAATTTAGACTCGAGATAATGGAAAAATTCATGGCCAACTGACTTGAGTATAGTTGAAAAATCAATAATAGCATAGGCATACTCATATGACTTTATATGATTAATTAGCCTTCTAAGACCACAAAATAAAAGAATTATATAATATTATTTTCTTATGAAATAACACTGAACAAGGTTTGGACTCAAGTCTTACTTGAGGAAGTTAGAACATTTACCACTAGGATATCCCCTAAGGAATAAAAATTAGATGTGTGTATGTAGTATAAACTGAGATTCATATCAAATTTAGACTTTTTTTGTCTTGTTTTTATGGATCTGAACTCAATTGCAATTTGCAGATACCTATTCAAGTCCACATTTAAATCTAGTAGGCACTGATCAAGCTATATATCAAATCAGGTCAACCGAGAACTCGCACTCGAAGCAGATGGGTACTTTTTATATGCCATTTTCTTTATTCACAGCAGATGGATATACTCGTTTTTTTAATTAACCGCACGCTCACACTAGATAGATTGAATCAAGGAGCTTCCACCAGTTTTCTTGGGGATGTGCCCTTAGGCCCAAAAAGGCCACTGGAAGACCTACTTGCACATTTTTATATCTTGCAAAGAAAATTTGACCTATTTTATTGTAAGAAAATCTAACCTAAACAACATTCAGGTGCAGTAAAAACAGGAGTTCCTGGAGATCGCCGCAGCTCGTCATGATCATCCTGCATGAAGCCAATACAACATTTAATTGTAACTGTGAACTATTATTACTCCAAACAACATGGCTTAAACAAAAGTTAAAAAAAGAACTAAACAGATAAAATCAGAATAGTAATTTATTGCTCTAACACTATGTTTGGATAAGGGACTTCAAAGTTCCATGGAACTTAGGCTAAATACCTTAGGCTAAGTACCTTCAAAGGTGTCATTATGAAAGTCCTTTGTTTAGTGCATAGTTTTGTAGTGCTTACGTAGTTCATTGGTAATCTTCTTATATTGCATTTTTACCAATTTGACTTAAAATTTCCTTCGTTTGAAAGTCCCTCACGCAAACATAGGATTACAAGGTAGCAATACATCCACAACAACAATAAACTCAAGTCAATGACAATTATACAGCAAAATAGCTCTTATGGTCTCCTTCAGCAGAATTGAAATAAAGAAAAATCCTAGAGTGTCTTAACTGTACAACATTCAGAAGTTCCATTACCTCAAAAACCTGACTGACACTAAAATCCCCTATCTTCACGGTACCATCGCGACTAACCAACAGATTATCAGGTTTGATATCGCCATGCACTATATTCTGTTGTCAAAGGAACCACGAGAAAATCACAACGGTAAAAATGGAAAACCAATGTGCGTTAAAGTGAGATACATATCATATGTGGTGGAAAAAAACTACAGTGCTGTACGCATAGTCCTGTTTTTCTGGGATAATCTAAATTGTTGTCATGCATTCGCACACAATGTAACATCAATCATAGTTATAAAATATGTATTCAACAGTTTTAACAATCAAATAGGACAATGCACAAGAACTACCTAAGAGGGACTACCCCAAACACAATATACAAAAACAAGTACCCTAATGTAAAGAGCAAAAAGCAATGTTCTGCAACTCAGAGAACTCAATTAACAGTTTTAACAATCAAATAGGATAATGCACAAGAACTACCTAAGAGGGATTACCCCAAACACGATATACAAAACACAAGTACCCTAATGTTAAGAGTAAAAAAAGCAATGTTCTGTGACTCAGAGAACTCAACTAACATCCCCATTTATAGTGTACGTGTGTGTATGAAAAAAGAGTTGTAATGTTCTTTCTATTTGGCTTCAGCTGTTTCTATAACCAATGCAAGCTAGTAAGCGCACATACGTTGACACTAAAAAGGATTGAATTCTGTGCCTGCTATATTAAGATGGTTTTATTATTCACATGAAAATTAAATAAAATCCTCCACGTGTTAACCACCAGAAATATGGCCAAATGGATAAACAAGGATTAAACTTATTTCCTTTACAATATGTATCCCCATCAAAAGCAGAAAATAGAGAAGGGCTCGGCCAAGCATATATACGAAACTGAATTTTAAAGATCATACATGAGCGTGGAGGTACATTAGCCCTGAAACTATATCCCGCAAGTACTTCCTTGCAGTATGTTCTCCTATGCCACCTGGTGGACCAGAGCCTTCACAAACCCATTTGCCTTCAACATATTCAAGAACTGATAACAGAATAAGAAAAAAGAAAAAGAACAACTTGCAGTTAAGCATGGGCCTAAACAAATGGTACTGGTAACATTTAACACTAAAGCATAGCGATTATGAATTAGTCTAAAGTCCCTTTGCCATTTTTTTTCCAATGGAAATATGATTTCTTTTCCTTTTTAGTTATGTCCATTGTCTAATAGAGTTTGTAAGGTTTAATGTCACCTTCAGTGATGCACATGCTTATTTATATGGGCTGATTGTATCAACTTGGAAAATTACCAAGAAAACCATTGTCATTGTCTACCAATTAAAAACACTAACCAATCCTTTCACCTAATTAACACTAATATCACACCGTTTCTTTATCTTGTTTTCTTCTCAAAATTTAACATATTATGACCTTTTGACCTTTCATTTTATTTTATTTTGCCATAAAATTTGTAATTTTTCAAAATATGAGGAATAACATATCTGTTATGTGATCATGAAAGTAATCCTAATGTGAAAAAAGTGAACTATATTGCATTAGGATAATCTCACAAACACAAGATATTCACTTTCTTTTTCCAGATAATTTTTTACTTACCATGTGACTTATTCAATACATCTCCACGTATATTGTCCAAAAATACAAACTTTGTAAAAATATTGATACTTCAATGTTCGAAATAAAAATAATAATGTTGATGAGAAAAATTAAGACATGACAATGGTGTCCTTTAATTTTGGCAACTGGGTCATATTTTGTTGATTTTTTTGTACTTGTATGGTGAATTTCCGTAACGACTCAGACGTATAAAAATTAAAAACCACCAGAGTTTCCAGAAAAATCTTGTGAAATCATTTTTCTTTTTGAGATAGTTTGGAACAGCATACATCATCGCAGGATCAAGCACATAAGTTTATTGAGAGAGAGAGAGAGAGAGGGGCAGTTAGTACCCATGTAAAAATGATCTATTTCCGGGTCGTCAATCACCTCAATGAGATTAACTATGTTAGGATGGTGCAACATTTTCATAATAAGAACCTGTATGGTAAAGGAATACAGTATTAGTGAGCATTCATCAATAGAGTGAATAAAAATTGAATCCCTAAGTTATCTTTCATTAATATAAAAGCAAAAGAACAATCAAACCCGAAAGTAAAACAAATGTTAGGCTCTAGTAGAGTAGAATATGCGGCATTGTTGGGCAACTACAACAACGTAAATATAAATTACAGACCCAAGATATGCACACAAATAAACTTACATGACACCTGAACAAGAAGAAATAAAAGAATCTAGAAAATATAATAGTCATAATCTACAAGGCAACTATTTAAGAGTTCCCATTATGAACCAAGAAATGTACTCACACAAGAAGACATAAAAGGCATACCTCACGAAGAACATCTGTCATAGCTGTCTCTGAAGGTGCAACTCGAAGCTTTAATAAATGAGATTTATGAAAGGCCTGCAAAAATTCAACTCATTTAACCTCTATAATAAATAAATAAATAGCTCATATCATATAGTAACACAACCAAACCTCTACCTTGAACATACCAAGAAAATACTAAATACTATCTTAGCCTTTATCTAAGTAAATTAGTTTTACAAAGTTATCATCAATCAAAACTGTTTTTCATCTACTGCACAGAAATTTCATAGGAGCAGGAAAAGCACTTTTCATGACTAGAGTTATCTCTTTCATCCAAAATACTGAAGCCAGTAATTTAAGACAAAGAAAAACTACCTTAATTGCATAATGCTGTCCATCTACAAGGCTTCGATACAGAACCTGTTGCACATGTCAACACAAAAAGAGTGAAGAAACATTTCCAGTAAGCAGTAGGGAGAAAAACCACGATCAGTGACAAAAATTACCACTTTTCCATAGCTTCCTGCACCAATCTTACACTCACGAACGTACTCATTGACCATCTTATTCCCATTTTCATCCTGAAATTGCATGCAAAAATGTATAACTGGTATGAGCAGTGAATTCGAACCTAAACCTATGGTACCTTGTACCCCAAAAGAACATAAAATATTTACCTCTGTGCGAACAACTTTGCGGGTTTCCTTCACAGGGCTTGGCCTACAAATCATTCCATTCATTTCTCTGATGTGTAGAATCTCCTCAGAACGATTACCGCAGCATTGTGGCTCACTTTCATCAGCATGAGTAGTTCTTGTAACCTCACCATTATATGAACCATCATCATCATCTTCTATATCATCATCCAACAACAGCTCTTGGGAACAGTGATTATTAAATCCATAATTAGGCATTGGTTTCCGCTTGGGTTTTCTGATGAAGCCAAAGCAACTGCAGCAGCCCATCATTCTAGCAAGAGAGGAACTCTTAAGGAACATTAGAAACTCAATATTTGTAGTAATTACTATAGCTCCCACCAACAAACGAAATCTTTCCAGAAGCCTGCACAAGAACATATCAAATAATTATACAAATCATAGATTTCACGACTGACATATATATGTAACGCGTCCATGCGCACACACACACACACACATATATGTAGTAACTCCAACATATTAGCCTTCACAAAATTCATTTGGAACTGAAACAGAAAGTCAGAAAGAAAGGTTCTTGTTTGACCACCAAGTTGTTTCTGCAAAATCATATCAAGCAACAGCCAAACCAAACCATTCTGTTAGAATTTCTTGTTCTTCATTTTGCTTTTCAGATAAGTACATTCCAAATTCTTCTTCATGTTAAACTAAATACTAATTCCGAACGGGCAAAAATCTACCATACCAATCACAATTTAACAACTTGGGTTTGTGGCAGTGAATCCAAACCTGAGTTTACAGAGGGAGAGGAGAGGGCGTCAATAGCCCAATTGAGCTCTGCTATTCAAGTGGATGCCATTCAGCCAAATGAAAGAAAAAGCTCGTGATATTGAAGCCATCACGATTCAAACCCAGCATCGCGATGACTCCAGTTTATATATCCTCCAATGCAGGCTGTAACCCACACCTCCCCCAACCAAAAATACGTTGACCCTGTCCGAAATTACACAAAGACACAGAATTTCAATAATTTAACATCAAAATTTAAAAAATCTAACAATAAAATAAAAAATTAACAATATAGCACACCCCATTAAACAAATATAGCAGAAATTTACAAAAGGACAGTTTTGCGTGGAACTCTCAGACTACAATCATCACATCAAGCAACCACGACATCGATATACTTTAAAATAAACAAATAATACAAATTAAAAACCCAATTCTACCATTTATTTTTCAAATGAAAATATGGGTATGATTGATAGAAAATCCAAACTTTTAAAATCTCAATACTTTTCACTCCATCAGAAATCAACCCAACTTGGAAAATCAAAAAATTCAGAAACCCCACAACGAAACAGAAAGAAGAAGCAAAATTTGGGATTAAAAACCCTAAATTTGGAATCAAGGAGGATGAGATTGGAATAGATTTACCTGAGAAAGAAAGGACTCCGGAACGGAAACCCTAGATATGGTGCAATCGCGAGAACTGAATTCTCCCCAGGTAAGGGGTTGGGGTTGGGAGAAGGGATTTGAAAAAAATAACCTGAGGGCAGGAGAGCAAATTGGGGAAAATTTATTTTTTTGGTAAGAAAGACGGGGTTATTTGGGAGTGTGCATATATAGGAGGGGCAGGAGTGGGAATATAAAAGTGCTTTTGCGGGAAACGCGCTTCCGAAGAAGCAGTAGGGGCTGTAAAAATGGTTGCTTGGCTTTTGGTTCACTGGGGAAGAGAGAAAAAATTGGAATAATATGGAATGGTAGGTAGGCAGGTGCGTGACCGTTACATGTCATTTTCTTGAAGTTTAAAGTCGGAAAGTGACTCACGTAGTATGGATAGACTGTCATTATAACATTTCGGTCGAAGTCATGCGGAAGAAAAAATTTACATATAACAATGCATGATTAGACTAAAACTTTACATGAGAGTCTTTTTCATAGAAGTCTTCTTTTGAGCCAAAAAAGAAGAGGCACACTTTGATGGAGTAAACCATTTTTAGTGAAAAAGTTTAGAAGAGGCCACAATTTGATCCTATCCTGCAATTCATTTGATATAGGTTGTGTGGAACAATCTATCGATATCAATCCGTTTCCATCAACAAATGGCTTAATTATAACTGTGGTCGCTGAATTTATCCGTAGTTTAGTTTTAGTCTTTGATCTCTCATTTAGTTTTTTAGTCCTTACACTTAACAGTGTGTTGTATATTGGTCTTTTTCACCATTGCCGTCCATTTTTTCATTATATTTAGGGGCATATTAGGACTTTATCCAACATAACAATGCATTTAGCCACTTGAGAGTGAGTTTGTTTCATAGAAGTCTTTTTCTTTTAAGCCAAAAAAGAAGAGACACACCTTGATGGAGTAAACCATTTTTAGTGAACGAGTTTAGAGGAGGCCACAATTTGATCATATCCTGCAATTCATTTGATGTAGATTGTGTGGAACAATCTATCGATCTCAATTTGTTTCCATCAATAAATAGCTTAATTATAACAATGGTCGCTGAATTTTATTCCTAGTTTAGTTTTAGTCATTGAACTCTTATTTAGTTTTTTAGTCCTGAAATTTAACAATGTGTTGTACGATTGGTCTTTTTCACTATTGCCGTCCATTTTTCCATTATATTTAGGGGCATATTAGGAACTTCATCCCACATAACAATGCATTTATTAAACCAACACACGCCACATGAGAGAGTTCGTTTCATAGAAGTCTTTTTCTTTTAAGCCAAAAAAGAAGAGACACACCTTGATGGTGTAAACCATTTTCAGTTAAAAAGTTTGGAGGAGGCCACAATTTTTTGATCATATCCTCCAATACATTTGATGTAGATTGTGTTGGAACAATCAATCGATCTCAATCCGTTTCCATCAATAAATGGCTTAATTATAACAATGGTCTCTGAAATTTACCCCTAGTTTATTTTAGTCTTTGAACTCTCATTTAGTTTTTAGTCCTTAAACTTAACAATGTATTGTACGATTGGTCTTTTTCACTATTGCCGTCCATTTTTTTCATTATATTTAGAGGCATATTAGGAACTTCATCCAACATAACAATGCACTTATTAAACCAACACACGCCACATGAGAGAGTTCGTTTCATAGAAATCTTTTTCTTTTAAGCCAAAAAAGAAGTGACACACCTTGATAGAGTAAACCATTTTTAGTGAAAAAGTTTGGAGGAGGCCACAATTTGATACTATCCTGCAATTCATTTGATGTAGATTGTGTGGAACAATCGATCGATCTCAATCCATTTCCATCAATAAATGGCTTAATTATAACAATACTCGCTATATTTTATCCCAAGGTTAGTTTTAGTTTTTGAACTCTCATTTCGTTTGTAGTCCTTAAACTTAACAATGTGTTGTATGATTGGTCTATTTCACTATTGCCGTCCATTTTTCCATTATATTTAGGGGCATATTAGGAACTTCATCCCACATAACAATGCATTTATTAAACCAACGCACGCCACATGAGAGAGTTAATTTCATAGAAGTCTTTTTCTTTTAAGCCAAAAAAGAAGAGACACACCTTGATGGAGTAAACCATTTTTAGTGAAAAAGTTTAGAGGAGGCCACAATTTGATCCTATCCAGCAATTCATTTGATGTAGATTGTGCGTAACAATTGATCGATCACAATCCGTTTCATCAATGTAAAATAGTTTAATTATAACGATGGGAGCTGAATTTATCCGCAGTTTAGCTTTAATTCTTGAACTCACATATAGTTTTTTAGTCCTTGAGAAATGAGAAGAAAAAAAAACCTAAAAAAACCAGATATTTTTTGTAAGAAAATTGAATACATAGGAATTTGTTTTTCATAGTTCAATATGTGATTTGTTAGTTGTTTAAGTCTAGCCCCTGTTCAATCTCCTACCAACTTTGAAATCACATTGCCTAATATTTACAAGCTGCTAAAGTCCAACCATTTTCATTTTGTACTTTTATAGTTCAAAGTTTATTTTGTTTTAAGTTTTAGATATTAATTTATAAATTTTTATTTGCTTTTTAGCTTCTTTTTATTCTTTTTTGAAGTTTTAAGTTGAAGTTCCTAATATACCTCTTGTGGATGCAAATTTTCTCCTCCTCGGTCTTGGACGATTTTGCACCTACAAAACAACTTGCACCTTAGGTTAAGGCCAAAAACCTCACGTGCCCACGATGAATGGGGGGGGGGAGCTTTGGCCGAAGAACCTCCGATGC
Source organism: Cotoneaster glaucophyllus (assembly GCA_036320875.1). NCBI lineage: Eukaryota > Viridiplantae > Streptophyta > Magnoliopsida > Rosales > Rosaceae > Cotoneaster > Cotoneaster glaucophyllus. The sequence goes on along the minus strand of CM070058.1, from coordinate 11,992,837 downwards.
CAAAGTTAGAATTTTTAGAGAGAAATAGTGTTTAGAGTATTTTTGTAAGAGGAGTGGAATTGGCTTTTTGGTGAGAATGGGAATATATTTATAAGGATAGGAGGTGGCCGGCCTAGCTAAGGTTTTGTGTTTAATTTAGGTTTAATTAGCCCATTTATTGGCTAATTAAACCAAAAGGGAATGTCTTTTGTATTTATGAAAAGGGTTATAATGAGTAATTGAATAATTGGCTTAAAGAAGGAAGGAAAAGGGGAAGGAAATATGGGAAAAAATAGGGAAGTGGCCGGCCCTTTCTTGGAGAGAGGGGACCCGCCATTAGGGTAATTTTGTGGCTTTATGGCTAATTTAATTGACAAATTAATGAGTAATAATCCCATTAATTTGTCAATTATCTCAATTTATGTGGGATAATTGGTAGTTATTGAAATAACTACCTAAAATGTGGATGGATGAAATAATTCGGAATTGTTTACCTTTTATGGGCACCTTTGACTTGACCGAAGATAATTACCCGCTGCTCGCGCGTAGGAATCCTGATGCACCTCAAGGGTATTTTTGTCTTCTTAATCCGAAAATCCACGTGTCGCCTTGGGAATATTTTTGGCTCCACACCTCTAGATTTAACAAAAAAAATATAAAAGGTTAGTGAAAATGACCAATAGTGCAACACATTGTTAAGTTCGAGAACTAAAAAAAATGAATATAAAAGTTTATACACTAAAGTTAAACTAGAGGTAAAGTTTATAGAACATTAATTAACCTATATCAAATTTATTTCACACTTTGATAAGATATATCCTTAAAAAACGAAAAGTTAAGATAAAAATATATGAAATGTATCTAATGCATTCGTGTTTCGCGTAAATAATGTGAAATCTATTAGTGCTCACGACCAAGGTTCTAAAAGGCGCTAGGCGCTAGTCAGGCGGCGGGATGGGGCCTAGCGCTTAGGCGGGCGACTAGGCGGACTAGGCGGATTTAAGTAAATCTATTCTATTTCATGTAAATAAGTGTCTGTTTATACTTAAAATATATATAATTTCGTCATAAACTAGAAAATAGAATGACATCTATATTATGAAGTATTGGAACATAATGAAAACATAGGGAGCAAACATATAATGTGTGTTTATTTAAGTATTCAATAAGTCTCTTACAATTTATTGGAAACAATAAAATGCAAAAGGAAAGTTATCTATTTTTTATCTAAGTGAGTTGCAACCTAGGCAGGTGTCTAGGCGGGTCTGGGCGGTCTAGGCGGGCGCCTCAGCAGGTCTGGGTGGACTAGGCGGATGCCTAGGCGGTCTAGGCATTAATCGGGGCGGTGACCAGCCGCCTAGCGTCTAGGCGGGCGCCTAGGCGGTGCTAGGCGGAGATTTTTAGAACAGTGCTCACGACTCACGAGTAATAAATTCGACCCCCAAAATTATAACAAACGAGCACATCACGCATTTTTATGTGTAATTTACATTAAAGTGTTAGGGTTTCAAGTAAATAATGTCAAAATATTGTTTACTCTTTAATTTATATGAATCGTACGTAGAGCAATTTGTGCTCCATCCATCCACTTTAGGCTATCTCCAACCTAAACATAACTCCGTCCAGAATTATAGCTCTGCAAAAAAAATCTTTTTATGAACGATGTCGGACCATATTCATATACCATATCTAACAGAAGGGGCTAAATATAGCCCCTTTAATAATTTATTAATTTTAAGTTTATTCATTAAATTTATTGATTAATTAATTTACTACGTTGGATGGTTTTAAATCTATATGTTGAATTTGAATCAATTATTGCAACTTAGATGCTGGGTGCAAGAAAAGAAGGCTAAGAGAGGCCAAATAATGGCTTGGTGTACTCCATAGAATTGTAGTTCAGCTATTGGTTAGAGATAAGTTTCTGAGCAAATCAAGTCATTTATTGACTTTTAGACCTTTAACCCTCTTCATTGAAGATAGCCTTACTACCCCTAGTTCCATGGTACATGGTAGTATATTATGGGAGCACAAGTGATTTTTGTGTATAAAGTGTTACTTAAAATGAACATATACAAGTCAATTTTCACTTGTAAGAGAGAAATTTTATGTTTGAATCTCATGAATAACAAGTTTAATTTGATACCAATTTATTTTTCTCAACCATATTAAACGTTGGCGGTGAACAATATGTTTCTACAAGGAACGTTAATGCCATTTTATTGATCTTCTTGCGACCCTTTCTAGGTAATTAACATTAATTGCTAGGTGTGAAGAATTTCTCCTAGTGTTGGTAAAGAATTATACTGAAAAGAATAGTACTTGGTTACTCAAAGGATGAGTAAGAATTCCTACTCAGATATGTTTATTGCTGATTCATACAACTTCATATTTATTCTCGGAAACGTTGATATAATAAATCATTTTATAAAGATTGATATACAAAAAATAAATTAAAATGAAGGTCCTTTAGTCATCGAATTGTATAAAAACAGATGAAAGGAAGTGGTAAAAACATTCTGAACCATCTATGTAATTGCTACAATAGATTAACTAAACGACCTTAGTTTTAATTCATTTTTTGTAGAGATGATCTTTACAAAGTGATTCATAATATAACGGTTCTGATCATCAGCATAAAACTCTGCGATTCGAACATGAAGACTTTTGAATAGTAGTTTCTACTCATCCTTGAGTAGTTAAACATTGTTCACTGAAAAATCTAAGGTTTATTGGGAACCATTTTTAAAATGACTGAAATAGTTTTTAGTGGAGATATTTTTGGGTTCCAAAAACACTTGAATTACACCAATTATATGCTTCTTGCAGAAAACACTTCAAATTCTTTTTCAAGATGCACTTGAATTTTATTGATGATTGATTCCAAAGGCACTTTTATTGCCACTTGGTACTATGGTCCTCTTCACTTCTAAGTGAGAGGTCTTAGGTTCGATCCTCACCAAATACGAATTTAAACCACATTATTGCTAGTCCATTGTGAGGCTAAAGCCCACCCTTCACTCTTAGTGTAGATAATATCGTTTGTTAAAAAAATTAGACATTTTCATTAAAAATGTTTTCAGTCATTTGAAAAATACTTCGAAAACACATCCTGATACTCTCATGCTTACTTCAAATTCTCAATAAGGCTCACACATTATTTTTCTTCCTTTTTCATATTTTCATAATGCTAGTACTACAATTTTCAAACTTAAAACATAATATTTCCTTATTTTTTGTTCAATTTTTCTTCAATAGTCCACACTATTCAATAATAAAATAAATAAATAATCATAATTGCATTAAAGAAATACTTTTATTTTCTTACTTGTCAATATAATGGATAAAAAGCCGGACTATCCAATAGAGAGGACTACTAAAAGACAAACCTCTTTTTCCCAACAATCCCACCGGCACTAGGTTAAACCATGGATTTCCAAGAACTACTAGAAAAAAAAAAAAAATAAATTGGCGTGATGAATGACCTCATTATTCAAGTGGGCTTGGACAAAAGTATAAAAGGGGCCCACTCAACAAACTAAGGCATCCTGAAAATGCAATCAAATTAATCAACTAAATTCCACTTATCTGATAGGTTAATTAATATCAGTTTGATGAGGATAAGGTTAGGTTTGACAAATTAAGGTTGAAGAAGTATATGCTAACGCTAATATCTGGTCGAATTGATAAGTCTTCGAATAACTATTTAATTGTGTATTTTTTGTTTTAAATCGAAAGTAACTATCATGGTGGAAAGTGACCAATGAATTATTAAAATCCGATTTTCCATATTTTAATGTATAATTAATATGAAAAGTTTAGAGAGATTACAATGTACTATTTCATGTGGTAAGTGATGTGAACATGCACGGTAAATTAAGTGATGTTAGGAGGGAATTGTCTGCCCTCCCCCTTTCCCTCCCCTTCCCATTCCCTCATATTTTTGTGATCACGGTTAAGCCACATCAACATTTTATATTGAATTTTTTTTATAAAAATAATAAAATAAAAAGTAATGGGAATATAAAATGTTGACTTGACTTAACCGTGACCACAGAAATAGAAGGGGATGTGAAGGGGAGGGAATTGGGAGGGGAGACAATCCATCTCCCTTTAAATAACTATCTATAATAGTGATGACAGACAGACAGGAATAGTGGGGCAGCAGATCAGATCTTGGAAGCTCCACTTAAACAATTATATAAAAAAAATAGGGTAAATTACACAAAACTACCTCAACTATGGGTGTCATGACACTTTCATACCTGATCTTTTAAAAATGACAATGTCATACAACATCTTAAGAATTTGTGCCAATGTTATACCTCCGTTAGTTTTTCAGTTAATTTCTCTGTTAAGTGCTGACGTGGCTAGAGGCGGGGCCCATTCACTAATCCAACTGGATTAAAAAATTATTAAATATATTTTTAATAATTAAAAATTATTATTTTTATTTAAATCTCTCTCTCTCTCTTCTCTCTCTTCTCTCTCTTCTCTCTCTCTCCCCTTCTCTTTCGCCTCTTTCTCCTCTGCATCCCAGAAGCCGTTCTCATCTTCCCCCTCCACCCCCACCCCGACCCCATTCCCATCTGCCCAGAAACGAAACGAAAAAAAAAAAAAAAAAAAAAAAATTCAAAACCCAATTCGTCCCCACCCCACCCCCTCTCTCTCCTCCCCTATCTTCTTCCCCTTCTCCCCCTTCCTCCCCCATCTTATTCCCCTCCTCCCCCATCTTCTTCCCCTGCTGCCCAGAAAGGAAACGAAAAAAAAAAAAAAAAAATCAAAACCATGGCTCGCCGGACCTGGGTGAAAGAGTGAGTGAGTGAGCTGAGAGAGAGGGAGATGTTGGCATGGGTGGGGAAGGGTGGGGGGTTGAACGAAAGGGGAACGGGAAGGGGTCGGGGTCGGGGTGGGGGGGGGAGATGGGAATGGGTTATGTGATGCAGAGAAGAGAGAGAGAGAGAGAGAAGAAAGAGAGAGAGAGGAGAGAGAGAGAGAGAGTTAATATAAAAATAATAATTTTTTAATTATTAAAAATATATTTAATAATTTTTTAATCCAGTTGGATTAGTGAATGGGCCCGCCTCTAGCCACGTCAGCACTTAACAGAGAAATTAACTGAAAATCTAACGGAGGTATGACATTGGCACAAATTCTTAAGATGTTGTATGACATTGTCATTTTTAAAAGATCAGGTATGAAAGTGTCGTGACACCCATAGTTGAGGTAGTTTTGTGTAATTTACCCAAAAAAATAAAAACAAAAGGCCAATCGTCCCTCTCCTCTTACTGAAAATCTGGTTGTCTCCTTTGAGATCTACTGCACAATTGCACCACACCCACTGCACAATTGCATCGCGGTCACACTCGGCAAAGCGGTCTGCCTTTCTTTCAAGCGGAAGCGGGAATGTCTGCACAAACGTCGGTGAGAACAGAGAGCTTGATTGCGGGAGATCCATAACATACTACAAACTCAAATCCTTCACTCCTGCCATCGATCCTCCAAAGGGTCCCAATTTCCATTCCATGTAGTTTACTTTCATCCTCGTCTGAAATCTTCCAGTCCCAATTTTTATACCCTTTATTTTACTTTCCTCTGAATAGGATGACCCTGAAATCGAAACAGATTCGAAATTCCCTTTATTTCCATTCCATACGCTTCATCTGAAATTGCTCAGCTCCTGCTGACACCTCGTGGTCTTGGGTTTGAAAGTTGGTGTGCTTATGCTGCTCTGTTGTTGCCATTGAATGTCATTAGAGCAACTCCACCCTTGGAGCCCTCCCTTGGCAATCCACCTAGTGAACAGTAACTGCCCTTAATGAACAGTAATTGTCATTTGTATCTCCACCCTTGGAGCCTTCCCTCTGGCAATAGGCAATAAAATATTAGTTTTTTTGTTTGTTTAAATAATACAAAATAAAAGTATTTGTAATTTCGGATAAGAATTTTTAAATCGTTATCGTTGCGCCACGTGTCATTTTATAAAAAAAAAACAATTATTTTAGTGATGGATTTCGATAAAAAAATGACCGACGCTAGACCTGGCGTCACACCCACCTCGGGATGCAGGGCTAGCAATCCTCCACGGCCCTGGCCCTCGGGCTCCCACCTTCACTCGGGCTGCCCAACGCTGGAGCCCTATCCACCGGGCCTCGAGCCCTTTCTCTTCGCCTGTCCCCCGAGCAACCACCAAGGGTGGACTTGCTCTTAACAAAACAAAAAAAAAATTTCTAACGGAATTTGCTGACAGAATGGGTTTTCCGTTAGGGGCAAGAGTTGGAAACTTATTTATTTCGTGTTGGGTTTTTAACTCGGCCAATGTGTGTATTCAATGTTTGTGAGGCCTCATAAAGATTAACTTTGTCCTTGTAATTAAATATGAAGCCTTTTTGGTTAAATAATATTATAGGGTGGTTTTTGGTTAAATTAAAGCACAAGTCCTTTTCATTAAAGTTCCCTAATAATTAATGTTGTACCATACTTCATCAATTCCGAAATTACCGAGCACCAGTCAACTCAATACTTTCAGGGACCTACTGAAAGATTCGTGTAAAGGCACAAAAGTTTTTCTTCAACCAAGAGCCCAATCACAACGCGACGCATGTCAACATCAGAATAAAACTCCTAAAGTTCCACATCGACCACAAATAGAAGACAGAGACTCTACTCAACTATAAAAGGAGACTATTCTCCTACAATTAATCCCTAATGTCATTATTGAACTTAAACTCATCATTAGAACTCACTAATGATGATTATACTTGAACCTATATGTTGTGTAAACTCTTCTTTATTAATGAGAACTTCTCTATCATGTGGACATAGCCCAACTTAGGGTGAAACACGTACATCTTATTATGTTTGCTTCCGTATCTCTATATCTTCACATATTTTCCTCACTAGGTGACTGGAGCAACCTTTTGACACAAACTTGACATTTACATTGTTCCAAAGTCTTACTGATTTTGTGCATCAACAATTAATATATAGTAATTCTTGCACTCGCATTTGGATATATACAAATTTTTAGACTATATAATATATATTCAAGACCTTCTCCATCATCTGGATAAATTAACAACTCGATGCTGAACACAACTTAGATTCAATGTTTTTTTTGTTGCATGAAACTATTGAATTGTAATGCAATGTAAATATTAATAACCACATGGTATTGAAAAATCATGCAAACTTCAACTTAAATTAAATAAGGTACGACATTGTAATATTTAAAACATTAGGTATAGAATGGTATTGAAAAATCATGCAAGCTTCAACATAAATATTCTTCCACCCACACCTTATCTCCACATGGCTATTTTTAATCATCTCTCGACTTCCTCTCTTTTTCACTCCACTAAACACTAGCGAAGTTTTTCTCGTGTGCTAAGTGGAGCTCAGATTTGGAGGCTGAATCGCTGAAGATGATGCGGGCAACGATTGCTGCTTCTTCTTCTTTGAAGGTTGGTTATGGCAGCAGAAGCAGCACCACCAGACTGAGACTCAAACTCAGAGGTATGCTGCCTTGTCTTGTTCAATCTTCTTCTGTTGTTGTTTTCTTCAACAATTACTTGGCTTTGTTTCACTCTCTCGCGCTTCTAAATCGACCGAATCTAGAAACACCCAACAACACCAACTTGTGAGAGCAACTCCACCCATGGAGCCTTCCCCCTGGCAATCCACTATGCAATCCACCCTAATGAACAGTAACTGCCTTTAATGAATAGTAACTACCATTAATGAACAGTAATTGCCATTTGCATCTCCACCCATGAAGCCCTTCCCCCTGGCAATAGGCAATTAAAATATTATTTTTGTTTGTTTGTTTAAATAATACAAAATAAAATTATTTGTAAATTCGGATAAGAATTTTTAAATCATTCTCGTTGCGCCACGTGTCATTTTATCCAAAAAAACAATTATTTAGCGAAGGATTTCGATAAGATTTTTATCCAATACGATCGTGCCACGTGTCGTTATCTTTTCAGAATCTTTGACGATAGATTTCGATCAGATTTTAACTCGTTCGAAATTGCGCCACGTGTCATTATCCGAAAAGATAATTATTGGAGATCGATTTCGATAAGATTTTTATCCAATACGATCGTGCCACGTGTCGTTATCTTTTCAGAATCTTTGAGGATAGATTTCGATCAGATTTTTAACGAATGACGGCATGCCACGTGGCCCTATCTACAATCCAATCCTTTCTGAATCGTCCATATAATCCACCCTTCATCCTCACAAATCTCACACCAATTTTCTCAACATCTCTATCTCATTATTCATAGTTTCTGCTTCTTCTTCACCATCCATCCTTTTACAATGTCTTCTTCTTCATCAAGGATGATGTGGGAACTCGATCAGCAAGAGGAAGAATTGTTTAACCAAACTGAAGGAATGTTCAACCTTCATATAGGCCAAAATGAGATGGAAGAGGATGATGAGCGTACAAGGAGAGATGACGAAGCAAGAATGGCCAGAGCCTCACATTCCCGTCGAGTCAAGCTTTTGCTCAGATATGCAGGCCCAGCCGTTCCGGAAACCTTGATAGAAGCAGGCAACGACGGGGTCAAGAGCTGTTGGACGATTACTTTGTCCATAACAGTGCATTTCCTGATACGTACTTCAGACGTCGTTTTAGAATGGAACGACATTTGTTCAACAGAATCATGACTGATGTTTGCAACCATGATTCTTACTTTGTGCAAAAGAAGGATTGTTGTGGTGCTATGGGTTTCCTGCCTGAGCAAAAAATCACTGCTGCGTTGCGGATGCTTGCGTATGGAGCATCTGCAGACCAAGTGGATGAGATAACAACGATGGGGAAATCAACCATTCTTGAGGCCCTGATAAGGTTTTGGGGAGCAGTCGAATCTTTGTACACCGCAGAGTACCTCCGAAAACCTACTGACATGGACTTGCAAAGGCTTCTGAAGAAGGGCGAGATGCGAGGTTTTCCTGGGATGATAGGAAGCATCGATTGTATGCACTGGACGTGGAAAAACTGTCCAAGTGCATGGCAAGGCGCATATGGGGACAGAAAAGGAGCAAAATCTATCATTTTGGAGGCAGTGGCATCTTTTGATACATGGATATGGCACGCCTTTTTCGGGGTTCCGGGGGCTCAAAATGATCTCAACGTCCTTGCCCAATCCTCAGTGTTCAACAACGTCCTGCAAGGAAAGGCACCAAAAGTCACGTACGTCGTCAACGGACGTAGGTACGACGGGGCATACTACCTAGCTGACGGTATTTACCCACGGTGGGAAACATTTGTCAAAACAGTGCCACGTCCGAGAAGTGCAAAGGAAAAACACTTTGCAAGCTGTCAAGAGGGGTGCAGGAAGGATGTGGAGCGTTGTTTTGGTATCCTCCAAGCTCGTTGGGCGATCGTCAGGGGTGCTGCCAGAATGTTCGATGTAGAGTCACTTCGATCCATCATGATGACGTGCATCATTCTTCACAACATGATTGTGGAAGATGAGTTCGATTATTATGCGGTTGATGAATATGAGCCAGAGCCAGACACGATGAACAATTAAAGAACACGGATATATTGTGCGCATGATGCCACCGAAGAACCCGTGTAACACGAGCCATTAGGGGATGGACGTTACAATGAAAGGGTCATTGCACGATATACTGCACTTCAAAGGACATCTATGCACAATGCTCGGCAAATTGACTTGATAGAGCACCAGTGGGCATTGAAACAAGCTGAAGATACTTAAGTTTATTTAGTATGTTTGTTTGTATTTGGCGTGTTTTTTTGTAGTGAGTTTATTTGGTGTGTTTTTTAATTTTATTTGGTGTGTTTATTTAATTTTATTTGGTATGTTTATGTAATTTTATTTGGTGTGTTTATGTAATTTCATTTGGTGTGTTTATGTAATTTCATTTGGTGTGTTTTTTAATTCCATTTGGTGTGTTTTTTAATTCTATTATTAGTATAAATATATTACGAAATTAAATAAATGTACTCTCACTTTAAATAAAGTACTAACTTCAATAAATTGGAAACAACATAAATAATAAATTACAACCCAAAGTGATTGGAAAATTATGGGCTCCGATTACAAAAAGTACCCTATTCATCATCACTTAACCAATTTGTGGTGTTAGGATGATCTTGTCTTGTTGTGCTAGGACCATCTCCTCTTGATCTGGCTTCTCTTGCATGTCTCCATTGCACCACATCCTTCTTCTCCGACCGCCAAAAATATTTAGAATCTGGAGACATCCCTTCTAAAGGCGTGTTCATAATGTCACGATCTCGTTGTGCCATTCTTTCTTCTCTAACCAACTCCCTTTCTTGCCTAAGTAGCTCTCTTTCCCTCTGTTCAGCTTGAAATGCTTGTTGAATAGCTGCAGCTTTTGCCTCATCTCTAGCCTTATCAGCCTCATATTTCGCCATTTCCCGTGCCAACGTCAATTCACCTTGACGAGCAAGTTCTTGCATGTACTTTCCATAATCATTCTTGGAAGCACTCCCTTTCCTCTTTGAAGCCTTCTTACCTTGAGGCCTAATTGGATAACGGGTTGACCCCGACGCTTGTTCAGGAATCGGCGTTTCAGGAACTTCTTCTCCATCTTCTTCATCAACATGGGAGCCATGATCAGGGTGTAGAGTGTAGAGGGGTGCTGTGTATAGGGGTGCTGTTCATGTATACTTCTGGACCAACAGGCACAACTTTGAATTTAGGACTATCTTTAACAATATTCCAACATTCCCACCGGTTGAATGATTTTTGTTTTGCTTTGATTTTGGAAGCATACCATGCTTGTGCTTGAAGTTGCTACAAACGAATAATAATAATGAAATTATTAGGTAACAAATAAATAATAATAATGAAATTATTAGGTAACAAATAAATATTACAAACAAATAATAATAATGAAATTATTTGGTAACAAATAAATATTACAAACAAATAATAATAATGAAATTATTAGGTAACAAATAAATATTACAAACAAATAATAATAATGAAATTATTAGGTAACAAATAAATAATACAAACAAATAATAATAATGAAATTATTAGGTAACAAATAAATATTACAAACAAATAATAATAATGAAATTATTAGGTAACAAATAAATAATACAAACAAATAATAATAATGAAATTATTAGGTAACAAATAAATAACACAAACAAATAATAATAATGAAATTAGGTAACAAATAAATAATACAAACAAATAATTATAATATATTCTTACCTCATCCGCATAATTTTCCCCACTTCGAAGATTAGTACTAGCTTGTGCCAAGGTGTCTCTTCACGTACTAAAGGAATGGCTAAGTAATTTCCAACGACTGGCCACAGATTCTTTGGTTCTTGTCCCACCCATTTGCTCAAGAAATTTGGTATGTATGAAACTCCACATTTCTAGCAAATGCATCTCATTACCCGTAAGGGAATTATGAGTAACTTCAACCCAGCTAGTGCACAACGCAACATCTTCAAGAAGTGACCAATTCGTACCTGCATCAGTAGTCATTTTGTGGAAAAAAATTGGATTGAAACTTTGAGAGAAAGATAGGAATTTGATTGAAAGTAGTTGAGAAAATATGAAATTGTGGTGTAAAGGTAGATGGAGAAGAAGTGGTATTTATAGAAAAGTAAAAAGAATTTTTTACAAATTATTTCAGAATTTTTTGCAGATTTTTTACAATTTTTTTCGGATTTTTTACATTTTTTTTTAAAATTTTATTCAAATAATTAATCTCTGCCGTTGGATTTAAAAAAAATTGAATTCCAACACTCCAGATTGTGTCACGTGTCACAACGGTAACTTTTCTTAATTATTAAACTGTTTTTTCTTTTTTTTTTTTTAATTTCAAATCAGATTTTTTTTTGGGATCGGACGGCTGGTATTTAAATGAATTTTGATCGAACGGACCGTGGGAAGCCACGTGGCTTCCCAACGGTCACTGACAATCTTTGCTGTTTCGCCAGTTTTTCTGAATTTTGGTCTGGCGACGCGCCCCCACTCGCGAGTGAAGGGCACGCGCCTGACACAAAAAAAATTAAAAAATGTTAGGGCCTCGGGCCACAGGCCCGTCAATTATTCACCCCCCTTGCTCGGGCTCCCACCTCTGCTCGGGCTCCACATGGGTGGACCTCACTCCACCGGGCCTCAGGCCCTTTCTTCTCCACTCTCCCCCGAGCAACCCAAACGGGTGGAGTTGCTCTGAGAATCACTAATGTTGAGGATGCTCTCAATGTGTTCGACGAAATGCTTCAGAGGCGTCCTCTGCCTTTTATTGTCCGTTTCACTAAGGTGTTGGGTCAACTTGCCAAGTTGAAACATTACTCGACAGTCATCTCGTTGAATAACAGAATGGTTGAGTCCGGAATTCGTCCTAATGTTTATACTCTAACTATTATCATTAATTGCTTTTGTCGTTTGAGAAAAATAGGGTTTGGTTTGTCAGTTTTGGGAAGCTTCTTCAAATTGGGTTTTGAACCAGATATCACGACCTTCAACACTCTAATCAACGGCTTTCTTCTCCAAAATAGAGTGGCTGCGGCAGCAACACTTTTCAACAAAATGTTGGACAGTGGTAATTGTAAACCGAATGTGGTTACTTTCAACACACTATTAAAGGGCCTTTGCGCGAAAGGTAACAACACTGCAGCAATCCAGTTGCTTAAGAAGATGGAAGAAGGAGATTGCAAGCCTGGCTTAGTTGCCTATAATACGATAATCGACAGTCTTTGTAAGGATACTCTAGTTGTTGATGCACTGAACCTCTTCCCAGAAATGACGAGTAAGGGTATTGCCCCAAATGTCATTACCTATACCTCTTTGGTTCATGGAGTTTGCAAATTGGGAAATTGGAAAGAAGCTACAAGATTGTTGAATGAAATGGTGAGTAAACATATCTTTCCAGATGCGTGCACCTTCAATGTTTTGGTTGATACATATTGTAAAGAGGGAATGGTCCAGGAAGCAAGGAGCGTGGTCGAAATGATGACGCAAAGGGATGTAGCACCCAATACAAGTACGTACAATTCGCTTATAGATGGTTACTGTTTGCGAGGAGAAATGGACGAGGCGAAAAAGGTTTTTGAAGTGATGCTTAGCAAAGGTTGCGTAGTTAATGCTCGTAGTTATAGCATATTGATAAATGGCTATTGTAAGCGTAAAAGGGTAGATGATGCTCGGATGATTTTTCTGGAAATGTCTCATAAGGGAGTTGTTCCAAATACGGTTACTTATAGCACTCTTATTGATGGGTTTTGCAAGATGGGGAGAACACAAGATGCACTGACTTGTTCTCTCAAATGCAAGCTTGTGGCCAACTTCCAAACATTCAAACGTATAATATTTTACTGGATGGCCTTTGTAAAAACCAACAATTTCCCAAGGCAGTTGAATTGTTGGAAGAGATGGAGGGAAAGAAGTTGGATTTTGATATTGTAACTTACAATATTCTTATTCAAGGTTTGTGCAGAGCTAAAAAAGTTGAATATGCATGGGATCTCTTTCGTAGTTTGTCATCAAAAGGAATTCAACTTGATGTCTGGTCATATAATATAATGATTAGTGGATTTTGTAATGGGGGGCTAGCATGTAAGGCAGAAAACTTGCTAAGGGAAATGGAAGAGAGAGGTCGTTCTCCAGATGGTTGCACGTACAACACAATTATCCGAGGGTTTTTCAATAACAACAACACATCAAGGGCGGTGAGGCTTATTCAAGAAATGGTGGAGAGGGGTTTTTCTGCAGATGCATCAACTGCGGAGTTGATCGTTAATTTATTGTCTAAAGATGAAGTAGATCACGCTTTGTTAGCATTTATAGAAAGTCCGCAATGAAACTGATTTGCATCTTTGCAGTTTAGACAAGTTTCGGGGCTTCCTTCCCTTGAATGCTGCATTGGAGAGAGTGTTGTTCCACTGCCGAGTCCAGTTCAGGTAACCAACCATTCATTCGTGTATCGCCTAGTGATGTATGATATGTGTTATTAATTTAATCTATCAAGTGAGCAACTTTTATGTTATACTTATAAGATGATGATATCTGTAGCAATTCAAAATCTTTACAAAAGTAACAGAATCAACGAAATACAAACTTTCATTTGCTGCCTGCAACCACTCGTCAAGTAAAATACTCAAACAAACAGCCTATTAGAACACAACAACTCCCAAAATTACAATGAGTGATCACATTAAGTACATAAATTTATTGTAGCAAAGCTTGTATTGGTGTTGTTTTGGTGTGTGTAATGTATAATTCTTATGCATGGGGATCAAGAAAGAAGTTGAGATTACTCTTAACACACGTGCTTATGCGTGACGTATTTTGAACTTAATACACACGTAAATTGTTTAGCTAACGTATATATTCTGCTCTGATATATTGGGCGAATAGGATGGACAACTCCTTGCTTCGAGAATTTCTCTCTTTGAAAAGAACCAAAGGATCGTAAGAAGCCATTTAAATTACATGTAAAATTTGTTAGTTCACATGTAACAAGTCAAATATTTTTCGAAAGAAATCGACTCAGCCTCAAGTTTTCCAAATTCCACTATTGAATAATGAGTTTATCGTACTTGGCCTAAAAAGATTGAGTTTACTGTCATACTATTTTGGGTTCTTTAGATATAGACCCTTACAACTCTTATTTCTTATATAAAAACCCACTTAATTATAAACATCCAAATAAAACCCAAATTTAGAAAGTGATTGCCATGTAGGAAAGTAATTGACCTATTAATACAAAATATTTACAACTTGTACCACAATATTCAAAATAAATCAATAGATATTATAACTCACCTTAATTACAATGAATAAATAATTTATTGCATATTATTACCCATAACACACACATATATATACATATATACGTTCAAATGTATATAGTACTACCATAAGCTCAATATATATGTATTTATGTATGTATATGCACAGTACTACATATATGATCAAACATATTATACTAATTAATCCACCTATATGTAAATTTATGATGAACAAATAACATATATTTTGAAGGTATCATCATATATATTGGGCACATTTTATTATTATATGTACAAAAGAATAGGTAAAATATTATTGAATAGAATAATAATATTTTTTTTTATGTAGGTACATTATTTTGCATACATTGGGTTTGCTTTATTATGTAGGTAAATTATTTTGTATGTATTTTACATATAATGGGGAAATTATTTTGCTTTTTTTAAGCAATCTAAAATTTTAAAATTCGAATTGTAGATGCACTGAATCAAATAATATTTTTTGTTGGTAAATTATTTTGCATGAATTTTTATGTATACTAGGCATTTTGTTTTTTTTTTTTTGTTTTTGTTATATATATGTGTGTGAAATAATTTACCTAGATTTATATGTAAAATATAATTTATTGACTTAACTAAGCATGTATTATTACATATATTAGGCATGTTTTGTTGTTATTATATATTAGGCAATAAATTTATTATTTATTATTTTCGTAAAATCATTAATTCTCTCTTACAATCTGTATGGAACTAATTGTGTACATCAAACAATCAAATAGGGGTGTTTGGGGCATCAAAATTTTTAAATATGTAAAGTTAAATATAATTAATGAATTTGCTGATGTGGAATCTAGTTAATGGGTTTTATTTGAGTAAAAAACTTATGATGGGTTTTATATGGAGAAAATTAAATTTCAGGCTGTATGGAACTAATTGTGTACATCAAACAATCAAATAGGGGTGTTTGGGGCATCAAAATTTTTAAATATGTAAAGTTAAATATAATTAATGAATTTGCTGATGTGGAATCTAGTTAATGGGTTTTATTTGAGTAAAAAACTTATGATGGGTTTTATATGGAGAAAATTAAATTTCAGGCTGTATGGAACTAATTGTGTACATCAAACAATCAAATAGGAGTGTTTGGGGCATCAAAATTTTTAAATATGTAAAGTTAAATATAATTAATGAATTTGCTGATGTGGAATCTAGTTAATGGGTTTTATTTGAGTAAAAAACTTATGATGGGTTTTATGTGGGGAAAATTAAATTTCAGGGGCGAAAGTCATATTTTCAGTACTATTTATGTACAATCTGGTAATAAAAAATGAGAATTATTATGGGAATTGCTATTTTAACTTATCAACTTGCACTTTATTATTTTAAAGATTCATTTAGAAGTGCTTTTAATAATTAAAAGCATTTTTTTTGAAACAAACAAAATGTTCCAAGGTTACAAAAACAATTCAATTGTTTTTTCGCGATTTACTTGCATTTTCACTAAAAATTGGTTTCAAAATTATTTTCACAAAAGTGTTTTTAGCCATTTTAAAAGCAGTCCCTAAATCATCAATACAACATTTTTAAATTCTCAATAACATCTCTTAAGAAACAATGTCTAGCGTCTTTCAAAAAATTTGTGAAGCCAATGAAATCATTAAGTGTTTTTCTTTATAAGAAGATTGATTGATTCTTAAATATTCTTAAAGGGAAATGAGATTTTTAATGATTGGAAATGAAGAACAAGCAAAAAATAATGCATTTGTAGAAGAAAATTGGAAAAATTGGAAATGTTGGGCCCTTTCAGCATGAACATGCCCTCTTAATACTGAATTTTTTCGTATCATACATCAAAAGTGTAAAAGTGGATAATCACATTTTGAGAAGTTTAGTACTGAATTATCATGCTCTAATACATAAAAGTTGATCTTGTGAAATTCATCATAACTACTGTGAAAGAAATGTTGTTGCTGATAATTTGGCTTGTTTAGGTCCAGTTTTTTTTTAGCAAGCTCTACCTTCTTGTCTTTGCTTACTAGTTGCAGATATAGTTGAGGTCCCGTGGTCTCGTGATATTCTTATATAATCTTTCCTTATCCTTTAGGATTATGCCCTGTTGTCAACAAAAAAAAAAAAAAGTGTGTTTGTGTGTGTATGATGAGTCGATTTTATATTATATATTTTACCTTGTTTTTGTATATTTTGGTGAAATTTTTATACTTTGATTTATTATTCCGATGTAGGACTTG
Organism: Cotoneaster glaucophyllus; assembly: GCA_036320875.1. Lineage (NCBI taxonomy): Eukaryota > Viridiplantae > Streptophyta > Magnoliopsida > Rosales > Rosaceae > Cotoneaster > Cotoneaster glaucophyllus. The sequence goes on along the minus strand of CM070058.1, from coordinate 11,975,842 downwards.
TACTTCCTCTTGAGAAAAAATGATCAAATAGACGAATTCGGAGTGATTCCGATTGGAAGACGTTCGCAAGTCTTTCAACTTGTTCGTATCAAATTTTTAGATTTTTATGCTAAGTCGTTAATTTATGGCGAATTAATAAAGGACGAGCTCGCGAAGTTGGCAGATTGACGTTTTGGGCTTAATTGGACTTTCTGGTGTCCAAGACAATGTTTTCTAGGTTCGTACCTTTCTATAAAGTTGTTCAGAAGTTTTAAACAAAACCTCTTGTGCCCATTTTGGAGGTGTTTTGGGCTCTGAACGTGGCATATTTGTCACTGGGCAGCTCTAGCATATTTGTGTCCTAGTTTTTAGAAGATATTTTCTAGAAAAGATTTCATAGCTGAATAAATAGAGGTAGCCGATCATTAGGGTTCTCTTTATGCGATTTTGAGAGAGAATTCGGCTAGAGCTATCGGAGATTTGTAGACTTTTTAATCCAAGGTGTTTTCAATTTGTTTTCTTCTTAATAATATTTTCGTTGATTTTCATTATGAATATGCGTAACTAATTCATTTTGCTAGGGCAAAGCCACAAAGCTTAACATGAATATACGAACTTTATTTAATTGCTTATGATATAATGCATGAATACTTTGAATTATTAATCACTGTGTTTAAACTGTTTTTATGTCTTAATGACTAGCTACCATTAGGATGTTTAGATATGTAATCAGATGCAATTTCTGTTAGAATGTCACTCTAAAATTGATGAATGCTTTTTGTGGTTAATAATTGTAATTTCACTTAAGGTGAGTACCACGTCTTAAGGGTTCATGGTTTTCAAGAGGTTTTCACAAAGCGTAATGAGTCTTGCATGTTTACATTTGATATGCTACAGATGGATTGCATATTTGATATACGTTGTATCTGCCACAAGTAGAATATGCATTAGGAAAACTAACCTTCAAGTTGCATGGTAATTCATAAGTAATTGGTAAAACTACATAAAATTGTTTAGGTGACGACTGAACCTAAGTGTCTCTTTACTCTTATTTTATCAAACTAGTGTGTTGTTACAATTTGTTTTCCAAATTTTTTTGGAACGTACCCTAAATGGGACAATTTCTTAATCTTGGGACATAAATAGGACAAACCGATTTGGAGTGGGGATCATCTGTCCTTTGAAGATATCCTTGGTTTCCTGATCAAGCTTTTCAAGATGCTTTCGGGGAAGATACTGCCCCCTTCTATAGAGAGAAATTTATTAGTTGCATTCAGTCTCGAGATCTAGCCTGGGGAGTTCGTAGTGATCGTTATGAGCGCGGGCTAGAAGTTTACCACCCTAACTTTTGTGGTAGACAAATGGGCTTTAGGCAGGCCATTCCAGTTCCCTTTTTTTGACTCTGTTCATTATAGTACTTCCTATCACCTTTACTTACCTGATGAAGTTACTTTCCGAGCTGCCTGCCGCAACCTTGAGGTTATGAGCCAGGTTGCCCGAAAGTCTTTAGTCCTCTATTTTGAATGTACCTCGACCTTCTCTACTTGGTGGGAAGCCAAATGGATCAAGAAATATGGAGGGGATTTGCGGGATGCTCATGATCGTCTTTTCAACCAGCTTTTTCTCAAGTCTTATCCCAGTTCGGGTGAGCTTGAGAATTGGAAGGAGATGATTTCCCATAAGAACCAGCTTCTCCTAATTGGTATTTTCTGCTCCTCTTAATCTTTATTTCGTGGAACCTTGTGAATATGTCTTTTTACCTTTCTTCCTTACCTGCAACTTCAGGAACTACTAAGTTGGCAGAGGCTGGATCAGATGAGGATTCTGCGGATACCCGAATCCTTCATGATACTGCTGTTGAGGCCCAAAGGCGAGAGGCTGGGGATAGCGGGGATGTCTCTGAACTTTTTGGAGACTCAGAAACTGAAAAGGAAACTGGGGTGAGCATTCTGTCGCTGAAACGGGCACGCGCTGCTGTGGCAGAGACTTCTGATTTCAAGCCTGAAAAATGATCTAAAGCCAAGCGGGCAGCTCCTACTCGGAAGAGTACAAGGGCTCAGACATCTAAATCTTCTGCAGCTACTTCAAAGTCGTCTCATGTGGCTGTCCTAACGGCGGGCAGGCAAAAATAAAGAGCTTCCAGTAAGTAACCCTTGTCTCAATCTTCTGTTTTTAATTTGACATCTTAACACCTTTGCTTTTTTCGTGTTACAGGACCCACTGCCTCAAAGAAACCCATTTTTGTTTCTAAGGATGAACCGTTGGGCACGAAAATACATAGGAGGGGTCAGGAATTTCGAGATGCTGCCCTTAAAGGTATGGGCTGTCATCTCCTTGTCTTTTCTTTTTACCTAGCTAACTCTTTTGCCCGACTGCTTGTATTCAGGAAATTCGAAGAGAAAATGTTTCTTCTGATGAAGCTTCTCCTCTTCTTGCCCGATCGAAAAAAGCTTCTCTCACTCGGTCTAAGTCTGTTCCCATGGTGGTGACCCTTATTTCCCAGTTCGATCATTCTTCAGGAAAAGTGACGCACTTTGTGGAGGATGATATTAGATCGGTAAGCACCCACCTCTATTTGTTTTAAGAATCTTTATCCCTTGTGCTTAATATTCCCTACTTCTTGTAGCCTCCTCGGGCATATGAGTTTCATCAGACACCACTCTCTACTTTTGGAGAACCTATAGTTCTAGAGATCCCTGTAGTTTTGGAAACAACAAGCTCGCTGGTTCCTCAGGCAATTTCTACTGATGTGCCCGAACCTTCTAAAGTGCCTGTTTCTCAGCCTCAGATCCTCCCCCAGGTATCCTATTACCCAGGCCTTCTTATGAATCTCTTTTCTTTTTTTGGGCAATTAGCACTCACCCATGTCTCATCCTTTATAGGTCTCTGTTGAGAGTTCAGGTATTATTTCCTCACCTCTAATAAATCGCAACAGAGAACCTCAATTAACAGGGGAAGCAACTCCTTTTCCATCTTTCCCTGAGGTAACAAGGTCTCCTCGGGTAAGTATGCTTTACCTCATTTTGACTTGCACAAATCATTTCTTAACCAGTTGGTCTTGTTTGTAGTAGGGTTCTGGTGATGGCTTCGGCAATTCTCCCCCTCCTATGGTTTATAAAAGAGATCTTCCTCGCCATTCTTTAGTCATTGACCGCCCGGGAGTTTCCAATCCTGAGTCCACAACCAAGCAACCTGGGCCTTCTGTTGCAACTGTACTTACTCCGGCTTCTGCTCCCAATGTTCCTTCCACACCCCAGACTGGAGCAACCCCCATTCTTGGGGCCGAAAGTATGCAAGGCGCGTCCCCAAAACCTTCAATGCCAAATTTGCCCGACCTAGTGAAGAAGTTCGGGCAAATAAAAAGGAAACTTCAATCCCCTTAAGTATATTTTGAGTTACCCTCATTTCAACATGCTCGTCAGGTTTTCAAAGATCTGACGAAAAAAGACTTCACTGCCTTTTTTAGCCTCAAGGCCCTATTCGATGCAGAAAAGGCTGTCACAGACCTCTACCAAGCCCAGTTTTTGTCTAAGGCACAATATCAGTCTTTTCTGAACTTCTTTGAGAATCTCCAGGCACTGAGGGAGCAATATCAGAAAGCGGAGCATTCATCCAACAGGCTGAGATGCTTTCAGGAGAAACATGCAAAGAGTACTGCCGTTCTTCAGCAACTGGTGTCTGAAGGGACAATGATGGAGGAAAGAAACTCAGTGGTTGATTATGAGATTCAACGCCTGGAGGAGCAACTACTTTTACTGAAAGCTGAGAAAGCAACCCTTGCTGACCGCCTTTCTCAAAAAGTCGAAGAAATGGAAAAGACTTCACATGAGATTGAAGATTCTAGGGATCAATTAGTGAATAGCCATATGTGTTTAGGAGAACCCCACCGTATCTTTACTATCATGCAAACTTACTTTTCTAGAGTAATTGCTTTAGCTGAAGATGTAAAGCTGCTGGACTAGAACTCTTCTGTATTTTTCTCATGTAAAAACTTCTCTGTCTTTTGCTTTAGTAATTTGCCAGAATTACTCCCTTTATTAAAATTACTTTTGGATTTCTCGGGCAGCCTTGGAGTCTCCTCATTGGACTTTTATTCTGCTTTTCTCTCCCAAGTGGTTCCTCTTTCCCCTAAATTGGCCCATTTTAAATTGATCATGTTTATAGGGGCTTCGGGGAAGGGTTCGGTATCAATCATCATGTTGGCTTGAGGTTTCTCCAATAACAACTTTCCTTTTATAATAAGATCTTGTATCCAATCTCTGAACTGGATGCAATTGGTGATGGAGTGGTTGAAGGTCTAGTGCAACTTACAATACTTCTTTCCTCTCAACTCATCAGGCTTAGGAAGTTTTTTAGCACTGTTGGGTATAATTACCTTTGCCCGTACCAACTCTTCATAAATTTCTGCAGCCTTAGTTAAGTCAAAGGAGTAACTTTGATATTTTGGAGGTTTCATAGGGACAAACCCACCATCGTTCATTACCACCTATTGATCTTTAACCAGTTGGATAAGACCTTTCACTATTAAAGGTTTAAAGGGAGTGGTCATTTCTGCTGCACACATATCCATTGCTCTACTCCCATGGTCCTCGTCTTCCTCTAGCTCTCTTCCAAATCCTACTTGGTGAATGGCAGCCTTATTTTTGTAAAAAGGTGTTTTGGAGGCGTGTTTTAACTGCTATTCTTCATTTAATAGCTTCTCATATTTAGTAGCAGCAATTACTAACTCTTACAGCTCATTAAACTGTGTATCATAAAACCTCATCCTCAAAGGCAACCTTAAAGCTTTTTGGGCAATAGCTATAAGTTGGGCATGATTGATAGGAAACTGGCATCTCATCTTTGTCTTTCTAAATCTCATAATGAAGTCTTTAGTGGATTCATGTTCATATTGCTTCACCTCTACTAGATCATTGATGGTCATCTCTGGTTCCATTCTGTAGAACTGCTCATGGAATGCCATTTCCATTTGCCCCTAGTTTGCAATGGAGTTTGGGGGTAACATGGAGTACCATTGAGAAGCTAAGCCCACCAGTGAATTCCCAAATAATCTCATTTTGTAATTAGGATTATCTTCAAATGCCACACAGTGGTTGGAGAATTTGAAGATATGGTCCCTGGAAGATACACTGTTGTCTTCTCCGCTGAATGTTGGGAATGTGGGCATCTTGAAGTTGATGGGAAAACTCATCAATGAACTTTGGGTAAGGCTTTTGATATGCAACCTTGAATATCGGGCGCGCTTGTGGTTGAACATTTCGTGCCACCATTCTTCTTAACTCAGCCAACTCCTCCCTGAACTGCTGATTGGCTGCGTTGTCATGCAGGGTGTAAGGTGTTTCCAACCTTGGGCTGCGATCATTGCCCGATGAGGCTTCCCTTCTGGGTTCAGGCTGTCTCCATTTAGCTTCCCCTCTTTTTTTGGCTAATGGCGGAGACCCTATACGGAAGGGGTTTGTCTGTTCTAACAGGCTCGCCTTTGTTACTAGGTCTCCCCGACTAGAAGAGGCATCCCATACTTGATCATTTCTTGTTCGTCATGCCCTGCTTTTATTAAGTGAAAACAACGGGTCCTGCGATTTTGCCTCTAGTGTTTCTTCTAACAACGGTTGATCAACTTTGGGATCCAGCTTATCCTTCCCTTTATCCTTTCTTTCCTCAAGGAGAGGAAAGATAGGGATAACTGCCTTTTTCTCCGGACTAGGTTCAGTTGTTTTTTCTGCAGTATGATCTTTTTCCGGGGTAGAGTACTCCAGATCTAGCCTCCTTTGTAAGTTTTCGGTTATGGAATAAAGTCTGTTTATATCTTCTCTTGCCTCCCGAGAGCTCTTCTCCAAACTTTGAGAGTTTTTTTCCATATTATGAGAACTTTTCTCTATGCTTCTTAAAACAGCCATCATGGTGGCTTGTAGGTCTTCATTTATGACCTTTCCTTCTAGCTTTTTAGAGGAGTTCGAACTTTTCGTCAAAATAGATCCCTGCAACTCTTCATGGAGATCTGCCATATTGACTGGGGTTGTTTTTGTCTTGCCCCCTGGCTGAAGATTTGTTCTCTCATTCGTCTTCTTGGCATACAAGATATGGATCCCACCGGGCATGCCAAAACTATGTTCGGGCAGGAAATCTTGGGTGGCGAAGGTTCTTGGCTCGGGCACACAGCTCCCCAAGGGACTGGCACTTTGGTTGGTTGTCGTGCTCCTGCGTAAAAGAGGCTTCAACATGAGTTTATAGTTAGTCTTGAAAGGTGCCTTTGTGTTTGTGGGGCCTTAAGTATAGGCCTTGAGGCTCACAATCAATACTAACTATATGCGGAGGCGTGCCACTGCCATCTCTCATATGGCAGACGTAGAACAAGTTGATTTAAGTTGATTACTTGCGCCCCAAGTTATCTTAACTTCTTGTTTATCAAAGGATTGTCGTAGATGGGTTAAGTCTACATTAAGTTCTTTTCTATGCCTTGAGATCAAGGACTTTTCTCTAACTTTTATGCTCGAAGGATGATAATCAAATCTGTTCAAATCATGAGTTACAGTCCATTTTGTTCTCTTAATGATCACAATGGCTTTAGATCTGAGAACCTATGATGCTTTGGGACATATAAGAGTTTAGAAATGGCTTGCATATATACTGAGGAATACATTATAATGCTAGATCTACTAATTAAAAGACAACACAAAGAGAGTCGGGCAAGATTTAACCTTGTCGGGCAAGGTTGAATCTTGAGCAGCTTCTCTTCTTTTATGATTGCAAAGGTTTCTAAGTGCTAAAGAGAATGAAAAGTGAACTGATCTATATGAGGGAATCGATACTACAACATTTGAGGAAAGGTAGTAGAGCTTTTACACAGAAGGAGGTTCTCCTAATCTGGGAGTTCTAAGGCTTCAAAGAGAGCAAAGCCTGGGCAAGGCGCAACTTTCTGAGTATTTTGGCTTGACTGAGAGAGACAAGTTGTATGTTTGTTTGATTGGTTGAGTGTCCTTGTCTCTGGGTCCTCTTCTCCCTTTTATAGACGAACTGGCTTGACAGCTGGCGGTTTGATCCTTGCCCGAAAGCCACTGGAAGTTATCAAACCGTTGGCTATTTACTGGCACTGCCCTTGTAAAGTACTTTTTTGGCTGGCAGCTGGTGGGTCTCCATCACTTATCTTTTCTGACTGCAGGCCTGTAGTCTATGCATTAATGGGGGCCGTCAACTTGCCTGGAGAGTCTGGTGCGAGCTTGCCACTAGACCTCGGGCAAAACTCTTTTTTTTTTATCTTCTTTCGGGGCCTCTTCTCTCTAGGCCTAAAGTCCAAATATTAGCCCAAACACCTTTCATGGGATGCAAAATGAGGATGCGGATATGCACATTATGAAATTTTTGGTGGTGGGATGCAAGAATATTTTGATCATGGGTTTTACGGCTGAAACTATCAAGCTTCATCTTTTTCCGTCTACTCTAAAGGAGAAGGCAAAAACTTCACCCTTCCGGCTAACATTATCACTACTTGATAGCAGTTGCATACAAAGTTTTTGAACAAATACCATCCTACATCCAAGACCTTGAATTACAAGAGAGATTTTTGTCATTCTCATATCGGCCAAACAAGGAGGTTCACGAGGCACGGAAGAGGTACACTGAGATGTAAATGAAATGTCCACATGCTGGCGTTGACACAGACACATAGATAAGCATCTTTTTAGTGGGCTCCTACATCTAAAAGCCATATCAATGCATCAGCTAGAGGATCTTTGTTTTCTAAGTCAGCTAGGGTGGCGTTTGAAGTATTTGACAAGATGACCAGGGAATCTCAACAATGGGCAACAGAGAATTCATTGAATTATTTGCATTGGAAAAGTTTTGTTCATACTTGGTCGGGTCAAAAGTAATTGTTTACACTAATCATGTTACCTTGAATTATTTGTTGTCTAAAAAGGATGCAAAACCAAGGTTAATTTATTGGTTCTTCTACTTCAAGATTCGATTTGGAGATTAATGTTAAGAAGGGTAGTGAGAACGTGGTGGGTGATCATTTATCGCAATTAATTCTTCCAACGGTTGGAGGGATTCACTTCCATTAAGTGAAAGCTTTCTAGATGAATAGCTCTTTGCTGCCCATAGCAGTACGCCTTGGTTTGATGACATTGTGAATTGTTTGGCAAGGGGAGTTGTAAATCCATACTTAGCGTTTCAGCGAGGAAATTTTTTTTGCCGAATGCGAAGCATTATTTTTGGGATGAGCCATATGTTAACACTCAAATTATAAGGTTAACAAACTTAATTAATTCCCTTGTAATGGGCTTATGATATGGACATAAAAGAAATGGACTCAAAGATATAAGTGGTTCATTCCTCAAAACTGGGCTAAATCCACTATATAGCTCATAATTTATTGACTTTAAGAAAATAGCGCTCGACTCTTACAATCTTTTTTTCTCTCATATTCATCCGACCCGCATATTGAAGGTCTTCATCTCTGTATATAAGCCTTTCAATCTTGGAGTCTCTCAAAGTGTCATTTAATGTGCCAACAACTTGTACTAACTTACTAACACCATTCCACCTATTCAGCCAGGCTCTCATCAGCGACAATTTTGTGGTCTGGGTAGCGAGTTAACCGACACACTTGAACCTTGGTTAATTCGCCCCATCATAGGCTTCTATTGTTGAGTATGAGCCGCCACATAGTCCAAATGGCACTTGAGTAGTTCTGCCCTCGGAGACTTGTCCCATAAAGCTGTTAGTTTACCCACGTGGTTCATGCGGTTGGACACCTCTTTTTTTAGCTTAGCCGACTATAGTGCTCGGGCCAACTTTCTATGAACCCTAAGGGCCTTAGGCTCCTAGGTTTTTCCTTGGGGGTGAGCCTAAAAGTGACCAGCTTAACAAGTCTCACCACTTGTTGGTCAAGGGTTCCTTATTAGATGGTCCGTCGTCTGTTTCTGGGGAATGGTCTACCTCCAGCTATCGCGAATAAGACTTGGAGCATGCTACCGACCGGGCAGCCCTCAGCGAAATGGGAGACGAAGGCTTTCCCAATGCATCCGAGTGCTGCGCATTACAAGTTCCCCATACTCGGTCGTATGTGCTTTGAGGACGTTCTTTCACTTATCGAGTCGGTGTCATGTCGACCCGTTTCACTATGATGTTGGTGAATACAATGTCAGTCATACCCCTGTCATCATGACCCAACCGTTGTTAGAAAAGTTGACACATCTATGTAGCATCCCTTATGATGTCATCCTCAGACCACCGGTTGCGGGAGTTTTTCAAAGTCGACCACAATAATTTTCGCTTCTTCCTTAGCATGTATGTGATTTAGAGGGAGTTTTTCAAAGTCGACCCTAGCCTTGCCCTTATCTGACACTACAATAAACTACAAAACAGTCATGGCCAGGTCAGATTTTACCACATGCTCAGTTTTTGTCTACTATTTACGGACAACTCATCAAATCAATGACCCTACAAGAAGAGCTGATTCCTTGTGAGTGGCAACTGAGAGAGCTTGACTGAGGTAGAAATGACAGACGTTCGAGTCGCTAGGTGCTTTAGTAATAACGGGCTCAACTCTTGTCTATTACCCATCAAATCAACAACCCTGCAAGAAAAGCTAGTTCTTTGTGAGCAACAATTGTGAGAGCTCGACTAAGGTGGAAGCGACAGGGGCTTGGGTTGCTAGGTGCTTTAGGAATAAAGGTTGTAATACATACCATGCCTCATTCATATCTAATGTCTCGTAGTCTGTTATGAGTTTTCTAATTTAAATACAACTTCCCCATTTTTCTTTGTAGTTGATTATTCTGAGCAAATCTCCTTCTTTGAGGAAGAAGAGCTTTAGTTGGCAATCGTCACTTCTTTGCCTTCTAGAGAAATTTACATTGCCACTATCCTAACTAACTTTCGTTTACAAGCGGTTAGTCTTCTAAGAGATAAATTGCATTGTCTCCTAGTACTTGTCGTTGGGTTTTAGGCTCAAAATTAGGATGATGCAAAAAATTAGGTTTGTGTTACCTATTTGGTTTTGGTGTCCTATTTGGGTTTGGATTTTGACTTCTTAGTTGGTTTCCTTGGTGGAGAGGTTTTGTTAATTACCTATTTGATTAGGATTTGAATTTACTTCCTATTAGGATTCTTATTGTAACCTAAGTCTATGCACTATAAATAGGACCTTAGGGTTAGTGTATTTTGTGTGGCTCTTTTGTGTGGCAATTTGGTGAGAGTCAATTTGTGAGTAAGAGAGCAATTTGGGAGAATCTTCTCCAATAGTTTTGGGTTCTCTACTCGTTTGGTTTAGGGTTTGTAATTTGTGGGATTTGGGTTGTGAGAGTTTAAACACTCTTTTGTAATCTTCGTTTGTTTAGTGAAATTCCTCACAGTGCTTTGCCCGTGGACGTAGGCTTTACGCCAAACCACGTAAATCTCTTGTATTAGTTTGAGATTGTTTGTTTTAGCTTTCGCCTAAGACATTCATATTTGGTACTTTGTTATAATTCGCTTCCGTTTGCGCATAAAAGTACAACAAGTGGTATCAGAGCCCAAGTTTCAGCTTGGGCTTTGCTTGGCAGTCACTATGAAGCCTTCTGTGTCATTGGTGAAAGTTGATATTGAAAAGTTTGACCGCAATGACTTTGGTATTTGGCAATTGAAGATGTGTGCTTTGTTAGTTCAACAAGGGCTTTTGAAAACGCTAAAGGGTGTGAAGGTTTTGCCGAATTCGTGGACTGATGAGGAAAAGGAAGACGTTATGGAGCGGGCACTTGGAGCAATCCTACTGACTTTATCGAATGAAGTCTTGCGTGAAGTTGGTAGCATCAAATCTGCACCAGAGTTGTGGCTAAAATTGGAAAGCTTGTATATGACCAAATCCCTTGCTAAACGGTTGTATTTGAAGAAAAGTTTGCATACTCTTCGTATGGATGAAGGTACGTCAATCCATAAGCATGTTGATGAATTCAATAAACTTATGATGGATTTGAAAAGTGTGGACGACCAAATTAGTGATGAGGATTATGCGATAACTTTGTTGTGTTCCTTATCTCCTTCGTATGAACACTTTGTCGATACCATGCTATTTGGTAGAGAAAGTATTAGTTTGGAAGATGTTATAGCCGCTTTGAATTCTAAAGAGCTAAAGAATAAAGTGTCTGGCACACAAGATGAAGCTTTGGTAGTTCAAGGAAGGAATAAGGAAAGGGGCAAACTTGGAAAGAACACTTATAGCTATTGTTATAAGGAAGGTCATTGGAAAGTAAATTGCCCTAAACTCAAGGGCAAAAAGAAGCCGTTTGATAAGTCTTTTGCTAGTGTTGATGCAAACATTGCAGAAGATCGTTGTTCTGAACTCCTCTAAAGGTTATGTGAGGTGGTGGAGCTTGGTACTCAAGCTCTTTGGGTGGAGTGCAATTCGCACTTTTTGTTCGTATGTTCAAGCTTTTGCTTGGATTTTGTTTCGTATTTGTTAGTTTCCGTAATGGAATTTGTTGGAGAAGGCTTTGGAGGGACAATTTCAAGTTTGAAGACTTTTGGATTTTTTAAGTCTAGGTGGAGATCAGTTTCGAAGGAATTTGGTGCACGTTTGCATTTGTATTTTGGTATCCCAAATTTGAAGTTTGTATTTGATTTGGAAGTTTGCTAATTTCTCGCCGAGGTGGAGATTGTTGGGTTTTAGGCTCAAAATTAGGATGACGCAAAGAATTAGGTTTGTGTTACCTATTTGGTTTTGGTGTCCTATTTGGGTTTGGATTTTGACTTCTTAGTTGGTTTCCTTGGTGGAGAGGTTTTGTTAATTACCTATTTGATTAGGATTTGGATTTACTTCCTATTAGGATTCTTATTGTAACCTAAGTCCTATGCACTATAAATAGGACCTTAGGGTTAGTGTATTTTGTGTGGCAATTTGGTGAGAGTAAATTTGTGAGTAAGAGAGCAATTTGGGAGAATCTTCTCCATTAGTTTTGGGTTCTCTACTCGTTTGGTTTAGGGTTTGTAATTTGTGGGATTTGGGTTGTGAGAGTTTAAACACTCTTTTGTAATCTCCGTTTGTTTAGTGAAATTCCTCGCAGTGCTTTGCCCGTGGACGTAGGCTTTACGCCGAACCACGTAAATCTCTTGTATTAGTTTGAGATTGTTTGTTTTAGCTTTCGCCTACGACATTCATATTTAGTACTTTGTTATAATTCGCTTCCGTTTGCGCATAAAAGTACAACACTTGTCTATCTAAATAGACTCACTTTTACTTCTTCATTTCTAACTCCTTCGTACTTTGCAGAAGAATAGATGACTGAGATCTGTGCACTTTTGAAGCCAAATCAGCTTGAAGACATGGACGCGTGTGCCAAGCTTGTTGATGGCGTTAGATGGGTTATTTGCTCAAGTTCCTTTGCGAAGCATACGACCCAATATAGAAGTACTGTTCTGCTTGCTTTGATGCAAAAAACAACGATTCTGGTGGCCGAGTCTATGCTCATTGACCAAGAGGATACCAAGGCTGCCAAGAAGATGGCAAAGACTATGGCAACTGAAGCTTATTCTACTGCCTAGAAGATCAAGAGGTGGGAGTTGGAGCTTGTCACTTTGAAAGTGTCCAATATCTCTACCTCCACTTCTCTGCAGCTTGAGACCGCTCGATAGAAGATCGTTGACTTGAAGACAAGGCTTGACGCGATCCAAGTTAAGTATGAAAGTGTAGCGAAGGAGATTAACTGTTACATACCTCAGATTCAAGATCTTATAATCAATTGATCTGCTGCTTACGCAAAGGATGAAGAGTTGATTGCTACTTATAATCAAGTGATCCACTTTAACAAGGTCGTTGATAGGCTTGAACCCCAAGTGTTGGAACTCCAATGTGCACTGAAGAACAACAAAAATCTAAAAAAGGAAGTGGATAAGCTGCAACGCGTCGTGTTGGTCTGCTCGAGGAGAACGAGTAGTTGAAGGGCGAGAAGGTTGGGCTTGAGGCTTCTCTTGTTCAGAGTCAAGCCGATTTCTACAACCTGGATTATGTAGATCTTCTCTTTGGTAGGCCGTCTGACTTTGAGTTTGCTGGGAAAAACTTCGAGACCTTATATATTTATTCGGAAAATTTGCTTGCCTTTACTTTTGAGGCTTCCATTGGTGAAGTAGTCGGAGAAGTTGGTGCCCAAGCTAAGGCAGCCAGGGGTGAAGCGATGGATGATGCCACTGCTGAGAGCGTCGTGGCTGCTGAAGGTATGGCGACCGAGTAGTCGTGGGATATCCAAGCTGCTGAAGAGTAGTCCTCGGAGTAGGCTTTAGGATTTTCTTTATTTTCCTTGTTTCTTTTTGCTTTACTTGAACTCATTCTGCCTTTGCTATTTGTGTATCAATTTTGCTAGAAAATTTAATAAACTTGCTTCATTCACTTTTCTTCATCTTCGTTTCTTTTGTTTACGCCCAACCTTTGACCTTTAGACCAGCGGCAGGCGTACTGCTTTTCTATAAGCAGACATGCCCATGTAGCCTATGTAGCCGTAGGTGTTGGTGTAGAACTTTTGCAAGTTGTTAGCCATAGGGTCGGCAACCAAACACCTTACTTATAGAAGCAAACGAGTACGAGTGACCAATTGGCTGTTAACCTTGGCTTTCTTCAATCCTTTAAGCTGTGTGGCCTGCATCACAACATAATAAAGATTTTTAGGTCATGGAATTCGCTAACCTTTCCTATCAAAAGTACATAAGCAAAGGTTTGAGAGAACTCATTGCCCATTATGTAACCAATATAGCAAGTATCACAACACTTTAGCATTTAGTGTAAATCTAAACTATCATTCCGCACTTAGCAGAGGTGAAGCTTATCAACTGCGTAGCATGTCGGCAGTTGATAGAGCTTCGTATATGCACGCTAATTGTTTAACCTTTCACTCAAATGTGTGGTTGTATAAGTTTAGCGCGACTTACTACTCGAAGGGCAAACCGTATGCAGTTTTCTGGAAACCGTAGGCTACCTTAGTGCACTCGATAGCAGCTTTAGGGTTCCAGGGTAGCCGTCCATATGGCGTACTGTGTATGTGCCTCATTCGTCTCTAAGGCCCGGTTTCTCACATATTAGGTTAAGAGACCAAAAAGCCTTCAGTTAGCTAAGCCTTGAAAAAGACCATTATGGGTACTTCTAGGAATCCTGATGCAAGCCATTGTGCACCTAGTTACACCAAGGCAGCCCGACTCATCCACGTTTGGATATTCGAAGTGTATAGTTTATCCTCCCGTATTGGAGAGCAAACCCATGTGGGTGTCAGGGAATTGGTTTACCCTCTCGCACTGGTGAGCATGGTTGGTCTCCAAGAGGTGCAATTCATACGAGAAGTCCTTAAGAATGGCGAGGTCTTTTTTTGAAGTGCATGAGTGATTAGCTGTTGTAAGCATACAACCAAGCCAAGTTGTAAATTATTTTTGAATTCCTCATTGAAAAACGAGTCAAACGAACGAAAACTTAACTGTAAGGTAGGAACTGCATAACAATTGGATAGTATCGGCTTGCGAGGTGGTGCCCGTCGAGCTGCATGAGTTTTCGGGCTTTAATGTAGCAAGAGGTTACATATGCTACTTCCTCAGATTGTAGGCGTTCCATTGTTTTTCGATCTCTTTGTCGTTCATGGTGGTAAGGGTGTAGCTACCTTTGCCACCTACTCTGCTGATCTTGTACGGACCTTCCCAGATAGGATCCATCTTTTTTCAAGCAGTGATGAAGGCTTTTCTTATTACTAGATCTCCAGGCTGGAACAGCCGGATCTTGGCCTTTTTTGTAACTGGAGAGGAACTGCTGGTGGTAGGCTCCTCTGCCAAATCTAAGTTTATGGTCATCTCCTTTCTGTTCTGCTCGATGCTTAGCAGTAAAGTGTTGATACTTGGCAAGATGACATTGGGAGGGATGATTGCTTCTGAACCAAATGCCAAGGAGAAATGAGTCTCACCGGTTACTCATCGTTTGGTTGTGCGATATGCCCATAGACATCCAGAAAGTTCGTCTGGCCATTTTCTCTTCTTGTCGAAGAAGGATTTCTTAAGGCAGTAGAGCATCGTTTTGTTGGATGCTTTGGCCTGCCCATTACCTTTAGGATACTTCAGCGTGGACATGTGCTGCTTGATGACATATTTCTGGAAAAACTTCGCCAAATCTTTGCCTACGAATTGTGGGCCTATTGTCTGTGACGATAGATTGAGAAATACCAAATCAACAAATGATGTTCCTCCATATGAAGTACTATATGTCCGTTTGAGTTGTGGTTGTCATGGGCTCTGCTTCCACCCATTTAGTGAAGCAGTCAGTTGCCACGATCGTCATGCGTCTGCCTCAGTAGCGAGCGACATTGGCCCTACCAAGTCAATTGTCCATTGCATGAATGGCCAATGACTCATCTGCAAGTGTAGTTCGATGACAGGCAGTGCTGGTACCGACTTATAATGTTGGCAGCGGTCGCACTTTTGAACTTGCACTTTTGAATTAACTCCTTAGCGTTTTGATGCATAGTAGGCCAATAGTAGCCTGCGTTAAAAGCCTTATGTGCTAAGGATCGACCTCTAGAGTGATTTCCACAAACGACTTTGTGGATTGAACTTAGAACCTTTAGGTCGTCGGGAAGCGTTAGGCAGCGGAGATGTGGTCCAGTGTAGGATCTTCAGACGAGAATGATGTTCCATATGCAGTAACGTACTGCCTTTATTTGGAGCTTTCTAGACTTTAATCTTTCCATGGGGAGTGTACTATTGACTAGATAGTCTATGGAATCTTGCCAGTTTGAAGTTGTATTAACCTGTGACACCTCGATTGTTGGCTACGCCTATATGCTTGGCTTGTCTAGATATTCCACTGGAATAGAGCGTTTGAGTTAATGCTCGAGGGCGAAGCCTAGGCCGGTGAGCATATCCGCGTGGCTGTTGTCGCCCCGCGAAGCTTGAGTGAGGGTGTAAGTTTGAAACGCCTTAAGTTGTTTTCGTACCGTCTCTAGGTATTGCGCCATCTTCAGATGTTTTGTCGTGTACTCCCCAGTAGTCTGACTGGTGATTAGCTGGGAATCAGAATGAATTGCAAGATTTTTCACTGCCAAGTCTTTTGCCATTCGGAGACCTGTTGGGTTTGGTACTCTGCTTCGTTGTTGGATGCTTTGAGCCTAGAATGATTGCCTGCCCGAGCATCGAACTGTCTAGGGTGATAAGGACCACGCCTGCTTCCGAGCCCTTGTAGTTGGATGCGTCGTTGACGTGCAAATGCCAGAAGTCTCCATTAGGTGAAGCAGGCTTGGCTATGGCGTGCTCTATTGCCTTTGGGGCATTATTAGGGCGCTCTGTTGCATCGCCTAGGCCAGGCGTGAATTCTGCTATGAAGTCCATCAAGGCTTGGGCATTTATAGCCGTATGAGGTAAAAAAACTAAGCCGTATTGGCCAAGTTCCAACGCCCATTTCATTACTCGTTGAGAAACATCTAGACCATGTAGGATTGATTGTAGAGGATACTGAGTCATGACGATATATGTATGAGCTTGAAAATATGGTATGTGCTTCCGAGCCACAAGAACTAGCACCATAATTAATTTCTTGATCTTCAGATATCTAGTTTTCGCATCGAGAAGAGCTTTAGAGTGTAGAATATCGGCAGTTGGGCTCCTAACTCTTCTCGCATGATGGCAGAGCTCACAGTTACTTTCGAGACCGCCAAGCAGATGTTGTGTTTGGCGTCGTCTTCAGGTTTCCATCACGTCTCATCTGCTGGTGTGTTAATTTGGACACCATATTCTTGATTCGTCTACTGTAATTGCTATTTGGTAACTCTGTCGTCCTTTTAGACCTCGGTAGCCTCTACGAGGGTAAATGATTTATTTTTTTCTTCCTTCAGTACTTGCATAATGCATTGTCGAGATGTGGCCTGGTCAGACTTGATTACTTCATTTCCTCATTTCGGGATGCGAAATCAGATTTCTTCATACTTGACAGTGGTTAGTGGCTAGCTTTATCAGCCAAGGTCGCCCTACAATCTCATTGTAGGGAGACAGGTCGGCTTGCTATTGTGAACATCTGCTTTGAGACAACTGGCGGTGTTCTCACATTAAGTGTCATATTGCCAATGACAGTCGAGGTGTGTCCGTTGAATCTGATGAGTACCTTCGCTCGACTTATGATTATGCTTTCCAGGCCCATCTTCTTAATTATTGAGAGCTGAAGTAGGTTGACTCTACTTCCATTGTCAACCATCATTATGTCGATTATAGTGAGGGCTAGTTGGACAGATACTACTAGTGCCTCGTCATGTGGGAAGTCGACGCCTTCGGCATCCTGCTCGGTGAAGCCAACGATGGGTCCAGGTTGGGTGTTGATTGCCTGGACCTGTGAGACTAAGGATGGGCAAAATACCCATAGGTTTGGGTAAACGTGGTTACCCGCCCATTTAAAGTTCACAGTTACGGTTATGGGTAATCATTTAGACGAACAAACGATTATGGGTATAACCGTTTATCTGTGAAATTTAAATAGGCGGTTACAGGTATACCGCTGATATAACGGGTATCCATCGGTTATAGGTATTACCCGCGGTTATAACGGGTATCCATTTACTCATTTAATTTAATATATGTAAAATTAAAAAAAAAAAAATTAATAACCCTAAATTTTCAATCTTTCCGCCAGACTCAAAGTCTCAAACGCCCCGTCCCCCGCTCATCTCTCCCTCCTCGCTGCCCTCTCGCTCATCTTTCTCTCCTCATCGCCCTCTCTCTCGTCTTCGCCCTCTGTTTATGGATATTGATGAATGGTGATATTAACTCAATTGATTTAGTACTCCGCTTTTGTTTTCTTTTGTTTTTTTGTTTTTTATTTTTTTTTGTTTTTCTGATAACTGAGTGTACAATGTAAACCTTCTGTGATCACTTACCTCTGTTGGATTCATGCTAATTGGTGTCGGTGTTCCTAAATCGGATACTAATTCAATTTATACATTTATTTTGTATGCCTCTTTTGGTGACAACGAGTCGATGAGACTTTATGATTGAACGTGCTAAAGTAATAGTGTTCGAAAGTGTTTAGTTTCAGAATATTTTGGAGCTTTGAATTAAAGACTTGATGGGGTGTAGCAGAAAAATATCGTTCGTAAACTATTATTTCAATTATTGGAATTGTATGAGGACTTAAATTATTAAAATAGGGAAATGCATGCTAAAATGTACCTATATTGATGTTTAATTGTCAGAAAACGAAAACTATGACAAGTTTTCTTTTGTAATTTTCAAGTTGTTAAAAAAAACATGTAGACGAGTGAAAAATGGGTAAATTGGTAAAAAAAGGATAAACAGGTTCAAACACAGGTAAACGGGTAAACGGTTATGGTTAAATGGGTAAACGGTTATGGTTAAATGGGTACACAGTTATGGGTATGGTTAACCGTTTAGAAACGGTTATGGGTATGGGTTTAACCGTTTATGCTATTACCTAACGGGTAAACGGTTATGCGGGTATGAACATAAACGGTTATGGGTAAATAATCGCGGTTACCCACCCATCATAATCGTTGCCCATCCCTATGTGAGACTAGTAAAGCTTGCTAGATCTTTCTCTTCTTGGAGTTGTTAATGGCCTCCAAGTGCTTGGAATCAGCGAAAATGCCATTGATCCGGATTGTCTTAGTCGGAAGCTTTTTGTCGACATCTGTGTTCCTTCTAAGCTGCGCAGCTGGCTTGTCCAGGTATCTGTCGACATTGCCCTATTTCATTAGTTTCTCTAGGTAGTTCCTCCAAGTGCAACAGTAGTCGGCTGTGTGACTGGGATCTCGATGGAATGCGTAGTACTTGGTATGGTCCATCTTGGTGGTATCTCTCTTTTGATTACTTCAGCAGCTTAAACCATGTTCACTCTTGATGTCACGGAGGATTTGGTGGATCGGGATCGAGAACTTTGAGTAATTATTAAGTGTCCGACCTCTTTTAGTCGAAGATCAGTCCTTGTGCTTGGCCTCCTGCCTACTTTTGTTGTTGTACTACTTCCCGTCCTCTTTCTTTTGAGTTGCTGTCATTTTTCTTCAATGCTGCTCAGGGTGTTTTGTTTGCTCGTTGAGCCTCGTCCTAAGTGCATGTTTATTTACCAGAGTGAAAGAGTCTGCCAGAATTAGATCTTCTTTCATAATCAGTTCTCCAAACAGTAGGTGGTCTGTTGGGAGTCCTTTTTGGAAAGCTGCACTAGCTATCGAGTTGTCGCATCCAACTATCTTTGCCTTCTTCGCTTTGAACCTCTTCATATAGTCGCGAAGCGACTCCTTTGGGTTATTCTTAACGTTGAACAAATGGTCGGACTTCTTCTTGATCCAGCGGTAGAATGAATGCTCCTTGGTGAAAACCAAAGAAATCTCATCGAAATTCCAGATGGATTGTGGCAGCAGGGTGTAGAACCAATCTTGCTCCTCGCCTTGTAAAGTGGTGGCGAATATTTTGCACATGAGAGCGTCGTTGTTCCGATAGAGGATCATTGTGCTTCGGTAGTGCTTTAGGTGTCTCTCCGGGTCTTCATCCTTTTTGAAGGATTTGAAATACGACATGCTGAACTTACGTAAAGGCTCTGCCTGCTCGACCTCGTCTGTGAAGGGTGACCTTTTTATGTTGGTCATGTCATGTCGTAGTGTCTAGTCAGTGACCTTGTTGCGTTGGAAATCGCGCAATCGCTCGGTTCGGTGCATCTTAACTTCTTCCTGAATTTTCCTTTGTTGGGGGTAACGGAGCTCTTGGCTACCCCCGATCTTGACCTGTTGGTCTAAGCTGTCCTTCCATGTGTTCGGCTCGTTTATGTCGTGGCTGCGGTGTATGTGGTACGTTCCTAGCATGTAAGAAAATTTCTCGCAGGCTACCGGTTAAACTTGAGCCGGATTGAGTGACTGCTTCTCTCCGTCTGTCGTGCTGCATACTCCGATGTGAAGTGGAGCATGCTCCTTGTAGGCCTAGCCACAAATGAACACTTTGCCTGGAAGGTTGCTCATGTCGATTATCGAGGTGTGGCCTCAACAGGGAGTGTATGCACGTCCGTGGGTTTAATTGAGAGTGCATGCTCCTTCGCGCGCTAAGACGAGAGTATACGCTATCTCGGGGGCCCAGTCAGGAGTATACACTGCTCGAACGCTCGGTTTGTGGTTGGTTGAGGGGCTGTTTGCTGGGATGTTGCTAGAGAGGTTCGCCGTCTGCCCTTGTCCTACTTCAAGACATCTCGTATGGGGCACACTGCATCTAGGTACACTGCAAGAGCTAATTCATTAGGTCGTGTGCTGCGCGAGGGTATTTGTCAATTTTATGACTTATCGAGATAAGTGTTGTTCACCATTTGGGTAGGAAGAGCTTGGACGGTATGTGTCTCATTGTGTAATGAGTTCCGGGCGCAAAATTTGAATTAGGAAATGTTAAATCTGTGGAGAAATTGAGTGAAAATAACCCCGGTTCAATCGTTGGTCTAGAAATATAAAGCCGGGACAGTTGAACTGGTCTTGGACCAGTTTGGGTTGCTAGGAAGGCCACGGAAGTGGGCTGGACCATAAGTTGGACCACGAGAGCAGGTCGGGTAACAGGAGCCGGCGGACCACTGGTGTTGACTGGGCTGCAGGAGCTTACGTTGCACCTCGGTCTTGCAGGTCTTAGGCTCGACTTTGGAGCGTATTTGGCTCGAGCTGGCCCTGGGTCCACGAGTGCTGGGTTCCTCCAATTATTGCAGCTTCCTGGGTGTCAACTACCATTAAAGCGTCGCGGGCATGTTGGATGTGGGCTGCTTCATGCTGCGCTAGCTACCTTGTGGCACGGGTCTGGGTCTGCTGTTGCGATGGCCTGTTCATCGTGGACAGTCGGCTCATCAAGGGCTGCTATGGTGGTTGTTGCTACGGTGGTCGCTACCGTGGTGGTTGCCACTGTGGTGCCCCGTGAGGGTGGTGCCGTTCCACTAGTCGTCGTGTTAAGCCTCGTAGATCATCGCGATGAGGCTATGCCTCGATCTTCTTCGTTTGGTCCAAATCCTTGAATGTAGGAAGTTCCGTTCGTTGTGGTTTTTGAATTTCTAGTCATTGTACTTTTCTTTTACGTCTATTCAAAGAACTTTATAAAAAAATTATAAAGTCTCTCAAAGTACTTTTCTAGTCATTGAATGCGAGAGTCTTCTTCGAGCGTGTGAATCAAGACTCTCAATGAAAACACCAATCTCTGATGCCAAAGTTAGAATTCTAAAAAGAATATGTTTAGGAGTTTATGGGTAGCAAATGGCTTAGCTTTTTAGTGGGAGAATATGGCTATTTATAGGGGAGTGGCATGCCATATTGGGAGATCTAAAAATAATATCTTGCAATTAACTTGACAATTAATCCTAAATTAAATAGGAAAATTGGGATTTACCTTTTGAATAAGGATTTGATGAGGAGTGATGAGAGGGATTTGAATAAATACCATTTTGATCACATTTGACTCTTCCTTGATTGAGCCGTATTGTCCGTTGCATGCGCGTGGGAATCCTGGTGTGCCTCAAGGGTGATTTTGTCCTTTTAACACAAAAGTCTATGTGTCATCTCCATAATTTTCTTGATTATTTCTTGCTCCACAATAATGTACTAACGTAGATACGCATTTTTTGTACAAAGTACGGCTAACAAAAAAACTACTATAAAACGACCGAATTTCGAAAAACAAACGGCATATACAGGTTCAGCACGTCGAGAACCCTAAAAAGAGACCACCACGCATCGCCACAAGGTGGCTGTGCAGGCTGCCACGCACCACACGCGCTGACCACCACATGCACCCACGAGTACAACCATACTCGTCTTCCTCGTGAAGCCTGAAAATTTGCAGGTTGTATGGCTGACTTTCAGAGCTCCAAACGAGCTTAAATCTTAACCATAACCAAAAATTTATATATGGATGTGAAGCTGGGAGTGAGGGGAATCGGTATATATCTAACGAGACCAACTCGTGGTCGAAAATGGCAAAAAATATCGTCTAAAAGTGACCAAATGGTCACGGATTTCGTCAGAATCTGGGGAACTTTTTCTCCCAGTCATGTTTTTGTATCAAACTTCACCAAATCAGACATCCTGCATCTTAACATTACTTCTAAATCATGAAGGAGGAATGGCAAAGGTGACCCGAGGCTTACCTTAGTTGAAACACGAGAACCTTTCGGGAAAATGGCATAGTGTGCATAAACGGTGAGAGAACAGACGAGAGAAAGAGAGATGGTGAGTTAGGTACCTTGGAGAGTCTTTCCTATAAAGTTTAAATAATGCTTCAGACTGGATTTTCCTTAACCTGCCACTGTTCTTTTCGTCCCAGGTAATGCCTCTGGCTACCTTTCCTCTCGAATGAGCGGTCAGGCCACTCAACAAGTATTGGGATCTGGTGCAAGCAACCGTCCAAGCATTCGTACGAATCTCTCGGTCAACACCTTGGTCTTCACTTTTATTGCTGACGCGTAGCACACTCTTGCTGGCGCCTAATTGCCTTTGATCATTCATACCCTTGTAGGAATCGAGAACTTCATCATTAGCATCATTTGATTAATCATCACCTCCATCTCGATGAGAAACGGTTGTCCAAAGTTAACATTATAAGTTGAAGGGCAGTCCAGAATTGTGAACCTGGTTGTTAAGCTAGCTCTTTTAGGATGACCCTAGATTGACAACATAAGGTTGTTTTCTCCGATTGGGTGTACTAGAATGTCCTTGAACGATATAAGGGGTTTTATGTTTTCGCACAAGAGATCCCTGTTGACCTCTAGCTGATCGAATGTCGAGAAGAAGATGACATTTACAGAGTTACCATTGTCAACAAAGACTTGCGTAACCTCACAGTTGGCTATCTTTGCCGAGATGAGCAGGGGGTCATCATGAGGTTGTAGAAATCCAAATCCATCCTCTTCATTAAACATGACAGGCTATTTTGACAATCTTTTCAGCTTCGAGGGTTGGCTTACCTCTCCGGCTAAGTAGAAATGCGAAGCTGCTTAGCACGACACCCGAGCATAAGCCTTCTTATCTCGGTTAGAATTCCCTACTAGTGAAGATCATCCGGACAAAGTCTAGATCACCTTCCTTCTTACCGAATCAGAATTTGCAGTGGCACCCGACGCAGAAGGAATGCTTGGGTCTGGCCGAGGAACTATTGGCTACGTATTTTGTAAGTCGCCACCGAACGAGCGCTTATATCTCGTCCTTAAGATCTATGCAGTTGTCGACAACGTGGTCGTGGTCTCTTTGATAAAGACAATACTTTTGGTATCATCTCTCCGCCTGTGAAAATTGTTTTCACCCTTCGAGTGGTAGGGAGCTAACGCTCCGCAAAAGGGAACATCTCTCTCTAAGATGTATTCATGAGGGTATAGGACTTGTACCTGTCATATCGCTCTGAGTGACTCTGTGTTGAACTGGTAATTCTCACACTTTTTTTTCTTTTTTGGCGAGCAGTCATACACAACTTCCTAATTAGCTTTAGGTGACATGCTTGGCCTATTAATCCTTGTTGTTGTGGCAATTATCTATATCCTTGTTTTGTTAATCCTTGTCTTGTTAAGTTGCTCAGCTCAGCTCAGGAGTAATTGACACGGAGCAAATTCTCGAAAGTCTTGGGGGGATTCCAAGTCAGATAGAAGTAGAAATCGCTGCCAGCAAATCCCCCATGAGGGCATTATTTCATCGCCTCATCACATCCTTTGCATCTAGTGTACTTTTTGAATCTGGATATATAATCTCTCGTTTCACTACTATAAAAGTGGCTTATTGTGTCGGTGGTTGGTGTCAGTTTTATATAATATACTGGCGGATAAGACATTTCCGACACCTTCTTTACA
The DNA here is from genome assembly GCA_036320875.1 of Cotoneaster glaucophyllus. Classification (NCBI taxonomy): domain Eukaryota; kingdom Viridiplantae; phylum Streptophyta; class Magnoliopsida; order Rosales; family Rosaceae; genus Cotoneaster; species Cotoneaster glaucophyllus. Next base: position 11,952,078 of record CM070058.1, on the reverse strand, counting down.
TGGTGTCGGAATTAATGTCGGCTATAACCGACAAAAACTGTTTATGTCGCTTATAACTGACATAGATTTTAATCTTTTTAAATGGTGGATTCTTATAAAAAGAAAATTGTGTCGCTTTCAACCGATATAAAGTTAGTGTCGATTTAAAAAAGGATCGTGTAGCTTCTAACCGACAATAACAATTATTTTTAAATATTTTAAAACCTGGTGTCGGTTGTAGCCGACACTAATAACATTTTTAAATATTTTAAACCCGGTGTCGTTTTGTTATCTACCACAGAAATTCATATATACTTAAGTTAAAAAAAAAAAATTAAAAAGGCAGGTCACTAAACTTTTGCAAAATTTCAAAATGTTTGAATTTGAAATTTTCACACCACTCGAGTAGACTCCCGCACAAAATTCTAAATAAAAAGAAAGAGAACACATCCCCTTCAACAAAGCAGCTCCTTCTTTGCTCCACAACAGCAGCAGCAGCAATCGCCATTTCAAATTCAACAGCCCTTTCAGCAAAGCAGTTCCTTCTTCTCCCAACCACCGCATCAACAGCAGCAGCAGACGCCGCTGTTTCAACAGCCGCAATTCCAACAGCAGCAACAACAACAACTGCATCAACAACAATTGTATTTTGCATCAAAACGTCTGCCTTTCTCCCTTCTCTTTCAACACTGCAGTGACGAACATGTCGTCTCCACGGCTTCCCTTTTAGGGGCTACTCCTCGAGCCTTTTAGTTTCTATCTTCGCAAGACGGTTCAAGCGGCGATCGATCCAAACTATTTTTCTCATCTTCCTCCCTCCCTTGGTTTCATGGTTTCACATCAAACACGAATCTAACCCATTTTTTGTTCCTCCCTGCAATCAATTACGTGGTTGTTAGAAAAATTTAATTCATAGGTTATAAGGGAGTTTGGAAAATACGAAAAAAAAATTTGGGTTTATGGGCATTTTTGTTGGGTGAAGAAAAGAAGTAGGGATTAGGGATGGGTAGGACGGGGGTCAAGATCGGGTTTTGGGGTGTTTAATGAGTTGGCTTGATTGATTTTCTGCTTGAGACCAACAAATATACTTGTTTTGAAATCTAAGATGCAGAAGGCGAGGGGAAGGTGACACAGAGAAGCAAAATAGGATGCAAGCAATGTCGATTTACTAGAAACGGTGAAGAGAAAAAGGTGAGCATTGAGAGAGGGTAAAGAAGATGATAAAAAGAAAGGGAAGCTCTATAAAGAGAAAAAAAAATTAAAAAAAAACAACCAATTATTAGGTGGTGTCGCTTTATAGTGGTTATTTTATTTCTCCAATTATTGGATGGTGTCGGTACTTAATCTGACGTAAGCCTCGATGTCATTTTTAATTGACGTTACTATCTTTTTTATTTTATTTTATATTGCTTTCCTTCTTTGTGGTGGATTAAGGGGACTAACCAACATCAAAAGCCTTTTCATGACGCTAGCAATGATGTCGGTTATGTTATCTGACATTGCACGAGTTTATGTCGGATTTTTACCAAATATTCGACAGAAATTATGTTTTCTTGTCGGTTTTGGACCGCCAAATATAGGTAATTTTGTAGTAGTGTTTCATTCGGACTTCGTTTCACGCAGGCAAAACCAATCGATGTGTATTGCCTCTTAAAGATGATCACACAGGTGTCTAGTAAAACGTACCTCAATCCCAAGAATAAAATATGGACACTGGGGCTATTTGCTTGAACCAATCCTAAGCAGCTCTATTGAGGGTAATCGGAAATAGCTTACATTTGGTGGCATGGTTGTCTTCTCAACCCTTGACAGACGGTTATACGAATCAGTATGCCCCTCGTAGCTTTCCATCTTGAGCGCTTCAATGTCCCCGCTTGTCGGCTTGTCAAGTAGCTCCTCGGAGAATGGCAGTAGCACCTCCTCTGAATAATCAGGGTTCTTTAGTTTGGACGATTACTTAATGTTTCCAAGCTGATACCACAGTTTTTTTTTTATTTCCTAACCCATAACTTCTCTTAAGGTGCTTCTCAGGTGATGGGGATTGACCAGAGTTCCCATCGAGCCTTTCAGTGCTTGCTCGACAGCTGTCGTCCCTTTGTCTCGAGTGTCCTCCCCTACTCAGAGCTTCTTGTTGATGACTTCACGGGCATCTTTATCTCCGCTCCCGACATCCCAAGGAGAACACGAGCCTTTTACTTGGATGTCCTGTCAATCTTCTTGTTCGTCTAGTTGATTTGTATTAGGAGGTCGTCATACTTTTCCTGGAACAGGGTATTTTGGACATGGAGAAGGTTCCCCACCTCATTCATCTCTCCATTTTCTCTTCCAAGTTGGCGAGTCAAGCCCCCTCTTCTCGTCTTCTTCTTCGAAGTGTCGTCTTAGGCCTTGCAAAATATAGGATCATCCATCGTGTAGTCACTGCATATCATCCTCAGACATCTGGGTAACTCTTTTTTTGTCTCGGTCGGCTCGAGTGGTCAGGGCGACCTTCTATGAACCCTTAGGCCTTGCACTCCTAGGTCTTTCCTTGAGCCTGCGCCATTGGGTGGGCCAGTGGTCCTGAATTTCCTCTAAGGTACAATTTTTCCGCATTTCAATATTCCAAGAGCTATTATCAGTGATGTAGGTAAGCACTTCTTGAATAAACCTTTTGATGCACTCCTTGCAAAATATGGGATCACCCATCATGCAGCCACTGCATATCATACTTAGACATCTAGGCAAGTTGAAGTCTCCAACAGAGATAGAAAACGTATCCTAGAGAATACAGTCAGCTCCACTCGCAAGGACTAGAGCTTGAAATTAAACGACGCTCTACGGGCGTACAAAACAACATAGAAAACTCTGATTGGGTTGTCTCTCTTACGGCTCGTCTATGGTAAAAAGTGTCATCTACCTATAGAGCTAGAGCATAAGGTACATTGGGCTATCGAACAACTAAATTTTGCATATTTTTATGCGGGTGATAAGCGGAAATTGCAATTCAACGAGCTAGAGGAACTTTGTAATGAGGTATATGAAAGTGAGAAGCTCTACAAGGAGAAAACTAAGGCGATTCATGACAATCAAATTCAGACAAGAGTTTAAACCAGGGCATAAAGTTTTGTTGTTTAATTCAAGGCTGAAGTTGTTTCCAAGGAAGTTGAAGTCCCATTGGAACGAGCAATACCAGGTTACTAATTATCGAAAACATTTTGCTTTCGATAATTCTAGTTTAAAATTTTGTATTTGTAACTTTATATTTTATTTTACTTTTTGTAAAAATTGTTAGTTATGAAAATTCTTGTTTGCCTAAAGAGTGTTATTAATTTGAAAAAGCATTTGTTTTGTTGGGTAAAATTCTTATCTTTTCAAAGAAAATTTTTTCTTGCAGAAACTTCTATTGCGAAAAAACTAAGTTGATGAAAACAGGCTATTGACTGAAAAACTTTGGCTTTTGCAGGTTGCAATCAAGACAAACAACGCGGCCCTATATGTAAGACATGCAAGGAAAATAAAGTAAAACTGGATACTGCATCCAGCAGCAGCAAGTCATTCATTCACATTAACCAAGCAGTTCTAAGGCTTTCATATTGCAGAAAATGTAAGCAGTTCAAAGCAATCGAATTTCAAGCAGAGGACACTCAAAAAAGACAAGCAGATATGGGGTCCTAGCCTATCATTGAACTGCTAAGTCTCTAAGGTCATTCCTAATCTTGTTTATCTAGTAATTAACTCCTATGCATGTTTCTAAGCACAGTCATAGCAAGCAGCAGTTATAAAGTGGGTTTTTAGAAAGCATTCCAGGACAATTCTGATGAAGCTTCTACATTTGGACCGACTCACTAATCAATCACTTCATTGTAAAGTTTTTTGTGTTCTTGTTTAAAAATTCATGTTCAATACCTAGACATCCGGAAACAACCAATTACAATCAAAGGGAGAAGGAAAGTTAGAATATAATCGTGAGTGATCAAATATAAAAGGACTCACTTAGCTTTCGTCAAATCAGTGATCCTCTACAAAACTGGAAGGACCATCTGACATGACCAGAGGGATTGTGAGTTTAAATGTAAGCGACCAGGGAGCTCTTTCTTTCCAACGGCTATCAAAATTTTCTCCGTTGACCACTTCGAAATTACCCAGTTGACCCAATTGGCCCAAATTTGATTTAAAAATTGGACAAACACACACATCATATGATTATTACATAAATATTCATGAACACTTATTTTCCAATTTTAGCGTTTTATATCATCACCATGCACCTCTTTATGTACATTTTCTCTTATATTTTTATAAATAAGAGGTGCACGATAACATTTTTAAACTATTAATAACATCTCTTAAGAAAAAATCTCTAAAATCTTTCAAAAAAATTCTTTGAAAAGCAGTGAAGTCATTAATTTTTTATTTATTTATTTATTTATAAGAAGATTGATTGATTCTTAAATATTCTTAAATATTAATGAGATTTTTAATGATAGGGAATGAAGAACAAAGCAAAACATAATGGAAATGGGAAAGAAAATTGAAAGAATTGGAAATGTTGGACCCCGCTTAGCGAAAAAAGACTTTGTTGTTGTTGTTGTTGTTGTTGGAAATGTTCGACCCCAAATTACATGCAAGGCGTTTTAGCACGTAGAGGCCCTCTCAACACTGAATTGTTTTAGTATATATCAAAATTCGCATCTGATCAAGAGTCATTAGATTCCATTAAGTTAAATGATCTAACGACTCTCGTTCAAATGTATAACTTAAACATGTACTAGAGAAAGCCTCATCTCATCACCGGTTGCTCTCTCAATCACGTGCCCTTTTTTTTTTTTTTTGGTCGAACGATAGATTTGTTAGATTAGTCATCGACGGAGTTTGAACTCACGCCGTCATGCAATGGGCTCCTAGAATATGACGCCCTTGGAGCTTTGTATTTGATTGTATCGAAAGGCCCGATGAATAGGGATTTCCTTATTGAGTTAGGTAATTTCGGGACGAACAGGTCATTTATGATGAAGATGATGGATTCAATACTTTTACATCAGTATAATAACGTGCCCCATTAAATGTGTATATTAAAGCTTAATGGGCCCACATGATCTTGAGGGGAAAGGCAAAAACCAAACACGAAAGCAAAAGGTCCCGACTAGAACAAAACATGAAATACATGCTCTTCAACTCTCACAAACACAGCCCTACAACAACGCTTTGTTTTGTGTGAGTCTCAACTCTCTGCCTTAGAGATGCAGAAGATGATGCGGGCAACGATTGCTGCTTCTTCTTCTTCTTTGAAGGTTGGTTATGGCAGCAGAAGCAGCACCACCAGACTCGGACTCAGATGTATGCTGCCCTGTCTTCTTCATTCTTCTTCTGTTGTTGTTGTTTTCTTCAACAATTACGTGGCTTTGTTCCATTCTCGAGCTTCTAAATCGACCGAATCTAGAAACACCCAAAAACACCAGCTTGTGAAAATCACTAATGTTGAGGATGCTCTCAATGTGTTCGACGAAATGCTTCAGAGGCGTCCTCTGCCTTCTATTGTCGGTTTCACTAAGGTGTTGGGTCAACTTGCCAAGTTGAAACATTACTCGACAGTCATCTCGTTGAATAATAAAATGGATGTTTCGGGAATTTGTCCTGATGTTTATACTCTAAGTATTATCATTAACTGCTTTTGCCATTTGCACCAAATGGGGTTTGGTTTGTCAGTCTTGGGAAACTTCTTCAAATTGGGTTTTGAACCAAATATCACGACCTACACCACTCTAATCAACGGCTTTATTCTCCAGAATAGAGTGGCTGAGGCAGCAACACTTTTCAACAAAATAGTGGAGAGTGGTAATTGTAAGCCGAATGTTGTTACCTTCGGTGCCCTAGTAAAGGGCCTTTGCACGAAAGGTAACAACACTGCAGCAATCCGGTTGCTTAAGAAGATGGCAGAAAGAGGTTGCCAGCCTAACGTAGTTGTCTATTGCGCGATCATCGACAGTCTTTGCAAAGATACTCTAGTTGCCGATGCACTGAACCTCTTCTCAGAAATGACGAGTAAGGGTATTGCCCCAAATGTCATGACCTATACCTCTTTGATTCATGGAGTTTGCAAATTACAGGATTGGAAAGAAGCTACAAGATTGTTGAATGAAATGGTGAGTAAACATATCTTTCCAAATGTGTACACCTTTAATGTCTTGGTTGATAGATTTTGTAAAGAGGGGATGGTCCAAGAAGCAAGGAGCGTGGTCAAAATGATGATTCAACGAGATATCGTACCTGATACGATTACTTACAGTTCGCTTATGGATGGGTATTGTTTGCGAGGAGAAATGGACAAGGCAAAAAAGGTTTTTAAGGTAATGCTTAGCCAGGCCTACATGGTTGATGCTCAATGTTATAACATATTGATAAATGGCTATTGTAAGCGTAAAAGGGTAGATGATGCCCGAATCCTTTTTCTGGAAATGTCTCATAAGGGAATTGTTCCAAATACGGTTACTTATAGCACTCTTATTGATGGGTTTTGCAAGATGGGAAGAATACAAGATGCACATAACTTCTTCTCTCAAATGCAAGCTTTAGGCCAACTTCCAAATATTCAAACTTATTCTATTTTACTGGATGGCCTTTGTAAAAACAAACAATTTCCCAAGGCAGTTGAACTGTTGGAAGAGATGGAGAGAAGGAAGTTGGATTTTGGTATTGTAACTTACACTATTCTTATTCAAGGTTTGTGCAGAGCTGAAAAAGTTGAATATGCATGGGATCTCTTTCGTAGTTTATCCTCAAAAGGAATTCAACCTGATGTTAGGACATATACCATAATGATCAGTGGATTTTGTAAGGGGGGGCTAACATGTGAAGCAGAAAACTTGCTTAGAAAAATGGAAGAGAAGGGTTGTTCTCCAGATGGTTGCACGTACAACACAATTATCGTTGGGTTATTCAATAACAACGAGACATCAAGGGCAGTGAGGCTGATTCAAGAAATGGTGGAGAGGGGTTTTTCTGCAGATGCATCAACTATGGAGTTGGTCATTAATTTATTGTCTAAAGATAAAGTAGATCCCGCTTTGTTGGCATTTATAGAAAGACCAGGGTGAAATTGATTTGCATCTTTGCATTTTGACAACTTTTGGTGCATCCTTCCCTTGAATGCTTAATTAGAGGGAGTTGTTCCACTGCCGAGTCCAGTTCAGGTAGCCATTTGGTCAGCATCGCCTTGTGATGTATGATATGTGTTAATTTAATCAATCAAGTGGTAGAGCAAATTTTATGTTACTCTTTTAAGATGATGAAATATGTTGGAGAAGCAGAGTATCTAGACTGATATGAAATTCGTAGACATATTTATGGCTTGTTTAACTTCTTTGCTTTTTGGTGATAATTCTGTTAATGACATTATCTATTAATACTTTTGAAAGCATAAGAGTCTGATGGAAGAAGCAATGGAGGAAATGATAGTTACCGGCGGAGGACTCTATCAATTTTTTAAAATTCTGCACTTTCTCTAACACCAGATACAGTATACACATCCGAGCAAATGATGCATCCGAATTCCATCACGGAAGGAACAGTCTGTAGCCGATCAAACGGCGTGTCACATAATTCTATCTGCACTATAAATGTTGAAAGAAGAGAAGGCCATCTCTCAGTATATAAAAGCCAGTTTACATATTTTTAAGCATTCTGGCAAGGAAGAGTATTCTGAAGCTTCTTTTCAGACGTATAATTGTAGTGACCTGGGAATGGGATACACATATATCATCATTCTACGTATATCAAACAAACAGAAAAAAAAACAACTAATTAATCACATTATCAACTGATAATTGCTCAAAAGTGGACCAAAATCATATGACTTTGTGTTATTATGGTCTGGCTAATGAACTGGACCAAAATCATGTTATAAATCCTTTGGCTTAATAATGGGTTGTTAAATGACCATTATTCAAGAGGGATAGCAATATAACCATTCCCATTTTTATGTTTTTGGATCAGTTTTGCTCTTTCTTAATTTTTTGTTTTTTTTCATATTTTTCTATTTTGTTATATGGAGAACTAATCTCCATAGCCAAGGCTAGGGGGGGGGAACCTTTATTACAATTATGTAGTTGTATTATTTCGATTCTATTTCAGAGTTTTAATGTCAAATTTTCCGTTGTGGATGTCAATGGAATTTCTGCTATATTCTATTTTTGGATTGATGAATGTTGGTTATGATTCATAGGTTTAATCATGTTTTTCCTACTGTTTTGTTTCACATTCATGCTTTTAATGGATTGAATAAATTAGTAGGGTTTAATCATGTTTTTCCTACAGTTTTGTCTCTCAATGACCTCAAACGTGTAACATTTTACTACGTAAGCAACTTAAATATTCAGGAAACGAGAGGCGCAGTGCGCTCAATCGCTTTACGCCTTCTCTCTTTCCCTCGACTCTCTACATAATAAAAGCTCTGTTTGTTGTACCGTCAGCCCAAATTCCCCGAGCCGTCGAGCAAAAATGGCCCTCGTCGGCGTGCTTGCTCTTCAGGGCTCTTTCAACGAACACATAGCAGGCACTCCATTTTTTCCGCCCCCCCCCCCCCTCTCACAGCATATGCATTCGATGTATGTTTTTGCTGACTGTTTGTGTGTGTGTTGTAGCTCTGAGAAGGCTTGGGGTGAGGGGCGTGGAGATAAGGAAGCCGGAGCAGCTTGAATCTTTGGCCTCCCTTATAATCCCTGGAGGCGAGAGAACCACCATGGCTATGCTCGCTGAGTACCACAACCTGCTGTCTCTCTCTCTCTCTCTCTCTCTCTCTCTACGCTTCTGGGATTGTGTTGATTTATTTAGTACTTATATGTATGTTAATTCTTGGGTTAATGTGTAAATGACTGATATAGAACTTCAATTTCCAGTAAAAAGTTGTATAGTTTTGATTTGTAAGTGATTAAATTTGTAATTTTTAAGAGAAACAAATGGTAATGGGTTTTGTTATACTAGTAGTTGTGGGTTAGGAGAGCTATTAACCAAGCATGACAATTTTGGTTTGCCTTTTGTACTAAAACTCCAACAGAGGGGATAAAAAAAGGAGGAGAAAATAGCAAATTACTTGGTTAAATGTAACCACCACCTTTTGTTTCTTATTTGCACAAAAGGAATTTGGCTAAATATTTGTGTATTGTCTGATTGTTTGTATACTCTAATATGTTTCTGGCTTACCAGATGGTTAGGAATTCGGACATTTTCTTCGTTTTCATATTTGGTTATTATTTATGTATGTATTTTGTTCACAGTTTCCTGCTTTGCGCGAGTTTGTTAAAATGGGGAAACCTGTTTGGGGGACCTGTGCAGGGCTTATTTTCTTGGCAAACAAAGCCACAGGTTCATTTCCTTATTTCTTTTCTGCTATGAATCTTGGAATTTTATTTTGCTTCTTCAATACAAATGAAAGTTACCAAAAGTTTAACTTTATAATTGCGATGAGTGGCATGTTTTTTCAGGACAGAAAATAGGAGGACAGGAACTTGTTGGCGGCCTAGATTGCACTGTTCACAGAAACTTCTTTGGCAGTCAGGTTATGCTCTTACTTATGTTGATGAAAAATTGGATAAAATAAATTTGAGTATAATAGTAGGGATGAAATTAGCAATTTTTAATGAATTTAAGGACTTATTTTACCGAAAAAATAATTCAGCGACCTAATTTTCATTAAGGTGATAGTTCAAGGACTAAATCGGCACTTCATCCTATTTAAAATACACTTCCAAACACACCCTTGTACTCTCATGCTCACTTCAAATTCTCACTAAGGCTTGCATATTATCTTCTTAATTTTTTTTTTCATATTAAAATAATGCTAGTACTACAATATTCCAACTTAAAACAGAATATTTCTTTACTTTTTCTCTAAATTTTCTTTAATAATCTGCATTATTTCTTTACTTCTTCATGATTGAATTGAAGAAATACTATTTTCTTCTTTATAAGCCTTCAAGAAGTATATGCTAACGCTATAGGACCGAATTGATAAGTTTTTGAACTACCATTTGATGTCGTAAATGATGCGAACATGCCCCATCAATTATTTAATTTACCAAATCGACGTTGGTTGTGTGCAACATTTGTGGCATTATAACCAGAACTTTTTTAGAGTAGCATCATTGGTGCATCATATGCAGGATCGAGTAGACTCTATCTGAAGCAACATGGGATTTTGATTTCATTATTTCAAGGGCGAGCATTTTCCATCAGACTCAATAACAAGGGTGGTTTATTCCCGAGTGGACTCTGTTGTGGAGGATTAACGCACCGAATCGCTGACTTAGAGATGCTGATGATGATGCGGGCAACGATTGCTGCTTCTTCTTCTTCTTTGAAGGTTGGTTATGGCAGCAGAAGCAGCACCACCAGACTCAGACTCAGAGGTATGCTGCCTTGTCTTCTTCATTCTTCTTCTGTTGTTGTTGTTTTCTTCAACAATTACTTGGCTTTGTTTCATTCTCGAGCTTCTAAATCGACCGAATCTAGAAACACCCAACAACACCAGCGTGTGAAAATCACTAATGTTGAGGATGCTCTCAATATGTTCGACGAAATGCTTCAAAGGCGTCCCCTGCCTTCCGTTGTCCCTTTCAACCAAATCTTGACTCAACTTGCCAAGTTGAAACATTATTCGGCAGTCATCTCCTTGAATAATAAAATGAGTGTGTCGGGGATTCTACCTGATATTTATACTCTGAGTATTATCATTAACTGCTTTTGCCATTTGCACCAAATGGGGTTTGGTTTGTCAGTCTTGGGAAAGTTCTTCAAATTGGGTTTTGAACCAAGTGTCACGACCTGCAACACTCTAATCAACGGCTTTCTTCTTCAAAATAGAGAGGCCGAGGCAGCAGCACTTTTCAACAAAATGATGGAGAGTGGTAATTGTAAGCCGGATGTGGTTACTTTCGCTATTCTAATAAAGGGCCTTTGCGCGAAAGGTAACAACACTGCAGCGGTCCAATTGCTTAAGAAGATGGAAGAAGGGGCTTGCAAGCCTGACATAGTTATTTATAACATGATTATCAACAGTCTTTGCAAAGATACTCTAGTTGCCGATGGACTGAACCTCTTCTCAGAAATGAAGAGTAAGGGTATTGCCCCAGATGTCATAACCTATAACTCTTTGATTCATGGAGTTTGCAAATTACAGGATTGGAAAGAAGTTACAAGATTGTTGAATGAAATGGTGAGTAAACATATCTTTCCAGATGTGTACACCTTTAATGTCTTGGTTGACACATTTTGTAAGGAGGGGATGGTCCAGGAAGCAAGGAGCATAGTCGAAATGATGACGCACAGAGATATCAAACCTGATACTATTATGTACAACACGCTTATAGATGGTTACTGTTTGCGAGGAGAAATGGACGAGGCGAAAAAGGTTTTTGACGTAATGCTTAGCAAAGGGTGCATGGTTGATGCTCATAGTTATAACATATTGATAAATGGCTATTGTAAGCTTAAAAGGATAGATGATGCCCGGATGCTTTTTCTGGAAATGTCTCATAGGGGAATTGTTCCAAATATGGTTACTTATAACACTCTTATTGATGGGCTTTGCAAGATGGGAAGAATACAAGATGCACATAACTTGTTCTCTCAAATGCAAGCTTTAGGCCAACTTCCAAATGTTCAAACGTATAATATTTTACTGGATGGCCTTTGTAAAAACCAACAATTTCCCAAGGCAGTTGAATTGTTGGAAGAGATGGAGGGAAAGAAGTTGGATTTTGATATTGTAACTTACAATATTCTTATTCAAGGTTTGTGTAGAGCTGAAAAGGTTGAATATGCATGGGATCTCTTTCGTAGTTTGTCATCAAAAGGAATTCAACCTGATGTCTGGTCATATAATATAATGATTAGTGGATTTTGTAATGTGGGGCTAACATGTAAGGCAGAAAGCTTGCTAAGGGAAATGGACGAGAGAGGTCGTTCTCCAGATGGTTGCACGTACAACACAATTATCCGACGGTTTTTCAATAACAACAACACATCAAGGGCGGTGAGGCTTATTCAAGAAATGGTGGAGAGGGGTTTTTCTGCAGATGCATCAACTGCAGAGTTGATTGTTAATTTATTGTCTAAAGATGAAGTAGATCCTGCTTTGTTGGCATTTATAGAAAGTCCGCAATGAAACTGATTTGCATCTTTGCAGTTAGACAAGTTTCAGGGCTTCTTTCCCTTGAATGCTGCGTTGGAGGGTGTTGTTCCACTGCTGAGTCCCGTTCAGGTAACCAGTCATTCGTGTATCGCCTAGTGATGTATGATATGTGTTAGTAATTTAATCTATCAAGTGATAGAGCAAATTTTATGTCATACTTTTAAGATGATGATATCTTTAGCAATTCAAAATCTTTACAAAAGTAACAGAATCAACGAAATACAAACTTTCAATTGCTGCCTGTAACCACTCCTCAAGTAAAATACTCAAACAAACAGCCAATTAGAACACAACATCTCCCAAAAGTACAATGAGTGATCATATTACGTACATAAATTTATTGTAGCAAAGCTTGTATTGGTGTAGTATATAATTCTTTGCATGCATGAGGATCAAGAAAGAAGTTGGGATTACTCTTAACACACGTGCTTATGCGTGACGTAAATTGTTTAGCTAACAACGTATATAATCTGCTCTGATATATTGGACGAATAGGATGGACAACTGCTTGCTTCGAGAATTTCTCTCTTTCAAAAGAACCAAACGATCGTAAGAAGCCATTTAAATTACATGTAAAATTTGTTAGTTCGAAAGAAACCGACTCAACCTCGAGTTTTCCAAACTCCACTATTGAATAATGAGTTTATCGTACTTGGCCATAAAAAAGATTGAGTTTAAAATTAGAATTATTATGGGAATTGCTATTTTAACTTATCAACTTGCACTTTATTATTTTAAAGACTTATTTAGAAGTGCTTTTAAATAATTGAAAGCGTTTTTTGAAAGAAACAAAATGTTTATAGGTTCCAAAAACACTTCAATTGTGTTTTCACGATTCACTTGCGTTTTCACTAAAGATTGGTTTCAAAATTATTTTCACAAAAGTGCTTTTAGCCATCTTAAAAGCAGTCCCTAAATCATCAGTACAACATTTTTAAATTTCTCTTAAGAAACAATGTCTAACGTCTTTCAAAAAATTCGTGAAGCCAGTGAAATCATTAAGTGTTTTTCTTTATAAGAAGATTGATTGATTCTTAAATATTCTTAAAGAGAAATGAGATTTTTAATGATTGGAAATGAAGAACAAGCAAAAAATAATGCAACTGGGGAAGAAAATTGGAAGAATTGGAAATGTTCAGAGTGCACATGCCCTCTTAACACTGAATTTTTTATATCATACATCAAAAGTGCAAAAATAGATAATCACATTTTGAGAAGTTTAGTAATGAATTGTTGTGCTCTAATGCACCAAAGTTGATCTTCAGAAATTCGTCATACCTACTGTGAAAGGAATTTTGTTGCTTATAATTTGGCTTGTTTGGGTCCAAGGTTTTTTTAGCAAGCTCAACCTTCTCGTCTTTGCTTACTAGTTGCTTATAATTTGGGTTGTGAATTTTGGACGAAGATCTCAGAGCAATTCCGCCCCTAAAGACTTTGTGTCAGCACCCAGTGCATTTATCCACTCAAGTGAACAGTAATAGACCCCAGTAAACAGTAATAGGCCAAAGCATCTCTACTCCTAACAAAAAATAGGCTAGTCAATTTTATTAAAATATTATTAATTTTTATTATAAAATAATAATTTGGTTTTTTAATTTCTGACTTCTTCTCTATGACTCCCTTCTTCTTCTTCTCTCTGACTCTCGTCTTCTTCTTCTTCTTCTTCTTCTTCTTCCCCCTTTTTTCTTCTCTCTGTACACCACGTCGTCGAACCCACCCTACTCTGAACATGGACACCCACCATCCTGGACCTGCGCACACCGTAAACCCCCAAATATCAACACCTACATATTCAAAAATTCATCGAAAATATACATAACTTAAAGAAAAAAATTCCAGTTGCAGGAAGATCCGAGTTAATCAACTGATCGACGACGATCCGAGTTGCAGGAAGATCACGATTTGGAAGGGGGACATGGTGTTGAATATATGGATTTATCAGGGAAAGGGGGTTGATGGGGTTCCAGGGATCGGGATGGGGTTCGAGGCGTCGGATGGGGTTCTAGATGAGAGAGAAGGTAGCCATGACGTTAGCATGGCGTCAGATGAGCTGTCTCCTTCCTCTGTCGATTTTAGGCCGGTCTCTTGCCTGGCTTGGGCTGGGTGCCGGTCAAAATGCGCCGCTGGAGTGGATAGCCTGGGTGCCGGGCTGGTTTTTTGGCTGGGTGCTGGCCTATCAGTTCCCCGGTGGAACTGCTCTCAGAGAGAGAGAGAGAGAAAGAGAGAGCGTTTGTTTTTAGGACCAGAGGGATTGTGAGCGTAAGGTTTTGATTGCATTGAAGTTTGAATTGAGTGAATCTGAGCCCTTGGTTTAAATGTAAGCGACCAGGGAGCTCTTTCTTTCTAACGGCTATCAAAATCTTCTCCGCATACCACTTCGAAATTACCCAATTGGCCCAGTCAGTGAGAAAGCAAAAACGATGCTTAGTTTCACGTCGTCTGTATAATAGGTAGGCCTGGCAATTCCTAACACGACCCGATAACCTGACATGACACGACACGAAATTAACAGGTGTTCGGGTCGACACGATAACGAATCGGGTCGTTATCGGGTAACCCGATAAGCACCTGTTAAGATAACGGGTTGGTTCGAGTATACACGTGGGTAATACGAAACACGATAAGCAGAATATTAATTTTATAATTTTATAACCCTAAAAAAATACTATAAAAATTATATATATTAATTTAACAATTTTATACCCCTAAAAACTATAATATATATATATATATTAAATTAACTATAATAATTATAATAATTATATATACTTGAATAATTATACCCCCAAAATATTAACTATAATAATATATATATATTAAATTAACTATAATAATTATATATACTTGAATAATTATACCCCCAAAATATTAACTATAATAATTATATATATATATATATATATATATATGTATTAGATTTTAAATTAAATTTTATACTCCTAAAAAATATAATAATTACGTACAAAATAAATAGATTTTTCCTTGGTGTATCATCATCATCGTCGCATTCACCATCTTAATGGACACCAACCTTCGAACCCAGATCCCAGAGGAACCATGTTTGCACACATATCCACTGGGTTAGGAAGAAAGAAGGCCCGTAAGTATACTAAATATCACACACACACACACACCATTCAACTTTATGGGATATGAATTATACGAAACTAATTTCAATGATCCAACCGTCAAACTTGTTTGTATATGCTTCGAGATCGTATAAGCAAAAAATTGCAAAAAACAAACATTCAGAGATCAAGTACCGGGACAAAAAATTTCGACGATTATAAACGAAAAATCACGATTTAACGGTTATTTTAACTCCGATTTTGATAATATTTTACAGGTACACTCCTTGACCCTATATGAATACAATGAATGAATTCGATCTTCAATTTAAAATATTTACACTAGTGGATACCACAAAATCTTATGTTATACTTAATAAAAGTATGAATAAACTCTTAAGTGTTAGTGAATCTATTGTTTTGATGAGATACGCATTCTACGAAACTAGTTTCAACGATCCAACCGTCAAACTTGTTTGTATATGCTTCGAGATCGTATACACCAAAAATTGCAAAAAACAAACATTCAGAGATCAAGTAACGGGACAAAACTTTTCGACGGTTATAAATGAAAAATCACGATCTAATGGTTATTTTAACTCCGATTTTGATGATTTTTTACAACTACACTCCTTGACCCTATATGAATACAATGAATAAATTCGATCTTCAATTTAAAATATTTACATTTGTGGATACCACAAAATCTTATGTTATACTTAATAAAAGTATGAATAAACTCTTAAGTGTTAGTGAATCTATTGTTTTGATGAGATACGCATTCTACGAAATTATTTTCAACGATCCAACCATCAAACTTGTTTGTATATGCTTCGAGATCGCATACGCCAAAAATTGAAAAAAACAAACATTCAGATATCAAGTAACGGGACAAAACTTTTTTACGGTTATAAAACGAAAAATCACGATTTAACGGTTATTTTAACTCCGATTTTGATGATTTTTTTATAGCTACACTCCTTGACCCTATATGAATACAATGAATGAATTCGATCTTCAATTTAAAATATTTACACTAGTGGATACCACAAAATCTTATGTTATACTTAATGAAAGTATGAATAAACTCTTAAGTGTTAGTGAATCTATTGTTTTGATGAGATACACATTCTACAAAACTAGTTTCAACGATCCAACCGTCAAACTTGTTTGTATATGCTTCGAGATCGCATACGCCAAAAATTGCAAAAAACAAACATTCAGAGATCAAGTAACGGGACAAAACTTTTCGACGGTTATAAACGAAAAATCACGATTCAACGGTTATTTTAACTCTGATTTTGATGATTTTTTACAGCTACACTCCTTGACCCTATATGAATACAATGAATGAATTCGATCTTCAATTTAAAATATTTACATTAGTGGATACCACAAAATCTTATGTTATACTTCATGAAAGTATGAATAAACTCGTAAGTGTTAGTGAATCTATTGTTTTGATGAGATACGCATTCTACAAAACTAGTTTCAACGATCCAACCGTCAAACTTGTTTTTATATTCTTCGAGATCGCATACGCCAAAAATTGCAAAAAACAAACATTCAGAGATCAAGTAACGGGACAAAAATTTTCGACGGTTATAAACAAAAAATCACGATTTAACGGTTATTTTAACTCCGATTTTGATGATTTTTTTACAGCTACACTCCTTGATCCTATATGAATACAATGAATGAATTCGATCTTCAATTTAATATATTTACACATAGTGGATGGATATCACAAAATCTTATGTTATACTTAATAAAAGTATAAATAAACTATAATAATTATATATATATATATATATTTAACAATTTTATTAAACTCTTATTTTTCGAGTGTAGATGTAGTACTTAAACGATAAATGTGTTTTAATGTTTTGAAGTTATATTTATGTGACAATGTGTGGTATGTGCAAATTTTAAAAAAATATATATTTTTCTTAACGGGTCATAACGGGTGCGACACGACACGACCCGTTAAGATAACAGGTGTTACACGAACACGACTGACACGACACGATTGCCAGGCCTAATAATAGGATGCAACATCAGGTCGTTTACCAGTAGAACTAATTGCAAAGTAATGATAGGGAGACTAATTTTTTAAATAAAATTTTATAAATCATATGTGTTTGTTGATGACTGGATTATTACTTAAGTGTTGATGAACATACGTATTTTTTATTGATGACGCATCATATGATTTACAAATTTAATTTAAAAATTGGTCAAACACACACATCATATGATTATTACTTATATGTTCATGAATATGCTTATTTTCCATTATTGGCGTTTTATACCATCATCATGCACCTCTTTATGTATATTTTCTCTTATATTTTTATAAATAAGATGTACACGATAATATTTTTTTTCGATCAATAACATCTCTTAATAAACAATCTTTAACATCTTTCAAAAAATTCTTTGAAAAGCAGTGAAGTCATTAATTTTTATTTATTTATAAGAAGATTGATTGATTCTTAAATATTAATGAGATTTTTAATCATAGGGAATGAAGAACAAATAAAAAAATAATGGAATTGGGAAAGAAAATTGGAAGAATTGGAAATGTTGGACCCCAAATTACATGCAACTAGACCTGTAAACGGGTTGGATTTATTAGGTAACCCAACCCGTTAATTTAACGGGTCATCTGAACTCAATCCTTTAAGCTAACAAGTCATCCAAACTCAACCAGTTAATCTAATAAGTCATCCGTTTCACCCGTTTACATTTTTTATTTTTTATTTTTTTACATTTTGCATTCCAATACAAATTACACATCTTTTAACCAAAAGGAAAGTGTTATTTGCATTCAAAAAATCTCATTTTACACTCATTACAAGTGTTTTTTTATTGCCAACATCATGAACACAAGAATACCTCCTGTTCATGATCAAGAGAGTATGAGGAGTGATGAGAGAATGACCTTTCATCTCATCAATCAAGGCCCAGCCAGTGTCAAACTTTTTCATTTTCCCTAAAATGGAGATCATGGAATGGTATTCCCGCACCGAGTGAGCGTAACCCGACTGCTACTTTCCGGCCTAGAGGAAGAAGGTGAATGCTGATTCCCAATCATTGTGAACGTGAAATAACCTCTGCCACCAGCTCTGACAAGGCTGCTATGCCGCATTGATCGAGCTTCCTCTTCATCTCAGAGCCCAGCAACTCACACCGTAAACTTAAGATGTCGACAATGCTTTTCACATCTCGAGAAAGACCCGAATCCAAGACTCCCAACTCAATATCATCATCATCGTCGTCGTCGTTAAATAACGGGTCATTTTGGGTCAACTTGTTAAATAACGGGTTTTGTGGGTTCACCCAAAATGACCCGTTATTTAACGGGTTGACCTGTTAACCACTCAACCCGTTAAACACTCACCTGAATACTTATTTTAACGGGTCGGGTTTGAAATACCAGGTCTTCATGCAAGGTGTTTCAGCACGTAGAGGCCTTCTCAACACTGAATTGTTTTAGTATACATCAAAAGTTTATATTTAAATTACACATCTGACCAAGAGATTAAATTCCTTTAATTTAACTGATCTAACAACTCTCATTCAAATGTATAACTTAAACGTGTACTAGAGAAAGCCTCATCTCATCACCGATTGCTCTCTCAATCACGTGCTCCATTTTTTTTGTTTGTCAAATGATAGATTTGTTAGATTAGCCACCGACGGAGTTTGAACCCACGCCGTCATGCAATCGGCTCCTAGAATATGGCGTCCTTGGGGCTTTCTATTTGATTGTATCGAAAGGCCCAATGAATTGAGATGTCCCTATTGGGTTAGGTCAATTTGAGACAAGTAGATCATTTATGATGAAGATGATGGATTCAATACTTTTCTATCACTATAGTAACGTGCCCCATTAAGTGTGTATATTAAAGCTTAATGGTTCCACATGATCTCGAGGAAAAAAGCAAAAACTAAAGGTTGAAGGGCCCGACCTTGAGGAGCCAAAAATAATCACAAGGCGACATGTGGATTTTTTGGCAAAAGAGGACCAAACTACCCTTGAGGCACACCGGGATTCCTACACGCGAGCAGCAGACAATCATCCTCCAATTAAGTCAAAAATGCTAAAAAAATGTAACAATTCAAGATCCATCTCATCAAATCCTTTTTGCAAGGTAACCTCCAAAATATTCATTCCAAAATTATGTTAATTGGTTAATTAATGGATTAATTACCTAATTAATCCATTAAATATCACCCAATTAATCACATAACCCCCATTTAACACCCAAAACCAACCTAATGGCCGGCCATCCCCATCCAAAAAGGGGTCAACCATGTTTCCCACCTTTTCTATCTTTTCTCCCTTTCAATTACCCTAATTAAGTTAGCCAATTAATTCTATAACCCCCCATTTATTTCCTTTATGTTTAATTAGCCAATAAATTGGCTAATTAAACCAAAAATTCAACCAAAAACCCACTTAATGGCCGGTCACTTTCTCTCAAAAGTGGACCGGCCTAACCCTATAAATAGGCTCCCATTTTCACCAAACACTCATTCCAATTCTCTTGCAAAAATCCCAAAAATTCTCTAAACACTCTTTCTCTCTAAATTCTAACTTTGGCATCGGAGGTTCTTCGGCCAAAGCCCCCCCCCCCATTCATCGTGGGCGCGTGAGGCTCTTGGCCTTAACCTAAGGTGTTAATTGTTTTGTAGGTGCAAGATTGTCCAAGATCAAGGAGGAGAAAATTTGCATCCACAAATTGGTGCTTTCATTGAGAGTTGTCTCTATTTTCTAGTTCACTTGTATTTTTTTATTTTTTTTGTACGTTCTTGTTATTAGAATTTTTATTTGCAAAGATTCTTTGATAAAACGAAAAAGAAAAATATAATGGCTAGAAATTTAGAAAATTCAACAAGTGAAAATTCCAATATTCAAGAGATGAGACCGCGACGATCAACAAGGCTAAACATGACAATAAGTGGAGCGGTACCACCACTACGAGGCTCCACCATGGCAACCACCGTAGTGGCTACCATGGTAGCTACCCACGACGAGGCCTATGGCGCCATAACCACGGCCTGAGCCGTGCCATCCAAGGCCATGGCCCAAGCCATGTCACTCCAAGCCCAACGCGAGCCCAATGCGATGCCGAGCCGAGCCCAAGCCTCGCACCCACATGAGCCACACGCTGAGGAGCCCACTTCCGTGGCCCAGCCTGCTGCCGCCGAGCAGCCTACTCCTACGGCCCATCCTGCTCACGTGGCCTTTCAAGCAGCCCAAGTCGGCTCAAGGCTATCTTAACCATTCGGGCCAACTATCGAGCCGGAGGCATTTTCACCATATTTCTTCGCGGATTTGACATTTTCCAACTCAAGTCTCGCGCCCGGAGTCAACCATCCTTCCACTGCTCAAGGAGGCACATTTCTTCCAAGCTCTTCCAATCCAAATGGCGAACAACACTTGTCTCGACAAGTCATAGAGTTGACGAGCGCCCTTGCACAACAGATAACCTTGGTGAATCAACTCTTGCAGCGCACCGAGATCCAACGAGCCCCGGATGAGGTGTCCCGAAGTAGGATAAGGGAAGACGAACCTCTCCATCAGCGCCCCGGCAAGCAGCCCGTCAACCAACCACGATCCGAGCATTCTGGCAGTTTACGCTACCGCCTGGGTTATTGGGATAACGTATACTCTCGCCTTAGAGAGCGGAGGAGCGTGCATTCTCGATCAAGCCCACGAACGAGCATACATTCACGGTTAAGGTCACACTCCGATTATCAACATAGACAACCTTCCAAGCGAAGTGTTCATTCACAACTAGGCTCGCAAAGAGAATTCTCCACCTCATATCGGAATGGGCAGCATGACAGAGTTCAACCGGCAGCCTACAAACAGCTCGTTCGCCTGCTAGGTACAAGCCACATTCACCGCAGCCACCACGTAGATGAGTCGAGCATAAGGAAGAGAGGCCCAGACCCATAAGTCACGACTCAGGGCAGCCGAAAGTTCCACTGCCCCAGCAGAGGCAAATTCAAGAAGAAGTTGAGAGGCTCCTGACCGAACGATTGCATAATTTCCAATGTAACAGGGTTGCTGACGATGGGCTTCGACGAGACATGACCAACATAAGCATGTCGCCATTCACGAATGAGATCGAGCGGACAGATCCACCTCGCGGGTTCACTATGCCTCACTTCACTCCGTACAAGGGAGACGAAGATCCAGATCGACATCTCAAGCACTACCACAGTACCATGATCCTCTACAGGAAAAACGACGCGCTTATGTGCAAAATTTTTGCCACAACTTTGCAAGGCGAGGTGCAAGACTGGTTTCACACTCTACCACCGCAGTCGATCTGAAGTTTCAACGAACTTTCCTTTGTTTTCACTAAGGAATATTAGTCTAACCGCTCAATCAAAAAGACATCCGACCATCTCTTCAGCGTCGTAAAAGACCCTTGGGAGACAATTCGTGACTATGTCAAGAGATTCAAAGCAGAGAAGGCCAAGATTATTAGCTGCAACGAGGATATAGCAACGGTAGCGTTCAGAAATAGGCTTCCCACCGAACACCATTTATTCGAAAAACTGATCATGGGAGAAGAACTGACCCTAGAAACTTCGTATGCTTTGGCAGAAAAGCATGCACTATGGGACGAAGCTAAGCAGTCTAACAAAAACGAGTCGGAAAAGAAGCACATGGAACGTTTTCCGACCAGAGAAGACTCAGCATCTGAAACATTCACCAAGTTCACAGTTCCAATCGGCCAAATTCTCCGCAAGCTCAAGAATGAACCTTGGTTCGAACTGCCGCCACCTATGAAAGGCGATCTTACCAGGCTAGATCATACAAAATATTGCGCATTCCATCAAGGACCAGGCCACACTACCAACGGCTGCCTAAAGTGGAAATAGTATCTTGAGAAGCTGACAAATAAGGGTCGATGCGACGAGTATCTTGACGGATCCACGAAACAGCCTACACAAGCAGGAGAAGTCTCTATCACCCCCTGAACCCCGTTTGGGCTTTTCCAAATAAGTTCGAAGTCTCTAACAGCTCGACGAACAAGGCCTCGCAAGTCGAAGATTATTCAATTTGTTATGCAGTTTCTACTTTCCAGCACAATTGATTTATTTCTTTATTCTTAATGAAGATTCAAGAAGTTATTCATAAGCCTGGCTCAACTGCTGTCTACAACAACTGCTCAAAACCCTTTATGGGTCTGCTCTCCAATGCGAGAGGATAAACTAATTGCTCTCCAGCGCGATAGGGTAAACCAATTCCCCGACACCCATATGGGTCTGCTCTCCAATGCGAGAGGATAAAATAATTGCTCTCCAGGGCGAGAGGGTAAACCAATTCCCCGACACCCATATGGGTCTGCTCTCCAGCGCGAGAGGGTAAACCAATTCCCCGACACCCATATGGGTCTGCTCTCCAATGTGAGAGGATAAACTAATAGCTCTACCAATTCCCCGACACCTATATGGGTCTGCTTTCCAATACGAGAGGATAAACTAATTGCTCTCCAGCGCGAGAAGGTAAACCAATTCCCCGACACCCATATGGGTCTGCTCTCCAGTGCGAGAGGGTAAACCAATTCTCCAACACACATATGGGTCTGCTCTCCAATGCGAGAGGATGAACTAATTGCTCTCCAGTACGAGAGGGTAAACCAATTCCCCGACACCCATATGGGTCTACTCTTCAGTGCGAGAGGGTAAACTAATTGCTCTCCAGCGCGAAAGGGTAAACTAATTCCCCGACACTCATTTGGGTAAGCTCTACAGTGCGAGAAAGCCACATAGTTCAAAAGATCGAATGCTTGAAGACCAACTAAGCAACGAATGGTCAGGGGGCAGCAGCCACTGCTCCGATCTCGGCAGCTTCATCCTTGACTGCTCCATCTATGGCAGCTGAGAAATCAAACTCAAGCAGTTTCCTTATTTTTGGAAAACAACCCAAACCATAGCCCATGCCACGCCACTTCCTCGGCCCATACCGAGCCAGTCCTTGGCTTCAGTCAAGCCAAGCAGCACAAGCAATGGCCCTTGCCAGCAGACGTACCACACCGCCTCGACGACTGGTCTGCAGCAATACCTCCTAAGAAAAAGACAAGAAAAATTAAATTTTTCTTACATCGGTGTGGCACGGAGAAGACGAAGAAATCAACGAAAGAGGGTCCATTGCACGGGCAAGATGTAGAAGATTGCTAGAGGAGGGGGAACAAATATCCTCTAAGCTCTCTCTCTCTTGTAGGGTAGAATAAATCGCTCTCCAAAGTTGATTTAATAACCCACTTAAGGTGGACTTAAATAGGCTTTGAGAGAAATTTATTTCCCTTTCCTAGAAGGATCTAATTTCCTATTGAAGAGGGAATCTACATCAAAATAGGAAGCAGTCCTAAGTTTCCTAAAAGCAAGGAAATCTCTACACATGCTGCCCTTTCCTACGAGCAGTCCAACAGGTGTGGGGGCATTTGTGGAGCCAAAAATAATCACAAGGCGACACGTGGATTTTTTGGCAAAAGAGGACCAAATTACCCTTGAGGCACACCGGGATTCCTACACGCGAGCAGCAGACAATCATCCTCCAATTAAGTCAAAAAATGCTCCAAAAAAGGTAACAATTCAAGATCCATCTCATCAAATCCCTTTTGCAAGGTAACCTCCAAAATATTCATTCCAAAATTATGTTAATTGGTTAATTAATGGATTAATTACCCAATTAATCCATTAAATATCACCCAATTAATCACATAACCCCCATTTAACACCCAAAACCAACCTAATGGCCGGCCATCCCCATCCAAAAAGGGGTCAACCATGTTTCCCACCTTTTCTATCTTTTCTCTCTTTCAATTACCCTAATTAAGTTAGCCAATTAATTCTATAACCCCCATTTATTTCCTTTATGTTTAATTAGCCAATAAATTGGCTAATTAAACCAAAAATTCAACCAAAACCCCACTTAATGGCCGGTCACTTTCTCTCAAAAGTGGACCGGCCTAACCCTATAAATAGGCGCCCCCCCCCCCCCCCAATTCATCGTGGACGCGTGAGGCTCTTGGCCATAACCTAAGGTGTTAATTGTTTTGTAGGTGCAAGATTGTCCAAGATCAAGGAGGAGAAAATTTGCATCCACAAACCTGATATTTGTTCTCTATGGTTTCACCACCCGACCCACTAATAATAAGGATTTGGATCCCAACGAGATGCTCTTTGTGAGGATTTTAGGAATCTTCACATCCTATCTGTTTATCATACATCGTGCTGACAGAAATCATTACAAAGAAAATCCGAAAAGTATCCTCGACCTAATGAAGAATATCATCATTCATAATCAAATATGTCCAATTTGCAAAAGTGATTGGTCTAGTGGAACGAAACACACACAAAACACGAATGTATTGTTTTTTCCCCATAAAAAATTCGAAAATTTACTCAGTTATCCTACCATTTTTTGCATGGATTTTTCTTGCAAATATGCCTTTTAAAAAAATTATTGAAAGGAAAAGAGTTTGAAACTATTATAACAATTTTGGAAGGGGAGAGTTCTAAACTCGGGATGCATTGGTAGAAACCAATACCTTATCCGCTAAGATCTTAGATGACATGCCATAAAAGGAAGGACGACTCTGTATACTCTTCTTAAAATAAGGCTTGCATATTATCTTCTTTTCTTTCTTTCTTTTTTCATATTAAAATAATGCTAGTGCTACAATATTCCAACTTAAAATAGAATATTTCTTTATTTTTTCTTTAAATTTTCTTAAATACTCTGCATTATTTAATAGTACAGAAAATGAATGGTCATGATTGAATTGAAGAAATACTATTTTCTTCTTTATAAGCCTTGAAGAAGTATATGCTAACGCTATAGGACCGAATTGATAAGTCTTTGAACTACCATTTGATGTCGTAAATAATGTGAACATGCCCATCAATTATTAAATTTACCAAATTGATGTTGATTGTGTGCATCATTTGTCGCATTATAAGTTATGACCATAACTTTTTGAGAGTAGCAATTGTATCTTGTTAAGATATTTATGCCGGATCGAGTCTTTATATAATTGTTTGGGTTTTACATTTCGCAAGAGTAGACTCTATCTGAAGCAACATGGGATTTTGATTTGATTATTTCAAGGGACAGCATTTTCCATCACACTCAACTAGGGGTGGTTCGGTATGGGATCCCATACCGAAACCCTTGTCCCGATTCCCAAACCGAAATTTTCGGGAATCCCAATTCCAATACCAATCCCAAACCAAATTTTCAGGAATCCCAAAATAGTTTCGGGATTTCGGGACAAATTGGGAATCCCGAAATGATTTTGGGTTTTTGGACTAAATTTGACATATTATGCTTTTGGGCTAAAATTTTAACCTTTTATATTGAAAATTTGGGCTTTTGGGCAATGCCAATCTGCGGCCCAATCTGTTTTTGGACTAAAATATGCAATCTGTTGTGGCCCAATCTGTGCAATCTCCAATCTAAATCTGTGCACAAATCTGTGCACAATAGCTATGTGATCTGCCTATTTAATTTCTATGTGATCTGCCTATTTAATTTCTACTAATAGCATATATGATCTGCCTATTCAATTTCTACTACACATGCATGCAATAAAATAAAGGGTTCATTAGATATTGGTCCTGAAAAATCATGATTTTTAAACATAAACCCACATATAATTAAACGTCCAATAAAAACCCAAAAGTCAAATAAACTGCCACATAAGAATATAAGTAACCTACTAATACAAATTATTTACAATTTTTGCCACAACCCACACTTGAAAATTAGCTTCAATCAAGGGCATTAAAATCTTATTAATCATCCTGACGTTTTTTTCTATTTATTTATTTTTAATTTCTACAACAATCTATTGCATTACTTTAAATCATGACTACATTATTATTTGGTGTAAATTATTCTCCTTATATAAAATAGTTAAACGTCCCTACTTTACCTATATAAATAATATCGCCCTACAGTTTGTAATTTACCTACAGTATATAAACAATATATTCTCATATTTCTTTTGGCAATTTACCTATGATATATGCAAATAATATTCTCATGTTTTGTTGGCATTTTCCCTAAATTATGCAAGTAGGTAAATTAATATAATAGTAGGTAAATTATGCAAGTAAGTAAATTTCAATAATAGTAGGTAAATTATGCGAGCAGGTAAATTATGTACGTGATTTACCTACATTTTTTTTTATGTGAATTAGATATCTAGACCGTACATGTAAATAATTTACCTATAGTTGGTTCTTTTATTTTTCTTTGTCCTAAAATTAATTTACCTGCAATTTTTATCTCCTTTCAACAATTTTTTTTATATATATTTTAAAGTACAATAATTTACCTATATATAATATGGACACGTTGTAATGGTAAATTGGAATTCGAGAGCCAAACTAACCAACAAATCCTTACATTTATATGCAAAATATTATTTTTGTAAAATCATTACTTCCCCCTTGCAATTTGCATAAAATTAATTGTGTACATTAAACATTCAATAAGGCTGTTTTAGGCATCCGAAAATTTTAAATAGGTAAAGTCAAACATAATTAATGCATTTGCTTATGTGGAGTCTAGTTAATGGGTTTTATTCGAACAAAAAATTTACATCGGGTTTTATGTGAAAAAAATTAAGTTCTAGGGACTAAAGTCATATTTTCAGTAAAATGAATTAAGTAACAAATCGAAAAGCAAAAAAAATTAGTTACAAGCCAAGGTTTCAAAATAAATAAAGTAACAAACTCAAAAGCAAAAAAATTAGTTACAAGCCAAAGTTTCAAAATAATTAAGTTACAAACCAAAAGCAAAAAAGCAAAGTTTAACGTTTATGAAGATTGTTGTTGGCCTCTTCGGCCCCTTGATCTTGTTGATGCTTGTGGTTGCTCCCTTCTTGTTGGTACTTGTACTCTTCCCCTTGATGTAGATGGTTGAAGCCTTCCCCTTGATATTGATGGTTGAGCCCTTCCCTTTAAAATGGGTGGTCGTGGTCGTGGAGGTAGTGATTGATTAATTTGATTTTGACGTTGAACTTCAACTTGAGGTGGTCGAAGAGGTGGAGGTGGAGGTGGCATTTCATTTTCTTGTGTTGTATTCTCCTCACCTCCCAAATTAGCCATGCCTAAAACAATAAACCACAAATCATTTAGATTAAATTATAGTCTAATAGTAATAGATAATAAATACTAAGAAAATAAAAGAGGAAATTAAATTGTTTGCTTACTTCTTTCTAAGCGTTCAAGCTCCTCGTAGAAATATAATTCGTCAAGTGT
Organism: Cotoneaster glaucophyllus; assembly: GCA_036320875.1. Lineage (NCBI taxonomy): Eukaryota > Viridiplantae > Streptophyta > Magnoliopsida > Rosales > Rosaceae > Cotoneaster > Cotoneaster glaucophyllus. The sequence continues at coordinate 11,924,565 of CM070058.1, read as the reverse complement.
AGGCTCCTTGTAGAAACAAAATTCTTTTCCTCTAAGCCAATCACTAGTACACACTAAAGCCTCAACCGTTTTAGGTGTTAAGGAAGCTCTAAAAGGATCAACAACTCTCCCACCAAAACTAAAGGCATTCTCACTAGCAACAATGCTACTAGGAAGGGCCAATACATCCTTAGCAACTTTACTAAGATTTGGATATTGACCACAATTTCCTTTCCACCAATCCAAAAGATTGAAACCCTCATATGTTAGGCTTTGATGTGGATCATTGAAGTACATATCCACTTCATTGGCTATCTCATTTTGTTGTGCCTCTGCTCTCTTTCTTTGGATCTTCTTTGTCATCCTTGAAGCAACATCAATACCTACCATCACACCCCCCGCCCCATCATCTAGTACAACACTTGATCTTTGCTCCACATTTGAGGTAGCACTACTACTAGTACTACTACCACTACTACCACTAAGGACCACTCCCTCCTTATATGCATTATACAACTCGGTTACATAGCCTTTAACCCTTACTTTCTCCTCCCTTATTTTGTCACATCCATAGCCGAGTTCTTCTAGATTTATCTCCAACATATCAAATTTGTACCTCGGGTCGAGTGATTGGGCCACAAAGAGAATAGGATTCACCTTTTCAATGTCACCCCAATATTTGTCAAACTTGAGCTTCATTGAGGTAGCCACACTTTGCAAAGTGGCATTAGAGGTGTTTAAAATTTGTTCTTCTATCTCCACTTGCAAGGCAATCACCGTGCTAAGTATTAAGTGTGACGTTGGAGTAAGGGTTGCACTCAATGTCAAGGTGGCATCATAAATGTTTTTGAGAAAGTGAGCAAAACTCACCGACCTTTCCCAATCATCCACCTCCGGAGGACCCACCCGTTGTCACCCCACCAACCTCTTTCGAGACCTCCTCTTTAAAGTAAGCAATAAAATAGTCACTCAAAGGCCATCTTAGAGAACACTTCTTTAAACTTGAAAGCACTATTAAGCATTTGATACGTGGCATTCCACCTTGTGACAACATCAAAAGGGATACTTGACATCCTATCAAATCTCAACAAGACACAATATTCCCTAAAAGACTCCAACTTTGCCGGGGATGAGTGTATAAACTTCACACAATTTCTTATGGCATCAATCTCCCTACTAAGCTCCGCCATTCCATCCTTAACTATCAAATTGAGGATGTGACAAGCGCACCTCATGTGGAAGTGAGCCCCGTCAAGTAAAAGAGTACCATTTGACTTTGAGTCTTCTTTTCATGTATGCAATAGCGGTGTCATTTGCACTAGCATTGTCAACGGTAATGCTAAACACCTTGTCTATGCCCCAATCATTCAAGCAAACTCTAGACATCTTCCAATATCATCACCCTTGTGAGAAGTAACTTGGACAAAGTTTAGGATCCTCTTATGCAATCCCCAATTAGCGTCTAAAAAATGGGCCGTGATGACCATATAGTTTATCATTTGAATCGAGGTCCAAGTATCGGTTGTGATATTCACTCTCAATCCCTCAATCACACTTTTTATTTTTGCCTTCTCTTCAAAATACAACTCCAAAACCTCCACCGCCACCTTATGCCTATTAGGAAGTTTGTACTTTGGATTCAAGTCACGAATAAAAGCTCGAAAGTCCTCTTGACTAACCACCCTAAAAGGCATCTCCGCTATTATAATCCACCTCACACATCTCCTATCAAGTCTTTTTTGATTGAAAGTGTGAGTGACAACCGGACCTCCCATACTCGCTTATGTTAATGTAGGTTGGTTCGGATCCACATTCTCAAAAGAGACTAGAACCCGGGCATTTCCTCAAATGCTTAAGAATTCCCGCCGTCCCATGAGTTCTAGGGTGTGCCGGTACTAAGAGTTTGCAATGCTTGCATTCGGCCATGAACAATCTCTCCCCATTATTATCGGTGATCGTTACCCTTTTAGCATCGTTCCACGCCGGACTTGGACCCTTTCTCCTATTGCCCTTTTTCCGAGGAGGACCATCCCATTGTCTCACTACTTCTTCTACTTCCTCTTCCCACTCTTCCCCCTCTTCTTCTATTTGTTCTAATGCAATATCCTCCTCCACATCCGGATCATCATCCCAACAATCTTCATAATAATCATTATGCAAATAATCTTGAGGTGAGGGAGTGCCTAGTTGAAGGGTACCACTAGGTTGGGTTTGTTTTCGTTTTCCTAATACCGAGACCATAGGTGTACTAGATTGGCTACTAGACCCATCCATCCTAACAAATAAAATAACAATGCACATTAATATATCACAACCACAGTTCAGCATATATCCAAATTCCAATCAATAAATCACATATGTGCAAAGTAAGAGGAAACAATTAAAGAGAATTAAAGAGAATTCATCTATATTCATAAAGAGGAAACACAATTAACGAGTCATATGACTCATATCTATTCATAAAGAGAATTCATATTTATTCATATCTAACTAATGTCCATACGACATAAACAACACAAACATGTGAATGCAAAATGAAGATATAGTACTAACCTTAAAAAGCCTCAATTCAAACCGAGGACCGAATACACTTGTTATTACAGCAGGTGCAGTACACTCGAATCTGATCCAAAAGCACAGATAATGTCATGCTTGAGGATCTAATCAGTTAGTCATTAGAAGTTTCAGAGAGAAAGAAAAGAGCAAAAACAAGTTCTCAATGCTAATCTCCAATAATCCAAACGAAATTGGAACTAATATCTGATTCGAATTTTTTTTTAGATTTGCATTGGAATGCTTGTTTCCGATCTCATCCAATCGTCATAAATATTATACTGGTTTAATTTCTTTTCAAGTCAAAAGGATTCTAGTGATTTCAAGATTTTCTAGAATTTGCTCTTTCAGTGCTCCATGAGTCTAATTTTACATCTTGGAGACATTTTCTCTTATGCTTTAGAAGTTCATACTCAATTCAGTTTTTTCTTTTACTGGTTTATGGGAGAACCCTAGTCCCTGTTGGAAGAGAAGGGGACATAGCATGCCTCTATGTAACCTCTCAACAAGGTAGAGATTATGCCTTCTCTTCCTAGGTTTATTTCATTCTTCTATTCAATGTTCATTTTTTCAGAAATTTCTGCAACCTTAAGATTTGATTTCAGCATCACAGTATCCATTAAGATCCAATTTCCATCATGCATAACAAGGCTAGAACACCGCTGCTTTAAATGTAGTTAACAATGTTTTGAAGATAAGTTATCAATAAAACTGCTGTAGGACAAGGAACTGAAGAATACCTTAACCTCAGAAGCTGGATTCCCAAATTGATAGTGCTCCTCTTTTGCTTTGTTGTATCGTTCAATTACTGATTTTCAAGAATCTGCATATGGACAACAAAAGAAATCATGAGACACACTCCATTAACTTTCTTTCGAAAGAATCAAAAAATTTCTTTCATCAATAATAGCCCATAACCATAACCAAACAAAACCTTAACAAACTGTGCCTTGACGTGCAAACAATTTCCATTTTATAACCCCATCCATTCCAATAAATCAAAATTACAAAATCACACACAATTAAATATGCTAAGAATAATTATAAAAACTTATTAATTAATCGAGCTTCCATTTTTATAAAATTATGGAACTGGTGCAGCATATATGAATAACCCTAAATCAACTGCAGTGACAAAATTTACGAAAGGAACTCTGTTAGTTAAGAATGAAAATGCAATAAGCCCTCAGATCCCTCATCCCCACTATTATCTATGCCTAACAGGAGGAAGAACATCTTGACACATTCAAAGTTTGAATTACTTCAGGTTGTGAAATATTCCAAACTGCAGGTTGTGAAATATTTTACACACATCTTGAAATTTGGTGCAACTACAGGTTGTGAAAAATTGCCAAAGATCAACCAACACGTTCCTTTTCCATTATGCAAATTGAATTACTTCAGAGATGAGAGTAAAAATCAACCAGCACTTTCCTTTTCCATTATGCAAAATTACAAATTATGCAGATAATTGAATTACGTCAAAGATTAACACTTCAAAGATGAGAGTACGTCTAAACTAAAAATCAATACAGAAATTGAATTACTTCAGACATCTAAACAAAAAATCAACCAACACTTTTAATAAAATCAAGACCAATGCCTAATCTAGAACAATTCAAATTTTTAATAAAATCAAGAACAATGCCTAACCAAGACTAGACATCACAAACCCTAATCTAGATTTCACAAATCCTAATCTAAATTTTACAAATCCTAAATTTCAAACCCTAAATTAATTCCCAAATTTACCTGATTTGGGGGAGAATCGATGCGCAAGGCACTGGAATCTGGATGAAGAAGTCGGGAAAAAGAGATTAAAGAGATGAGCGGCACCGGTGGCCGTAGCTCTGCCTCTGTGCCGTGAAGGAAGGCTCCTTCACACAGTCAGGGTTTGAGGGATGAGAAATCGAGAGATAAAGAGAGATCAGAGGGTCTGTGTGATGTGGGTGTGGCCGGATTCTGAGGTGAGGAGGTTGTCCGAGGTGAGGTCGAGGAGGGTGGTGAGGTTGTCTAAGCGAGGGTGGTTTATTCACGAGTAGACTCTGTTGTGGAGGATTAACGCACTGAACCGCTGACTTAGAGATGCTGATGATGATGCGGGCAACGATTGCTGCTTCTTCTTCTTCTTCTTTGAAGGTTGGTTATGGCAGCAGAAGCAGCACCACCAGACTCGGACTCAGAGGTATGCTGCCCTATCTTCTTCATTCTTCTTCTGTTGTTGTTGTTTTCTTCAACAATTACGTGGCTTTGTTTCATTCTCGAGCTTCTAAATCGACCGAATCTAGAAACACCCAAAAACACCAGCTTGTGAAAATCACTAATGTTGAGGATGCTCTCAATGTGTTCGACGAAATGCTTCAGAGGCGTCCTCTGCCTTTTATTGTCCATTTCAACAAAATCTTGGGTAAACTTGCCAAGTTGAAACATTAGTCGACAGTCATCTGGTTGCGTCCGGAATTCGTCCTAATGTTTATACTCTAACTATTATCATTAATTGCTTTTCTCGTTTGAGAAAAATGGGGTTTGGAACTTCTTCAAATTGGGTTTTGAACCAAATATCACGACCCACACCACTCTAATCAACGGCTTTATTCTCCAGAATAGAGTGGCTGAGGCAGCCGCACTTTTCAAGAAAATGTTGGACAGTGGTAATTGTAAACCGAATGTGGTTACTTTCGGTACCCTAGTAAAGGGCCTTTGCGCGAAAGATAACAACACTGCAGCAATCCAATTGTTAAGGAAGATGGAAGAAGGGGATTGCAAGCCTAACGTAGTTGTCTATAGCACGGTCATCGACAGTCTTTGCAAGGTTACTCTAGTTGCCGATGCACTGAAGGTCTTCTCAGAAATGACGAGTAAGGGTATTGCCCCAGATGTCATGACCTATACCTCTTTGATTCATGGAGTTTGCAAATTTCAGGATTGGAAAGAAGCTACAAGATTGTTGAATGAAATGGTGAGTAAACATATCTTTCCAAATGTGTACACCTTTAGTATCTTTCCAAATGTGTACAAGGGATCTCTTTCGTAGTTTATCCTCGAAAGGAATTCAACCTGATGTTAGGACATATACCATAATGATCAGTGGATTTTGTAAGGGGGGGTTAACATGTGAAGCAGAAAACTTGCACGTACAACACAATTATCTTTGGGTTGTTCAATAACAACGAGACATCAAGGGCAGTGAGGCTTATTCAAGAAATGGTGGAGAGGGGTTTTTCTGCAGATGCATCAACTACGGAGTTGGTCATTGATTTATTGTCTAAAGATAAAGTAGATCCCGCTTTGTTGGCATTTATAGAAAGACCAGGGTGAAATTGATTTGCATCTTTGCATTTTGACAACTTTTGGTGCATCCTTCCCTTGAATGCTGAATTAGAGGGAGTTGTTCCACTGCCGAGTCCAGTTCAGGTAGCCATTTGGTCAGCATCGCCTTGTGACGTATGATATGTGTTAATTTAATCAATCAAGTGGTAGAGCAAATTTTATGTTACTCTTTTAAGATGATGAAATATGTTGGAGAAGCAGAGTATCTAGACTGATATGAAATTCGTAGACATATTTATGGCTTGTTTAACTTCTTTGCTTTTTGGTGATAATTCTGTTAATGACATTATCTATTAATACTTTTGAAAGCATAAGAGTCTGATGGAAGAAGCAATGGAGGAAATGATAGTTACCGGCAGAGGACTCTATCAATTTTTTAAAATTCTGCACTTTCTCTAACACCTGATACAATATACACATCCGAGCAAATGATGCATCCGAATTCCATGGCGGAAGGAACAGTCTGTAGCCGATCAAACGGCGTGTCACATAATTCTATCTGCACTATAAATGTTGAAAGAAGAGAAGGCCATCTCTCAGTATACAGAAGCCAGTTTACATATTTTTAAGCATTCTGGCAAGGAAGAGTATGCTGAAGCTTCTTTTCAGACGTATAATCGTAATGACCTGGGAATGGGATACACATATATCATCATTTTACGTATATCGAACTAACAAAAAAAAAACAACTAATTAATCACATTATCAGCTGATAATTGCTCAAAAGTGCATGTCTAATGCTCTTTCATTATACCCGTTGAAGTAATTTTTCTAGTAATTTATCCAAAATGTGATATAATATTGGTCAATGATGAGTGCGTATCTTATTTCTTACATTTTTAGATATATATTAGATTTAAATGAAATGAATTATATGACTGTGTTATTATGGTCTGGCTAATGAATTGGACCAAAATCATGTTATAAATCCTTTGGCTTAATAATGGGTTGTTAAATGACCATTATTCAAGTGGGATATGGGGGTTGGCTGCGCAGCAGCAATATAACCATTCCCATTTTTATGTTTTTGGATCAGTTTTGCTCTTTCTTAATTTTTTTTTTCTTCTTTTTCTATTTTGTTATATAGAGAACTAATCTCCCTAGCCAAGGCTAGGGGGGAGAACCTTTATTACAATTATGTAGTTTTATTATTTCGATTCTATTTCGGAGTTTTAATGTCAAATTTTCCGTTGTGGATGTCAATGGGAATTTCTGCCATAATCTTTTTTTGGATTGATGAATGTTGGTTATGATTCATAGGTTTAATCATGTTTTTCCTATAGTTTTGTTTCACATTCATGTTTTTAATGGATTGAATAAATTAGTAGATTGTTACGATGAGTAAAGAGAAGGGGAAGTTTCAAACTCGGGACGCATGAGTAGAAATCCAACATCATATCTATTAGGATATTGGACACATGGGTAGAAACACACAATTGTCTAGTCGGAGATTGGTGGAATGTTGGGAGGTGGGAAACAATGTAAGGGTCATGTAGACTGATAAGGAATAACATTTGGTATCAGAGCACAATTTCGTTCTATTAAGACCATGAAGGAATCAGTTTGCCATATATCTATGAAAATGCTAAGGAGACTCTATCAACAATAGGATTATCCATGAATTCTCTGTCACCCTTATGTTTTTGGCACAATTCTGACATTATAAAACATTGTGCCAAAAACATGAAGTAGCAAAAGATAGAAAACTAAAGGTTGAGTATGAAATTGCTCGGTGAACATTCCTTCTGTATATTCATCTTTATATAGAGGTTACAAAGGAGAGTTTGATGTAGAACAAACTTTTGTATGGAGAGTTTGATGTAGAACAAACACTTGTATAACAAACAGATAATACAAGGGATAATTACATTCCAAAATACAAAATTCGAATAAGTTCATAACTAGGACTGATCAGCATCTTTGAAAGATTCTTGTGTTTGTTGCGGCTTCTGTTGGCCAGAGGAAATATTTGAATTTCCTCTTGGCGGACTGGATGGTTTATCACGCCCCCGCAAGCTGAGCGGTCGACGCCGAACGGGAAGCTTGGACAGAAGTAAATTGAAACGTGCTGTTGACAAACCTTTGGTAAGGAAATCAGCAAGTTGGTCTTGTGAGGCAACAAAACCAACAGTAAGTTCTCGGTGAGTGACATTTTCACGGATGTAGTGATAGTCCACCTCCACATGACGAGTGCGAGTGTGGAAAACAGGATTAGATGCCAAAGACATCGCCGAAATATTGTCACACCAAATTTTAGGAGGTGTTAATGGAATACGAAGATCGTTAAACAACTTTCAAAACCAGGAAATAGTTGCGGCAGTATAAGCAAGCTGCCTATACTCAGATTCAGTGCTCAAACGATAGACCCCCCGTTGCTTCTTGGAACTCCAGGAAATAAGATTGTTGCCCAAAAAAATAAAGTAACCCCCAATAGACTTACGGTCATCGGGGTCACCAGCATAGTCAGCATCGGCATAAGCCACAAGATTTAAAGAACTTGGTTTGTACACTAAACCATGGTCAGGAGTAGTCTTCAGGTACCGTAAGATACGTTTTACCGCAATCCAATGAGTAGTGGTAGGACGATGCATGTACTGACATACCTGATTGACGGCAAAGGCGATATATGGTCGTGTAAAGGTGAGGTACTGAAGAGCACCAACCACACTACGAAATTCAATCACATCGGAAAACGGTTCACCATCATACAAGCTTAGACGACGACCACTAATAGCAGGAGTGGAGACAGGTTTGCAATCCAACATGTTAGTGCGTTTAAGCAAATCCATGACATATTTAGCTTGAGACATATGCATACCATTTGCAGAACGATGAACTTCCATTTGCACGGGGTTGACTAGGGATGGGGGGATGGGATGGTCCTATTTCATGGATAGGTGATGTAAGCATAGTCTTTCCAGAAACGTTAGGAGAACATAATGATGCATAAGGAAAGGAGGATTCATCAAAAATGACATGTTTTGAAAGAAAAACTCGCCCAGTTTGAGGATCAAGACAACGATAGCCCAATTGATTTAACAAATAACCCAGAAAAATTCATTTGCGAGATCGAAATTGAAGTTTATTATTGTAAGGACAAAGATACGGAAAACACGCACAACCAAAGACTTTTAAAAATTCATATGTGGGATCTCGTTGAACAATTTGGTATATGGGGAAACGAGTTTGATAACTTTAGTGGGAAGGCGATTTATTAAATAATTTGCCGTATGAAAAGCCTCAACCCAATACGTGGGAGGCATGCTAGCATGAGCGAGTAATGTTAAACCAGTTTTAACCAAATGACGATGCTTACATTCAGCCATACCATTTTGCTCAGGATGATGAGGACATGTATAACGATGAACAATCCCATGAATATCAAAGTACGTTTTAAAGGCATTGTTTACATATTCACCACCACCATCCGTTTGGAAAGTTTTAATTTTGGTATTTAACAAATTTTCAACTTGATTTTTGAAGTTGATAAAAGTGGCATAAACATCAGATTTTAACTTAAGTGGATACAACCAAGTATAACGAGAAAAATCATCAATAAAAACCACATAATAACGAAATCCAGAAATTGACAAAGTAGGTGAGGACCAAACATCCGAATGAATTAGTTGCAATGGAAAATGAGAAACAAATGTAGACAATGAAAACGGCAATTTCTTGCTTTTGCCTAATGGGCATGAATGACAAATAGAATCATAAACATGTCTTGCAATAGACAATTTACGACAGGAAATTAAATGTTTTAAAATGAAAGGAGATGGATGACCCAAACGCGAGTGCCAAACACGATCATCCACTCAGACTCCAACATAGGCAACTGCTCCATGTGTTTTATTTTGAGCACTTGTAGCATTAAGAAAACTTGAATAGGGGTAGAGACAATGCTACTCCGGCCTGATAAAAGGGTCTTCCCCGTGCATGAATCTTGGACACGAAAATAATTAGGATGCAACACAAAATAACAATCATGATCAGAAGAAAACTTGTTAAATGGAAAGAATATTATGAGAGGCATCAGGGCAGTGGAGAGTATTAGATAGAAGATAGGATTTTGTAGGGGTATGAATGTAAGAGTTTCCAATATGAGAAATTTGCAAACCTGTGCCTCCATTGACGCCATTCACTTGATCAGTTCCATTGTATGGGTGTGAATTTGTAAGTTGGGTAGCATCATGAGTGATATGGATGTTGGCACCCGAGTCCAGAAGCCACGTCGTGGCAGGTTGCACACGAGAAGCATGAAAAGAGCTTTGAGCAGCATAAGCAGAAAGACGTGCAAAAGGGACACGTCCTTCATAGGAAGCATTCATTCGATTAAAGCAATCAAGGGCTGAGTGTCCATACCTTCGACATATCTGACATTGAATCTTACCATCCATGAAACGATCGTTGGATGGAGAACCACTAGGAGTAGCACCCAAAAGATCAGGATGAGGATGTGCATTGGAGGATGAGCCAGAAATAGAGCCTCCACAAGAACCAGAGGAAGAGCCGCCACGAGAACCGGAAGAAGAACCTCCACGAGAGCCAGAGAATGAGCCACCACGAGGTGGGATTGCAGAAAAACGGCGACCACGGGTCGCAGCCATAGCAGTGACATTAGAATCACCAGGAAGAGTAAACGTCAACTGGCGACGTTCAGCACTGAGCAACAAAGCTTCAAGAGCATCATAGGAAATTGGTGTTTCACGGGCCTAAATGGATGCAACAGTATGCTCATACAACGGACCAACATTGTTCATTATGGTCGCAACTAAGTCTTCATCGGTAATGGGAGACCCAGATAAGGCAAGCTGATCAGCCAAAGAATTAAGTTTGTCCAAAAAATCTGTGATGGAAAGATCACCACGACGCTGATTCATGAGCTCCCCACGGAGCTGAACAACCCGATTATGCGAAGAAAACGCATACCTGTCTTGAAGAGTGCGCCATGCATCAGCAGCGCATACTTTGTTCACGATAACGGAGAGGATGTTGGGAGTTAAGGAACTCGCCAACCAAGAGAGTACCAGTTGATCTTGCTGTATCCAAGCCTCATACAGCGGATTGACCGTATCAGTTAGTGTTCCATCATCGTCGGACAAAAAAGCTGGTGAACAAATAGTAGAGCCGTCGACAAAGAAAAGCAGGCCACGGCTACAGAGAAGAGGAAGGAATTGCGCTCTCCATAGAGGGTAATTGGTACTATCTAATTTAATAGTGAGGAAGTTGGTGACATTGGGTGGGAAATGGTATGTGCAGCGGGTAAAGCCATTGAGGTGGGAGAAGTGTTTGAGTCGTTGGACAGAAAGAGGGTGATACCAAGATAGAAAACTAAAGCTTGAGTATGAAATTGCTCGGTGAACATTCCTTTTGTATATTCATCTTTATATAGAGGTTACAAAGGAGAGTTTGATGTAGAATAAACTCTTGTATGGAGAGTTTGATGTAGAACAAACACTTGTATAACAAACAAATAATACAAGGGATAATTACATTCCAAAATACAAAATTCGAATAAGTTCACAACTAGGACTGATCAGCATCTTTGAAAGATTCTTGTGTTTGTTGCGGCTTCTGTTGGCCAGAGGAAATATTTGAATTTCCTCTTGGCGGACTGGATGGTTTATCAGCAAAGACTCCCTGAAAAGTCCTATTTTTAAAGAATCTGCTTTAAAAACATTATAATAATTTAAAATAAGTTTCAAACTCAAGACACATCTGCGGAAAATTCGTTAACAACTACGAATAGCACCCAATATTTCCCAGCGAGTAGTGAAACCATGACCTCAAACGTGTTAACATTTTACTACGTAAACAACTTAAATATTCATTAAAAAGGGCAAAAAGTGGAGCCACTCAGGAAACGAGAGGCGCAGACGCAGTGCGCTCAATTGCTTTGCACCTTCTCTCTTTCCTTCGACTCTCTGCATAATAAAAGCTCTGTTTGTTGTATTGTCAGCCCAAATTCCCCGAGCCGTCGAGCAAAAATGGCCCTCGTCGGCGTGCTTACTCTTCAGGGCTCTTTCAACGAACACATAGCAGGCACTCCATTTTTGCCGCCCGCCCACTCTCACAGCATATGCATTCGATATATGTTTTTGCTGACTGTTTGTGTGTTTGTGAGAAGGCTATCAAAATTTTCTCCGTGGACCACTTCGTAAGTACCCAATTGGCTCAGTCAGTGAGAAGGCAAAAACGACGCTTAGTTTCACGTCGTCTGTTTAATGGGATGCAACATTACGTCGTTTACCAATAGAACTAATTGCAAAGGTCTAGGGAAACTAATTTTTTTAAACCAAATTTTATAAATCATATTTACCAACAAAAAAAAAATTATAAATCATATGACATGTTTGTTGATGATTGAATTATTACTTAAGTGTTGATGAACATACGTATTTTCTATTGATAACGCATGATATGATTTACAAATTTTATTTAAAAATTGGTCAAATACACACATCATATGATTATTACTTAAATGTTCATGAACATGCTTATTTTCCATTATTGGCGTTTTATATCATCACCATCACCATGCACCTCTTCATGGTACACGTTTAATTTGTACATTAGACTCTGTTAAACAATAGATTTGTTAGATTAGCTACTGATAAAGTTTGAATTCACGTCGTCATGCAATAAATAGATTTGTTAGATTAGCTACAGACAAAGTTTGAATTCACGTCGTCATGCAATGGGCTCCTAGAATATAGCGTCCTTGGCTTTCTATTTGATTGTATCGAAAGGCCCTATTGGGAGATAATTTTGAGACAAGCAGGTCATTTATGATGAAGATGATGGATTAAATACTTTTCCATCAGTAAGCAACGTGCCCCATTAAATGTGTATATTAAAGCTTAATGGGCCCACATGATCTCGAGGAAAAAGGCAAAAACTATCGGTTGATGGGCCCAACGTGATTTTTGCTCTCCAAGGTTTCACCACCCGACCCACTAATAATAAGAATTTGGATCCCAACAAGATTCTCTTTGCGAGAATCTTAGGATTTTTCACATCTTATCCGTTTATCGTACATCATGCTGTCAAAAATTATTTTGAATTTTTTTATTTAAAATTAAACACAAACATTACCTAATAAAAATTGGCTGCATAATGTATAATAAATGGATAAGATCCCTAAAATTCTCACAAAGAAGATTTAGAGAGTATCCTCGTCCTAATGAAGAATATCATCATTTCAGAATCAAAAATCTCCAATTTGCAAAAGTGATTGTCTAGTGGAACGAAACACCCACAAAACATGAATGTATTGTTTTTTTCCCCATAAAAAATTCGAAAAATTTACTCAATTATCCTACCATTTTTTGCATGGATTTTTCTTGCAAATATGCCTGTTAAAAAAATTATTGTTATCAAGGGAAAGGAAAAGAGTTCGAAACTATTACAACAATTTTGGAAGGGGAGAGCTTTAAACTCGGGATGCATTGGTAGAAATCAACACCCTATCCTCTAAGATCTTAGATGACATGCAATAAAAGGAAGGACGACTGTATACTCTTCATAAAATAAGGCTTGCATATTATCTTCTTTTCTTTGTTTTTTTTTCATATTAAAATAATGCTAGTGCTACGATATTCCAACTTAAAATAGAATATTTTTTTACTTTTTTTCTAAATTTTCTTAAATACTCTGCATTATTTAATAGTACGGAAAATGAATGGTCATGATTGAATTGACGAAATACTATTTTCTTCTTTATAAGCCTTGAAGAAGTATATGCTAACGCTATAGGACCGAATTGATAAGTCTTTGAACTACTATTTGATGTCGTAAATAATGTGAACATGCCCATCAATTATTAAATTTACCAAATTGACGTTGGTTGTGTGCATCATTTGTCGCATTATAAGTTATAACCAGAACTTTTTTAGAGTAGCAATTGTATCTTGTTAAGATATTTATGCCGGATCGAGTCTTTATATATTTGTTTTACAAGGTGGTAGATAGATTACAATTGTTTGGGTTTTACATTTCGCAAGAGTAGACTCTATCTGAAGCAACATGGGATTTTGATTTGATTATTTCAAGGGAGAGCATTTTCCATCACACTCAACGACAAGGGTGGTTTATTCACGAGTAGACTCTCTTGTGGAGGATTAACGCACTGAACCGCTGACTTAGAGATGCTGATGATGATGCGGGCAACGATTGCTGCTTCTTCTTCTTCTTCTTTGAAGGTTGGTTATGGCAGCAGAAGCAGCACCACCAGACTCGGACTCAGAGGTATGCTGCCCTATCTTCTTCATTCTTCTTCTGTTGTTGTTGTTTTCTTCAACAATTACGTGGCTTTGTTTCATTCTCGAGCTTCTAAATCGACCGAATCTAGAAACACCCAAAAACACCAGCTTGTGAAAATCACTAATGTTGAGGATGCTCTCAATGTGTTCGACGAAATGCTTCAGAGGCGTCCTCTGCCTTTTATTGTCCATTTCAACAAAATCTTGGGTAAACTTGCCAAGTTGAAACATTAGTCGACAGTCATCTGGTTGCGTCCGGAATTCGTCCTAATGTTTATACTCTAACTATTATCATTAATTGCTTTTCTCGTTTGAGAAAAATGGGGTTTGGAACTTCTTCAAATTGGGTTTTGAACCAAATATCACGACCCACACCACTCTAATCAACGGCTTTATTCTCCAGAATAGAGTGGCTGAGGCAGCCGCACTTTTCAAGAAAATGTTGGACAGTGGTAATTGTAAACCGAATGTGGTTACTTTCGGTACCCTAGTAAAGGGCCTTTGCGCGAAAGATAACAACACTGCAGCAATCCAATTGTTAAGGAAGATGGAAGAAGGGGATTGCAAGCCTAACGTAGTTGTCTATAGCACGGTCATCGACAGTCTTTGCAAGGTTACTCTAGTTGCCGATGCACTGAAGGTCTTCTCAGAAATGACGAGTAAGGGTATTGCCCCAGATGTCATGACCTATACCTCTTTGATTCATGGAGTTTGCAAATTACAGGATTGGAAAGAAGCTACAAGATTGTTGAATGAAATGGTGAGTAAACATATCTTTCCAAATGTGTACACCTTCAATGTCTTGGTTGATACATTTTGTAAAGAGGGGATGGTCCAAGAAGCAAGGAGCGTGGTCAAAATGATGATTCAACGAGATATCGAACCTAGTACGATTACTTACAATTCGCTTATGGATGGGTATTGTTTGCGAGGAGAAATGGACAAGGCAAAAAAGGTTTTTAAGGTAATGCTTAGCCAGGCCTACATGGTTGATGCTCATAGTTATGGCATATTGATAAATGGCTATTGTAAGCGTAAAAGGGTAGATGATGCCCGAATCGTTTTTCTGGAAATGTCTCATAAGGGAATTGTTCCAGATACGGTTACTTATAACACTCTTATTGATGGTTTTTGCAAGATGGGAAGAATACAAGATGCACATAACTTGTTCTCTCAAATGCAAGCTTTAGGCCAACTTCCAGATATTCAAACATATAATATTTTACTGGATGGCCTTTGTAAAAACAATCAATTTCCCAAGGCAGTTGAACTGTTGGAAGAGATGGAGAGAAGGAAGTTGGATTTTGGTTTTGTAACTTACAATATTCTTATTCAAGGTTTGTGCACAGCTGAAAAAGTCGAATATGCATGGGATCTCTTTCGTAGTTTATCCTCAAAAGGAATTCAACCTGATGTTAGGACATATACCATAATGATCAATGGATTTTGTAAGCGGGGGCTGACATGTGAAGCACAAAACTTGCTTAGAAAAATGGAAGAGAAGGGTTGTTCTCCAGATGGTTGCACGTACAACACAATTATCTTTGGGTTATTCAATAACAACGAGACATCAAGGGCAGTGAGGCTTATTCAAGAAATGGTGGAGAGGGGTTTTTCTGCAGATGCATCAACTACGGAGTTGGTCATTAATTTATCGTCTAAAGATAAAGTAGATCCCGCTTTGTTGGCATTTATAGAAAGACCAGGGTGAAATTGATTTGCATCTTTGCATTTTGATAACTTTTGGTGCATCCTTCCCTTGAGTGTTGAATTAGAGGGAGTTGTTCCACTGCCGAGTCCAGTTCAGGTAGCCATTTGGTCAGCATCGCCTTGTGACGTATGATATGTGTTAGTTTAATCAATCAAGTGGTAGAGCAAATTGTATGTTACTCTTTTAAGATGATGAAATATGTTGGAGAAGCAGAGTATCTAGACTGATATGAAATCCGTAGACATATCTATGGCTTGTTTAACTTCTTTACTTTTTGGTGGTAATTCTGTAATGACATTATCTATCAATACTTTTGAAAGCATAAGAGTCTGATGGAAGAAACAACGGAGGAAATGATAGTTACCGGCGGAGGACTCTATCAATTTTTAAAAATTCTGCACTTTTTCTAACACCAGATACAATATACACATCCGAGCAAATGATGCATCCGAATTCCATCGCGGAAGGAACAGTCTGTAGCCGATCAAACGGCGTGTCACATAATTCTATCTGCACTATAAATGTTGAAAGAAGAGAAGGCCATCTCTCAGTATACAGAAGCCAGTTTACATATTTTAAGCACTCTGGCAAGGAAGAGTATTCTGAAGCTTCTTTTCAGACGTATAATCGTAATGACCTGGGAATGGGATACACATATATCATCATTCTACGTATATCAAACAAACAATAAAAAAACAACTAATTAATCACATTATCAACTGATAATTGCTCAAAAGTGCATGTCTAATGCTCTTTCATTATACCCGTTAAGTAATTTTTCTAGTAATTTATCGAAAATGTGATATAATATTGGTCAATGATGAGTGATTATCTTGTTGCACCCTGGAAGTTACATTTTCAGATATATGTTAGATTTAAATGAAATGAATTATATGACTTTGTGTTATTATGTTCTGGCTAATGAATTGGACCAAAATCATGTTATAAATCCTTTGGCTTAATAATGGGTTGTTAAATGACCATTATTCAAGAGGGATATGGGGGTTGGCTGTGCAGCAGCAATATAACCATTCCCATTTTTATGTTTTTGGATCAGTTTTGCTCTTTCTTAATTTTTTGTTTTTTTTCTTCTTATGTTTCTATTTTGTTATATGGAGAACTAATCTCCCGAGCTAAGGCTTGGGGGGAAACCTTTATTACGATTATGTAGTTTTATTATTTCGATTCTATTTCGGAGTTTCAATGTCAAATTTTCCGTTGTGGATGTCAATGGAATTTCTACTATATTCTATTTTTAGTTTGATGAATGTTGGTTATGATTCATAGGTTTAATCATGTTTTTCCTATAGTTTTGTTTCACATTCATGCTTTTAATGGATTGAATAAATTAGTAGATTGGTACAATGAGTAAGGGGAAGGGGAACTTTCAAACTCGGAACGCATGAGTAGAAACCCAACATCATATCAATTAGGATATGTATTGGACACATGGGTAGAAACACACGATTGTCTAGTCGGAGATTGGTGGAATGTTGGGAGGTGGGAAACAATGTAGGGGTCATGTAGACTGATAAGGAATAACATTTGGTATCATAGCACAATTTCGTTCTATTAAGACAATGAAGGAATTAGTTTGCCATATATTTATGAAAATGCTAAGGGGACTCTATCAAAAGTAGGATTATTCATGAATTCTCTGTCATCCTTATGTTTTTGGCACAATTCTAACATTATAAAACATTATTCAAAAAACATGAAGTAGCAAAGACTCCCTGATGAGTCATATTTTTAAAGAATCTACTTTAAAACTATTATAATAATTTAAAATAAGTTTCGAACTCGAGACACATCTGCGGAAAATTCTTTAACAACTAGGAATAGCACCCAATATTTCCCAACGAGTAGTGAAACCATGACCTCAAACGTGTAACATTTTACTACGTAAACAACTTAAATATTCATTAAAAAGGGCAAAAAGTGGAGCCACTCAGGAAACGAGAGGCGCAGTGCGCTCAATCGCTTTACGCCTTCTCTCTATCCCTCGACTCTCTACATAATAAAAGCTCTGTTTGTTGTACCGTCAGCCCAAATTCCCCGAGCCGTCGAGCAAAAATGGCCCTCGTCGGCGTGCTTGCTCTTCAGGGCTCTTTCAACGAACACATAGCAGGCACTCCATTTTTTCCGCGCCCCCCCCCCCTCTCACAGCATATGCATTCGATATATGTTTTTGCTGACTGTTTTTGTGTTTGTGTGTGTGTTGTAGCTCTGAGAAGGCTTGGGGTGAAGGGCGTAGAGATAAGGAAGCCCGGGCAGCTTGAATCTGTGGCCTCCCTTATAATCCCTGGAGGCGAAAGCACCACCATGGCTAAGCTCGCTGAGTACCACAACCTGGTCTCTCTCTCTCTCTCTCTCTACGCTTCTGGGTTTGTGTTGATTTATTTAGTACTTTTATGTATGTTAATTCTTGGGTTAACGTGTAAATGACTGCTATAAACTTCAATTTCCTGTAAAAAGTTGTATAGTTTTGATTTTTAAGTGATTAAATTTGTAATTTTTAAGAGAAACAAAAGGTAATGGGTTTTGTTATAATAGTAATTGTGGGTTAGGAGAGCTATTAACCAAGCATGAACAATTTTGGTTTGCCTTTTGTACTAAAACTCCAACAGAGGGGATAAAAAAGGAGGAGAAAATAGACTATAACCTTATTTGATTGAAAAAGCGAATGACTTGGCTAAATGTAACCACCACCTTTTGTTTCTTTTTTGCACAAAAGGAATTTTGCTAAATATTTGTGTATTGTCTGATTGTTTGTATACTCTAATATGTTTTTGGCTTACCAGATGGTTAGGAATTCGGACATTTTCTTCGTTTCCATATTTGGTTATTATTTATGTATGTATTTTGTTCACAGTTTCCTGCTTTGCGCGAGTTTGTTAAAATGGGGAAGCCTGTTTGGGGGACCTGTGCAGGGCTTATTTTCTTAGCAAACAAAGCCACAGGTTCATTTGCCTTCTTTCTTTTCTGCTATGAATTTTTGAATTTTATTTTGCTTCTTCAATACAAATGAAAGTTACCAAAAGTTTAGCTTTATAATTTAGACGAGTGGCATGTTTT
This sequence comes from Cotoneaster glaucophyllus, assembly GCA_036320875.1. Classification (NCBI taxonomy): domain Eukaryota; kingdom Viridiplantae; phylum Streptophyta; class Magnoliopsida; order Rosales; family Rosaceae; genus Cotoneaster; species Cotoneaster glaucophyllus. The sequence goes on along the minus strand of CM070058.1, from coordinate 11,905,656 downwards.
TCAGGACAGAAAATAGGAGGACAGGAACTTGTTGGCGGCCTAGATTGCACTGTTCACAGAAACTTCTTTGGCAGTCAGGTAGAGCACTGCCTTCTGTATTCTCTCAAGTTAAGTGTGCTTATCAAGGCAGATATGCCATATGCAGCAAAGTGACGAGACACATGTTGCATTAGTAAATTTGTCAGTATTTACCATGGTAACAGAGTCCTAGAGTTCATGCTCAAAAAAAAATAAATAAATAAAAAGTTCGTGCTCAAAAAAATAAATAAAAATAAATAAATAGTCCTAGACTTCCTTACTTTGGAAAGTTCATAAAAAAAGAGTTGTACGTGGCTATACTCTCATCTGTCAACTATGTTCCTGTGCTTGTTAATGGGAAACTGTGGATTCCGTAGGTTCTAAATTTTTGAAGGTCACACATTCTTGTAATCTTGAAAGTGGTGCGCTATATTGGACCTGACTGATGTATTAGATTATGATGAAATATATGATGTATAGAAGAAAAAAAAAAGACATCCACAATTTCTTCACAAAAAAACCACGTCACTGTCTTATCTAAGGAGTCCAGCGGTGGTTATTTTACTAGCACAGACATAAAAAGGGAATAAAACACTTGCATGAAACTTTATTCATGTGCTGTTATGTGTACTTCGTAGGGTTAGTATTTGGAAAAAAGAGCGTGGAGCTAATGCACTACGATATTGGCTCCATTACTTATATTTTTCGTGTCATCTGGAGGAGGTCAAACACTTTTCTGATGACTAGATATTACTTTGAAACTAGATAATGAAAGGAGGGCAAGAGGGGCAGGGATATACGTATTCTTGGTGGAAAAAAAGAAGTTATTTTAGATGGGTGTAGCGCACCCAATCCACCACTTGGGTACATACCTGGTTTTAACGTTAAATAGATAAATAAAAAAGGAACAAGAGCTATGAGGAACTGACTTATTTAGGGAACCGTCTGTTGGTGGAACACATAAGTTTACGTAATTTTGATATTCTGTGTGGTAATTGTTTTGCTTTTCCTAAAACACAAACTTACAGATTCAGAGCTTTGAGGCTGAACTTGCAGTACCAGAGCTTGCTTCTACGGAAGGTGGTCCTGAAGTATTTCGTGGAGTTTTCATCCGTGCTCCTGCTATCCTTGACGTAGGACCAGAAGTTGAAGTGCTGGCTGATTATCCTGTCCCGTCCAGTAAGGTGTTGGATTCAAATTCCACAGTTGAAGCTCAAGAGGTTTGTGGTTCTCTTCTGTCTATAGAATTTTTTTACTGGTTATACTGTTATATAATCAGTCTTTAGTCGAGCCTCATTTGTTTCGTTTAGGTTGGCAGCTTCATTTGCATCTTCAGTAACCATATTTCCTTGTAAACCATAAAACATCTAATATGTAACAGGTGGGTAAGTCCAACCAGCTCCGTCAGTGGTTGGCAGTTCTATTATTTGTGGATAGGTTATATAGGATTTGCTTTCGAAGGAGTTGAAAAAATCAGGTTCATTTCTTCTAAAATAGGGTAGTTAGTTTGCAAGTTCATGATAGCCGAGCAAGTTACGGTCAAAAGTACATTTTCTTATACGAGAAGCTGTAAATTTCGTGTGGTCTTGTCTTAGATATATGTCTATGATTGAAAGTTGTTGACCACAATCAGACTAGAATAATTTGATCTGTTCATCATCTCGCTTAGTCTTGGGCTCTTCGAATCACCACTCACAAAAATCTATTGTGTAGTTAGTTAGATTTTGCACAGAAATCTATCGTCAGTAACACTGATTCTGCAGTATATATCAAAAGACACTATCAAAGCTTCTGTTCTGGTGTGCAAATATGCAGTTATATTGCTACACAAAACCAGATCATCATTCGTCTAAAATGAAATTGCCAATGACGGCATGCTGCTGGAATATATTAAGTTCGTTTTTACCTTCTTTGTTGCTATTTTCTTATTACCTTTTGACATTCCAGGAGAATCCTGTGTCTGAGAATAAAGTGATTGTAGCAGTTCGACAAAAGAATTTGCTGGCGACTGCCTTCCATCCTGAATTGACAGCAGACACTCGATGGTAAATATGCTTACTCTGTCAGCCATTCTCCGAAATTCACACGAGGCTCTAAATATTTAATATCGCAGGCATAGTTACTTCTTGAAGATGTCAACTGAAACCGGAGAAGGAGCCTCAAGTAGCATCGTTGTTGTTGGAGCAGATCTAAGTTTAGACCAACAAACAAAGATTGACCTCCCTATATTTCAATAGTGGCCCAGATAGAGAATTGTTATGGTTTATTCCCTGCAGTTATCAGATTCCTTACTTTATAACGTCTGTTTTTTCCGTTGACGGATGTTGATGTACAATGTCTGTTAAGGGTCTTTGATGGTGGAAAGTATTCTTTCAGATGAATGGTTTAGTTCTCAGAAAAACCAATGAAAAGTTCAAAAAAACTTTAGTTTTAATGAAAAATGACAAATAAAAGTGTAGTGAATAGTAATTAGAAAAGGTAAAAATGTGATTTTTTGTTAAAAGTTAACAGTTCCGGAAGTGTTTCGTTAAAACTCTCAGGGTGTTTTTGTTGCACCGGATTATCTCGGACTAGACTAACTTCAGGGTCTAAGCAGGATTGGCTTGGCATGGACTAAGTAGTATAAGAATAACGAAGCGTTTGGTGTAGTGTTGGACTAAATCACGGATTATATTATTTTAGAGTTAAATTACTTTTTTGTCATTTTCTTATTCATTTTATTAATATTTACACACTTTTTTATTTGATTCTCTCTCTCCATCCCTCTACTTTTCTTCTATGGTTTGCATTTTCTTCTTCGCAAGCCCAGATTTGCTTCCACTAATAATCAAACCCAAAAACTTCCTCTTCTTTTCATTTGTTTTCTCTTCAATTAAAACCCATATTTCTCTTCTTTTAATTTATTTTCTCTTCATATCAAACCCAGAAAAATGCCAATTTTTTTTTTCAATTTACAAAGGCTCGGATCGTAGGATTTGCAAATCGACAACAAACTTGCAGATGCATCCTCCTGGTAGAGCACTTGGCGGCCTTGAGGAGGATGCGACGATCAGTGGCATGGGATCTGGAGTTGCGGCCCTACGGGTAGGGCCTGTGCGAGAGCTGGAGCTACCGAATCGGTTGATTGCAGGCCGAGAAAGAAGAAAAGCTTAATGGCAGCGGTTGGGGATCTGTGGAAGACGAAGAGGAAGACGATTGAGGAAGTCGAAGCATCAGCACGATGATGAAGCGAAGCGATGGTCTTAGCAATCCCATCTTTTTTGCCTGGTTTCACCAAGCCTGGCTAGCGAAGAGTTTAGTCGGAACGAGTCCGAGCTAGTCCCATTAAACTCAGTCCCGGCTTGCACCAAACACGACTTAATATTCTTAGCTAAGCTAGTCCAGTCCAGTAAGGCTTAGTGAGTGCAAACAAACACGCCCTCATAGTTCTAAGGTAGATAACGAGTTCTGCATTTCGGATGGTTGTATATACAAAGTTTCCTTTCAAAATCCAAATTACCATCTTCCATTTACCTAGTACTGTATCGTTAGGATCTCAGCCTGTCCTTTTAACTGCAATTACTGTTGTATTATATCTTAAGGTTGTCCGTCTTTTCCATATAGTTGGTCAGAAAAATGTTGTCGCTAGAACCGACCATGCGATTACACATTTGACACACGTCACACGCAACAATTACTGGTGCAACTGATGGGCCTAGTATGTATAGATGAGTCAAATTATCAATTTGCCCCTCATTTTGTTTGCTTGTGAATTCTATGTTATAACTCCATTTCACAAACGGTTTTCACCTACGTGCTTATGGATTTGGTTTGCAATAACATTAGTGAACGATACAGATTTGTTGCGTATTTGATGTACCTTAAAAGACTCACACAAGCCATATTTCATTAAGATGTGTATGGACGATGAATTGTATCCTATGCCATAAGTAGGATGAACTGTTTTAGTATGTGAAACTTTCATTATTGTTTTAGCAATACAGTAATTTTATTAAGTCAGGACAAATAGTCCAATTGCATCTTCCCTTATTTGCATATTTATAAGTTTTAGAATATCTGTTTGTTTTAGGTCACAAGGATCTATCAATTTCAAGCACTATCTGTTTTGCAATCAATATATCAAAACTCTTTCATTACCTGTTGCATTTTTTGAATAGTTACTAATAGGGGTGGGCACAGGTTGGGTTGGGTTGGTTTTGGGCCAAAACCGAAACTAAACTGACCTAGTCGGTTAAGCCAGAATTGCAAACCGAAACCAATCAAGCTGGGTCTAAAATCAATAATGTCGGTTAACCGACAATGGCAGGTTGGTTTGGGTCGGTTTTCGGTTTGTGTTAAAACTAGTTAAATTCAAAGTTTAACATTCAAACATTCTTAAAGTTACAAAAAAAAAAAAAAAAAAAAAAAAAATCATCAAAGCTCCAATTTTCCAAATTTTTTTTTAATTGCCCACCCCTAGGTACTAATATTCAATAAGTGTTAGTGTAACAAACATATCATAATTATTCCTAGTAGACATACCGGGTCGGGGGTGTGTCACTTGCATATTATCATCTTTTTTTTTTCGTATTAAAATAATGCTAGTACTATAATATTCCAACTTAAAACAGAATATTTATATTTCTTTACTTTTTTTTTCTAATTTTTTTAAATAGTCTGCATGATTTAATAGAACGAAAAATAAATGGTCATGATTGAATTGAAGAAATATTATTTCTTCTTCGTAAGCCTTCAAGAAATATATGCTAACGCTATAGGACCAAATTGATAAGTTCTTGAATTATCATTTAATGTCGTAAATGATGTGAACATGCCCTATCAATTATTAAATTTACCAAATTGACGTTGGTTGTGTGCATCATTTGTCGCATTATAACGAGAACTTTTTTAGAGTAGCAATTGTATCTTGTTAAGATATTTATGCAGGATCGATTCTTTATGTATTTGTTTTACAAGGTGGTAGTTAGATTACAATCGTTTGGGTTTTACATTTAGCAAGAGTAGACTCTATCTGATGCAACATGGAATTTTGATTTGGTTATTTCAAGGGAGAACATTTTCCATCACACTCAACAACAATGGTGGTTTATTCCCGAGTAGACTCTGTTGTGGAGGATTAACGCACTGAATCGCTGACTTAGAGATGCTGATGATGATGTGGGCAACGATTGCTGCTTCTTCTTTCAAGGTTGGTTATGGCAGCAGAAGCAGCACCACCAGACTCAGACTCAGAGGTATGCTGCCTTGTCTTCTTCAATCTTCTTCTGCTGTTGTTTTCTTCAACAATTACTTGGCTTTCTTTCACTCTCGAAACACCCAACAATATCAGCTTGTGAAAATCACTAATCTCGAGGATGCTCTCAATGTGTTCGACGAAATGCTTCAAAGGCGTCCTCTGCCTTCCGTTGTCCCTTTCAACCAAATCTTGACTCAACTTGCCAAGATGAAACATTACTCGACAGTCATCTCCTTGAATAATCAAATGGTTGTGTCAGGAATTCGTCCTAATGTTTATACTCTAAACATTATCATTAACTGCTTTTGCCATTTGCACCAAATGGGGTTTAGTTTGTCAGTCTTGGGAAACTTCTTCAAATTGGGGTTTGAACCAAATATCACGACCTTCACCACTATAATCAACGGCTTTATTCTCCAGAATAGAGTGGCTGAGGCAACAACACTTTTCAAGAAAATGTTGGACAGTGGTAATTGTAAGCCGAATGTGGTTACCTTCGGTGCCCTAGTAAAGGGCCTTTGCACGAAAGGTAACAACACTGCAGCAATCCGGTTGCTTAAGAAGATGGAAGAAAGAGGTTGCAAGCCTAACGTAGTTGTCTATAGCACGATCATCGACAGTCTTTGCAAAGATACTCTAGTTGCCGATGCACTGAACCTCTTCTCAGAAATGACGAGTAAGGGTATTGCCCCAAATGTCATAACCTATACCTCTTTGATTCATGGAGTTTGCAAATTACAGGATTGGAAAGAAGCTACAAGATTGTTGAATGAAATGGTGAGTAAACATATCTTTCCAAATGTGTGCACCTTTAGTGTACTGGTTAATACATTTTGTAAAGAGGGGATGGTCCTAGAAGCAAGGAGCGTGGTCAAAATGATGATTCAACGAGATATCGAACCTGATACGATTACTTACAATTCGCTTATGGATGGGTATTGTTTGCGAGGAGAAATGGACAAGGCAAAAAAGGTTTTTAAGATAATGCTTAGCAAGGCCTACATGGTTGATGCTCATAGTTATAGCATATTGATAAATGGCTATTGTAAGCGTAAAAGGGTAGATGATGCCCAAATCCTTTTTCTGGAAATGTCTCATAAGGGAATTGTTCCAAATACGGTTACTTATAGCACTCTTATTGATGGGTTTTGCAAGATGGGAAGAATACAAGATGCACATAACTTGTTCTCTGAAATGCAAGCTGTAGGCCAACTTCCAGATATTCATACTTATTCTATTTTACTGGATGGCCTTTGTAAAAACAAACAATTTCCCAAGGCAGTTGAACTGTTGGAAGAGATGGAGGGAAGGAAGTTGGATTTTAATATTGTAACTTACAGTATTCTTATTGAAGGTTTGTGCATAGCTGAAAAAGTTGAATATGCATGGGATCTCTTTTGTGGTTTATCAATAAAAGGAATTCAACCTGATGTCAGGACATATACGATAATGATCAGTGGACTTTGTAATGGGGGGCTAACATGTGAAGCAGAAAACTTGCTTAGAAAAATGGAAGAGAAAGGTTGTTCTCCAAATGGTTGCACGTACAACACAATTATCTGTGGGTTAATCAATAACAACGAGACATCAAGGGCAGTGAGGCTTATTGAAGAAATGGTGGAGAGGGGTTTTTCTGCAAATGCATCAACTACGGAGTTGGTCATTAATTTATTGTCTAAAGATACAGTAGATCCCGCTTTGTTGGCATTTATAGAAAGACCAGGGTGAAATTGATTTGCATCTTTGCAGTTTGACAACTTTTGGTACATCCTTCCCTTGAATGCTGCATTAGAGGGAGTTGTTCCACTGCGGAGTCCAGTTCAGGTAGCCATTTGGTCATGCATCGACTAGTGATGCAAGATATGTGTTAATTGAATCAATCAAGTGGTAGAGCAAATTTTATGTTACTCTTTTTTTATGATGAAATATGTTGGAGAAGCAGAGTATCTGGACTGATATGAAATTCGTAGACATATTTATGGCTTGTTTAACTTCTCCTTTGCTTTTTGGTGATAATTTTGTTATTGACAGTATCTAGTAATACTTTTGAAAGCATAAGAGTCTGATGGAAGAAGCAATGGAGGAAATGATAGTGTCACACACACATCACACTTAAGCAAGAGGGAGGGGGAAGTTTCAAATCCGGGACGCATGAGTAGAAACCTTACATCATATTCATTAGGATATTGGACACATGGGTAGAAACACACAATTGTCTAGCCGGAGATTGGTGGAATGTTGGGAGGTGGGAAACAATGTAGGGGTCATGTAAACTGATAAGGAATAACTTTTGGTATTAGAGCACAGTTTCGCTCTATTAAGACCATGAAGGGATCAGTCTGCCATATATATATATATATAAATGCTAAGGAGACACTCTCAAAAGTATGACTCTCCATGAATTCTCCGCCATCTCATGTTTTTGGCACAATTCCAACGTTATAAAACATTGTGCTAAAAACATGAAACAACAGAGACTTCATGGAGTGTAACAGAGACTTCATGGAGTGTCATATTTTAAAAGAATCTACTTTAAAACTATTACAATAATTTAAAATAAGTTTCGAACTCAAGACACATGAGCCGAAAATTATTTAAAAAGTAGGAATAGCACTCAATATTTCCTAGCGAGTAGTGAACCCATGACCTCAAACGTGTAACATTTTACTACGTAAACAACTTAAATATTCATTATAAAGGGCAAAAAGTGGAGCCACTCAAGGAAACGAGAGGTGCAGTGCGCTCAATCGCTTTACGCCTTCTCTCTTTCCCTCGACTCTCTACATATCAGGCACTCCATTTTTGCCGCCCTGCCCCTCTCTCACAGCATATGCATTCGATATATGTTTTTGCTGACTGTTTGTGTGTTTGTGTGTGTGTGTTGTAGCTCTGAGAATGCTTGGGGTGAAGGGCATAGAGATAAGGAAGCCGGAGCAGCTTGAATCTGTGGCCTCCCTTATAATCCCTGGAGGCGAGAGCACCACCATGGCTAAGCTCTCTGAGTACCACAACCTGGTCTCTCTCTCTCTCTCTCTCTCTCTCTCTACGCTTCTGGGATTGTGTTGATTTATTTAGTACTTTTATGTATGTTAATTCTTGAAAAGTTCATAAGAAAAGAGTTGTACGTGGCACAGAGTATTTGATTGGTTGAACTGTGTTTGAATATCATTTCTGTTACCCGTAGTCTCATCTGTCAACTATGTTCCTGTGCTTGTTAATGGGAAACTGTGGATTCCGTAGTTCTAAATTTTTGAAGGTCACACATTCATGTAATCTTGAAAGTTGTGCGCGATATTGGACCTGAATGATGTATTAGATTATGATGAAATAGTATAGAAGAAAGAAAAAAAGACATCCACTATTTCATCACAAAAAAACCACTTCACTTGTCTGATGACTAGATATTACTTTGAAACTAGATAAAGGAAAGGAGGAGGGCAAGAGGGGCTGGGATAATACGTATTCTTGGTGGAAAAAAGAAGTTTTTTTATGGGTGTAGCGCACCCAAACCACCACTTTGGTACAGACCTGGTTTTAATGTTAAATGGATAAATAAAAAAGGAACAAGAGCTATGAGGAACTGACTTATTTAGGGAACCGTCTGTTGGAACACATAAGTTTACGTAATTTTGATATTCTGTGTGGTAATTGTTTTGCTTTTCCTAAAACACAAACTTACAGATTCAGAGCTTTGAGGCTGAACTTGCAGTACCAGAGCTTGCTTCTACGGAAGGTGGTCCTGAAGTATTTCGTGGAGTTTTCATCCGCGCTCCTGCTATCCTTGACGTAGGACCAGAAGTTGAAGTGCTGGCTGATTATCCTGTCCCGTCCAATAAGGTGTTGGATTAAAATTCCACAGTTGAAGCTCAAGAGGTTTGTAGTTCTCTTCTGTCTGTAGAATTTTTTTTTACTGGTTATATTATTATATAATCAGTCTTTACTAGAGCCTCATTTGTTTCGTTTAGGTTGGCAGCTTCATTTGCATCTTCAGTAACCATATTTCCTTGTAAACCATAAAACATCTAATAGGTAACAGGTGGGTAAGTTCAACCAGCTCCGTCAGTGGTTGGCAGTTCTATTATTTGTGGATAGGTTATATAGGATTTGCTTTCGAAGGAGTTGAAAAAATCAGGTTCATTTCTTCTAAAATAGGGTAGCTAGTTTGCAAGTTCACGATAGCCGAGCAAGTTATGGTCAAAAGTACATTTTCTTATACAAGAAGCTGTAAATTTCATGTGGTCTTGTCTTAGATATATGTCTATGATTGAAAGTTGTTGACAACAATCAGACTAGAATAATTTGATCTGTTCATCATCTCGCTTAGTCTTGGGCTCTTAGAATCACCACTCACAAACCTGGTTATGCCATGTGTTTATAACACCTATTGTGTAGTTAGATTTTGCACAGAAATCTGTCGTCAGTAACACTGATTCTGCAGTATATATCAAAAGACACTATCAAAGCTTCTGTTCTGGTGTGCAAATATGCAGTTATATTGCTACACAAAACCAGATCATCATTCGTCTAAAATGAAATTGCCAATGACGGCATGCTGCTGGAATATATTAAGTTCGTTTTTACCTTCTTTGTTGCTATTTTCTTATTCCCTTTTGACATTCCAGGAGAATCCTGTGTCTGAGAATAAAGTGATTGTAGCAGTTCGACAAAAGAATTTGCTGGCGACTGCCTTCCATCCTGAATGGACAGCAGACACTCGATGGTAGATATGCTTACTCTTTCAGCTATTGTCCGAAATTCACACGAGGTTCAAATATTTAATATCGCAGGCATTGTTACTTCTTGAAGATGTCAACTGAAACCGGAGAAGGAGCCTCACGTAGCATCGTTGCTGTTGGAGCAGATCTAAGTTTAGACCAACAAACAAAGATTGACCTCCCTATATTTCAATAGTGGCCCAGATAGAGAATTGTTATGGTTTGTTCCCTGCAGTTATTAGATTCCTTACTTTATAACGTCTGTTTTTTCCGTTGACGGATGTTGATGTAGGATGTCTGTTAAAGGTCTTTGATGGTGGAAAGTATTCTTTCAGATGAATGGTTTAGTTCTAATGTAAAAATGTGGTTTTTCGTTAAAAATGAACAGTTCCGGAAGTGTTTCGTTAAAACTTTCATAGTTCTAAGATAGATAACGAGTTCTGCATTTCGGATGGTTGTATATACAAAGTTTCCTTTCAAAATCCAAATTACCATCTTCCATTTACCTAGTACTGTATCATTAGGATCTCAGCCTGTACTTTTTAACTGCAATTACTGTTGTATTATATCGTAAGGTTGTCCGTCTTTCCTATATAGTTTGTTGGAAAAATGTTGTCGCTAGAACCGACCCTTCGATTACGCATTTGACACACGTCACACGCAACAATTACTAGTGCAACTGATGGGCCTGGTATGTGTAGATGTGTCAAATTATCAATTTGCCCCTCATTTTGTTTGCTTGTGAATTCTTTGTTATAATTTCATTTCGCGAACGGTTTTCGTCTATGCGCATAAGCTTTGCACAAGAGTTCGCAAAATTACCACGTTTTGTTTTGTTGTGGTGGGTACATGGTATGCCTGTTATGATTAAAGCCAATAAAAGCAAACACAAGAGTCGGTTCGGTTAACCGATGTCCAAGAATTATAAGAATCGCTCATCAAACCAACCTTAGTTGGTGCGGTTCGGTTTACTCACCGAAAAATAGAAAACAAAAAAAAAAAAAACCCAAACCAAAATAAACCGTCGGTGAGGTTTGGTCGGTTTTGTCAATTTTTTTTTTTTTTTTTTTTTCTAATTGCCCACCCCTAGGCACTAATATTCAATAAGTGTTAGTGTAACAAACATATCATAATTAAGCATATATGTGTTAAAAATCAACAATAAAAAAACCATCCCATCCCATCCATCCCATAAACATTGTACCAAACAACAGACAAAACAAGGATACGCTGGTCATTTAATCTTCTCGTCCATTTTGCCTTGTATGCAGGGATGAAGCCAGAGATTTGTCTGAATGGAGGCATCCTCAAATAATAAAGTCATAATTAAAAAGTTCAAGAATTTACTAAACAAAATACTTATAATTAATCCAGAAAGTTTTTCATACAACATTCCCTTACAATATTTTTCGACGCGTTTTCATGTTCTGAAAGTGTTGCATGACAACATCATTACTAATATCATCAAATATCTCTCTCTATAAAAATAACCATGTTATCATTCATCCATTGATCTCCCATCCGATTTCTCAATCGATTCTTCAGAAATTTCATGGCCGAAAATGCTCTTTCAACGGTTGCAGTAGCAACTGGAAGAGTTAATGTTAGTGTCACAAGCAAGTAAACCAGTGAATACACCTTGTGTTTTTTGCATTGAACCATTTTTTTGCAAGATCTTCAATCCTTTTTAAACCTAAAAACTCAATGCTAGACCGCATATCTACAATGTAATTCTCAAGTTGAATCTTTTAATTTAAAGTGAACGGTTCATCATTGGAATGCAAAAGGTGAAAGTCATTGGGGATGCAAAAGACAATTTTCTCATTGTTATTTAGTTAGTGTTACTCATAGGGAATTGGAACGCATACATTTTTTTTATGTTTAAAAAAAAAAACAGTGGGGGCATCCGCCCCCCCAAGCCCAATGTAGCTCCGTCCTTGCTTGTATGTACAAACGCGGAACAGAACAACTGTCCCCTTCAAGCATGCGCATACCAAACGTGGCACTGAACCTCTGTTCTATCCCGTTCCATTTTGTCCCGTCTCCGTACCTAACTCTACCTAAGTGACAGAAAAATATCACCAAGCACCAATCAAATTCAACCCCATAGATCTCTCTATTTGCAACAATTTATTGTCATGCAGTGGCTCGGTTCAATTCGATTAATAGTATTTCAACTCACTTGTATATAATCGTAATCGTGTTTTTACTCAAAAATAAGTTTTTCGTATTTAGAACCCAATCCAATCCAACCCATATCGGTTGAGTTGGTCGGTAGACCAAATGCCCACTATTTTGGCTAAAAATAGCATATGTAATGTCGATTAGGTCTTCAAATAATATAATTTTGGCAAAATATTAATGTCACATGTTTCCCTCATTGAAAAAGGAATCCATTCTGGATTTGGATATCAATTAAAACAAGGGCAGTATTTGGAGGCATGGACTATGACTATATGTATGTGTGTATATAGGTTTGGTCTCCTGTGTACCTTCTGACAAAGGGTATCACGCCATGGCACTATCCCTAGACACCATTCTTGAGGCTGTGATTCTTCCAACCCTAAACATAAACCCTAATACCACTCTTACCCTCTTTTGCCTTCAAGACCAAGCTTTCTTTAACCCCAAGTATCCACAGCCTCCGTTGACACTCCATGAATACCATGTTGTGCCATTCAAGATGGACAAAAATGCCATGGAGGCGTCTTTGCGTCACGGTTCCAAGGTTAACACTCTTCTGCTCGGCCATTCTCTCGTTGTTACTTCCCTGCCCGCCGGCACCAGCTGATATGCTTCTCTTAACCAAGTCAAAGTCACTGAGTGGGATGTCTACAACGACGGACGACTGATTGTACATGGGGTAGAGGACTTCTTCGATCCGGCTTTCCAAACCCTAAGACCATCTCCAAAGAAAATGTCAAATCCTAGGTGGAATGTTATGTAATCAAATTTGAAGGTAAGAGCAAGTTCCAATTGGTATATCAATCCTATGTGGACTGACATATGAGTTTTCATATGTCCAATTCGACATATGAAAGCATCTCCAAAGGAGATGTCAAAATATGTGGAATGTTATGTAATCAAATTTGAAGGGCAGAGCAAGTTCCAACCGATTTGTCAATCCTATGTGGATTGACATATGAGTTTTCATATGTCAAATTCGACATATGAGAGCATCTTCAAAGGAGATGTCAAAATGTTCAAATCAACAACAACAGGTAACAAAAGACAGTATTAATGTTTTCCAACCGAGAAGCCAAATCTAATGTGACATGACATGGAATGACATCTCTCCCCTTGCTGCCAAATTTGACAGCACCTTCAGATTTTTAAAATTAATTATTAAATGCTTTTTTATCAGTTTTTTTTTATTGGTTTAAAGCATTATCCTTTTGTTTCTTTTCATTCCCTCATTTCGTACTATGATTCAGAGGTTTTTTTCTTTCACTTGTATTTGAGAGATATTAGTTTCGAACATCATGAAAAACATTAAAACATATTAGCTAGCCTAGTTTTGAGATTGACAGAAGTCCGATACCACCATTTTGATGCAACTCCGCCATATTTCACACTCGATGAGCTAAGGTCATGAAGAACACAAAAGAAACATAGCAAACAACACTAACTAAATCGCGCACTCAGTAATCTGTGAGACAGTGAGGGAAATTTTAGGCCTTTGGAGAAGAAAAGAAGATGAAGGCAACTAAAGCAATGTGATCACACAGCACAATCCGAATACAAAAACCAGTTCAAAGTACAGGACGAGCAGCATCTGATGGCGGAAGTGGAACGACTTCTCTTCGAAGTTCCTTAACAACAGCAGCCAATGCCTCAGGGTTGAGACCCAAATCGCATAATGCAATGAGGATGGAGAGGGTGTGACGATCAAGCCCTGTGTCAAGAATGTTGGACATCTGAAATGCTAGTTCGAGAGACTCCCGGGCAATTTTTGCAGCATCCGCATCCATATTAAGAAGCTGAATAAATGAAAAGAAAACAGTATTCTTAAACCCTCAGAGATTAAAAATAAATAAATCAGTTAATCATAAATAATTCAATAACATTACAACCTACCAAAACACTCTAAATATTCCTTTTCACCTCTTCAGCAAAAATACACATATACAAACATACTTGGGCATAAATCATCATAAACAAAACTCGAATGTACGAGAATTTCATTAATATGCAAGAATGATGACAAAGTGATGCGGGCGCAAAGAGCCTTACCCCTCAAAGTGCATACAACAAACTAAAAGACAACAAAATTAAGAAACAAACATGAAATGCAAATATTGTAATATACAGGGATAACGAGATTCATATCCAGAAGCAGAATCAACTTATAGGATTAATCCAAGCCTTTTCTGTCATCAATTTAGGATTAATCCATGCCTTGATTAATCCAAGCCTTTTCTTTCTGATTCTATTTTAATTTTGGAATTACTGGTTTCAATTGGAATCTGATCTCTTGTTTGAGACGGTCATTGCATTTCCATATTCCACAATGTCTCGACATTCATTTCGTTTCTATGAGACAGTCTGCCTATCTGGTGCATAAACCATCTGTCCACAGAGACGACAGACGACTTAACTCGAGGAAACAAAAGCCAAGTTTTGGTATTTGGGGTACAATGGACGAACGGCTAACTCGTTGCTTGAGGTTGGGTGTCATCTGGACTACTATTGGGAAGCAACACCACAGCAATAAAATTGGGGCATGTAATTCAATTTGAAGTCCTTTTCTCATTCTGCTTATCTTCTTATTGTTTCCAAGCTTTTGTCAGAATTGCAATGCATTGCGTTTCACTTCAATTCGATTTTTGATAAACACAATGACTATTTACCAAGATCCATGAAACTACCTAAACCCCCAAATCAAACCCAATAAACAGGTTAGTACTTTGCAGAAAATCAACCGCTACAACCCCAAATTGAAACCTCTGTTAAAGTGGGCATCCCCAATTCTACCATATTTCAACCAATTAAAAATGTCAGTACATAGAACAGCTCTGCAAACACAAGCAACCCAGTAAAATTCTAAATTAAAACCCCTAATTTAAATCCTAAATCAAATTCCCCAACTTAAAACACCTAAATTAAAAACCCTAAACGAAATATATATATTTTTTTTTTCAAATTAAATTCCGATAGATACCTTGTTGCAACTTTTGGTTACGGTAGAGGTTGTGTTGTGAGAGCTGGAGCTTCCAAATTCGTGGGAGAGGTAGCAGCAAAAAGCCTGTTTAAAATAAATAAATACATAAAAAAAATATAAAAATCACAAAATTACAGGAAGAAACAAAAAGAAGAAGAAGATGAGGAAGTTACCGACTGAAACAACAGTAATTACAGAAAGCGAGAGGGAAGAAGGAAGAAGAGCTACTACTGCCTACTGGTGCGATTCATGCCAAAAAAGCAAGGGAACTCGGGCGTCAACTTGTCGGTTCGGCTGGGCTGGGCTGGGCTGGGCTATACTTCCTTTTGTCCCCTTGACCCATGAACTATTCACTCCTCTCTTTCCGTTGATTTACTTTGAAAATGTTAAATTTTTAATTTTTAATTAATTTTACTGAAAGAGATATTCCTACTCTAAATTAGATTAAAGAAGTTGAATATCTGAATCTGAAACTTACTGGGTTGAAGAGGAAATCCTCCTGGGCAATTCAGCACTTTCTTTTATTAATTTAATTTTAAGGTTTTTATTTATTCTCATTGGGCCAGAGTCGGGAGACGAGATTGAAACATCTACAGGTCGTGTGCTCGTACAAGTGGGCTAACCATAACTACTAGTATCGGGACTTTCCTACAGTACAAGTAAGGGGAGTGAAACTCTTGCTCTACTTTGAATAATAGGATCATTGCTCCACTTGACAAGTTAAGGGACCAATACTAACGGATTTTTAGTTTAGCATGTTTAAGACAATTGCTATGTGGCAAAAAAAAAAAAAAATATATATATATATATATATATATATATATATATAGTTTAGGATTATTGCTCTAATTTCTCTTAAAGTAATGCGCCTCACATATTTGATATGTAGCAAAATTAGATGTGGCCTTTATTCTGTTGAAATATCCGACATCGGCCATAGAAAGAAAAAAAGAAGAGTTCAAATATTCTAACCCCTCTCCATCTAACATCGAGGGCTTTTGTGATAAAAACTTCACAGTTGTCGAACTGTGCAGGTGGTAATTAACAAGTTGAGGACAATATCGGTCTTGTTGGAAGTGGCCTTTGGCCCGTCTCTTTGATAATTTGACATGGTATCAAAGCCAGGGAGCGAACATATACTGCCACGTGATGGGTGGGTCTCATTGGCACCGCATGGTGATGGTGGGTCCCTTGGCTTAGGTGAGTCCTTTGGGATCCACATGGTTGCCGAGTTGAAATATCTTAACCCGTCTCCATCTAACACATGTTGAACTATCAAGTTCGGTCCTGAGAATTTTAAGGCCCGGGACAACACCAAAAAATGTGCCCTAGTATAACTCCATGTAACAAAAAAAAAATCAATTGTTTTAGTGTTCATATTTGTGCATACAGATGTAACGTTTCTTTGATAAATGATATTGGGATGTGAGTGATTCTGCTAAGCAATGAGATGGGCTAGCCAGAATTCGACATCTCACTCGTCATTTAAGACGATATCTCACTCGTCATTTAAGAGAATCAAATCTAAAACCTCCCACTTATAAGTGAAGAAAAAATAGATTTCACATCTAAGCCATAACATTACACTTTAGTTGTAATTAGATAAGGGTACACAATTATGTCACAAGCAAAAATCAATTAAAGTATGACAAGTGTTTTTGTATAAAACTTATAGTCATAGGGATATTTTTTTTTCTAATTTACTGTCCTCTTACTAATATAGGGCCTCATAAGAATTGTCATGTTTTTGTATCTCTAATTTTTATATATAAAGTTATAAACAATGAATGAACATAAAAAAAAAAATCAGAAAAAAAACTAAATATCACAAATATGTCACTTAAATATTACTCATTTTTTCTTGGATAAGAAAGAAAACTAACCCTAAATCCTAACATTATATTGAAACATAACAACATTGTTAAAAAGAAAAAGGCCCTCATTTTGATTTGAAGCTGGGTGGCTATTATTTTTTTTTTATTTTTTGCCAAAGGATGGTAATTAATTGAAAAATGAATTTGTAAAAGCCACTTTTGTTAAAGGCAAATGATTCATAAAAAAAATTTGCAATTTACAGGGTTCGAACCCGCGCCTTTTTATTGCAAGTAGTTAGCAAAAGCTCCACTTCAACTGCTACAGTATAATAAATTACCCAGTTTTATATTTTTATACCCTTTACAGAACATAACATTATAATAAACACTACTTCAACATTGCAGGTTTTTCCAGTAACTTTAGGGTGTATTTATTTACCTTCACTAGGTTTCACTGGACTAGACTAGATTAGAAATTATGGCAGTCCCATATTTGTTACACAACCGGACTATCTTTAGTGGGATTACCCTTCACTCGCCTCGACTAAGGGGCTCGCTAGATCGTCTTAGCGAGACCCCTCGAATATCAGCGGACTAGTAAGACCGTCGTCTCTCTCGTCGTCCCGCTCTGCTCCATAACCTTGCTGGACCATTCCACGACCAACGCCGCGTCCTCATAAGTCTCTCAGGGCTTCCTCTTCCACTTCCTCTTCTTAATTTTCTTCGATTTTGTTTTGAAGATTCGTGAAATTATTAGTGGGTTTTGAACGATTTCTGGTTTTGATCGATTTCTGGGTTTAATCGATTATGGATTTTGATTTACTTCTGGGATTTCTGCATTCTGATTTATTTATGGGATTTCTGGGTTTTAATTTGATCCACAAATCAGTCATATTGTTTTAGGAGAATGTTTGATCCTGTAGAGAACAAAGATGCTTGCAGACCGGTGGTTGCGGCTACTTGCTTTCTAAGGTAAGGGTTTGTCAATTCGCTCGGTCACCGAGTGCTTCTGGCAGTGGCTCTCTTCGGGTTTTGACAATGGAGCTTCAAGAGCTGCTACTGTTAAGGTAGCGTTAGATAAAATCACAGTAGTGGTGCTTTGAACCAGATTTTGTAATGTTTTTAGTCCTAATCTTCTGCCGATTGCTCACCAGATTTTGTTATGTTTTTAGTCCCAATCTTCTGGTGATAGTACTGTTTTCATTATCCTGTTTCTTAGTCCGACACTGCATCAAACATTTCACTAAGCTAGTCCAGCTTAGTCTAGTCTAAGCCAGTCCAGCTTAGTCTAGTCTAAGCCAGTCCAGCTTAGTCTAGTCTAAGCCAGTCCAGCTTAGTCTAGTCTAAGCCAGTCCAGCTTAGTCTCTTAAGCTAGTCCAGTCCGAGACAGTCCGGGGCAACAAACGCACCCTTATAGTTTAAAAGGAAGGCACTCAGAGAATCTGGGCAGTGTTAATGCCAATTAGACTACATAAATTGAAGGCTCAGTAAATCCTATAAATTTATTACTATATCTTGGAGGAATGCAAGAAAATCTGGGTGTTTTAATACAGATGACAGTTTGTCATTAATTAGTCCAACTATATAAAGCACTCACCACCCATGAAGTTTTTGAGCATTGAACAATGGCTAAGCATGGAGCTTCTCTGTGTTATTATCTTTTCTTCACTCTCTTCTTACTCACAATGATCTTGTTATGCAAGGCCGCTGACGAGGAAAGAAAGGTACGTACTTTTCTTTTGCCATTAATAACAGAAAGATGCCGTCTTTGACAAATAGTAATTTCTTTTACATAGAATGTAATGATAACAATGTCGTTGATGCAGGTCCATATTGTGTACATGGGATCGCTTCCTGATGGGATTCCAGCGTACTCACCGTTGTCTCACCACCTTAGTATTCTACAGCGAGTTGTGCAGGGAAGGTAGTCTATCTAGATCTTCAAGGTTGCTCTTTTCTTTTCGTCTTTTGAGTCACGACTCACGAGCGAGTTCTTATCCTTGCTATCTCTCTTTCTCTCAGTTTGGCAGAAACTATATTGGTCAGAAGTTATAAAAGGAGTTTCAATGGATTTGCAGCCAACCTCACGGACCAAGAAAGGGAGAAAATTGCGAGTGAGTCCTCTGAGATACTTTCTTATGAATTAGAAGTTATATTGTTCACTGGTATGGTTTGAGAATTTATCGAGTTTGTACATTGTAGACATGGAAGAAATAGTCTGTGTCTTTCCAAGCATAAGAATGGAACCTCAAACAACAAGGTCTTGGGACTTTATGGGTTTCGATGAGAAAGTCAGTCGAAATGTCACAACTGAAAGTGATATCATTGTTGGCGTGCTTGACACTGGAATTTGGCCTGAAGCTGAGAGCTTTAAAGATGAAGGTTTTGGTCCTCCTCCTAAGAAGTGGAAAGGTGTTTGTGAAGGCGGCAAAAATTTCACCTGCAACAAGTATGTCTATCAATATTTACATGCATAAAGTTATCAATTACACGAATTAAAACTTTTGGTTGAGTTTATTCATTTCAAAATTTCATAATTAAACTACTTTTGTAATGGTTTTGCCTTTGTACTTTGCAACATTTAGCAACATTTAGTCAACATTAAGAAATGTTTGTTTTGCAGAAAGATCGTTGGTGCTCGATATTACTTAACAGACTCTGCAAGAGATTTCCGGGGTCATGGAACTCACTGTGCATCAATTGTAGCCGGGAGTCCTGTAAAGGATGTAAGCTTTTACGGACTAGCAAACAGGTACTGCAAGAGGAGGTGTACCTGCTGCGAGAATCGCAGTGTATAAAGTCTGTGATCTTGAATTCGGGTGTAGTTCAGACGGTATCTTGGCTGCTTTTGACGATGCAATATTGCTGATGAAGTTGACATCATTTCAATTTCGCTTAATGGATTTTTTTCGTTCTGAGCCTCATCTTTACATTGACCCGATTGCAATTGGTGCCTTTCATGCCATGAAGAAAGGGATACTAACTGCACAGTCTGCCGGAACCATATTTAATAGTTATAAGGTTGGTCCTGTGTCAAGTGTAGCACCATGGATATTCACAGTTGCAGCTAGTACCACAGATCGCCGGATTATTGACAGCACTGTTCTTGCAAACGGAAAGAAACTAGTCGTATGTCTCATCCACTTCCTTTTTCAACAAAATAAAAACATTTTATGAATACTTGTATATACTGTGGCTCAGATTGTTTTCATTTCAATACTTTTTAATGTTCTTATCACAAACAGGGGCACTCTACGAACACGTTCACATTAAATGGAACAAATTTTCCTCTGATATATGGAAAAGATGCTTCAAGAACA
This sequence comes from Cotoneaster glaucophyllus, assembly GCA_036320875.1. NCBI lineage: Eukaryota > Viridiplantae > Streptophyta > Magnoliopsida > Rosales > Rosaceae > Cotoneaster > Cotoneaster glaucophyllus. Next base: position 11,885,392 of record CM070058.1, on the reverse strand, counting down.
AATTGCTCTCAAATGCTAGCTAGGTAATTCTTGTCCCCGTTTCACTTGTACTGCATACAATATAAAGGAATAAAAATGAAACTATAGCACTGACTTCTTGTTGCATTTTAGTATATGTTGGGAAGGTTGCCTGGACCCTGATTTAGTTAAGGGAAAGATAGTTGTATGTGAGAAGAACACTGGAATTCCTGGGGCTTACAGATCTGGGGCAGTTGGGATAATTTTTGTTAATTTTATGAACGAAACTTTTTCTCAAGTTCTCCCATTTCCTGGAGTGGATTTAAACACAGAAGAGCTAAATGTGGTCAAGTCCTACATGAACTCCACCAGGTATAGATTCATTTCAATACTGTTAAGGTTGGCGATTTTCGATCAGGTTGTTTTTTAATTTCTTGAAAGCCTCTCTTATTTTACAGGGTCCCTCAAGCGACGATATTACAAAGTGAAGTCATAAAAGATGTTGCTGCGCCCCTTGTGTCTATCACGTCTGCGACTGGACCGAATTTAGTTGTACCCGATATTATTAAGGTATATGTTTCTTGTCACACACAGCTTAATGTCATATACATGTAGTAACATTTATTCTAACCGGAACCTCCGTATCTTGCCCCCACGTTGCTGGGGCCGCTGCATATGTTAAATCATTCCATCCTGATTGGTCTCCGGCTGCCATCAAATCATCTCTTATGACTACTGGTACCACCTTCATAAGACCTAATTGATGCTTAATTCTTTTGGCATTCTAAAATATCATATATAATGATACCAAATTTACTTATTTTCCTGCTTGCAGCTTGGCCCATGAATGATACGTTGTCCACAAATGATACGTCCAACACTTGTGTACGAAACTTCTGAAGATGATCATATAAAGTTGCTATGCACAGTCTATGATGAAGGAAAAGTTAGGCTCATAACAGGAGAAATTATCACATGCCCTAAAGATCCTGCTAAATGGTCTCCACGGGATCATAACTACCCTTCAATGGGAGCTAAAGTTGATCCGACGAAACCTTTTACGGTTCACTTTCATAGAACAGTTAAAAATGTTGGCCTTGCGAACTCCACATATAGGGCTAAAATCTTTTCAAACTCCAAACTTGATATCAATGTGGTGCCTGAAGTTCTTTCGTTCAAGTCCTTGAACGAGCAGATGGATTTTGACGTGACTGTTAGTGGAAGCGATTTGCAAGATCGATCACAAGTATCTGGGTTACTGGTCTGGTCTGATGGTATTCATAGCGTTAGAAGTCCAATCCTGGTTTATGCATATGTTCCAAATAAGCTCCAGAACATGAGTAATGAGCAAGAAGATGTACGTTTTTAATTGATTTTAATGACTAAAAAAGTAGTAAAAATACAGCTCAAAAGTTTTTTGTACGATTTTTACTGTTTTCCGTTGTTAAAAACTAGCTCAGAAATAAGAAATAAGATGGAGACTAACAATCAACTATCACCAATTCTGAACCTGTTGAACCCAAGTTTGTTGGAAGCTAAACAGCTTCTAAAGTCGATGGATTGAAGGCAGCAAGGAACTCCCGAGCGTGGATTCCGGTTTGCATCGAAGAAGGAAGAACAAAGGAAAGGGTTAAAGCCTCCAACGGCTAGTTTTTTGTTTAAATGTATGTGTGAGAGTGACAAGTGTACACTCCAGATTAGATCACTTAAAACTCAAATGAAGGGCTATGATGCAATCTGGAGTAGTAAGGTTGAAATGGTTGTTAAGCCTCTTGTCAATCAGTCTCTTAAGCAAAGTATGGGTCGTGGCAATGCACCCAGAGCCAGCCCTGAGGGTGTGCAACAGGTGCCACTGCATAGGGCCTCCGATTCGGAATGGCCCCCAAATTTTCATTACATGCATACATATGCATATAAAATAGATTAGATGCAAAAGATAATTTTATCTGTGGTACTAGCGCTAGCGGTTTAGCTATTCTTTCTTATGGTCCATGTGCTAGGTTCGAATCTCTGTGATATTGTTTTGTTATATTTTAAGCTTTTGCAAATTTGTAAACTTAAAAATGAGATAACAAAAAGGCATCTAACGTGTATTGAACTCAGGACCTTTGAAGGTAAGGAAAAAAAACTTGTTATATTTTAAGCTGTTGCAAATTTGTAAACTTAAAATGGAGATAACAAAAAGGCATCCAACGTGTTTCGAACTCAGGATCTTTGAAGGTAAGGAAAAAAAACCTGGCTGATCAAACAACTTATTTTTGTTGCAATAACTTGTAATATTTTAGTCTTATAGATGAAAAATTTGAAAAAAATAATAATAAAGAAATATAACATTAAAAAAAATGAAGGGCCTCCATCTAAGTTTTGCACAGGGCCCCTAAATACTCAGGGCCAACCCTGAATGCATCATACCCTACAAGATTTCCTTCCTTAATGAAATCAGAGCTGCTGTTTTTTTTTTTTGCACAGCCTTGAAGCCATAAAACACACTCCAAAAGTCCTCTCCTGTCACGCCCCGATCCCGACATACGTCCAGGATCGACACGTGACGTCAACAAATACCTGTATCTCAACATACCCCGCCTCCGGAATATGACAATTCACAACTCGAGAATCGAATCACATAGTAATTTTTTTTTTCCGTATACTTTATGGCTGCATCTAACCTCTTGGTTAGACTGCCTACGTACCCTCAAAGGGATTAAGCCATTCGTAGTTCAACTTTTCACTACACTCGAACATTCATCACATAGACCACTAGGTCTCAACATAATACCACAATTCAAATATGTAGCACCTCAAGGAACATTTAACAAGCACAATAATAATCTCCAGTCATATCGTCATTCATCCACACATATGCATTCCAACACCATCCAATTATCATATCAATCAATAACATATACAATTCATCGAATGCAGGGCTAGAGCGATATGGTTCGGCTGAAGCCTACATCTCTGAAGCTGTCTCAAATGAATCAAATGATGCGATTTCGAACCACTCAACACAATTCATCAACATCGGGTTCCAGACCTCTCAACGGAACCAAACTAAAATATGATCGTCCAACAAATGTACCAAGTACAATTAATCTTCCTCACTTCTATAATGCATATGGTCCCCCAACGTGGATATACTAAGCAGGACTATATGCATAGTTTAATATCACAGGCAGTGATCACCCAACGCGGATATACCAAGCATGATCACTCCTAAGCATACATGGCCATAAGGATCGCCCAATGCAGATTAACCAAGCGCGATCCATATATAGTGTGGTCCCCCAATGCAGATTAACCAAGCAAGACCACTTGTGACCTCCCAATGCGGATTAACCAAGCAGGGTCAAGATAATCGGGTAGGTAGTGATCACCTAATGCGGATATACCAAGCATGATCACTCCTAGATGCGTATGGTCCCCCAATGCGGATATACCAAGCAGGACCATCCATGTACCACTGCTACATGGTGCAGTAAATCCAACATACAATCTACCCTTACCTCAATCCCTATGAGTTACAACGTAGGCACCAACACTATCAACTTCTCTGACTACTATCTTGTCATACAAGTATAAAAGTTCTACCTAACACTTCTAATAAGATTCTAGGTTCACATCGTCATAAAAATAATCATACATGTCATTCATGTTAACAAAAGTCAAGCTCATAAGCATTTGAATCATGTCATCAAGTAGTCATACAATTTCACCAATTAACATGTAACAGATAATATGAAGCTAAATAATATACATATAAGGGTTCCCAGATGATTCCCCCTACCTGGATCCCAAAACTTAACTTGTTCCCATGATTTACCACGTCACCGTCACAATGTGTCCATGTCCTTTCTTGCGTGACTAAACTTCCTTAGTCAATAACAATACAAACAATTGCTATATAATCCTTATATAGCAATTATTTTATATTCCTTATTAGTTTGGTTCTAAAGTATTTCAATTTAGTACCCTACTAATTGGTTCCCATACTCTTTTGTCTTAAAGAATTTCTGAGTTTACATAAGATAAAGAAGTACAAAAAGTTTAAAACAGTCACCCAATCCGTTCTTTTGAAATCCTATGACAACCGCTCTTATCTCTATACATGGTAATGAAAATACTTCCACACATAACTTTCGAAAGTCCACGTTTTCATGTATCAAGAATCCCTCACTTCCTATCACAAAACAAGGCCAGTTCCATTACCAACGATTTAAAAACCCTAAAATAGTTTTATATAAGAGGTCATAACAAGCTCAATCATATGACCTATAACTTTGTTACATTTTAAAATTTTCAAAAGCACACCAAATTATATGGAAAACTAATTTCCAGGATCAAAATAACTATTCATCCACTTCTTAGGACTGCCTCAATCCTAATCAAGGTTCAGAAGCATACAGAGTGGAACACTTTATTAAATTTCAGAAAATGCAAAAGAAACCCAATAATTACCACGCAACACAATTTATACATGCATTCCTTGTCACTAAGAATCTCTTAAGCTACAAAGACCAGACGGTGTACCTTGAATTGACGAAGGCGAAGAGCAGTAGGGTAGGAAAGTTGGCGATTTTTCCCAATTCGAATTTCGAAGCTTGGGTTTTGTGGTGTGGAGCGAGAGCAAGAGGGAGAGACAGAGATCGATGTTTCAGTGTTTTGAGGGCCACCCTTTGGCTTTCCTCTTATTGCCTCAAAATTTGTTCTCTCACCTTCTGAACCATCCCCCTCCTCTCGTTAGTTCTCTTTCCCCCTTTTTTTTTTTTCATTGGTCCCTTGCCTTTTTCACTCCCTTCTTCTGATTTTGGGCCTCCCCCTCTCAAAATGGGAGTAATTTATAATCTAAAGTTTAGTAAAACGACTTTAAATGTCCGCAACTATACCGTCATAAACCGGACTCGCAAACGGCTTTCGCCTATGCGTTCGTGACCTCGAACTCTATTCAACAATATAAATTGTGACCTCGAAAGGTCCACGGATTTTAACTAATTAATTCTCAAACTTCAAACTTCGTAACTAATTTAATTAAAATCTAATTTCAAACAATTTAAAATAAATTCTTGAAAAATAAAATAAAATCTCAGTAATACAAATATGTAGGTGATAACAGTGAAATCCAGGAACGGGATTTCACATCTCCATTCTCTGCCATTCTAGGAGGAGGATTGTCTGCCCTCCCATTTCCCGTGCCCTCCTGTTTGTGTGGTCACGGTTAAGCCACGTCAATATTTTATATTACTATTCATTTTTGTCTTATTATCTCTATAAAAAAAACAATATAAAATGTTGACGTGACTTAACCGTGACCACACAAAACAGGAGGGCACGGGAGGGCACGAGAAGTGGGAGGGCAGACAATCCTCCTCCGCCATTCTAACCCTAAGAAACCCATCCAAACAATCAATCAAAAACATCATCAAACAAACAAACTTTAGCCAAATCCAGGCTTTTGAAACAATATCCGGCCTGAATAAATGCGAATTTGTGTATACGAGTCCTAAACTATATTTTGCCACATAGCAATTGTCTTAAACATGCTAAACTAAAAATCCGTTAGTATTGATCCCTTAACTTGTCAAGTGGAGCAATGATCCTGTTATTCAAAGTAGAGCAAGATTCACTCCCCTTACGCATACTGTAGGAAAGTTCCGATACTAGTAGTGATGGTTAGCCCACTTGTACGAGCACACAACCTGTAGATGTTTCAATCTTGTTAGCAGACTCTGCCCCAACAAGAATAAATAAAAACCTTAAAATTGAATTAATAAAAAATTGATGAATTGCCGGTGGACTTCCTCTTTAACCCAGTAAGTTTCAGATTCAGATGCTCAACCTCTTTAATCTAATTTAGAGTGGTAATATCTCTTACAGTAAAATTAATTAAAAATTAAAAATTGAACATTTTCAAAGTAAACCAACGGACAGAGAGGAGTGAATAGTTCATGGGCCAAGGGGACAAAAGGAAGTATAGCCCAGCCCAGCCGAGCCCGGCCGAACTCACAAGTGGACGCCTGAGTTCCATTGCTTCTTTGGCACGAATCGCACCAGCAGGCAGTAGCTCTTCTTCCTTCTTCCCTCTCGATTTCCGTAACTACTGTTGTTTCGGTAAGTAACTTCGTCATCTTCCTTCTTTTTGTTTCTTCCTATAATTTTTATGGTTTATTGCTGTGGTGTTGCTTCCCAATAGTAGTCCAGATGGAGCCCAAAGGACTAACCCAACACACGGGGCCAAGGCACCCATCACGTGGCAGTATAGGTTTGCTCCCTGGCTCTGATACCATGTCAAATTATCAAAGAGACGGGCCAAAGGCCACTTCCAACAACACCGATATTGTCCTCAACTTGTTAATTACCACTTTCACAGTTTGACAAATGTGGAGTTTTTATCACAAAAGCCCTCAGTATTAGATGGAGTGGGGTTAGAATATTTGAACTCTTCTTTGTTTCTTTATACGGTCGATGTTGGATATTTCAACAGAATAAAGGCCATATCTAATTTTGCTACATATCAAATATGTGAGGCGTATAACTTTAAGAGAAATTAGAGGAGTAAAACGGTGCCGTTTTAGAATTAGGATAATTAATTAATAAAATATTATAAAACGACATCGTTTTGAAGAAGTTCGGTTCGGTTCGGTTTCGGTTCAACAGATTCGGTTCGATTTTTTCAACCTCGGTTTGGTTTTCGGACCGATTTTTTTTTTCTTCAGTTTTCGGTTTTTCCAACCCACCCCTGTGGGTGATGCTGCTGCTTTTTTCAGATGCATCCCATCAGCAGTACATCAATACAGGAGGGCTGGCCAAACTGGCAAACGTGTACCGACTCAAAGGCCAGAGACAATGTATCAAAATCTCAAGGTTGATACGCATCCATCTCTTCATTTCTGCTTATATTTCTAATTCAATGGACACGCATCCATGGCACCTATTTTATACTCTTTCATGTATATACTGATAAAAGAGAAGATACAAGAGATCCTGTTAACTTTGAAAATGGGAAACAACTCTTTGATTTGTGAGAAAGTCTCAACTCTTTGAAAAGGCACAGTTCTACAACAACTCTTTGATTTGTGAGAAAGTCTCAACTCGCTGACTTGGAGCTGCTGAAGATGATGTGGGCTGCGATTACTTCTTCTTTGAAGGTTGGTTATGGAAGCAGCATCAACACCAACAGACTTGTGAGAGGCATGCTGCCTTGTCTTGTTCAATCTTCTTCTGTTGTTGTTTTCTTCAACAATTACTTGGCTTTGTTTCACTCTCGCGCTTCTAAATCGACCGAATCTAGAAACACCCAACAACACCAACTTGTGAGAATCACTAATGTTGAGGAAGCTCTCAATGTGTTCGACGAAATGCTTCAAAGGCGTCCTCTGCCTTCCGTTGTCCCTTTCAACCAAGTCTTGACTCAACTTGCCAAGTTGAAACATTACTCGACAGTCATCTCATTGAATAACAGAATGGTTGCGCCCGGAATTCGTCCTAATGTTTATACTCTAAATATTATCATTAATTGCTTTTGTCGTTTGAGAAAAATAGGGTTTGGTTTGTCAGTTTTGGGAAGCTTCTTCAAATTTGGTTTTGAACCAAATATCACGACCTTCAACACTCTAATCAACTCCTTTATTGGTGAGGATAGAGAGGCGGAGGCAGCAGCACTTTTCAACAGACTGATGGAGGGAGGTAATTGCAAGCCTGATGTGGTTACTTACAGCATACTATTAAAGGGCCATTGCTTGAAAGGTAACAACGCTGCAGCAATCCAGTTGCTTAAGAAGATGGAAGAAAGAGGTTGCAAGCCTGACGTAGTTGTCTATAGCATGATCATCGACAGTCTTTGCAAGGATACTCAAGTTGTTGATGCATTGAAGCTCTTCTCAGAAATGACGAGCAAGGGTATTGCCCCAGATGTCATTACCTATACCTCTTTGGTTCATGGAGTTTGCAAATTAGGAAATTGGAAAGAAGCTACAAGATTGTTGAATGAAATGGTGAGTAAACATATCTTTCCAAATGTGTGCACCTTCAGTGTTTTGGTTGATACATATTGTAAAGAGGGGATGGTCCAGGAAGCAAGGAGCATGGTCGAAATGATGACGCAAAGGAATATAGCACCCAATACAATTACGTACACTTCACTTATAGATGGTTACTGTTTGCGAGGAGAAATGGACGAGGCTAAAAAGGTTTTTGAAGTAATGCTTAGCAAAGGCTGCATGGGTGATGCTCGTAGCTATAACGTATTGATAAACGGCTATTGTAAGCGTAAAAAGATAGATGATGCTCGGATGCTTTTTCTGGAAATGTCTCGTAAGGGAGTTGTTCCAAATACAGTTACTTATAGTACTCTAATTGATGGGTTTTGCAAGATGGGGAGAACACAAGATGCACTGAACTTGTTCTCTCAAATGCAAGCTTGTGGTCAACTTCCAGATATTCAAACTTATTCTATTTTACTGGATGGCCTGTGTGCAAGCCAACAATTTCCCAAGGCAGTTGAATTGTTGGAAGAGATGGAGGGAAGGAAGTTGGATTTTGATATTGTAACTTACAATATTCTTATTGAAGGTTTGTGCAAAGCTGAAAAAGTTGAATATGCTTGGGATCTCTTTCGTAGTTTATCATCAAAAGGAATTGAACCTAATGTGAGGACATATAATATAATGATTAGTGGATATTGTAACAGGGGGTTAACATGTGAAGCAAGAAACTTGCTAAGGCAAATGGAAGAGAAAGGCTGTTCTCCAGATGGTTGGACGTACAACACAATTATCCGAGGGTTTATGAATAACAATGAGACATCAACGGCAATGAGGCTTATTGACGAAATGGTGGAGAGGGGTTTTTTTGCAGATGCATCAACTGCGGAGTTGGTCTTTAATTCACCCACAATGTTGGCATTGATAGAAAAATGATGATGAATTTGATTTGCATCTTTGTATTGCCTAGTGACGTATGATATGTTTTATTAATATAATATATCAAGTGATTGAGCAACTATGTTACTCTTCTTTTAAGATTATGAAATCTGTTGGAGAAGCAGAGTATCTGGACTGATATGAAATTTGTAGGGTCATTCCATAAGCTGATGAATTTGTAGTTAGTAAGTCCTCTTCTATAAGTAATGTCCTTCCATTCGCTTGGGTTGAAACAACACATTTATTTAGGAGAAATGGAATTAAAATTGACTCGTTCAATCTCATTATTTCAGTTTCGAAAATATTACGTTCCTTATAATAATACTTTGTGAAATCCATATAAAATACATTGAATAGTTTTTCTTGTTAATCTAATCTATTCATTTTGTCAAATCCAAATCATTTCTTAATTATCTCATCCAAACGGAATCCAACCTTGTGACTATGGAGATGCTGGATTGCAGGTATCAAACTCAATCATCTGCCGACTGAAAGAGGTGGAATAATCTCCAAACAACGCAAGTCAATCATCTGCAGAATCGTCCATCATCAGAAGAACATTAAATAAGCTTCGAACAGTCCTCTCTAGCAAGTTCACCATTGAAACAAATGCCTTGAGTTGTTGATGCGCAGGTTCACTAATCCTGTTGGTAATGTATGCAAGAAGGCAATTGCAAGTAATGTTTGGCTCCGTCGGTCTTCCATTTCTGAATCCATAACAGGGAGGATGCTCAGGGTTGAAGAACTAAGATGCATGCCCCATGGCACAGAAGCAATATGGAATCCCACAATGGCTTCCTCCACTGAAACAAAGATCAGTAAAACACTACAGTTGTGCCTTCTCCCAACTGGTGATGTTTAATTAAGCAAGCATATGCTAGTAAGTACCAACCTGAAGAGAAAGTTGGATTTCTTATCCTAATACAAGGGAAAAACTGGCGGACTTTGCCTTCCAACTGCGAGTACACAAGCTCCCGGGTGAAGAGCAGAAGGGACACCAGATACATTGGCTATGTACTTCTCAAGAAACATTTCTTTCGGAGGTAGGACTCCCAAGAACAACGGAATTTTGCTTGAACGAGCACCAGCATAAGATGTAGGATAGCATCCATTTCGGATGCTCCAGGAAAGCAAAGAACAGATACAAGAGCAAGTGAGAATCCGTTGGCAGCTCAAGAGTCCACTTCCAAGATAATTCATAATTCTTCAAGTATGTTCCTTCAGCAAGCTCTGTGAAACTCCCCAGAAGAAACCGAGTTTAGATTATACAGGCAAGTGATATCCATTAATCCTTGAAACTTCAGAAATATAACCGAGGCAGATTAATCAATCTCAAGCTTTGTTAATAGTTCTGATAGAGGTCTGACATGGGATTTTATACAGATTCCTACCATGATTGAAGACTGATTTGAGTTTGCAACCATTGTAACTCCAGTGAACCCTAGAAAGTATGGTACATTTGACGGAAGTATTGGTACGTTTGCTCTATGATTGGTACATTTGTTCGAAGTTATTAATACATTTGTATATGATTAATTACGTTTGTTGGAAGTATTGAATACGTGGTAGATATTTTTATTGATAGTTTTCCAAAATGGTACGTTAACAATAGTATATATTTTTAGTGTAGATAGTAGTTGAGTATATTATGAAAATATGGATATAACTGTTGAGTAAGCAACAGTCAACAGATCGAATCCAAAAGCCGTAAGGCTGATATTTCTAGATATGTAGGATAATGACGATTTTTTACTGGAAGTGGCTAAGACTCGCAATGAACTAGTAATAATGTGGTTCAAATTCACTTTTGGTGAGAATTGAACCTAAGACCTCTTACTCACAAGTAAAAATGAATATCACTAGAACGTAGTAATATGTGGCTTATCTTTTTACTTTAAATAAGCAATTGTTAGATTTATTTTATTTTATTTTTATGAAAATGCGATAATTTTATTGAGGGAATCAACTAGGTTGTAAGTCTTGGTTGAGCACCACTCTTATAGCATCCGGGGTTCCTCAAACCATACAAAAAAATCACTATAACTCAAACTTAACTTGGTAAGACGATGATTACTCTCACAAGGAATGTATGCTATTGAGCACTCAACAAACTGCACCCAACGCGAATAGCAAGCTGCAACCCAGCTCTTCTCGCCAATAGCTCCACCTGTTTCACGGAGCAAATCCCTTGGAACCTCCACCTACCTGCTGCACGAAACAGGCCTCCAACACCACAAAGTACCCCTCCCGCGCCACCATCCCCAAAGTCCAGCTTTGCCGCCCCATCCACTTTCAATTTAAACCACCCTTCACTAGGGGCCAGCCACCGTTGTGGTATCGATTCCTTGACATGACAATGGCTGCGATTGACCTCCTGGAATTCCTTATTGAGCAAAACCATCGTCTACTGCAGCACCCCCAAAGGTTCAGCCACTTTCCCCTCCCAAACCAACTTATTGCGCTCCGTCCAATGCGTCCAAAGCAGCATCAAAGTCTACCCCTTTGCTTTCCACAATGCTCTGCAACCAATCCTTCAATGACTCACCACGGACGTCCCCCCTACCCACACCCTATGGCGATGCAAACCACGCAGCACACCTAGGGCAGGGTCCATAAATCCTCACATTTTTTGGGTCAGATTAATCCTAGTTGGGAGAATATCGGAGCACACTCGCCAACCACAAACCTTAACCTTTGGAGGTACATTCGCCCGCCTAATAGCTTGCCATAAACCTTGTTTCGCTAAACGAGCCCGGGCTTTGAACTATACGCCAACCTTGTTTCGCTAAGAGTGCGAGATTAAATGCGTAAAGGTCACGGAAGCCCAAATCACTTTCCTCCTTCGGTCTCAATTTTAGCTCATTGAAGTTTTGTTCCCTAAGTGGCTTAATGGAATTTTATTTTTCAAAAAAAAGGATAACCGGTGGCAAGTTACGGTTATTCATCTTTTTTGGGGGCCGGGAAGACTTAGCCTACCCTGGCCACAAGTATGGTTTTCACATCAGAAGCGGATTTCGAACCCATGATCTTCAGTTTTTAATTTGAAGGAAGACTCGCAATCTGTACTTTACCGCTAGACCACTAGCTCGTGGTTAAGTGGCTTAATGGAATTGAAATGCTAAATTCAGTTAAAAAATAAAGAAATCCCAATGTCTGATTTGTTTGTTTGGAAATGGCTGTGTAATGTGAATTTTAGAAAAATAAAATATTTTTTGTGTAAATAAAACCTGGTAATGGTATGGAGGCACCGAAAGCAAAAGGTGCCGACTAGAACAAAACATGAAATACATGCTCTTCAACTCTCACAAACACAGCCCTACAACAACTCTTTGTTTTGTGTGAGTCTCAACTCTCTGCCTTAGAGATGCAGAAGATGATGCGGGCAACGATTGCTGCTGCTTCTTCTTCTTTGAAGGTTGGTTAGGGCAGCAGCACCACCACCGGCAGACTCAGACCCAGAGGTATGCTGCCTTGTCTTGTTCAGTCTTCTTCTGTTGTTGTTTTCTTCAACAATTACTTGGCTTTGTTTCACTCTCGAGCTTCTAAATCGACCGAATCTAGAAGCACCCAACAACACCAGCTTGTGAAAATCACTAATGTGGAGGATGCTCTCAATGTGTTCGACGAAATGCTTCAAAGGCGTCCTCTGCCTTCCGTTGTCCTTTTCACTCAAATGTTGGGTCAACTTGCCAAGTTGAAGCATTACTCGACAGTCATCTCCTTGAATAACCAAATGGTTGTGTCAGGAATTCGTCCTGATGTTTATACTCTAAACATTAGCATTAATTGCTTTTGCCATATGCACCAAATGGGGTTTAGCTTGTATATCTTGGGAAAATTCTTCAAATTGGGTTTTGAACCAATTGTCATGACCTTCAACACTCTAATCAATGGCTTTATTTGTGAGGGTAGAGAGGATGAGGCAGCAGCACTTTTCAACAAAATGATGGAGGGAGGTAATTGCAAGCCGAATGTGGTTACTTTCAACACACTAGTAAAGGGCCATTGCTTGAAAGGTAACAACATTGAAGCTATCCAATTGCTTAAGAAGATGGAAGAAAATGCTTGCATGCCTGACGTAATTGTCTACAACACGATCATCGACAGTCTTTGCAAAGATGCTCTAGTTGTTGATGCACTGAACCTCTTCTCAGAAATGACGAGTAAGGGTATTGCCCCGAATGTCAGGACCTATACCTCTTTGATTCATGGAGTTTGCAAATTAGGGAAGTGGAAAGAAGCTACCAGTTTGTTGAATGAAATGGTGGAGAAACATCTTTCCAAATGTGCACACGTTCAATGTCTTGGTTGATATATTCTGCAAAGAGGGAATGGTCCATCAAGCAAGGAGTGTGGTTGAAATGATGATCCAAAGAGATATTGAACCAAATATGGTTACTTACAACTGGCTTATGGATGGCTATTGTTTGCGAGGCGAAATGGACGAGGCGAAAAAAGTCTTTGATCTAATGCTTAGCCTAGGCTGCATGGTTGATGCTCATAGTTATAGCATATTGATAAACGGCTATTGTAAGCTTAAAAGGATAGATGATGCCCAAATGCTTTTCCTGGAAATGTCTCATAAGGGAGTTGTTCAAGATACAGTTACTTATGGCACTCTTATGGATGGGTTTTGCAAGATGGGGAGAACACAAGATGCACAGAACTTGTTCTCTCAAATGCAAACTAGTGGCCAACTTCCAAATGTTCAGATTTATAACATTTTGCTGGATGGCCTCCGTAAAAACCAACAATTTTCCAAGGCAGTTGAATTGTTGGAAGAGATGGAGGAAAAGAAGTTGGATTTTAATATTGTAACTTATAATATTCTTATTGCAGGTTTGTGTAGAACTGAAAAAGTTGAATACGTAAGAGATCTCTTTCTTGGTTTATCATCAAAGGGAATTCAACCTAATGCCAGGACGTATAATACAATGATTAGTGGATTTTGTAGTGGGGGGCTAACAAGTGAAGCAGAAAACTTGCTTAGAGAAATGGAACAGAAAGGCTGTTCTCCAGATGGTTGCACGTACAACACAATTATCCGAAGGTTTATCAACGACAACGAGACATCAAAGGCAGTGAGGCTTATTCAAGAAATGGTGGAGAGGGGTTTTTCTGCAGATGCATCAACTACGGAGTTGATCGTTAATTCACCCGCTTTGTTGGCATTGATACAAAGATTGTGATGAAATTGATTCGCATCTTTGCAGTTTTTGACGAGTTTCGGTGCATCCTTCCCTTGAGTGCTACATTGGAGGGAGTTGTTCCACTGCTGGGTCCAGTTCAGGTAGCCCATTCATTCATGCATCGCTTAGTGACGAATGATATGTGTTATTAATTTAATCTATCAAGTGATGGAGCAACTTTTATGTTACTCTTCAATGATGATGAAATTGATAACTGTTGGAGAAGCAGAGTATCTGGACTGATATGAAATTCGTAGACATATTTATGGCTTTGTTTAACTTAATAGGACAGGTATCTGAATGTCAGTTTTTTACTATTTTTTACGAAATTCGTAGACTGATATGAAATTCGTAGGACATATTTATGAAATTCGTAGACATATTTATTGTTATAAGTGTTATAAGGATGATCGAATACGTTCATCGTACTCTTATAGGGTTGAGGAGTGTATTTGTAAAAAATCATCAAAATCGGAGTTAAAATAACCGTTAAATCGTGAGTTTTCTTTATAACCGTCGAAAGGTTTCGTCCGGTTACCTAATATCTGAATGTCAGTTTTTTACTATTTTTTACGTATGCGATCTTGGAGCATATACAAACAAGTTTGACGGTTGGATCTTTGAAACTAGTTTTTTAGAATGTGTATTCCGTCAAAACTATAGATTCAACAAACACTTGGAGTTTATTTTATACTTCCATTAAGTAGAACATAATATTTTGCGATATCCATCAGTGCAAATATTTTAAATTGAAGATCGAATTTGTTCATCGTATTCTTATATGCTTGAGGAGTGTATTTGTAAGAAATCATCAAAATCGAAGTTAAAATAACCGTTAAATCGTGAGTTTTCTTTTATAATCGTTGAAAGGTTTCGTCCTGTTACCTAATATTTGAATATCAGTTTTTTGTAATTTTTTACATATGCGATCTTGGCGCATATACAAATAAATTGGACAGTTGGATCGTTAAAACTAGTTTTGTAGAATGTGTATTCCGTCAAAACGATAGATTCAACAAACACTTGGGAGTTTATTTTATACTTCCATTAAGTAGAACATAATATTTTGTGGTATCCATTAGTGCAAATATTTTAAAATGAAGATCGAATTTGTTCGTCGTATTCTTATATGGTTGAGAAGTGTATTTGTAAAAAAATCATCAAAATCAGAGTTAAAATAACCGTTAAATCGTGAGGTTACGTTTATAACCGTCGAAAGGTTTCGTCCTGTTACCTAATATCTGAATATCAGTTTTTTGCAATTTTTTACGTATGCGATCTTGGAGCATATACAAATAAATTTGAAGGTTGGATCATTAAAACTAGTTTTGTACCGTCAAAATGATAGATTCAACAAACACTTGGAGTTTATTTTATACTTTCATTAAGTAGAACATAATATTTTGTGGCATCCACTAGTGCAAATATTTTAAATTGAAAGATCGAATTGGTTCATCGTACTCTTATAGGGTTGAGGAGTGTATTTGTAAAAAATCATCAAAATCGGAGTTAAAATAACAATTAAATCGTGAGTTTTCGTTTATAACTGTCAAAATGTTTAGTCTGGTTACCTAATATCTGAATGTCAGTTTTTTTGCGAATTTTTACGTATGCGATCTTGAAGTATATACAAACAAGTTTGACGGTTAGATTAACCATATGATTTAATCTCACATATGTAAGATTAAATCCTTACAGTTGAATTTAATCTAGCAATTAAAGCATAAAAGTGTTTTTGGCGGGCTGCCAAAATTTTGGCGTGGCGCCTAAAAACTAAATTGTATTTCCAAAGAGAACGCCATTTAGCGCTCTCTCCTCTTCATTTCTCTCTCACAACTTCTCTGCTTTCCTCTTTCAGAAACAAAACCCTAGCCTCCATCCTTCATTTCTCAAAATCTCTCGCAGCTTCTCTCTCTTCATCGCTCTGTCGCAATCCATGGCCTCCTCTCCATGTCGCTTGCTGCCTACCACCGAAAATTCAAGAACCCAAGAGATCCATTCCAACAAAACTCAAATCCATACCTAATCCTCATCTCCCAGACCCAGACTCACGAGACCAGCTCATGATGTCTAGATCAAGCACCGCCGACTCCAACTTCTTAAGATTCCTATCAAATTTCGATAAGTTCGAGTCACCGTAGACAGCTCGACTTCACTCTTCTCTCCGTCGTCTTTCACTATCGATCCACCGCTGCATTAATTTTTCGGCCGTTTTGCAGGTGCGATTTAGAATCAGAAGCATGCACAGAATCTCCATCACCATGGTCAGATCCGCCCCATGGGTTCCTCAGCTACACACCACTGCCGCGTCAAATTGCGCACCCAAGTCTACGGCTTCTTCTATAAGGTAAAAATCCCAAGACTTCGCTAACATCAGATAATTCAAATGGTTCCATTGATAACATTGTTGGGTCTAATTCGATTTCGGATGCTAACGATGTTCAAAAAGTGAAGAAAGACGGAGATCAGGTGGTTGGATCAAAGGAAGGTATTGAGAATAAGAAGAGCAATCCAAGTAAGCAAGTGGGTGTGAAAGAGTCTGATAATGTGGCAAAGAGTGGTGGAAGGTCGAGCGAGGGATCCAAATCAAAGGGCAAGGACAAGAAATAGAAGCAGAGTGATGGGCAACCAGTTGGTTGTGTGTTTGAAAGTTCCCGGAAATGATATGTTTTACATTTGGTATTCATGGCAATTATATGCATCTTTCTTGTTTATACTATCCATCCTTGGTGTTTTCCTTATTTCTTGGACTAATGGATTGTTCTCATTCAACTGAATTATCAGTCTGGTTAAGAATTCTGTCATGCAATAAATATTCGGATATTAGAGTTTGTTCTTTATGTGTTTTCAGATCATTATTCATTTAGCATACTAAAATATAGTTTTTTATAGTTAAGTTTGTTGTGTTTTGCATTGATCATACTTGATTTATTATGGGTAATCATTTTTCAGATTCTCACCATCTTTCACACTGGACACTAGGAAATGTTGGTTATGATCGACGTTACATTGATTATTTTATTTATTAATCTTTGTTGATGTCAGTTTGGACCGACATTACGTCAGATTTTTTATTGTTTATTTCTAACTTAATGTCAGTTTTGACCGACATCATGTCAAATATTCATGTTGCTTTAAAGCGACGTCAGACCCTATGTCGCTTTCAAGCGACGCTGTTGTTCATTTATATTTTATATTACTTTGCTTATTGGTGGCGGATTAAGGGGTTTAAGCGACGTCATTACACTTTGTGACAGGTAGTATTGGTGTCGGTTTTTCAATGCGACATTGCACGGTGTAATGTTGGATTTGTACCAAAAATCTGACATTAATTAGGGTTTTTTGTCGGTTTTTCACCGCCAGTGATATGGCCTTTTGTAGTAGTGCATAAAGGCACCTTTCAGGACTAACTATAAACTCCTATTGCAGCCTCTTACAAGCAGGAGCCCGACAACCAACCAAAGTGCCAATCTCTCGGGGAGCTGTGTGCCCTAGCCAAGAATGTCCGCCATCCAGGATTTCCTGCCCGAACACCTAGGCTTTCCTGCCCAAACACCTAGGCTTTCATTTGTTTATAGTGTCAGCACGTGCTAGTACGATGGCGATACAGAGTTGGTTAGGGCTTCTTGTAGAAGCCTCTTGTTCCTAAAATCAGAGCCCATGATTTGCTCCACAGCTGCCACAGATTGCTGCATTTTTTGCAATGGTTGGACCATACGATCCACGATGGAAATCATCATTTGTGGATTTTTTTGTAATACTTTTTAATTTTTTAATTTTTTAATTTTTTAATTTTTTAATTTTTATGGGTTTTTGGTGGGTTTGATGAGATTGGAACTTGGAGACTAGTATGAACTTGGTTTTGAGTTTGAAGCACCTGTTGTCTTTTTGGATCTTCTGAAAACCTTATTTTCAAGGTATATTAGTACTTTCATCTCAATTTTTGGTTATAATCATCATAAATTTGAAAGGATGGCTATAATTCTATATGGGATCTAAATTTTGTTATTTTTCAAAATTTCCCAAAATTTTTTGGTCTTGAAATGAAATCCAAAGGTTGAAGGTTGGATTGTTGAAGGCATTTGGTATTCACACCATCACCTTCAAATCCAATAAAATCCACCACTCATTTAAATCCAGCAAATCTTTGGTATTTTGACTACACTTAGACATGTGCGGACATTTTTAAATCTTAATCAACTACTCCTGAATTTAAATGTATTTTTAAAATCCTCTCAAATCTTAATTTAACAACACCATGATTTTAAAATCTTTTAAAATCCTCATTTAAAATCCTAATTAACTACCCTCAGATTTTAAAGTATATTAAAATTCTATCAAATCCTAATTTGACTACACCCTCCTACGTACGTACGTAAAGGTCACGGAAGCCCAGACCACCTTCCTCCTTCGGTCTCAATTTTAGCTCACTGGAATCTTATTCCCTATGTGGTTTAAATGGAATTAAAATGCTAAATTCAGTTAAAAAATAAAGAAATCGCAATGTCTGATTTGTTTGTTTGAAAATGGCAGTGTTTGTGAATTTTAGAAAAATAAAATCTTTTTGTGTAATCTGAAATAAAACCTGATATGGAGGCACCGAAAGCAAAAGGTGCCGACTAGAACAAAACATGAAATACATGCTCTTCAACTCTCACAAACACATCCCTACAACAACTCTTTGTTTTGTGTGAGTCTCAACTCTCTGCCTTAGAGATGCAGAAGATGATGCGGGCAACGATTGCTGCTGCTTCTTCTTCTTCTTCTTTGAAGGTTGGTTATGGCAGCAGCACCACCACCGGCAGACTCAGACCCAGAGGTATGCTGCCTTGTCTTGTTCAATCTTCTTCTGTTGTTGTTTTCTTCAACAATTACTTGGCTTTGTTTCACTCTCGACCTTCTAAATCGACCGAATCTAGAAGCACCCAACAACACCAGCTTGTGAAAATCACTAATGTTGAGGATGCTCTCAATGTGTTTGACGAAATGCTTCACAGGCGTCCTCTGCCTTCCGTTGTCCCTTTCAACCAAATGTTGGGTCAACTTGCCAAGTTGAAGCATTACTCGACAGTCATCTCCTTGAATAACCAAATGGTTGTGTCAGGAATTCGTCCTGATGTTTGTACTCTAAACATTAGCATTAATTGCTTTTGCCATATGCACCAAATGGGGTTTAGCTTGTCTATCTTGGGAAAATTCTTCAAATTTGGTTTTGAACCGGATGTCACAACCTTCACCACTCTAATCAATGGCTTTCTTCTCGAGGATAGAGAGGCTGAGGCAGCGGCACTTTTCAACAAAATGATGGATGGAGGTAATTGCAAGCCGAATCTGGTTACTTTCAACACACTAGTAAAGGGCCATTGCTTGAAAGGTAACAACACTGCAGCAATCCAGTTGCTTAAGAAGATGGAAGAAGGAGATTGCAAGCCTGATGTAGTTGCCTATACTACGATTATCGACAGTCTTTGTAAGGATACTCTAGTTGTTGATGCACTGAACCTCTTCTCAGAAATGACGAGTAAGGGTATTGCCCCAAATGTCATGACCTATACCTCTTTGATTCATGGAGTTTGCAAATTAGGGAAGTGGAACGAAGCTACCAGATTGTTGAATGAAATGGTGGAGAAACATATCTTTCCAAATGTGCACACGTTCAATGTCTTGGTTGATACATTCTGCAAAGAGGGGATGGTCCATGAAGCAAGGAGTGTGGTTGAAATGATGATCCAAAGAGATATTGAACCTAATATGGTTACTTACAACTCGCTTATGGATGGCTATTGTTTGCGAGGCGAAATGGATGAGGCGAAAAAAGTCTTTGATCTAATGCTTAGCCTAGGCTGCATGGTTGATGCTCGTAGTTATAGCATATTGATGAATGGCTATTGTAAGCTTAAAAGGATAGATGATGCCCAAATGCTTTTCCTGGAAATGTCTCATAAGGGAGTTGTTCAAGATACAGTTACTTATGGCACTCTTATGGATGGGTTTTGCAAGATGGGGAGAACACAAGATGCACAGAACTTGTTCTCTCAAATGCAAACTAGTGGCCAACTTCCAAGTGTTCAGATTTATAACATTTTGCTGGATGGCCTCTGTAAAAACCAACAATTTTCCAAGGCAGTTGAATTGTTGGAAGCGATGGAGGAAAAGGATTTTAATATTGTAACTTATAATATTCTTATTGCAGGTTTGTGGAAAGCTGAAAAAGTTGAATACGTAAGAGATCTCTTTCTTGGTTTATCATCAAAGGGAATTCAACCTAATGCCAGGACGTATAATACAATGATTAGTGGATTTTGTAGTGGGGGGCTAACAAGTGAAGCAGAAAACTTGCTTAGAGAAATGGAACAGAAAGGCTGTTCTCCAGATGGTTGCACGTACAACACAATTATCCGAAGGTTTATCAACGACAACGAGACATCAAAGGCAGTGAGGCTTATTCAAGAAATGGTGGAGAGGGGTTTTTCTGCAGATGCATCAACTACGGAGTTGATCGTTAATTCACCCGCTTTGTTGGCATTGATACAAAGATTGTGATGAAATTGATTCGCATCTTTGCAGTTTTTGACGAGTTTCGGTGCATCCTTCCCTTGAGTGCTACATTGGAGGGAGTTGTTCCACTGCTGGGTCCAATTCAGGTAGCCCATTCATTCATGCATCGCTTAGTGACGAATGATATGTGTTATTAATTTAATCTATCAAGTGATAGAGCAACTTTTATGTTACTCTTCAATGATGATGAAATTGATAACTGTTGGAGAAGCAAAGTATCTGGACTGATATGAAATTCGTAGACATATTTATGGCTTTGTTTAACTTAATAGGACAGGTCTATCCAAGTACATACCTCTCTATGAAGGTTAGCACTAACAACTCTCCAACTGGAAACAAGGGGAATAATGAAAAAATTCCTCTGTTTCTTAAACGATCGATATGGCAATAAATTTTGAAACTCAGATTCACGGTTGTACTGCAAACACTATTGTTTTTTCTATTGCAATGTTTGATGAAGGCATCCCAGACTCCCAAAAGCCACCACGGTAGCTGTAGTGTAGATGATTGTTCGAAAAACAAGTACCTGTGACAGTAGCCAGGTCCTACATTTGGGTGAGAGTCGTGAGAGACCACCGCTTATATGGAGGCAGCATCGTATTAAAATCATCCCTGAAAGAGAATACATTGGAGCCAAATATGTCCAATCTTATTACAACTATAGCTAAGCTGTTACATTGTGAACGTAGTATTTCTATCAATTTTATTGCAAAAGCTCCAAAATATATATTTCATGTACAGAAACACTTACCAGGATTGAGAAGACTTTGTTGGCAGCCGAAACAAGATGTAGGAAACTTGTTTTGTTGATCAATTAGTAGTGAGAGAGAGACCTCGTCAAAAGGTACAATGGGAAAGAGATGATGATAAGACCTTGCCAAATGAGGGGATGAAATGAGTGTCAACCCACAAATGCGACATTCAGTAGGTAGCTCACATACGCGAGCCTTTGCCTCCTTGTGACATGAACAAATGGGCACAGAGCCCTCTGCCGCTCTGTGGGAACCCAAACAATTGCAAATTCTGCTATTGCTGGAGGAGGAGGTGCACGTTCCAATATTAACTCTTTTAAGTGCGCCTACACAAAGCAGAAAACATAAAATCAATGTTATAAAAAGGAACTTTTTTTGGAAACCAGAGTAGATTACTGGGCAAAGATGCCAAGACAGAAACAGAGAGTCTACTAAGAGACTAACAAATACAACAAAGAAGATACGATAAGGAGGTTAACATAAAGACGCCGCACCTGGTGCTAAAGCGTCCCTCCCCAAAACTACCAAAAAGACTAATGAGGGCAAGGAAGACCGTCATTGCACAAAACATTGACAAGGGAAGATGGGGGTCTGTCCACCCAATAAATATCACAATCCTCCCGACATCGACGCGAAGCCAGATGGTCCGCTACCATGTTGGCCGATCTTGGGACCCAAGACCAGCGGCACTCTTGGAAACCACTTCCCAGCCGACTACATTTAGTAATGATTGGAAAGGCTTCCCAATTGCCATTGCTAGAGCCATTCTGTAAGCAAGAAATAGACTCCGCCGAATCAGACTCCACCACAATGAACTCCCAGCCTCTACTAACCCCGAGCTTGCACCCTTGCAAGATAGCTTTTGCTTCCATCACTGCAACATTGGAGGCAACATTTTTGAACCTGCCAGCAGCCAAAAACCTGCCCTCCTCGTCTCTAGCAACCACACCCGTGTAACCCAGTCCCTCCGAGGCACACCAACTGGCATCGACATTGATCTTCACATATCCCGGTCCTGGAGGCACCCACATCCCGCCAACAACGCTACCCCGTGCCGTGGGAACAGCCGGCCTGGAAGAACAGGTCCGAGCTTCACCAAAAGACCTGGAAGAACCACTAATAGCTGCAAGAATCCGAGAGGGAAAGATAGGTTGCTGGTTAAATACCAAATTACAACGAGCCACCCAAATGTGCCAGCAAGTAGTTGCGATATAGGACATTCGTTTCTTCCTTTCTTCCTTTGAAACATTTGGGGAATCAAACATCGAGAGAAGCCATGTAGCCCAAGAATTACTTTGTGTTCCTTCCACATTAATGTTCAACCA
Source organism: Cotoneaster glaucophyllus (assembly GCA_036320875.1). Classification (NCBI taxonomy): domain Eukaryota; kingdom Viridiplantae; phylum Streptophyta; class Magnoliopsida; order Rosales; family Rosaceae; genus Cotoneaster; species Cotoneaster glaucophyllus. The sequence goes on along the minus strand of CM070058.1, from coordinate 11,862,695 downwards.
CCCTCTAGACCAAATCCCCACCACCCACCGGCATTCAAGAAACAAGTGAAAGATGGATTCAAATCCATCTTGACAAATGGGGCACAAAGCCGTGGGGGAAGAGTAGCGTTGATGAAGGCGACCCATAGTGGGCAAAGCCTCATGCATAGATTTCCAGAGAAAGCATCGGATCTTTGGAGGGACATCCAAATGCCACACATACTTCCACACCGCATTCGGGAAAACAGCCGCTGTCAGAGTGGGACCGTGAGGAGAAGAGAGGTTGTGCGCCCTATGGTACCCCGACTTCACAGTAAACCATCCCCGCTGGTCAAAAGGCCAGATGAGTCTATCCTTTACCAATGAGTCTCCAATATAAGTGCCAAGGATAGCCTCCTTAGACACATCATCCAAAAAAGAATCCAAAAAATCAATATTCCAAGCCCCACTTACCGGGCAAATTAACGAAGAGACCAACAACCCTTTTGAGACCGGCACCACACCTAAGGGAGACGGGCAACCCCCGGGGACGGTTGGAAGCCATCTATCCATCCACACCCGGACTCCACCTCCATTCATAATTTGCCAATGAGCATCCCGCTTGAGAAGATCTCTTCCAATAAGAAGACTAGACCACGCCCAGGAAGCCCTTCCACCTTTCTTAGCTTCAAAAAAAGAACAATTCGGGAAGTACCTAGCTTTTAGCAAAGATGCCCAAAGCGAGTTTGGTTCCATGATCAATCTCCAGCACTGCTTAGCTAATAAAGCGTCATTGAAAGACCCAAAATCCCGCAACCCCAGGCCTCCCTCCTCTTTCGACCGACCCAAGACATCACGAGAAACCCAGTGAATTTTTTTCTCCCCATTTTTTTGTCCCCACCAGAAATTTGATATCAAAGAGTCCATTTCATTGCACATAGTCGAAGGAAACTTAAATAAGTTCATTGGGTAAGCCGGAATAGCTTGAATCACCGCCTTGATGAGGATTTCCCTACCCGCTTGAGATAGGAAGGACTTTTTCCACCCTTGGAGCTTCTTTAAAATCCTCTATTTAACATAGGCCAACCCACATTTTTTTTATCTACCCCATATTGCAGGAACACCCAAGTAAAGGCCCGAGTCGCCAACCCGATCAATACACAGGATTGTCGACAACTCCAAGGATAAAGCCACCAGCACATTTGCTCCAAAGAAAATATTGGACTTGGCTTTGTTAACAAGTTGTCCCGAGGCGAAGCAAAAATCATCAATAACTTTGTTGAGGCGCCTACAATTGTTTTCCTCCGCTTTTAGAAATATCAAGGTATCATCTGCAAAAAGAATATGAGAAATACTCGGCCCCGAAGGACTCGGTTGAACGCCAATTATTCGATTCTCCTTACATTCCTTTTGAATGAGGAGAGACAGAACCTCACTAACCAAAAGGAAAAGATAAGGGGACAGAGGATCACCTTGTCATAACCCCCGAGAAGGCGCGAATTTCTGCCCAGGTTCACCATTCAGAAGAATTGCAAAGTTTACGGAAGAAATACATCCCATAATCAGGCCTCTCCATCGGTGGCCAAAGCCTAATTTCTCCATTACAGCCATCAGAAAGTCCCATTCCACCCTATCATATGCCTTATGCATATCCAATTTGATCCCCAACTCAAATTTGCTTTTCGTTTTCCTCATTTTTAGAAAGTAGAACAGCTCATGTGCAATGCCAATATTGTCTTGAATTAGTGTTCCTTCCACGAAGGCATTTTGCGTTGGAGAGATAATATCCGGAATAAGGAGCTTTAGCCTATTAGCAAGAACCTTAGAAAGAATCTTATAAGAGTAGTTACACAAGCTAATAGGTCGGAATTGGGAAACCGAATCTGGGTTTTGAACCTTCGGAATTAAAACCAAGTGCGTAGCATTAATTTTCCGAGGATCCAAAAACCCGGTCATCAGATCCTTAATCACCTCATTTACATCCCTCGCCAAAGTCTCCCAGTTAGATTGGTAGAAAATCCCCGAGAAGCCGTCCGGACCCGGCGCCTTTAAACCACCCATCTGCATAGCAGCTTTTTTCACTTCATCTTCAGAGACCGGCGTAACAAGTGCTTCATTCATTTCCGTAGAGACTTTTGGAGACACACAATCCAGAATTTCCCCCCAATCTCGACTACCTTCCGTGGTAAAGAGTTTCATGAAGTGTTCATCGATCAACCTCCTCACCTGCCTCGGATTTTCCACCCAATCCCCGTTATTATCTTTCAAAGCAGCCACCTTGTTTCTTCGTCTTCTCTGTAAGGTGGATTGATGGAAGAAACGTGTGTTAGCGTCCCCTTCGCTTAACCACTGCACACGAGACCGCTGTTGCCAAAATTTCTCCTCTTGACTCCTCAACTGATCAACCATCTTGGAAGTTTCATCAATCTCATGATGGTTTGCACTCCAGTTGTGTTGAAGATTGCCCAAATGGTTCATCAAATCCAAAATTTGTCTTTCCCGATTTTTAAATTTCTGCTTGCTCCAATTGCTTAATTTGGCACGGCAGCAATTGATTTTATAGTTCCAGCGATCTAGAGGGTTATCCTCCCTGGCCACCTCCCACGCATTTTTGATAATACCTCTGCATTCCTCATCTTTCATCCAAAATGCTTCGAAACGGAACAGCCTCTTCCTGTTTTCATCTCGAGGCTTACACCTCACAATGACTGGACAGTGGTTCGAACCCAAGGTTGTTCCATTTGTAACCAAAGAGTTAGGCCACACAGATTGCCAACTCGTGTTTGCTAACCCCCTGTCGAGCCGAACCTCCACAAGCTGACCATTCCTATTCCCTCTCCAAGTAAAACTCTGCCCACAAAAACCCAAATCTATCAACTCAGTTTTGTTCATGAATTCCTGCAGGTAACAGTGTCTGTTATACCTCACATCGGCACCACCAGATTTCTCATGTTCCCATAAGAATTCGTTGAAATCACCCCCACAAATCCAAGGTGTGTTGGTAGGTCTGAAACCTTGGACCATGCTCCTCCAAAAAGACTCTTTCTCCGTTCGATAAGCCGTTCCATAAACACCAGTGAAGCGGAAGGGTTGCTGCGAGTCCACAAGGCAACAAGTAGCGTCAATGTAGTGCTTTGAGAAATTCCTCACTTCCACCTGAATCGAATCGTCATACCAGAGACTCAAACCTCCAGCTTGGCCTACTGGAGCGACATCAAAGCCATTTGGGAACCCCAATCTCTTTCTAATTCCTACAATCCTATGATCTTTCATCTTTGTTTCTGAAAGAAAGATCATAGAGGGTCTGTACTTCCGGATTAGCCCTTGTAGGGCTCGAACTACCGTGTCCGAACCTAGACCACGGCAGTTCCAAAAGAGGTGTATCATTAAGACCTTGCGGCTGTTGAAGGCCAGCCGCCACCGCCCCGAGACGTTGATCCCAATTTATCCGTAATCAAGTCTGATCTCACCTCCATTTTCTGTTTTTTGTAGTGAGATATAGCCTCCTCCAGCTGTTTTTCCTTCATTCCATGTTCACTGTGTCCCCATAATTGTCTCATTGAAGATGTCAGCCTCTTGTCATTTTCCTCATTCACCAGCCTTGGCGTTGAGGTTTGAAATATGAGCTCCGAAGGTCTTCCTTCTTCCTGAGATGATAGATCATTTTCCAAATCTTCAATCAAAACGGTTGATTTCCTTCCACCTTGCAACTGGGCCTCCATTTGGTCGAACCCCATGACGAGATGGTGTTGACCCGTCAAGCCACATCCTTCAATGATCCATTGAGTCGGGTGCAGATTTACTCCTTCGTATCCTCTTTTCTTCCTCTGCCATTTCTTTTTTGGTTTGGCAGGTTCCCCCATGTTGTTTACTTGATTCAAGTTCCCCTCGACCTCAACCTCGGTTTGCCTTGGGACATAGCTGCTGCTCGAAATTTGGCTTTGGGGCTCTTTTCCCACTCCTTTTCTCACAGCTCCTGCCATTCTTCGTTCTCCCATTTTGAAAGGCATTAACTTGGGTGTCTCAATTAAATCCCAAACTGGTTGGGCTTTCATCCACTCACCAAACCCTGATTTTCCTCCCTTCGCCGCTTCAAAATCACATTCTGTATTAGCATGTCTGATTCTGCCACATTTGTAACAGAAGTCCTGTAGCCTTTCGTATCTGAACTCGACCCACGTCTCATTATTTCCATCTCTCGGCAGCCAACATCCCGTGATAAGGGGTTTCAACGTATTAACCTCAACTTTAATCCTCAGGAATCCCCTTGCCCTTGCTGGGTCTTCTACTTCCTCAACGTTACCAATCATGGATCCAATATGTCGCAAGTTTTTGTCTGAGCTCGTAGAAGGAGGAATTCCCCTTATTTGGATCCAAAATCGTATATTATCCATATCTACTTCCTCCAATGCAAGCTCCTGTGACCAACTCTTCACCAAGATATTTTGTTTCATTACCCCCCATGGAACCCGATCCAAAATCTTTTCTGCTGTGCTTTCATCTTGTACTGTGATGATGAATATATTATCTTTTACCCATTTAATTTCTATCTCACCCATTTCTTTCCAGGAGGTTCGCAATATATTCCTGACCCCCCATTTGTTGACAGTTTTGGTTGACATTACCTTGCCCACCAGTTTGACTCCCTGCTCCATTGTTGATAGGTCCAGATTCTTATCCAGGTGAACCACTAGTTCCGCCACATCCACTTCAGCCATTTCTATTCCAACTGTGTAGCAACCGCTCCTAACTAGAGGCACAGTAATCCCCTTCCAGAGAGATAGCTTCTGCGTAAAAGATTGCTCTGGTTTTTCTTTTTCTCTCCCCCAGATACAGCAATTGTTCAAGTGTAATTGGTAATAATGCCAGGTTACCCACATACTAGCTATAGTTTGGAGAGGCCACAACCACCTGAACATACCATTAATTTTGCCATAAATTCCTTTTGTGCTGTTTAGTTTTGTGCTGTTTAGTTTAGGTGCATTTATTCGAACTGCTGAGCGCCATTCCCAGGATGCTGCCTTTATGACTGTTTGCACGATAGCAACCTTCTTTTCCTTCTGTCCTCATTTAACCCAACAGCTTGCCCAGCACCAGTCCGTAAGGAGAATGAGCTGACATGACGAGGAAAGAGTAACAAGACCGAGCAACGGGTGGTTGGGTTTCTTTACTCTCCTCAGAAAACTCGAAGGAAAAAGAAAATGAGATCTGGTAGGTGGGTGAGTAGAGTAATAAAGGCTAAAATTTTCGATCTACCTCGGCTGGTAATGGAAATTGGTAGGATACAGAAAGTATTGAAAGTGAGATGAGATCTGGTAGGTGGGGTTACAATAAAGCTGGAATTTATGGCAGATCTACCTCGGCTGGTAATGGGGCCTGGTTAGCAAAGGGCAGTCAGAGACAAAGGGTCGGAATAAAGGGTAGACAAGACGGGACTTGGTCAAAGACCGAGATAAGAAAACCCCACCAGGGAGGCACTCTCACGGCGGAGAGAAGACTCTCACGGAGTTTTAACGAAAAACCCGTGGTACTGTTCACTTTAACGAAAAACCACATTTTTACACTAAAAAGTCAAACCTGGTACTATTCACTTTACCCTTTATTTTGTCCTTATCGTTAAAACTCAAAGTTTTCAAGCCCTTTTCATTAGTTTTCCTTAAAATTTAATTCTAATAATAACCACGGATGAACTCACTTTCTGATGCTCTGATGCCGTAGCACGATATTGTCCGCTTTAGACCACTTTCTGATGCTCAAATGCATTGGAAACCCAAAATTCATGTAATTTTAGCTAGGGGTGGTTGGGGTCGGGATCCTGAACCGAAACTCCTTTCCCGAATCCCAAATCAAAACATTTCGGGATGGGATTTTATATCTCGAAACCGAACTGAATATGTGCATTTCCCGAAATTCGGGATTCCTGAAAGTGTTTCGGGATTTTCGGGTAACTTCGGGATTGGGCCTTGAAGCCCAAAATGTTGGGCTTTTAAAACATTTTACAATTTTAAGGTTACAATTGCAGCCAGCCACTGCCCAAAAAAAAAAAAAAAAAAAACACTGCCCGCACAAGCACAGCCCACTTGTTTCAATTTCACCACAATATGAATATCACAATGCCACATGTTTCAATTTTCATACAAAGGAAGCAACAACTAACAAGTTAAGAAATCAAAAGAGAATCAATAGAGAAAAATAAACAAGGGCATGCATAATGAGAAAATGGGCATTGCGTTCTAATATGAACGGAGACAGAGTATACGACATTCAATGTTGGTGTTGGTGTTCCCATCTTTTTTTCGTTTGGGAATGGTCCATGAATGGATCAATTATTCTGCAGAAACGCAGCTATCAGAGAGGTTGCTACCTCTTCATGAATGGATCAATTATTCTGCTAAACATCAATTATTAGTTGACTGCTTTAAATGGATCAATTATTAGCCGGAATGTTCCATGAATTATTAGTTGGACTAAACTAAAACATCTCCTACAGAAACGCATAAAATGAGTTTTCCTGTTGATTTGGGGTCCTCTCCTTTGTTGAAGGATCAAATGTACATGAAAAATTCCCTAATTCGAAACCCAGATTCCTCAAGGCTCAAACCCTCACACATTCAACAAAACACTCACAAAAATCAAGTTAATAAAAAATCAGAAACCCTAACCTGGATTTGGGACTCGATTTGTGTCGGATTCGAGTCTTCCTTCCTTCCTGCGTTTGCGTCAGTCGATGGAGAAGCGGCGGGACTGTGACAGTGTGAGTGAGTGTGAGTGAGTGAGTGTGAGTCTTCCTTCCTTCCTTCCTTTCTTCCTTCCTAAGTCAATGGACGACGAGGAGCGATGTGGGTTCGACGGAGGAGTGGAGCGGCGGGACTTCGACAGTGTGAGTGAGTGTGAGTGAGAGTGAGTGTGAGAGTGAGAGTGGTGAGAGTGACTGAGAGACTGAGGGCGACTGAGAGAGTCTGAGAGACTAACCTACAAATGACCTAACTAATGGACGGTTGGGATTCGATCTTAACAAATCCAACGGTTCAAGTAATTTCTAATTAAAAATAAATAAATATATATATATAATATTCGGTTCGGTTCGGGATTACCGAAAGCATTCAAAGTTGTGGCCAAATCCCAAACCGAAACTTTCGGGACGGGTTCGGGACGGTTCGGAATTTTTGGGAAAAAATTCCACCCCTAATTTTAGCAGTGCATTGGAAACCTCATCCAATGCAATATAGTATAAGCCACGGGTTTCTTGGCATAGATGCGTGCATATGAAAATTTCTGCCGATAGACCAATAACTGAGCACCTAATTTTGGATTTCTTACACTTCTGGATAGTTTCCAGTATATCTCCTGTTTTTATAAACTGTTTTTCTTTTTTATGAGTACATAGGTATTTTTTCACTAGAGGGAGAGTTCGGTTAAGGCATATAATGGGCAACCTAATTTGGTATCGAATTCATTATTCACGAGATTTGAACCTAAGACCTCTTATTTTCAGGTGAAGAGAAATACCACAAAACCAAAATGTTTTTCTTTTTTAATAAATAAATCCTTTTTTTTTCATAGTCACTACAGTTTAGTAGCATTCTCTTCATGTGCGATACTTTTGATTTTGACATTTTTAAATGGAGAGTTTTGATACTAAATTATGAATAGTATGTGTAATTTAATCAAATCTTTTACTCTAATACAATTGTATAAAAGGTTTTAGAACAAATTATGAGGAGAAAATTGTAGCAATGGTTATTAATGTTAACCCAATGAAGTAAATGTCTCACAACTAAAAATTTATGACCATTGATCTCTTAACTCATTAAAACGTGCAGTTATGGTCATTTCTGTCAACTCCATTAGAACTTTTATCAAAATGAGTCATGTGCCATAGAGGCTGAATCAAAGGGCAATTATAGAAAACCAAATGAAAAAGTTATAGCAATAATCCCTCAATTTTAACCCAATTAAAGAAATAGTCCCTCAACTTTAACTCAATTGGAGCAATGGTCCCCTCAACTTTAACCCAATTGTAGCAATGATCATTCTAATATGACTTATTTTGACAAAATTTTGATGAAGTTGAAGAAAGTGACCATAGTTGCACATTTTGATGAGTTAAGAGACCAATGATGATTTTTTAATTGAGAGATCATTGCTCCAATTGGGTTGAATTTGAGGGTTCATTTCTACAAATTTCTCAATCCTTAGTTATTTAACCAATTTGATAAGTAAGATTATGAAAAATCATACCTGCCCCACCTCTGATTTTCAAACCCACTGGAGCCCACCCTCTTCGGCCTTAGTCCGTGGTTTAGGTTCTTAAGAACAATACTTGGTTACTCAAAATATAAGTAAGAGTTCCTACTCAAAACTGGGACTAAGCTGTACTAACTTGGCTTGAAATAAGCAGAATAAAAATAGTGAAGTGTTTGGTGCACTGCCGGACTAAGCTATAGACTAAAATATATTTTAAACCCAAATTATTATCTTTATCATTTTTAATTTTGCCATTTCTTCAATTCTTCTCTACTGTCCGCAAAACAAAACAAAACAAAAAAAATAAGAATTCACAAATTGCTCTGCTTCAATACCCTCACCCTTTTAACCAAAAACCCATAACAGAATACACGAAGTGCTCCTACTTCAACCACAGACCCCCACTCCTCTTGATTTTTTTCAATTTTTGCTCTGTTCGGTAATTGAAATTTGACAAAAACTCATTATTTCTTCTCACACAATCTGCAGATCGGGATTTGGGAAGAGGAGGGGATCGGCAATTGGGATGGAGGGGTACTCGGTGGTAACCGGATTCTAGGATTTTAGGCCGTGGTGGGGCTGTGGTCACTGTAGGACTGCTTGAGACGGTTTTGGGGAAGACAAGAGGTAGTGACATATAACCCTAGCTAATACCGAGCTTTCGGTTGGGATTAGACAATGACACGGTGAGGCCGGCGAGTCCGAGCTAGCGTCATTTAACTTAATCCTTTACTACACCAAACATGGGATCATAGTCCCACTTAGTCTTGTCCCTCTTAAGGAGGTGTAACAAATGTTCCCCTACGGTTCTTTTGGTAAGAGATCGGAATTTGTTTTGTAATGCCGCGCTCCGCCTCCTTCCGCTTACCACACAACGGTTTCTTCTTCTGATCATATTTGGGCTTCTTAAATATACATTCAAGTACAGGAGAAATAACGTGTTCTCGTAGCTCTTATGAAGCATAACTTTGATGGCTCAGTTGTGTTTCGGTCAAGCTACAATACAATGGCTGTTGCCATTGTCATTAGGGTTTTCTAGAAAACCTTTACTGACTCAAATGAAATGCAACATATTGAGTAACTAATCTCAACTTGGTACCTTGCATCGGAGACTCAGACAAGTCGAATCATCTAGAGCAGAAGAAAAATAATCCTTGCATGCACCTTCTTCTAAAGTCAATTGATCGCGCTGGTGTTGGAGACAGCATGAATCAGTGAGAAAAAGCACGCATTTTGATACAGAACTTTTGAGCTGATGCAGGATGCCTAGGTGAGACCATCTGGGCATGTACCTTCAACCTTTTCAGAACCGCCAGCTCCCGGTCCACTTTAGTTCCATGGGTGGCAACATATTACAGCTTCTTTCTACTGCACCATTCGTGCTCGAGGAGTTCTGGAGAAAACCTCACTCCCAGCCAATTTCTAGAAAACCCTAATAACAAATGTTCCCCTACGGTTCTTTTGGTAAGAGATCGGAATTTGTTTTGTAATGCCGCGCTCCGCCTCCTTCCGCTTACCACACAACGGTTTCTTCTTCTGATCATATTTGGGCTTCTTAAATATACATTCAAGTACAGGAGAAATAACGTGTTCTCGTAGCTCTTATGAAGCATAACTTTGATGGCTCAGTTGTGTTTCGGTCAAGCTACAATACAATGGCTGTTGCCATTGTCATTAGGGTTTTCTAGAAAACCTTTACTGACTCAAATGAAATGCAACATATTGAGTAACTAATCTCAACTTGGTAAATTGATACAGAACTTTTGAGCTGATGCAGGATGCCTAGTTGAGACCATCTGGGCATGTACCTTCGACCTTTTCAGAACCGCCAGCTCCCGGTCCACTTTAGTTCCATGGGTGGCAACATATTACAGCTTCTTTCTACTGCACCATTCGTGCTCGAGGAGTTCTGGAGAAAACCTCACTCCCAGCCAATTTCTAAAAGAAAAAACATGATTGCACGATATAAATCTATTTATGTTGGCAAACTGAGAGTGCTGATTATCCGCAATGTTGAAGGTGATTAAAAATTCAGTAAACTGTCAACACGGTGGATTGAGAAGTAAGATGTCATTAAAAATTCAAGCCCATTGCACAACACCTGGTAAAAATGGCACAAAAGTGAGGAAAGTGCAAATTGCTCATAGATTCTGCAACAAAGGGATTCCAGCCAAACAGGATAATCATTGGTTTGCCTTTGAACACATACCCATTTACTAGATTCTGCAACAAAGGTACAATGGCATAACATGAGTAATTTTAACCAACATCAAGATAACAAAGGGACTGCATCTATCTGCTTGAATCGTAAGCAAAACTGAATACATGGATGCAATTAAAAATCCGCCATAAAACTAGCAGATGAGCACCAAGACCATCTTGATACTAATCGTAGAGCAATTATTATTTGATAACACAGAGACTTACCAAAGCATAATGGGCTGGTTCAACTGATGGAAATGTCACGAAAGCTTGACCTCTCATTCTTCCTTCCCGCAATCCAAAATATTACTTTCAGCTTTTGCAAGTAGGAATGCACTTGATGCAGATGCAAAGATCGGCAAAAGATCCTAATTGGCTTTCAATATTATATAACATGCCACAGATACTTTATAAGGAATGAAATCTTCATGACAAGACGTCTTCATCAAGGCATTCAAATTTATATATGGACTCCTCCTTTAAGTTTATTAGATTCTTTCTTCACACATCAAGGTAAACGTCTCATTCCAACCTCATAGCCCCCCACATTTTTCTCAAACCGAGCCCATAACTCTTCCTAGTTTTCAATCTTTCCACTTTTTTTTTCTTGTACCATAAAAAATTTCAGCTATCGTTGATGTACAAAGAGAGTAACTCAAGCCAGCACAGTTAACCGAATTTTTAAAGGAACAGAGGTTGACTTGGAAGCATAAAGGTTATCAAGAGATCTCACCTGCATGAGCTTCACGCTGAGACCAGATTTGGCTGCATCAATGCTTCCAAATAATGACCCTGCGGCATAGCAAAGTATTACAGTATGTTAAGAATTTAATCAGTTTAACAATTTTTGGACCAGGAGAATTGGAGTGATTTCTACCATTTGTGGACACCAAAAAAATGTCGAGAGAACTAAAATTTCTAACATACTATTTAAAGAAAACGAAAATTAGTTACACAGAGTTCATCAGAATTGTGAGCTCACCAAATATGTAATAGAAGTCATCGGCAACAATGTCCTTTGCCAAGTTCTTTATATACAACACCAAGGCAGGATTCCCAGCTGCATAGTTCTGCAGATTCCAAGTGAGATCTCCGTATTAAATATATTTTTTATAAGTCAGATAAAACTTTTCCCCAAAGTTGGTATAATTTTTATGACTAGGCATCACTTCAGACCCGATACAGCAAAGCCGCCTACCAAAATAGAGCCAAAATGTCAAATCGAAATCGGTACCTTAAACATTGGCAGTGATAATATTTCTTCTGGAGGCAACTTTCCCTTTTCCAGTTCTTCTGGAGTTGCAAAAGCGTTGATATCTGCACTCTCATTTTCTGGATGCTCTGTGCATTCAGTAATGCCATCATCTTTATTTTCATTAGTAACAACTTTTGGTGAAATTTTTATCCGCAACAATCCAAGAAGACTATATGAAAATTTGCTAGGCTTAAGAGAACACCCTACAACTTTTGGTGACCATTCATTTCGAAAAGTAAATAACCTCTTCCCATAGAAAAAGATTAAAACACCTGTACGTTAGGGTTCTTCTTTTTTATCATTGGAATCTCCTTTGGGATAAGAGTAAATAACCTCCCTCTCATGTAAACATGCACGCAAACTTACGGAACAAAAAGCAAAAATCGTTATCAAAAGAAGACTTGTCAATCTATGAAGTTACCTCATCTGAAGATTCCATTTCTGACTCTTCACTGGATAAATCAGTTGAGCGAGGCTTTTCAGCGAGAAGTGGGGGGGGGGGGAGGTGGAAGTGGCACAGGTACTGAGGGTGGCAGTGGTGGAGAGGGAAGCGCCATACGAAATGGAGCTGGTATATTCATTTTGTTCATCAAGTGAAAAACCTACAATTGAGGGTGCAAGTCTTAGATAATACGGTCCAAAATATGTTTCACTGACTAGATCAAAACAAAGCACATATTCAAATTAGTATACAGTTACATGAGTTTTGTGTGAGATTAGAGAGAACCTGTGTATAAAAGCGAGGTACGGCTATAAGAGCATTTACAATGTTGGTTAGAATATTTCCATCTGGTGGTGGGTAAGCGTACCTGTGATTTGTAAAATCAAAGCATTTTACAAAAGTGAGTCAATGGTCCAAAGAAGAGAAATAAAATATTGAATCGATAATGTCCAAAAATGATTTCCAAGTCAATAATTTGGGATTAATTATCAGATTAATGGACTGCTGGTCACTTTTAATTAATTCAATAGATCAGGACCATTCGGAGTCGATCATGAAAGCAAAATAATAACGTTCGGGGTCATATTCACTTTAGATGGCTTCGGACCATGCGATTAGAAAATATAACCTGAATTTGGCTTTAGGCTAGGACACCCTACATAAGTGGGTGTGACTACACAGCAATGGGCCAAAAATTGGCAATTGGGCCAAGAGAACAGTGGCAGCCCAGCACGTTTATGCTGGTTGCTGTCCAAAATGACGCCCTACAGTAAAGGCTGCAGGCTGCAGGCTTTGGGCTTGGAAAAGGCTGCTGCAGGCAGCCTAGGAACCTGCAAAGTAAGCTGCAAGTTTGCTGCAGTCACGGGCCGAGAAAATCAAGACCCAGTAAGCTTTCTTTAAGCTTTAGCCTGCAACAGAGGCTCGGGCATAGAGGATAAAGGAAGCCCAGAAAGCTTTAGGAGTTGGAGCGGGCCAAGGGGCGGAATGGATCCCAGCAGCGCGTGCTGCTGAAGTTGGGCCAGGAAGAGGACGAAACCCAACAAGCTTTTGCTGGCTTCTGGTGTGGGTTAAGGGCTGTAGGCCCAGCTTACAGGAAAAATCCCAGGCCGAAGGCCTAGTAGTCTCGCACACCTGCAGCAAAGCCCATGGGGCTGCTGCGGTCCAGAGGAAGTAGGCCTGAGCTGCTAGCTCGGCTCAGTTTCGGCTTGGCAGTAGTGCGACTTCAGGCCGCGACTCAGCCACAAAACAACCTTTTTTTTTTTCAAAAAATTATAGGGTTTGATAAAACCCTAATTGCTTCTATTTTCTTTCGATTCTTTGACTCACAAATTCCACATAGCGATTTATAATTATGTAATGCATGAAACAAACATATGAACATATACAATATATATAACGGAAGGAAAATATAAATATAGGGGGTTCATGCATCATGGGGAATATTTTCATGTTTCACGGTTGTTTCAAATATCTTACTTTATTTTAAGCGTACCTGATTGGCAGAAAACAACAAAAGTCTATGAATTTGTAGAAGATCCTTCGCAAAAAGCCGGAATTGCATCTCCAATGCGTTGTATCACGTTCAACAAAGAAAAATTAAATTGAATCAATAGCATGTAGATCAATTCAAAATAATAAATTAATCATAAAAAGAATGATTAAAACGTAATACTCCCCTGATTGAAGATCATCATCTCTTTAGAGCAGCGTCAAAAGCATGTGGAGGCCATAGAGAGAGATAGGTGCGGCACATAGAGAGAAAGAGAAAGATGTGTAATTGTGAGGTGTGTTCTATTCCACCCCATTGTGCCTTTATTTATAGTAGTAGGGAAGGTTAATATTTTTACCCTTTTAGGATTACAACTCTAATAGGATATTAACTACTAAAGACAATATTCAAAGATATCCCTAGATACACTAGGATTTGCACAATCACATTCTTAATCTAATAGGACTGCAACATATTTAAATATTACTCATTTTTTCTTGGATAAGAAAGAAAACTAACCCTAAATCCCAACATTATATTGAAACATAACAACACTGTTAAAAAGAAAAAGGCCCTCATTTTGATTTGAAGCCGGGTGGCTATTATTTTTATTTTTTGCCAAACGGTGGCAATTAATTGAAAATGAATTTGTAAAAGCCACTTTCGTCAAAGGCAAATGATTCATAAAAAAATATGCAATTTACAGGGTTCGAATCCGCGCGCCTTTTCATTGCAAGTAGTTAGCAAAAACACTGCTTCAACTACTACATTAAAATAAATTACCCAGTTTCATAGTTTTATACCTTACCGGACGTAACATTATTATAATACAATTAAAAATTTTTGTGCCCTTGACATTTTGGAGCCCTGTGCGGTCGCCTTGCTTGCCCTGGGCTAGGGCGGCCCTACGAACTATGCAGGTGGGGGTAACTAACAAGTCGAGGACAATATTGATGTTGTTCGAAGTGGATTTTTGATAATTTGACATATTCTACATTTCAGGATCCAATCAAATCCTCTAAAATCATTGAAACTGATCAAAATATATTGTTTTTGGTCAGTTTGAACCGATGATTCTCGATGGTTGATATTCAAATATTCTTTCCCGTGAGAAAAAAATATATATATCTTCTTTATTGTGTATCAATGTCAACCAGGTTGCAGTTGACGCTAATTTAGCTATGAAGTCTTACATTAGGTAATGATCAATACATTGGAGAGTATAGTTGTACAAAATCACCTTTACGTTAAAACCCACCAAAGGAGTTATGCCTTGCAAAACAAGCATTTCTAATTTTCTAGGGCTTAAAGAGCATCTTCTATGAGCTCCATGGGAGAATAGTTGTTTTGCGTAGTACTAATATATTTCTTTCTTTACACACACATATATATACAGAAAGAAACGCTAATGTGAACTGGAAGGTATCTCACTTTAATTTTTATGGTGAACACATTTTATTTCTTTCAAATTTCAAGTTTATTTATTTCATTCAAATGTACAGTAAAGGTATCTCACTACTATTCTTATGATGAACTTGTTTTATGCATGCAAGTGGATCCAAATGTGTTCATAATTTAGTTCGGCATGTGATTCATACGCTAGATACAATCATCACTTGTTAGTGTGAAGAATTTAACGGTGTTTTGAATTAGATAAGTTTAATACAATGACAAAAAAAAATTGAAACTTTTACTATAACCTTCGCATGCAAATTACAATTTCGCAGTTGTTGACGATGTTCAAGTGCTCATATTGTTTAACTGCAAATCCAGACAACAAATTATTTGAAGCAAGAATCTACTTGTTCAATGGTAGATTTATGGCCGGACAGCAAAAGGATTTTATCACTATAAAAAAAAAGTTGATAATAGTTTTTAATATTAGTTTAGTTGTACAAAATGAGGTGATTAAATATAAGTGTATAATAAGGTGGGTAAAGAAATATCCACCCTGTTGACGACTGAGAAGGCTTTACTAACCTCATTGTGTAAACTAATGTCAATAGCTATCGTCAAGTTTTCTTGTAATGTATGTTAACTACATTTCCCATAATATAAAATCCGATTAAGTTTTCTTCTCCGATTCATCCATAATGAAATAGTCTAGCAAGAGAACATTTTTCATACATTAATACCCTTATAATTCCTTATGTAGGCTACGACTTATGAATCACTAATTCAATTATTATTCAATGACTACCGTATTAGGTCGTGGTTGTCATGTTCGTGTCATGTCGTTTTTGTGTCATATCCGTTATCTAAAAAGACTGTGTTGTGTCAGACTTATTATCTTAACGTGCGACACGATAACAACTCGATCCGTTAACGGGTTGACCCAAAACCTGCTCTTTTTGTGTTGTTTCATGTAGGATTAACGAGTTGTGCAATAAATTGTGAGGCATAATGAGTAAACTTGGGAAAATGGATCGCATTTGTTGTTTTCGTTTCATGCCTGTTATTTTAATAGATCATGTCATGTCAGACTAGTTATCTTAATGGGTGACCCAATAACTACCCAATCCATTAACGGGTTGACAAAAAACTTATTATTCTCGTGTCGTTTTGTGACAATTTTAACTGATCATGAAATAAATTGGCAAGCCTAGAATATATTACATACACAGTGAGAATCACATTACGTTAAAGTCCACTACATTATTCTCGAGGATTTGAAGGTTCCTACCGTTAAATTTCTTAATTTGTTTAAGTTTCAAGTTTATTTCACTCATTCAAATAGACTTATCGTATTTTTCTTATAAACTTTTTTGTGCATGCAAGCTAATCCAAATATGATATATGAACCAAAATGTTGTTAGCAATGTGGAGAAATTTTTTTACTGTGCCTAAAAACACGGTCCGATACACTAAATGTCATACAAGTGATTGAAATTTTATTTTTCCAAATATGAACCACTTGTATTATGAAACTTTGTATACCAAACCGTATTCCAGCAGAATGAAAAATTTCCCAGTAATATGATAGTGTTTGGGATAGAAAACTTTTATTTAATGACAAATATATAAGACTTTTCTTGCAACTTTCATTATTTTTTCAGGAGTCAGCCATTTTTTCCCTCGATAACAACGCCTTGAGGAAGCCGAAAGAAATGCTAATGTGGTATGCAAAATACACAAATAAAAAATTAGAAGCAATCCCAATGCTTAGCCAAAACTGCTGGTTCTAGGCTGTTTGATTACATGAAGAAGCAATATGAGCACAAGCATTAAGTCGAATCCCAAGGCTAATGCTAGGGTTCCCTCCCTCGTCAGTCCCTTATATAATCTCTTGTCGGACCCTTTCTTTCCCATCAATTCTTCAGCTCACAACACAAACTACAATCAACAGAAGGAGAAGAGAA
The DNA here is from genome assembly GCA_036320875.1 of Cotoneaster glaucophyllus. Taxonomy (NCBI): domain Eukaryota; kingdom Viridiplantae; phylum Streptophyta; class Magnoliopsida; order Rosales; family Rosaceae; genus Cotoneaster; species Cotoneaster glaucophyllus. Next base: position 11,845,743 of record CM070058.1, on the reverse strand, counting down.
GCATACATATTTGGCAGCCAGAAATGGCGCCTACGATTACAATGTCGCATATTTTGGTGGCTGTTTTCGTCGTCCTTGTTTCGATGGAAGCCGCCTTGGTTATGGGGCAAGGCAATGGAAACGGGAGCGCAAATGGCAAAAAAGCCGATGAGGCTAATTACGACGTGTTGACACCACTGGGATCCGGGCAGGAGCGAGGGTTCTGCAAAGCAAAGGGGGCTTGCTATTTGAAGACCCTTACGTGCCCGTCGGAATGCCCTCAGAGAAAGCCGAAGAAGAACAAGAAGAACAAGGGTTGTTTCATTAACTGCGGTAGCAAGTGTGAAGCTACTTGCAAGTGTAAACCATTTCACCCTTCGTTTTTTTCCATCAATTAACTACGTAACTGACAAAAAAAATTTAACTAGATCATATATTTTGAAACTTTTACTAAAACTAGATCTTCTTTTCTTCTGTGCAGATAGGAAATCCAAGTGTGACGGATATGGCTCTCTGTGCTACGATCCTAGGTTTGTTGGCGGTGACGGTGTGATGTTCTACTTCCATGGAGCCAAGGGGGGAAACTTTGCCGTTGTTTCAGACACCAACCTCCAAATCAACGCACACTTCATCGGGACTCGACCAACAGGAAGGACCCGGGATTTCACATGGGTTCAGGCTTTTGCAGTGATGTTCGACTCTCACACCCTTGTCATCGCAGCAAAGAGGGTCTCAAAGTGGGATGACAAAATTGATGCTCTCATGGTAAAGTGGGACGACAAAGTTGTTACCGTCCCCACTGATGGAGATGCCGAATGGAGGACTAACGGTGAAGATAGAGAGGTAGTGGTGGAAAGAACCGACGACACCAACTACGTTAGGGTTACAGTGGCCGGCCTCGTCGAAATGGACGTAAGGGTTAGGCCTATCGGAGAAAAGGAAAACAAGGTTCATAACTACCAAATACCAGCTGATGACACATTTGCTCACTTGGAGACACAGTTCAGGTTTACCAATTTATCCGATCTTGTGGAGGGAGTTTTGGGCAAGACTTACCGGCCAGGTTACGTTAGTCCAGTCAAGGTCGGGGTCCCGATGCCAATGGCAGGCGGGGAGGACAAGTACGAGACTTCATCCCTCTTTTCGCCTCTCTGCAAGGTTTGCAGGTTCCAAAAACAGCCTGAGCTTGCAGCTGCTGGAGGAATTGCTCAGTACTGATGCTGATCAACAGTAATAAACACTTTATTTGTGTATTTTGTGTAATTTGTTAGCATTTCAAACATGAAATTAATGAATAAACAAACAAGGGCTGCAAATTAAGCTTTTGCCTAAAACATATTTGCTACGCTACTTGTAACCCTAAACTTGTAAAGTTAAATTTAGCGTGCTTATTATCTAAGCTAAAGCTTTTGATTGAAATGTGTTCACTCTTTTCTATAGATCTAGGCAGAGAGAAAAACAATGTTGGAATCTTGTCTTGCAAGTAACCTTGCTTAATTGTAGGGAAGGCAACTTCCCTGTCAATTTCGGGCCCCGAGGAACCACCCGAATGGAACACCGAAACCGATAGGTGTAACATGTCCCGTCCAGTTTATCGGAAGTTAGGATCTTCGTCAAACCGAGAGAGAGAGTCTAATGTATTTGAGAATTTTATTAATATTCAGTAGCCTCCTTGAGAATGACATTATTCAACTACAGAGAAACTTGGGGATAACAAGTTAACCATATCCCACAAGAAATTTTCAAAGCCAGGAGCGATGTCTATCTGCAGGATGCTTCAACTGCTAAACTCTTTGCTACTCCTTTACATGGGTCACCGAACGTTTCAACCGAGACTTCAATGCTACAACTCTTGGATCCAACGCAAGCCTGTTCAAAGGGTAGCACTTATCAGTAAAACGATGTGAATCAATCGTAAACAAAGAGGAGACAACAGTTGGAGGTGCGAAGAATTTTATCAATGTAGCAAGCAAGATCATACCTTCTGTACAATGGATAGAGCGCTATTGCTCTTGCACTGGCCATGGCTAAAGCTCCCACAGGTCCCGTGAGGTTTTCCGTAACTTGCAAATTTGATTGAAGAAATGACCTGGTTAGGAAATGGGCACTCAAGTGATAGCACAGGCCCTAACTTCCTTCCCGCTTTTGAATCTGAACTCCACGTATCTACAGGTGACGGGTGAGACTCCGATACATGTGAGCACAAACTTTCAATCTGTCTTGTAGCAAAAGATATCTGCGTTGGATCACCCCCAATTTCCTCAAACAGGACAAGAGTATTGCCACTTGGTTTCAACCATGAACGAGGAACGTGGTACCTGTACATTTAGTGATATCAAATATTCAGAATCAAAGTTTCAATTCAAGTTTTTCCCCTTAGAATCTCTAACGCTTACAATTCCTGAGATGGCTTTCCACAGTTCTTTCTGCATTTGTTGGAGTCATAAGGTCCTCTGAAATTGCAAGAGTCAGGGCAACCGCTAGTTGGAGCATTGTTCGGTCGGCCAGTACCGCCCAATGCTTTGTCCGTTCACCCATGCTTCACCCTTTCCCATCCCTGTAAAGTCTAGTGCAACAGGGTTACTGCCATCAGGAGCATTAAATGTTGCCTGAATGAGAAAGAATGTTTCTTTGGTTAGTATCTAAATCATGAGCAGCCAGGACTTGAGAAACCCACATCACTCAGAATGCACCACATCCAAGCATAAACACGCAAGAAAATACAACATATGCACCACATGTAGCAGTATTGGAAAGGTGAAATACTTTTTGTCCCTGCAATTTATCCTCAAAATCACATCGTTTTTCACCACATTTACCCTTATACGTAATATTAATTATGCTAAACGTTTACCTTGTACCATGTCAAGGGTTGTTTCTTGGGTAAGGTAGGTTGTGAAATCCACTGAGAAGAACTTCCGCTGGAAAAACCCGAGTCTTCCCCTTTAAGTCCAATCTGCAGCCGCAATGATGAAGACGACAAAAGGAAAATTGTTAGACTTCGTCCTTTGAAGACACGCCACTGCTTATTCAGATTGAAGAACTTGGGTGTTTGTCCTTTTGTTTTCGGTTTTTGAAATTTCAAGTTATCAGGGAATTGCAACAAAACAAAATAGGAAGACTGACCTGATAGGTCCACCGCTGAGATGAGAGATCAGTGGTAGTGCCATTTTTCAAGCCCTTCAGCTGCACAGGACCAGTGATTCCGGCACCTGATTTGTCGAAGAAGGCTCCATAGTTCTGATTGAAAAATTGATATACAAAAAACAATACGTGGTCAGAAATTGACCTTAAAGCATGGCATTCATTTACGAAAACTGCAATTCCAGAATATAATAAGAAATAAAGTGAAACCTGAAGGCCAACAGTCAAACTCAGAAGATCTATTTTGTTCTTCCCAGATGCAAATGTGACAGGGATATCCACAGAAATTTTGGCATTTTTAGCAGTGATGATTCCTCTCCCTGAAAAGAATCCAACTAAAACATAAATACAAGAGCAGAACAGTTGTAAAGTTGAGCCAGAACAGTTGCAAAAGTTCAAGCAATGCACTAAATACTTGCCAATAACTCTCATTCAGATCTGAAATTCGCAACTGTGAAGCGTGAACCTTATCATCAGGCTTGTCTTAGTATCTAACCTTTGGTATTACAGGAGGCTTTTCCCAGAAAGAAATAAACATAGAACCACTATATTTTGAGATCAAAACCTCATTTTACATGGTGCCTTATGACAGTATTCTGACATCTTCTTTTGCAATACAGTAAGCAGAAACTATGTTTAGTGTTCTTAAAGTCTATAAAACAGAATGGCGTGGGGAATTTAAAACTCAGATTGGACAGCAATATTAGCATAGTCGCGTTCAAAGCCCTATCAGATTCTCAGCCTTGAAGGCCTGCGTCTCCAAACTACAAAGGTTTAGGGATAATAAAATTATGGTTTCCTTCGTAGTTTCCCAAGACGTGTCAACGTCTATTTACCAGGTAACAAATATAGCCGGTGGATGAAGACCAAGGAAGAAGGGCAAGCAATCAAATTATAGCCACACTAGTTTATAACTTTATACATCACCTGCAGGCTTTCCGTTAATAAACGCATGAAGGGCATGGCCAAGTGATTCCACATGAAGAACGGTCTGAGATCCATCTTGAAGGAATGTGTCAGAACTTGTGACATCAATGCTGCAGAATTTGTTTAGAAAACGTATTAAAGTCTTGAAAGAAATCAAGACAACCAGATGAAAGGAAATAAATATATTCAAAGTTAGTAACAAAGCATTCGTGGATTGCCTACCTTAAAGAGTACCACAAATAGTCACTTTTGTCAGCTGTGGTGTTTATTTGCTCCAACAATCCAACTCTGGTAAATGCATCCTTCTTTGAGATACCCACTGGTTCATTTATCCAACTCCAGCCTGAGCCCAAAGCTTCAGAGGAATCGATATCATCTATCACTGAGTGATGCATGAAGCTTGGAATCATGGCGGCAGAGTTAATCTGTTATGATAGATTATATAGTTTTGCTTATAAGACGATTCCAATGAAAAAAGAAAACATAACATTATTTTGAGCATACTACTTGTATATATGAAGGCTTCAATAGAAAATACTTGCAATATCCCTTGGAAATGTATAACAAATATGACATACGAGACACACTAAACAACAGCATTACATGTATAGTATTTTTGAAAAATAACCCTCAATGGAATTTGGAATACACAGAGATATACAAACTAGGGACTGATATTTTCAAGTGGTAAATATAGAACGTTGTGAAAATAACTCATCTCTTGACCAGACCAAGAAAAGGTAACCATAGTATATATTATACATATAGAGTACAAAATATTCTGATACTCTATATTCTATACCTGAAGAAATAAATATAGGTAATCTTCTCCAAATACATGCAAGCACAACGCGATAGAAGATGGGGAGGCAAACCTTTGCAGTGTTGAGCACTACATTTTTGCAGTCTGGTAAGATGCTCACAGACCATGCAGGCAAGTGATAAGAATTTCCATTGAAAGTCACAGTGGCATCAGATTTTGTGTCAGAATTAGCAAGAAACGCAGCACATGCTGATCCTGTTTTGTAAACAGTTGCCTGAAGATGAGAATAAACAAAAAAAAGAAAATACATGTTAGAAAAATCATGTTGCAGGACATTCACCTAGACCGATAGAATACCACTTCATTTCAGATATACAAAGCATACAGGTGATGACTAGAAGCCACAGGTCATCTACGATTACGTTTGGGAGATCCTAAGAACTAGTTTTGGAGCTAAAACCATCCAGTTTTTTTTTACTTGGCACTAGTTTTGGAGCTAAAATCATCCATAGATACTTCCTTTTCGATATTCTAAAATGAATACTAGTAAGTTCAAATATTCCATACATTTCTTCTCAGATATTCAAACATGAATAACATGTATGTTCTATTGCTTCACCGCTAATGAACAGGTATGGGTGATAAATTCCACGATGGATATGGCTATACGGGGGGCATGCACTTAGACTGGAGGACCTTGAGGCCTAGAAGTTTATGTAACATTTCTCATCATAGCCACGAATAGGACAAAAGATACTCTCTAACACTGAGTAAAAACACCATACCTCAACGTTGGGACCAAAAGAAGAATATTTTGGGTCAGTGGCCACCATCGCTTCTTCGCAAAGCTTTATGGCCTTATGCACATCTTTTAGGTGACCCCACTTAGGTTGTCTAAGAAGTCCTGCAACATGAAAAGGTTGAATCGATTACTGATGAGCCATCCATGTTATATGCATTGATGTTCTTAATTACTGTCTCTTCTCATTATGAAAGTATATCGTAACATTATAACCATTGCCTATACCCCAAGCTTCATGTTGACAGAAGCTGCATTTCATTTATATAGCACCGATGAGCACACAGTTCTATATAGTATACACATACAATAAGCAAATATGCCTACATTATGAGTGGTAGTAAAGCAATAATACAGGGATACTAGACAACATACCATACTCATCAATTGGAGCATCATAGTCATAGCTTGTAGCAATAAAGGGTCCACCAGTACTCCGCCCAAAGTTAGTCCCGCCATGGTACTGTTCAAGAGCAACAGAGAACAAATCACTTCATATTTTCTTCCTGGTTTCTGAAATATACTGAAATTGTCCTAAATCGTGACAGTCCCCAAAGTTATGCTAAAATGTTAACAACTCCTGAGACAGTGAGACAGTTGCAGTACCATATAATAATTTTGGAAAGTTCCACCTCGCTGAAAGAAGCGTGCTACGGCAAATGCAAGGTCTTCCACTGGTCTCTGAGGCACAGCACCACCAAAGGAAAGAAACCTAGTGACCGCAAATATTTTGAAGGTTTCTAATAAAAGAGCAATCAAATAAAGATAATACAGGCGATGCCAGAAATTTATTCAAATTTTCAGAAAACTAGCTCAAAGTACCAACCAAAAAACAGATTAGATCAACAAATTACCATCCGCTCCAATTCTCAGTCCACATCTTGGGTCTCTTTTCAGGAAGTCTTGGGGTCCATTGGTCACAATAAAATCCATTGCAAGTGCTGATCTGCGGGTAGTTATACAACATGCGAGTGAGTAAAGAAAGCACAGTAAGAGCGCTGTGTTCATACATATGAAAACTGACTACAAAAGCCTCACCACGGATGCAGGAGCATCGTCTTGCTGGCACATGACCCAAGGCACCCCTGTATCCAGAGACACAGCCATGTCTGCTGCCCACTTAATATAGGTTTGGGCAGCTGCCCCGTATGCTCGATCAATGTTTCCATACTCGTTTTCAATCTGGCATAATTGAAACAGCACTTAATCCATAACTCTAATTGGAATATTCTAAAAACCAAACACATTGGGTAAATTATAAAAAGAAGTAAGAAGATTTAAACCTGAGATAAGATGATTGGTCCGCCCTGAGATGCATAAAGCTTCTCCTTCTTCATCATATCAACAATTTTTGCCGTGAATCGCTGCATTTCTGCCTGAACCACATAAATTCAAATAAAACGCTGAAGTTGAGAAAATACGAGAAAACGAAACACAAGCACACAGAGGCGGTTGGGATAAAGTGGAGAAGAAGAAACCTTGAACGGCTCATTGTCCGTTCGCAATTGAATTCCGGGTATGAAATGCAACCAGAGAGGAAAGCCACTGTTGGAAAATTGAAACACAAACACAATCACACAATTAAACTCTTCAGAAAGTAGTAAAAAAAAAAGCTGATCATCATAAAAGCAACTTCCTTTTCCTATATTCTCCAAAAGAGAAAAATGGGAAAAGACCAATTAAAATTCAATTCAATTCATAATACCCGTAGTTCCATTCTGCGCACACATACGGACCAATTCGAAGGTGCACATAAAGGCCAGCTTCTGCTACTGTCTTCACAAATTTAACCAAATCTTTTCTTCCCCCAAAATCATACTGCAAAAATTGTATAGTCCACCAGTCACCACCATCACAACAAAGACAAAATGCACATGGTTCAAGATAACCAAAAGCACAAAAACGATATAAAAAATTATGGGTTTCCATGATTTCTCTAGCTTTTGTGTCTCCTGACCAAGAAAAGCAGTAATCATTGCAATGAACTTTTAGTCTTCGTCTTCCCACATTTTCACAGAAACCAAACGGCGTCGCATTGGAATTGAAAAATTCAGCAAATGCTAGAGAGAGAGAGAGAGAGAGAGAGAGAGAGAGAGAGAGAGAGAGAGACAGACAGACCTGGCCTCGAACTGATTCGTGCAAGTTCCAGAAGACGTAGGTCTCGATCACGTCCAAGCCTCCGTCTTTCGATTTCTGAATAAGGTCCGGCCACATCTGCAACCAAACACACACAGCAAAATTCAGACAGAAAAAAAAAATGGAAAAATGGAAAAACGAGAGGAAGAGAAGTACCTCGGGAGTGCTGCGAGGATAGTGAATGGAGCCAGACACCAAAACCCTGCGCTTCCCGTCAATCACCAGCGCTCTGTGGTCGTACGTCACCTTCGCGCAATACGACGCCGTGGCCAGAACTCCGAGCACCAAAGCCACCACTAAAATCCTCATCTTCTCCAACTCTGAATTTTGAGTTCGTTTCTGTAGAGAATCCTTTTTTTATAAAATTTCGTTTTCGGAGTACGATTTCTTAAAGCAATGGTTAATCAATTAAAAAACAGTTTCTAAAAACGATTGCTGGATTTCTTGCGGCGCTTGCTTTGCACTGTTGCTTAATTTTTGTATTCCTTGTTTATCCCTTTTGTATTTTGGCTCGCTTTGGCCGCTTCCCTAAAACGACGCTTCGAATCAAAGCGCTGATGTTTTGGAGAACGTCGTCGCCGTCGTCGTCGTCGTCTTCTGCTTTCTGCTTCCTGCTTCCTGCTTTCAGCTTCTGCTGCTTTTGCTCTCTAATGAGTAGTATTCAGTGAGCTTACAAGGAGTGAGTGATTAAGATTTGGTTGGACAATGAGCGCGTTAAAATACTGTTGCTGTCGATGCGGGGAAATGATCGGGCGTTACAGGGCGCATTGAAAGACTGGCGCGTCGCGTCTCTGCGTACGGAAACGCGGAGGTGGTAATTATTTGTGACAGCGACGGAAAGGTTTATTACTTTTGCTGTTAAAATCCAACAGATCCTCTCATGATCATTTGAATGATATTTTGGACATTCGTGTTTGTTTATCGTATATCGTATGATTAATTTTTATTAGATATTATTTGTATTTAATTTTAAATAAAAATATTTAAAATAATTTCTAGTTACACAATACGATATGAACAAATAGAATTCACAAATTTATGAAATCATCATAAATAAAATCCGACGAGATCCGAATTCGGTAAAAATCACCTAAAAGGTAAAAAGTAGGCGTAATGTGAGCAGTTACTGTTTTGTATTTTAGCAGCAGGTGGTGAATTGGCGGGAGCTGGCGTTTCAGTTATGAGTTTGTTGTGTCATGCGTGTGAACGTTGGTCTCCCAAAAAAAAAAAGAAATATTTAAAGTCAAGAAAAAATCTCGTGAAGGAGAGAGATGAATGGATGAGGGTATGGGACTTGGATTCAATCATTAATACTATTTTTGGACAAAAAAATTTAAGATTACTAAGGGTCTGTTTGGTATCTTATTATAAATTTTTTATCATTTCTCAAAATATTTCTTAAGAACATTTCTTGAAAACAAATTTATTTAAGACTCAAAAACTTGATTGGTTTGTGATTTAAAAATTTTAAATCTTACGACTTAAACTTGATTAGATTGGAGCATAGACGAAAAAGGTTAAAAAAAAGAGGAGAACGAAAGAAGAAAAAAGAGAGATATATATATATATATATATATATATTTGGAGTGAGAGGGAATGAGGGAGAGAAAAGAAATAAGTAAGTTTAAGTTTAAAAACTCTAAAAACTCACTTTTTATGTTTTTAAATAATAGACTATATTTTTTAGTTAGTCTTGAGTTCTGTTTTTGAAAATAGTCATACCAAACAAGTTTTTAAGGCCTAAAACTTAAAAACTGTTTTTGAGTTTAAAAAATTGGATTCAAGTACACTACTAAACAGGCCCTAAGGAATTTTAAATTGTCCGAAATTGAAATGACGAAATTTTATTTTTTATAATTTTTAAATTTTCTTGTTTGATTAATCTAATAAACAATATAATTGAATATGAAATTTGTTATTTTTAAACTCTCAATCATAGAAATTGGGAAATGACACCTATTTACATGAAATTTAAACTTGGGAATTTGAGGTCCCAAATTCCAAGTTTTTTTTTTCATGCGGAAATTCTAAATTTCTATGTTTATGAATCCAAACAAGGGAATTGGAGCATATCAATTTATAAATTTTGACTTTTATCCAAATTCCTAGTTTATTTCCCTCATCCAAACATAATGTAAAATTATTATTCCCGATTATTGAATTAATTTAAAAATGATATTTAACGTTGTAGATCTAAAGACCGATCATCATTTTTTGTTTTGAATAATATAAGAGGTATCTCGTCATGCATTGATAGGATACTAATTTTTCTCTTCATGTGACATTATTATCATATAAGGCGACAACATATTATACCTTCTGCAACTAAATCTCCAAAGTCCAGATTATTATACTAAGCATTAGGGATTACTTTTGGATCGGATAATCATTAAACTTGCATACCTTTCTTGATTTCTCATACACTCTCTCTTTACTTCAAGCTGTTTTTTTATTTGATTTATTCAATCAGATGGTTAAATATAAATTCGGACGTGAGATTTTAAAAGCTATTTTTCAATTCACATATGCCACGTATGTGTTATTGATCTAATAATGGTCATCACGTTCAAGACCGTGTTCCAAACAATAGTTGCATCATCCATATCATTTATGTTTTTCTTTTTTCTTTTTTCTTTTTTAATCAAAAATATCATTTATATTATCCATTTGTTCGATTATGCGATAGGTACTTTTGTTTGTGGTTTTTAATCCAACTTTAACTTTAGCATAGACAGCTGGGCTAGTCCACTGCTTGGCATGACTTGCAAAAGTGTTATGGTTTGCTATAGGGGTGGGAATCAAATTGATCGAACAGGCCGCTCTGGATCATATTGAACGTTTAGAAGATTAAAACTCTTGAAATATTGAAAGTTTTTATTTTTGTGTTGAATAGGCTTAAACTAACCGAATCAAACTGAATCAAATTGAGTAAGAATAGTTTGGTTTGATTTGGTTCAGTTTCAATAATGGTATTGAATCAATCTAAACCAAACTGAATCATTGAATACTAGTTGATTTAGTTTTTTTTTTTTTTTTTTTTTTGACAACCCGAATCAAATCGATCCGTGCCCACTCCTAATTTGCCACATCAATGCTTGCCTATGAAAACTAAAAGCCACAGTTGAAACGTTTGAATAGGGTAGTTTTGTAGCATTATTATGGTTCAAGTGGAAATCCTAATAGCTAGTGGGAAGGTTCCTCATTCAGATACTGTGAGAGCTGCCCAAGTTTGATGAGGATGTTGTTCTAATTCGGCATACATTCTCAATTCACAAACATACAAAACATTCACTGTATAATACTAAAGTAACACGCGTAAATAGAGTTTATACTTTAAAAATTGTATTACAAATAAGTAAAATGCATGTTATCATACAAACAGATTGTAATATAATATGGCGGTCGTACGATATATATACGTCTCATCCAAAATTAGATCCAACGCATGTTATACCTCATCCAAAAATTACTCCACATCATCCGTATGTGTTGCCTCACTTAACTTAAACGACGCATACTTCTTTAGTTTGGAAACAGAAAAATGCTTGTCATCTCAACACCATACCCTAAAAAAACTAAAGAAGCTCACTGCAATCGCTTATATAGCCCAAAATACCCCCACCAAATTACAGTGGTGCCATGTGAAAATCAACACCAGCGAGCACGATGGGGTGTCACAAAATCATACAAAGTAGCCGGATTCTAGAAAGAATGATGAAGCGCATACAAAGATGAATTGATCTGCCACTTGATACTACAATTTAGTGGTATTCCTCTTTACTTGTAAGTAAGAGGTCTTTAAGTTCGATTCTCGTCAACGGTAAATTTGAACCATAGTATCATAAGTCTATTGTGAGGCTAAACTCACCCCCTCTCGTATTATATCATTTGTTAAATAAATAAAGATGCATTGACCTTGATGTGCTTTAGGTTGGTCCACTGAGAAAATGATATGTACTTTGGGGCGGTGCATGCGTGCAGCGAGTGCCATAAAATGGTCCAACGCACAATTGCCAAAACCTACTTATTTAGTACTACATATATCTGCATGGTTGATAGTATTGGCAAACCATATGAACCACTAGTATATAATGTCCAACCACTATTTCAAATTGAATTAAACCACTGGTGGGTGATATTTCAATCTGACAACACAAGACCTCATACTAGAACGTCTACTCAGTTCATCTAAATTATTCTTCAAATCATAATAGTGGTGTACAAAGGTTTCAATGAAGCAACATATTTGGATAAAGTTTTATATACATGCCGTTTAGGAAGGGAAATCAAACTAAGCATTGAAAGTACAAAAATAAATACTCTTAACCGCTTCATTTGCGTTTAGTACCCAACATTAACAAAATAAATCATCTATTTATGCATTTACGTAGTAATATTTTCGGGTGTAACTACATGCCCCGTGATATTCAATGCTCCAGATTTGTGCTAGATCTCAATGTTCAAATCTCGCTGTATATTTAGTTTTGGTCCGAGTGCTAGTTGGGTTAGATGGTGATGGTTTCTTTTGAAGGGGGACTGGGGTCAACAAGGATGACAATAGGAAGCTGTCTCAGACAGGCACATTGACAATTTGACACAATCACATGCCCTACTAAGTTGCCGAAACAGATTATTCAAATTAAGAATAATCTCAACTTAATTCTCGTTTTAGGTGGATTATTCAAATTAAGAATAATCTCAACCTACTTCTTGTTTTAGGTGGACGCGGTCAAATTTGGTCCGTTCCACCTCAAAAACCAACAAATAATATAAACCAGGTTGTTTGGTTTTAGCTTAACTCGTCGCGATTGGTTTTGTTTGGATTGGTTTGGTTTATTAATTTTTGTAATTTTTAGTCATTGTTTCTACATGGAACATGAAGATGAAATTGTTTTTCAGGATCCAATTGGGTTTTTGAGTTCATAGAATGAAATGGCATGTGGTAAAGAATCCATAGTATTTTTCGAAGTAAGGATGAGTTTTTAGTGAAATTTTTGTGTTGGTAGGGCCTAGGCCGTACGATGGTCATGAGGCTCAAACCAGGCATGTGGCCGACGCAAGGGTCGAGCAACCGAGTCTAAGTTGGGAGGTATTAAGATACAGGTTTTGAGTCGAATAGTTAAGATATCGGGTCATTTCTTCTCTTCACTCTTTTCATTTCTCCTCTTCACTCTTTTTATTTGTTTACAACAACAACAAACAAGCCTTATTCTCTTAAGTGAGATGGCTGTATAATTTCCAGAACGTAACTACGTTTTGTTGTAAATTTAATATTTGAAGTTCATTTTTACTTTTGTCTGATTATTACATTGTTACAAACATTGAACATTTTGATCAAAAGGGTGTTTTGATCAACAAGGCTTCGGTTTGGATTGTCCAATGATATGAAAACTTCGAGTGCAGAAGATTTAGCTACGAGTGAAGAAACTCCGTTTTGATTTTCCGTTGTGTTTGAAAAAACCCGCTAGCTGCGCTGCCGAAAACGTTTTTCATTTTAGATTTCGACTGTACAGAACTTATGGAAAGACGATTTTCTCATCAGAGTTACTAGGAAGTGGATTTCTAAACTTCGCTTAAAAGTTATCTTTCTAATGCTTTCAACGGGGGAAAGCTAATTCTTGAAACATTGTTATTACCAATACTATATCTGAATTCGCCGTTGGTTATTGCAGGTTACGTTTGTTCCCAGTCACATCAACATGCGTTCTTCTTGTTTCCGCCGCAGTTGTTTCAAAACGAAAGAGATACGACTTCCTTTCAGGTAACTTTTACGCTTCCATTCAATGTCACTTCGAACTGAAACTTTTGATTGATTTTTACTCCGCCATTGTTTATCCTGTCTGATGCACAACCGGTTATGTTCACAAGCATTGGCAAAGAGAAAATTAGCCGAAGCAAAAGCAGGGTAGGGGTTTCGGAACATGCTAAATGGAGACCACTAAAAAACTTACACAACCTTGTACCGTTGGACCTGGATTGTCTGCTCTCCCCAATCTCATCCCCTCCTATTTCTGTGGTCACGGTTAAACCACGTCAACATTTTATATTGATTTTTTTATAGAAATAATAAGACAAAAAACAATGGGAATATAAAATGTTGACATGGCTTAACCGTGACCAGAGAAATAGGAGAGGATGAGAAGTGTATGGGATGTGGAGGGCAGACAAACCATCTCCTGTACCGTTGTACAATGTATTGAATGCACTTGCTCTTCTTCCCTTTGCAAGTGCACAAAACATGCATGAACTTTGTTCACTTAGCTCATGTTAGTTTCGAAGGACAACATTTTTCCCCGCGATGAAAAGTCGGAGGTTTTAGGGGCCGGTCGTTAGACGGCAGGCCAACTGGTGAAGTTGGACTTGAGTCGGGGTTTCGCAGTTGATGCGTGATCCTTCGTCTCCCGTTTCTCCAAGATACTTATCTTTACATCTCACAGTAATATGAAAACTACAAAGCTCCTGTTAGGAAGCAATGCAAACGAACTTTCATATGAATCACATCCCGAACATATACCGATGCTAGTTTAAAACAATACACTCTGGACACCGTTGCAGGCAACTCCGATATCGCTTTTATTTTGGCCCTGGTGACCATTACACGAAATCATATTATCTGAAGTAGCCACAAGGAAAACGAAAAGAATTTGCCCCCGCCAACGCAAAACAATGGGCATTTGTACATGTATTGTGCTATAGATACGCAGTCAGCACCATGTGACTATTGTGAGTTGTAAGCTGTAAACCTACCTTTGCAAAAAACCTAAAAGCGATACAATTATACCATGTGCGTCTCTCTCCACCCCTCTCTTTGCTTCTTATCTATAAAGAAACTGTCGTTTGTCACCGTTGAGCTAGATTACTTCCTCTGTGCATAAACTTTGACCAAAGCAAATTCAATTACCTGGTATGATAAATATGGCAATCTGAAGGATCAGAGTGGCTGAAAGCGGCATAATTACAGGTTCAAACAGCGATTCAGCTCTATGGAAGGTTACCCCCAATTGACTGTTTTTTGACATTTCCTTGAAACTAAAAGCACCGCCTTTGCCTGTCAGTGGTTGTTGGTCCTCTGAACTAGCACCGAGCAGGGTATCCATGCTGTTTCGATTTACTTTCACTAAACGGCTTGCTTTTAGATGGTTCTGTGTAACCTTTGCCTGTGAGTGGTTGGTCCTTTGGACTAGCACCTAGCAGGGCTTCTGCGTTTGACTTATTTTCAGGTTCGCCGGGTCTCATCCAAATTTTTACATGCCCTTCCCAAGACGCAGTGAGAATAGTTTCCTCTGTGAAAACTAATCCGGATAGGGGCTCAGAATGAACGCAGTGAGACACTAGTGGGGAGAGCTTTGGAATGTCCCGCATGCTGGGAGCAGGTTGAAGAGTGCCAATGGGGTAAACGCTGTCCCAATGGGATGACTGGCTACCTGTGCTGAACGTTGGAGATCCACCAAGTGAACTTCGGCGAAGTGGCACTACAATCTCATCCATGGGCAGGTCCCATAGGAGCAATTTCGTGTCCTGTAAGCACACATATGAGAGGTGGAAGTAGCCAGACAAGCAAAACTCATTGGCACAGATAAAAAAAAATCGCATCTAAAGCAGAAAAATATTTCATGGACCAATTTTAGCCTCAAAAAAATATATCATGCCCCAACTTCTCTCTTTGAAAATCTCGCACCTAGCTATTGAATTTCTTTAATTGGACTTAAACAATTGTCTACAGGAATAACAAAAAAGAAAAATCTGATAGCTAAAGATATTTGATACTAACCAGCACACGAGAAAAACTTAAAAGAATATGTAGATTAGCTGTGTGATGGAAAGGAATTGGGAATGATATAGAATATTATAAAACGGGAACTTTAACGAAAGCTCCCAGTACTGTTCACTTTAACGAAAAACCATATTTTTACACTAAAAAGTCAATCCTGGTACTATTCACTTTACCCTTTATTTTGTCCTTATCGTTAAAACTCAAAGTTTTCAAGCCCTTTTCATTAGTTTTCCTATTATTAAACTGATAAACATACGCTCTTGTCAACAGAAAAAATAAGAAGATAAACATAAGCACTTAAATGATTTTATTTTTAAACATGTTAAGCATGGCATATCATCTCAGTGTTTTCTTTAGGCAAGGACGAGATGGGGAGAGAAAATACCTGACCCACAGAACCAAGACGGTAAACAATATTTTCTTCCGTGTCATCTGAACTTGGTGGTGACCAATATGAATCAAACGCCACACCACTAACCTGCAAGCATAAGGGCTAAAAGGTGTGAGATGTCCATGAGTTATGCTAAGTCAAAAGAGGGAAGGAGGGAGAACTCAACGATTATGCACAAAGGTTTGCTGAAACTGTACCCATGAGTTGTGCCCTTCACCCCAAGCTACTACTTTTCTATCTTCCGTGCTCCATACTGTAACGAGATCCTCTTCTCCTCCTGTCAAAATGTATTTCCCATCCGGACTGAGAAACAACACATAATGAAGGTCAAATATGAACATCATAATGTGTAAACACATTCGGTTTGACAAAAATTTGTATGAACATGTCATGTGGAACACAAGTATAACTTTCTGGATATACTAATGGCAGGACTTCGGCCAGTATAATCATGTATCAATGAAAAATCTATATTTTAATTTTTTACCTCCACGCGCAACACAGAAGAGCACCATAGTAACTCTTGCCACCGAATACTAGTTGTTCTTTTGAGTAGTCAAATACTCGCAAATACCCTACATTTAGCACCTAATGTCAGTACCAATTAACAGATGCACTCATACACAGAGTCACAAGCCTAACAGATTGAGGAATACCATCTCTACCGACTGTTGCCAAATTTGCCCCATCTGCAGAGTAAACAATGCTGTTTATTGCACCTTGGCAAATATGCCATCTGGAAATTGGATTACTCTGCAGACAAACCATAAAAATGAAAACTGGGGGAAGAAGAAACCAAAAGGAAGATGATAAACACTTCTATATTTGGTTCTTGCATAAGCTTTAGGAAATAGTAAAGGTCCAACGATTAGCCAAACTGCATAACCTATATGGCAGTATTGCGGCAGCTCACGCAAAAATGTGGCAAATGTAGGTTAATACACAGTTGTAGTAATAAGAATATTATTTGAACTTGGTCATAATGGTATGTACTCTAAAAGCCAATCTTTACATAAGCAGAAAATTACATATAATAATGCTTTACTTAACATGCGAAGAAATTTTATACATTGATATTACCTTACTGGATCTTGCATGAGCCACCGAAAATTGAGTATGATCCTTTATAACTGGGAAAGAAGAATCACCAGCACTTTCCTTACTCTAAAATGAATTAATGTTGATTTCAGTTCATGAAGTACAGTAAGGAAAACAGGAAAACCAGGAAAGGATAAATAGCATTAAAAAAAAAGGAAAAATTAAAGATCAAGGCTTGCCTTCTCATAGACATACAAGTTTCCATCAGCATGAGCAGCAACAAAAGCACCGCTACCTTTGGGAACCCATGCAACACTGGCACACCGACTGTTAAAACCAAATAGTTAGTTTGTGCATGAAGACTGCTAATCATTTTCCTAGTGCCCCCAATTACACCAAAACACAAACCACTAAGCACAGTCCAAAAGCCATACCGAATAAAAAATAAATGTATTCTCCCCGCACCCCCACAAGTTATTTGGTTCGTTGCTTTGTAACGTTATATCAAACCAGTAGCTATGGTACTTTTCAAGAGTGATCACAATTTATTACTACATTAGCAAACTTATTCGAAATATAACAACCACATTTCTGCTTCTACTATGGTATGTATTTCCGAGGTACAGAACCAAACTGTAAGATCAACGAAAGTGGGAATTTTTCTGGATAGGGAACTCTCAGCTCCACCTACGCAACAAATGTTAATTTGTTCATCTACCTTATGCCAAATTTATTCATTGGCCCACCCCATTTCCCTGTAACACAATCAAGATTATACGCACACCAGCAGGCAGCAGTGACAATGCGCATTCCTGACACCCTTTTTCATCAACAAACTTGTAGTGCATAGATAACAAAGCAGAAGGAAATGAGGCAAAAGTTGAGTAACAATCTTGCCTGCTAGTGACAGAACCTTCTTTGTTATAATGATGGGCACCAACAAGCTTCTTTCCAGAATCTTGCAATTGCTGCCTCAAAGACGCCGAATAAACTACAACAACAAACAAATTAACCAAGTCACAAACAGCCTCCTCATCACCAAAACCCCATTAAATCACACACAAACAAAATTCCGTACTATCTCCGGAGCTCAATCCAATAAGCAAGTCATGCCCGTCTTTGGCCTCGGAATCAAACGCGTGGCACACCGGATTCGAATTGCCAAAATGCAACGCCTTTATAGGATCCTACAAACAAAACCCCGAAAACCCATTCCCCAAAAAACCAAAAACCCAATTATCCAAACCGCACAATAAAAAACCAATCCAACCCCAAGAACACGGAAAATTACCTTATCGGGCGAATTGAGATCACTGATATAAACAGTATCCCCAACATTGAATACCAAAAAGGACCCTTTACTACCGAGATTCGAGTTAACCGTGTGATGGGTCCCATTCGACCCGCCGAAATGAGCATACCTACTACTCCCATTGCTGGTTCTGCTATATCCACTCCCTCCCACAAAGCTCAGAGCTTTGCCCCCATTTCCCCCCAACAGCCTCGCCGCCGCCGACCGTACTCCGGTGGTGCTGAAACTCGGCGCCAGCGTAGGCTGGCTGCTAGGCTTGTCCTTGAGCTGCGCTACCGTCACCTAAAATCCACAACCAAACACTGGCTAACTCCGAGTCAACAGATACAGCGACAACATATCTAACACAACCGATTCATTCGGGCCCTGCTTCGATTAATCCTACATTAAATTCGTTTTTTTAGTTTTTGGGTACCTGAGAAATTGTCTTGGCGTACGAGTACGGGAGGAGGTTGGGCGGCCGAGTCTTCTCCGAGTGAAGCTTGTATCGGCCTTCTGGGGTTTTGAAATACGCCTTTATAAGCGATTGGGTCTGGGAATTCGTCGTTGCAGACGAAGAAGACGACGTCGTTTGCAGCGTCGCAGTCGTTGACGATGATGCCGACAACATCGGGTTCAGGCCGTTTTTGTTGTTGGAGTAGCCGTTGTTGAACATCGTCGTTGGAATTCAGGAAATTTTACGGTCGCCGACTGACAGAGCGAGACAACATCGTAGTGTTTTTTTTTTTTTCCTTACTGGCTATTTGGTCTGCTTTTTGGGGAGGAGGGATCGGGTGGTGCGCGGGGTGTTGGGGTTTGTAGCGTAGTTGACTTTGAGGTTGGACTTTTCGGAGAGGAGATGGAGATGAGGCGGTACGTCGTACCATGGTTCATCACGTGTTCTTATGTAAATGGTTAGATATGTATGTTAAAAAATTAATAACTTAAAAATTAAAATTTCCTACTAGTTACATAAAAACATGTGATGGAGGTGGACAGTATCTGGGACGATGAAGGGATTCCACGTGTTGGCTGGCTGTGAAGTATGCGAAAGTTGAAGAAATGGACGGTGATGCTAAGAGATGCTATTTTTGGACCAGGATCCTCTCTTGATCTTTCTATGCGGATTCCCTCGGGATGAATTCATCGTAACCGTCCACCACAAATCCTGGAGTCAGAAATAATTTTGAATTTTTTAGCTTTATTTTAGTTTCCACGCACGAGTCACGATCCCTTCCTCTCTCTTTCATCATCAGTATTGCTCTCGTGAGCACTAGCAATGTTCAGTAGGATGGCGAGACAGAAGATCAAGCCAAATGGGGTTACTTTTGTTAGTGTTTTAAGTGCCTGCACTCGTGCAAGATTCGTAGAAGAAGGCCGCAGGAGATTTTTTTTTTTTTTTTTGAAACGGAAATGCACCGTTTAATTAAAATAAAAAAAAAAAAAAAAAAAATTCAGGTTTAAAACCACGTGGTTTTGCTCTGGGTGTTTTACAAAAAAAAAAAAAAAAAAAAACAAAGCAAACGCAGCAACGCCACTACATGGCATCAAACAACGACGCAATTTATAGAGCAGCAGCCTTACAAAAGGGGCACAAATCTAGATCTTATAAACAAATTCCGGCGAGTGGAGGTGCAGGTTCACCTCCTTGCGCTTCTATGGCTTCGCCGCTGGTGCTTGTAACCTAATACCTACACACACTTATATACAGGGTAAATAATTGTATTTAATCTTCTATCATGTACGTTTAAAAACAAGTGACTACCAAAAAGATGAAACGAACATATTATAAATATTTCCACTTTGTCATATCACTTTACAATTTTCTCATCGGTTTCATAACATAACACATATTAATGAAGACAAAATGAATTGTTTTTCTCATATAATGCTAGTTAAATGTGTTTAACAAGTAAAAATTAGATTATTGAGATTGGCACAAACACAACCCGTTTAAAATTCTTGGGTACATTACATAAAATTACCTTAACTATTAGGTCAGTCATAGTTTCATACCCCGTCTTTAAAAAAAATGTCAATGTCATACCTTATCTACGAATTTGTTACAATTTCATACCTTCCGTCAATTGTCTGTCAATTCCTCCGTTAAATGCTGATGCGACTTGAGGCGAGACCGACTTTCTATTAAAAAAGTAATTAAATATTAAAAAATAAAAAATAAAAAACCAAAAAACCAAACCTAGATCCCTCCCCCCCCCCCCCCCGGAAACTCCCCATCCCCTTCCCACCTTCCCCATCAGTTCCCCCCCCCCCCCCCCAAAAAAAAAACCCCCAAAAACCTTCATTCCAAACCCAGAACCCCAACCCCAACCCCACCTCCCCCGCGACCCCCCACCCTTCTTCTCCTTCTTGAGCCTCCTAACCACCTCCCTCTCCTCCACTCTCTTCACATCCCCTCCCATTCAAAAAAAAAAAAAAAATCAAAAACAAATATGAACCCAGATTTTCTAGATCGTCGCACCCCACCCAACCCTTCCTTCTTGTCGAAGTCGGACCAGTTATTGTTTTTTTTTTTTTTTGTTAAGTTTTGAATGGGAGGGGAAGGTGAAGAGAGTGAAGGAGAGGAAGGTGGTTGGGAGGTTCAGGAGGGAGAAGAGGGGTGGGGAGGTGGGTTGCGGGGGAGATGAGGGTGGGGTTCTGGGTTTGGAAGGAAGGTTTGGGGGGGGGGGGGGGACCGATGGGGAAGATGGGAAGGGGATGGGGAGTTTCGCGCCCGAGGGGATCTGGTTTTTTTTTATTTTATTTTTAAATATTTAATTAATTTTTTAATAGAAAGTGGGTCCCGCCTCAAGCCACGCCAGCATTTAACGGAGGAATTGACAAACAACTGACGAAAGGTATGAAATTGTAACAAATTCGTAAATAAGGTATATCATTGACATTTTGTAAATATGAGGTATAAAACTGTGACTGACCCAATAATTGAGGTAGTTTTATGTAATTTACCCAAAAATCTTATTTAGAAATTCTGCCAAATTATGTTTGTGTCAAAAAAAAAAGAAAAAAAAAAAAGAACCGCACAACTTCTAACTTCGTAAGTTCAAATCGTATTATCATGTTGTGTCATAAATTGACACACTTAAATATTATTTCATTTGATGCATTAATTATATAGGTGGGCTAGGGCCAAGGTGGGTTTCTAATATGGGCTAATATTTGAAATTAAACAGGTCTCGTAAGATCCATTACCATTCGAGATGTGTGAAGACAAAAATGGGCTTTTCCGTTTTTGGGCTGATGCAAGAGTCTTCTTTATTTTGCATTGGGCTCATGAGAAGCATACTAATTACATACAAAAAAAATAAGGGTTTATATCACAAATGGTCCCTGAAATTGACCCCATCAATCATGATGGTCCCTGAAATTGAAAATCGATCAATGTAGTCCCTGAATTTTAACTCGCGAATCAATGTGGTCCTTCTGTTAGTGTTCCGTCCAAATTAACTTTAAAAAAAGGTTAGAGAACCAATTTTTCATGGTAAAATGATCAAAAATAACCTGTTACTTATAATTTTACTTACTACCTCTCTTTTCTTTTTTCCATCTTCACTTTTCTCTCCATTTTTCATGGATTTGGTGCTAAAACTAAAATAAAAACAAAAAAAAGTGGTTCTCTAACCTTTTTTTGGTCATTTTACCATGAAAAATTGGTTCTCTAACCTTTTTTTAGTGTTAATTTGGACGGAACACTAACAGAAGGACCACATTGATTCGCGAGTTAAAATTCAGGGACTACATTGATCGATTTTCAATTTCAGGGACCATCATGATTGATGGGGTCAATTTCAGGGACCATTTGTGATATAAACCCAAAAAATAATATGTGAAATAAAAACGTGTCAAATTCTGAACCCTGAAAAATGGCATTTTCATGGTTGACAAGTGCAAACAAATTTGAGTTTAGTTTCTGTATGTGCATTCTAACATACATAGAATGAAGGTTTTGACTTAATGCAAGCTTAATCATAGTAAGATGGTTAAGACAATGTGTCTTCCCTCTTCACCTATTTCGATATCAGCTATATTCAAATTAAATATCAAGTTGGACTTAGATTTTAAGAAAAAAATACTATGCGACCGAAACATACTAAGCCCGACTAAATATTTTAGGATAGGTTACAAATTTTAGAATTTGGCTACAATACTTGCATGTATTTAATACAATTACTATCTCAATGGTTAGATAGTAATTGTATTTAAATACATATATTCACATGAATTGTTTTTTACCATCATATGATGATTGTATTAAATGCATGTAAGTATTGTAGCCAAATCTACTTTATTGTTAGATGGACCTATTACTAAATAGTAAGAGTGCTGATAAACCCACCCATTGTCTTATTTTCCCACCCACATTTTAGTATAAATTTTAATGTCAATTTTACCTTCTTGTAAAATGACATGTAAGGACCAAAACAAAAATGTACTGTAGATTGCCAATTTCCTTATGGCCACTGCACATTGCCGGATTGCCCATTTCCTTATGCCCTGTTCACCATCTATGTAAAAGAAAGAAAAAAATTTCTCTCTTTCAATTTAATTATTGTGCCTTTCAGGGACGAAATCCCATCTCTTGTAAACAAGTATTTGTACTTCCATTTTTTCTTTCTCCAAAACCCTAATTCCAGGGATCTAATCAAATATGAACCAACCGATCATATATCACCCATCACTGCTTCATAACATCCATGGCTTTAAACTCTCTGTCCTCCCGGCCCCTTCTTTGGTTCTAATCCCAACCCAAACCTCACCTCCATTCTCTCTCATTTTCCTTCTTTCTAAAACTTTAAATACATAACCCACCCATTGAATTCCATTGCAATCTGCAATACTTGAAATTCATAGGAAAAATAAAATATCTAGACAATGCAAGGAACAAGAAGATGGGTGGTGAGGCAGTTTTGCTGTCATGTTGGTGTTCTGATGGTTGAGGGACCTGGGTTGGGTGTTGGGAGTTGGTGCGGCACTCCAGTGGAGTAGGGGTGTCGAGGGATGAAATAACATTAGGGTATTTTAGGAATTATGGTGGGTGAGAAAAGAGTGTTTTTAACATTTTTGGTGGGTGAAAAAATAAAATGGGTTGGGAAAATAAGACAATGGGGTGGACGTAGTACCACTCAATAGTAAATACATAAGAAAGATTACCATATTGTCCTAAAGCTTATTTGTTTTAGGATATTAGAGTCCGTGTTTGACTATGAGGGTTTAGGGAATTAGAAGGTCCATCAAGGTTTGAGGTTGATCATTTTAGGTTTAGGCCTCTTGGTGGTTGGATTCAGTATTTTTGTCATTTTAACTAACAATTAATTTGACTTTATAATTGGCACTTAAGCTAAAATATGATATTTTGGCTCAAAATTATTTTGTTGGTATTCAAACTACAAGCTCACATTTCAAATCGCCCTCCCAATATTTAAAATCAATTAGATTGTTGCTCGAATAAAAAAAATTCTCTACTTTAATTATATACTGTAACCGTATATATCTAAAGTTATGATGTGAATAGATTATAAGTTGCTTCAATGAAACACATAAAAAAAAAAAAAATTCAGAATCAAAAGGGCTAATATCAACTGATGGATCTAGGTAAGGCCCCAGCATCCAAAAAGAAAATAATAACAAAAATTTAAGAAAACAAATGGAAAATAGTAAGATTTGTGAAGGTGACCCTACTTGGAGCAATCATCAGCACGAGAGATTTTTTAGTGTTCCCGTCACACGAGACGGTACACCACGTGTCTTTATGTAAATGGTTGGATATGTGTGTTAAAAGATTAATAACTTAAAAATTAAAATTTTTCACTACTTACATAAAAACACGTGGTGTATCATCCGTGTTCCCGTCATAACTAAAAATTTTCCCATCAGGACATAGCAAGAGATTTTTCATCAGAGAGGTTGGCCAATAGGGATTGTACAACTTGCATAACTTCATCAATAATCATCATGCTCCTGCAAAAAAAAAAAAAAATGTCATACTTCTTCCTTAAGTTTGTGGCAAGCAAATCATATGCATATCTTTTTTTTTTCTTTTTTTTCAGGAGAATGCATATCTTTATTTGATTTCATGATATTCTATTCTTTTATTCTACAAATAATAAATTAAATAATTACATTAAGTTCATTTAAATTATAAGGAGTTATATTCGAACTTGCAGAGAATGAAGCACATTGTTGTATAACCAACTTGACTAAATTTATATATGCTTTCATGATATTTTATTTCATTTTTTAAATTAATTATTAAATTTTGCCCAAAGTGCATGCACATATAAGTGAAAACAACGCAATCATGCACTTACTAACTAGCTTTATTTGCCCACACCCACTTGATTTTCCCTCTATTCTTTTCCTTCTTTCCCCAGCAAACTAGTAGCTATGACACCATAATCTCACTCTACATTCATTCTCTCTCCATCTCAAGAAAATAAGACATGCTAACTACTAAGGTTGTACAAACGATCAAATGATTAACCCTCTCTCACCTAATCCCTCCTCTCCCACCACTAATATAAACCCTCTCCTGTCCTCCAAACTCATATCCAACATTTGAGTTCAAAATATAAAACACATCCCACACCACACTTAAATATGATGAAGCAACAGTATCAGCCTCTCTTCTCACTCACACTCCTAGTTATCTTCCTCTCCCATTGCACCAAAACCCTAGGCCAAGGCCCTGCTGCTGCCCCGGCAACCACCAGCCCGGCGGCCGTTCCGGCACCACCAGCCGATGCCCCAGCGCCACCAGGCCCAACCAACATCACCAAAATCCTTGAAAAGGCAGGAGGCTTCAACATCTTAATCCGCCTTCTAAAAAGCACCCAAATCGAGAGCCAGCTTTATAGCCAGCTCAACAACTCCAACAGTGAGCTGACACTTTTAGCCCCGCCCGACAGCGCCTTCTCAAACCTCAAAACTGGCTCCCTCAACTCCCTCACTGATTCACAGAAAGTCGAGCTCTTGCAATACCATCTCATCCCAGATTTTCTCACGACCCAAAACTTCCAAACTCTGAGCAATCCGGTGAGTACCCAAGCTGGAGACGGATTCGAGTACCCGCTAAATATCACCACATCAGGCAATGCAGTGAACATTTCAACTGGCCTTGTCAACACTTCAATCTCAGGCACTGTCTACTCTGATGGTCAGTTAGCTGTTTACCAAGTTGACAGTGTGCTCCAACCCTATGGTATTTTTGCTCCCAAGACTCCGCCGCCGTCACTGGCACCCGCTCCTGCGGAAGAGAAGCACAAGAAGAAGTCTTCATCTCATGAACCTGTTGCTGAAGTGAAGTCTGGTGCTGTGCCTACACTGAATATCCCCAAGATTAATGGCATTGTCTCTATTGGAGTTGCGTTAGCTGCTGCAGCTATAAGCTTTTTGTGACGAAACTGTTTTGTGCCCACTGCCGTTGAATAATTCTTATACAAGCGATATTGCAGGTGGGGATTCGAATTCGGATTGAATATGAAGGATAATGATGAACACGTAAGGTGAGGGGTTTGGAATAATGTTGTGTCTGGTAGACTTATTACCATTTTTATGCATGCCAGTTTGTGATCATATATGAGAGCAATGCCTTGTAATTAATGGATTTTATGGGGTTCTTGTTCGTAATTTGCTTGTTCTTTTGTTCTGTATTTGTTGATAATTTTGTTTTGTTCTATTGTTATGCTAGCTTCATTGTAAATTCAAAAAGAAAATTTGTGTTTTCATCATTCATTTTTCCCCTTAATTTGGACTACATTTTTTAATTTAATTATTTAAGGATAAAATTTATCATGAATGCTAGCTTCAGCTTCTGGCAAAGCAAGTAATTAAGTTAATTTGTAAGCCATGACGCATTGGCATTGACTTTTTCCGGATTTGGCAAATACTATTGACGAACTGGTAAGAGGAGCTCTTCTAGCTAGTATCATGAGCTGGAGGTAGCACTCCTTGCTTACGAGTTAAGTTTGTCAACTACTAGTTCTTCCTAAAACGATCCAGTCCATTAATCGTGTCTAATGACTTCATATTATTTCTTACTCTAACCTATTGCCTATAAGGACGCATAAAACAAAAAATCCATTTTTTCCAAACTTTCGTCTCCGGATTCTCATCCTTAAAGTTCCATGGGAAAAACAATTATATAAGTATAATACTTGCGTTCCTCCCATGTGAGAATGCATATATTCTACTATTTGCAAACAACAAATGTTCATCGTCTAAATTTATAATCAGAATCGTTTAATTTTTTAATCTTTATTTGAAGATTATAACTAAACAAATCATTTTGAATCGGAAATTATTTATGCATCCAAATGTATGGAACATATCGACGTTGTGACTTGGTAGTAACATATTCATGATAAATCGTTTATTTATTTGATATACTTGGATGATTAAACGATTGCCGATTCGAATGATTTTTTGTATAAATAATCTTCACATTAAAATTAAAATATAAAATAATTTCAATTATAAAACTTATACGATAAAATACGTTATTCGCATATAGTGAAATATGTACATTTACTCCATAATGAAATGCAAGTATTATTTATTCTTGAAGAGCTCTTAGCTAGAGACCCGCATAGATACACTAAACATGACGAGTTTTAGGCTGGGACTTGTGTAGTGCTAATGTTTTGTCTGTTCATATCTGATGACGTTGTCTTAGGTCAAGGTTAGTTTCGGCGAATCGTCATCTAGTTTGTTCGTTTGAGGTGAAGCTGTTTTGTCATGGTCTTTCATCCTTAATTAGAACGATTCTTCATGGCAACAAATGGTGTCCTTGGTATTAGCACTATGTTTGTTGTTTTGTCCTTGTAGTTAAGTCCAGAAAACTCGAGTTGTCTGTATGTTTAGTCTCACTGTAGGTGAGTCTGAGTTATTAAGTGTGCACTAGTATTGTTCTAAAAATTCTCGTCTAGGTCCTGCTTAGGCGTTAGGCGGCTAGTCACCGTTTCGATTAATACCTAGGTTGAAAATTAAAAAAGGACGTCTCGACCTACTGATGTGCCCGCCTAACCCGTCTAGACCCACTTAGATCGCAACTCACTTAAACAGAAAATAGATAGCTTTCATTTTGCATTTTATTTTTTTCAATAAATTATAAGAGATTTTTTGCATACTTAAATGAACAGACATTATATCATTGTTTTCCATGTTTTCATTATATGTTCTAGTACTTCATAATATATATGTCATTCTATTTTGTAGTTTATGATGAAGTTTTATATATTTTAAGTATAAGCAGATACTTATTTACATGAAATATAATAGATTTACTTAAATCTGCCTATCAGCCTAGGTGCTCGCCTAGGCCTCGCCTAGCTGCCTATGCGCTAGACCCCAGCTCGCTGCACGACTAGCGCCTAACATCTTTTAAAACCTTGTGCAATAGTAAGAAATATATGGTGTTTGTGTCGATTTATAGCTGATCTGTATTGATGACCCTTATCAGATTGGTGGCTGTTAAGCATGAGCCATTGATTCAGAAATGTAAGAACTTAGAGAGAGAAAGAGAAGGAGAGAGAGATATTTTCTGTAAACTGATTTTCTATATTTTTCTTATATGAGACATTACATCCAAATGGTATTTATAGAAGGCCATACATCATAACCGCCTCTCTTACAATCTTAACTAACTACACCTATATTGAGCTGACAAGTGGCATTATATCTACCCTTGATTATACTCTAACAGTGGCTAATCGAAATTTTTATCTCTGGTTGATTGTGATCCTTTCTAAATCATGTAAACTTTTATGTTAAGATTAATCGTTGGAGATTGTTTAACCATATTTAACATCAGCTAAAATCTTATAATCTTTTCATTTTAGTATTTTTATTTTGCTCATTCTAAAGAAAATAATTTTTTTTAAGTGTGCCTCATCATCATTTGGTAACTAAACAACGATATAATTAATAATGATTCGTTTCTTTAATTTTGTCTGAACTAATTGTATACTTGTATGGTAAATGGCATGATCATCATGATTTCCCTCATCATCATGCATGTACACTTTAACAATACTTCAAGTATTCGGTTGGTTAGAACACATTCTCTGTCTTGCTGATCAAGAAACTAATTAAAAGAAGAGAAACTATCAATGATTTCCCTCGTTAACATCATGGGATAACTTGGAAATTCCGCAAGCCGTAAAGATTGACGTTAATCCCACAACGATTTGACATGCATGAGGTAGACATTGAAAATGTACTATTCTGATCTATTCTGATGAATCATATAGTTTAACTGCACCTATAATTAATTAAATGAAGTGTGTACAGTTGTTCATGAAATTTAAAAAAGAGAAGGCCAAATATATATATATATATATATATATATATATATATTCTTTTTCTTTCATGTGGTGGTACAACAATTTTAATGTGATTCTTATGGTAAAAAGTTGTTTAGCTAAATTCTTATGATGGGCTCCGTTAAGAGTAGTTCCATCGGGAACTGATAGGCCGACACATAGTCAAAATAATGGCCCGGCACCTAGGTTTTTCACTCCAGCCCAGTAGATAGGCTGGTACCCAGCCCAAGCTGGTCTCCAGGCCAAGCCTAAAATTGATTGAGCAATCGGACTGCCCGTTTGACGTCATCTCACGCTTACAGCCTCAACCTCTTCCTTTGCACCAACCTTATCGCCCATTACACCTCTTTGGGCTCCCCCTCTCACGCTTACACCCTCTTCTCCGCCGTTTCCTCCTCCAAGAATCACATGCAGGGAATTAAGCCCTCGAATTAACCACAAAAATTGCAACATAATAGGATTTAAAGCTCAAGAACACAATACAGTGACAGAAAAATCACCTGGGTTAGAGATTGAGAGCTCAAGCTCTCGGCTTCAATGGTAGGACCTCGCACCATGCACCGATGCCGCATGCAAGGCCATGGTTGGGTTCCTTGAGCTCCAGGGATTACAAAAATAATATTTTGTGTTTGATTTGTTGAAGGTTTTGAAGAGGAAGGAGAAGGAGAGCTCAGAGAGAGGGGGAGAGAAAATAGATAGAGAGAGGGGGAGAGAGAGAGAGAGAACCAGTCAAATGAGGGGACTATTAAAATTATTATTTTAACGGTCCAATTGGAGATGCATTTTATTTAATCATATTTTAATAAAATGGACTAGGCTATTTTTTGTTAGAGGTGGAGATGAATTTAGCCTATTACTGTTCATTGGGGTCTATCACTGTTCACTGAGTGGATAAATGCGCTGGTTGCTGGCGCATTTTTTTAGGGGAGGAACTGCTCTAACAATTCAGGTCCAAACCTAAACTTCTGTTAGTCTCCCATTAAATAAACAGGATGAAGTGATCCTTTTAGAATCAAATTAAGAAACCTATAACTACTATGGGTTCTCGTGTCGATTATATGTCGTTTGATTGCTTGTTCGCTGCCTACAGAGGGTGAATTAGGGGGTCAACAAATTGTTCGCTGCCTAAAGAGGATGAATTAGGGTTCGACAAATAATGACACCGGGCAGTGGCCGAAGCCATTATTCCAGCTAGAGCGGATGACGTAGTGAATCTTTCTTCATGTTTAGAGCTTCCCGTGAAGAAGCAGAGGCAAAGTAATTCATTGCAATGTCATACATATAGTACATATTCTGTCAAATTGGTGGTTAATTGATGATATGGAATAGGCCCCCTTTTTTGCTGGCTGAGATGCTAATTATGCGTCAGGTGGACAAAAAGAAATTATTTTTATTTTATTTGACAAAGAAAAAAAAAATACTTAATTGATCAACAAACAAAAATATTCAAATTTTACATGCCCATGAATTTTTGAACTTTAAGCTTCAATCTTTACCAAAGGTTGCTGCCTCGATACTATCTTCGTATATAGCAAAGGCGGTCGGGGCAGCCTTCATGCTCGTGCTCACCAACTGCGTCTTAGCTGACTCTCCCTTTAGAAGCTTTCTTCATCTCTGCCGCCTCCTTCCACCGCTCCGCTGGACCAGAACCTTATTGCTAAATTGGAACCTCAGGTTCGTATTTTTGCTCGGTTGTTAACAAGGGTCGTCTTCATTGACACGCCCCAATCTCGATGTCCGGGAGACATCGGGATGGTCACGTGCTGGCCAACACCCGAGGGTGACGGAAGCCATTTAATGAATGCATATGCTGAGAACATGTAAAACATGCGTATAAATTTCGTTTGAACTACATAAAATAATATACTAATATTCAAAATATCGTTAGAAAAGAACTACTAGGTACGATATGATGTTTATGAATTGTAGCAAAATAATAAGAGGTGACTATTCATTTCTGCGTGAAGATAGTGATAGTGTATGACATGTTCAGAGCATACATCTAATTCAGAATACAACGGAAGGTGTTATTACAATGATGTCAAAGCAGAGATGATGGCACGATATCACTAGTAGGGGAGAGCCTCGTAGCGCGGATCGTAAGCCTCGTTCCTATGTCCTGAGGGAGAGCAAAATAAACATGAGTGGACCAAGTTGATATATATATATATATATAATACTGAGACAGTTATTCAATAACGTATTAACCCCCAAAGTTTTTATGGCATGCTAGGGTAGATTTTGTGGATGCAAATTTTCTCCTCTTCGGTCTTGGACGATTTTGCACCTACAAAACAATTAACACCTTAGGTTAAGGCCAAAAGCCTCACGCGCCCACGATGAATGGGGGGGGGGCTTTGGCCGAAGAACCTCTGATGCCAAAGTTAGAATTTTAGAGAGAAAAAGTGTTTAAAGTATTTTTGCCAAAGGATTGGAATTAGGTTTTGTGAGAAATAGGGTAGTATTTATAGGAGATGGCCGGTCCCCTTTGGAGAAAAGGTGGCCGGCCCTTAGAGGGAATTTTTGGGTGTGATCTAGGTTTAATTAGCCCATTTATTGGCTAATTAAACCAAAAGGGAATGTATTTGTATTTATAAAAAAGGGTTATAATGAGTAATTGATTGATTGGCTTAAAAAAGGAGGAAAAGAGGAAGGAAAATATGGGAAATAAAGGGAAAGTGGCCGGCCCCTCTTAGGAGAGAGAGGACCGGCCATTAAGGTGAATTTGTGGCTTTATGGCTAATTTAATTGACAAATTAATGAGGAATAATCCCATTAATTTGCCAATTATCTTCATTTATGTGGGATAATAGGTAGATTTATGAGATAACTACCTAAAATGTGGATGGATGAAATAATTCGGATTTGTTTACCTTTTATGGGTGCTTTTGACTTGACCGATGATAATTACCGGCTGCTCGCGCGTAGGAATTCTGATGCACCTCAAGGGCATTTTTGTATCCTTAATCCGAAAGTCCACGTGTCGCCTTGTGATTATTTTTGGCTCCACAAATGCCCCCACACCTGTTGGGCTGCTGGTAGGAAAAGCAGCAGGTGTAGAGATCTTCTTGCTTGAGGAACCATAGGATTGCTTCCTATCTTGATGTTGATCCTCTCTTTAATTGGAAATTAGGTCCTTCTAGGAAAGGGAAATAAACTTCTCTCAAAGCCTATTTAAGTCCACCTTAAGTGGGTTATTAAATCAACTTTGGAGAGCAATTTATTCTACCCTACAAGAGAGAGAAAGCTAGAGGATATTTGTTCCCCCTCCTCTAGCAATCTTCTACACCTTGCCCGTGCAAAGGACCGTCTTTCGTTGATTTCTTCGTCTTCTCCTTGGATAGTGTTATTGCGAGGCAGCCGTCGGGATGGTGCGGCACGTCGGCTGGCAGAGGCCAGGAGTTAGCTCGGCAGGGGCCGAGGAGATGTCTTGGCAGAGACCACTGCTTGGGCAGCTTGGCTTGCCTAGAGCCAAGGGCAGCTTGAGCGGCTGGGACCGCGAACTGAGGCGCTGGGGCGCAATGCTAGGGTAGTCGCACGGCTCACATCCTTTAGGACCTGACGCGGGCCAAGCTGGCGATCGAGAGAAATGAGAAGGTTGCGGGCTTCATGGGCTGCTGGAATGCTGGGCATGCAGACCTTCTGCCTGCTAGAATGCTGGGTTGAGCTCCTCTGCCGAGTACCATGAATGGCATTGGCTTCTTAGTCCTCTTTGTTGGGAGAAAGGTAGGCTGTTCAAGAGATGCAGGTTGGGAAAAACTGAAGACTTTATCCACTGCTTGTGAGGGTCCGCTTGCTGCCAAGAGGTCTGTGATTGGCACGACTTCTTCCAATGGGAAGAGAAATGAGGCTGCCAGATGTGCCCCCAATGCCGAAGTCTGCTGGGATGGAAGAGACTGCTTGCGTGGGCAGCTGCGAGAGTTCCACTAAGCCTGCTTCTGGGGAGGCTGATAAGATCCGTGTGCTCTTAAGACCAGACCTTCTCTATTTCTCCAGGAGATTTCCTCGCCTTTAGTTTCGAGTCTTCCATCGGTGAAATAGTTGGAGATGGGAGTGCCCACGGCGGGGCAGCCGGGAGTGAAGCGCCGGATGGTACCACTGCTGGAGTTGCCGTGGCTGCCGAATGTGTGACAATGGAGCAGTCGTCGGGTGGCCAAGCTGCTGAAGAGTAGTCTTCTAGGTAGCCTTTAGGATCTATTTTTCCTGGTTGCTTTTGCCTTGCTTGAACTCCTTCAGTCTTTGTCAGTTGTTTATCAATTTTGCTAGAAAATTTAATAAACTTGTCTCCTTTGTTTTTCTCCATCTTCGCTTCTTTTGTTTATGCCTTAACCTTTAGACTTTATAGGCCAGTAGCAGGCGCGCCACTTTTTTATAAGCAGACACGCCGCGTAGCCTACATAGTCGTAGGTGTTGGTGTAGAACTTTTCCTTGCAAAGTTGCTAGCCGTAGGGTTGGCAGCCGGACGCCTTACTTACAGAAGCAGACAAATCCGCATAACCACTAGGCTATTAACCTTTGCCTTCTCCAATTCCGTGGGTTGCGCAGCAAGTGCCACAACACTTTAGGACTTGGTGCAAGTTGCCGCAAAGTCGTTAGCCGCAGGATCGGCAGCCGGATGCCTTACTCACTGTAGCAGCCACATCCGCGCGATCCCTAGGCTGTTAACCTTGGTCTTTCCCAATTCCGTAGGTTGTGCAGCTAGTGTCGCAACACTTTAGGACTTGGTACAAGTCGTCGCAAAGTCGTTAACCGTAGGATCGGCAGCCGGATGCCTTGCTCACTGTAGCAGCCATATCCGCGTGATCACTAGGCTGTTAACCTTGGTTTTTCCCAATTCCGTAGGTTGCGCAGCTAGTGCCACAACACTTTAGGACTTGGTACAAGTGAAGCTTATCGACTATGTAGCATGTCGGTAGTGGATAAAACTT
This sequence comes from Cotoneaster glaucophyllus, assembly GCA_036320875.1. NCBI lineage: Eukaryota > Viridiplantae > Streptophyta > Magnoliopsida > Rosales > Rosaceae > Cotoneaster > Cotoneaster glaucophyllus. Next base: position 11,812,236 of record CM070058.1, on the reverse strand, counting down.
CACGTATGCCTGCTAGCTTGTTTAACCTTTCACAAGAATGTGTGGTTGTATAAGTCTAGTGTGGCTTCACTGCTTGAAGGGTAAGCCGTAGGCAGTCTTCCGGAATCCGTAGGCTACCTTAGTATGCTCGGTAGCAGCTTTAGGGTTCCAGGGATAATGTGCCCCCTCCGTCTCTAGGGCCCGGTTTCCCGCGGATTAGGCCAAGGGACCCAAAATCCTTCAATTAGCTAAGCCTTGAAAAAGACCATTGTGGCTACTTCTAGGAATTCAGGTGCAAGCCATCGTGCATCTAGTTACACTAGGGCAACCAGGCTCATCCACGTCTGGATGTTCAGAGTGAAGAGTTTATCCTCCCGCTTTGGAGAGCAGATTGGTCCCTCGGGGGGCGCTATTCCTGCAGTGAGTCCCTAAGAAGGGCGCGATCTTCTTTTGAAGTGCAGGAGTTGTCAGCTGCCACAATGAAATCAAGTTCTAAGAGCGTTCCTCGTTGAAAAACAAGTGAACAAATAACTTGATTGTAAAGACTGCGGAACAACTGGTAGTCCTCGGCTTGCGAGGTTTGTGCCCGTCTGAGCTGCTTGAGCCTTCGGGCGTAGTCCTCGGCTTGCGAGGTTTGTGCCCGTCTGAGCTGCTTGAGCCTTCGGGCGTAGTTGGAGATCACGCGTGGTACTTCCTCAAGTTGTAGGCGTTCCACTGCTTTTCGATCTCCTCGTCATTCATGGTGGCGGAGGTGTAGCTCCCCTTGTCGCCTACTCTGCTGATCTTGTAAGGTCCTTCCCAAATAGGGTCCATCTTCTTCGATCCCTCCCTTTGAGCAGTGATGAAAGCCTTCCTCAGAACTAGATTTTCGGGTAGAAACTGCCGGATTTTGGACCTTTTGTTGTAACTAGAGAAGAGCTGCTGCTAGCAGGATGCGATGCGGGCTATGGTCTGCTCGCGCCTTTCCTCCGCTAGGTCTAGGTTCGTGGCTGTCTCTTCACTGTTCTGCTCGACATCTGGCAGTAGGGTGGTGATGCTTGGCATGATGATGTTGGGAGGAATGATTGTTTCCGAGCCAAACGCCAAAGAGAAAGGGGTTTCTCCGGTTGCTCGCTTCTTGGTGGTGCGATATGCTTATAGACATCCGGGGAGTTCATCTGGCCGTTTTCCCTTCTTGTTGGCGAGGGATTTCTTGAGGCAGTCGAGGATCGTCTTGTTGGATGCTTCGACCTGCCCGTTGCTTTGAGGATGTCTTGGCATGGACATGTGCTGCTTGATGTTTTACTTTTGGAAGAACTTCGTCAAATCTTCGTCCGCGAATTACGGGCCGTCGTTGGTGACGATGAACTGAGGGATGGCAATCAGCAAATGATGTTCCTCCATACGAAGCACTCTATGTCCGTCTGAGTCGTGGTTGTCGTGGGCTATGCTTCTACCCATTTGGTGAAGTAGTCGGTTGCCACGATCATCATGCCTCTGCCCCCAGTAGTAGGCGGCATAGGTCCTACTAGGTCGATTGCCCATTGCATGAACGGCCAGGGACTTGCTTGTGGATGTAACTCGATGGCAGGCAGGGCCGATACAGGCTTGTAACGTTGGCAGTGGTCGCACTTTTGCACTAACTCCCGGGCATCTTGATGCGTGGCTGGCCAGTAGTAGCCTACGTTGAGAGCTTTTTGCGCCAAAGATCGTCCTCCATAATGGTTCCCACAAACGCCTTCATGGATTGCACTTAGGACCTTCAAATCATCTGGAGGTGCCAAACATCGGAGGTGCGGTCTGGTGTAGGATCTTCGAACTAAAATGTCCTTCCACATGTTTGCGCTGCTCGGGTTTGAAGTTTCCTTGACTCCAATCTTTCTGTGGGGAGCGTGCCATTGACGAAGTAATCTATAATAGGACTTTACCAATTTGGAGTTAGACTAACCTGCGTCACCTCGGCTACTGGCTCGGACTCTATGCTAGGCTTATCTAGGTACTCCACCGGAATTGAACGCTTGAGCTGGTGATCGAGGGCAGAGCCCAGGCTGGCTAGCGCATCTGCATGGGCATTTCCCGTCCGTGGAACTTGAGTGAGCGTGTAAGTCTGAAATGCCTCCAGCTGCTCGCGTACCTTCTTTAGATATTACGCCATCCTTGGATGCTTCGCCATGTATTCCCCTGCGGTTTGGCTAGTAATCAGCTGAGAATCAGAATAAATCGCCAGCTTCTTAACTGCTAAGTCTTTCGCCATACGGAGGCCTGCCAGTAGGGCCTCCTACTCTGCTTCATTGTTGGGTGCCTTGAGGCCTAGAGTGATCGTCTGCTCGAGCATTGAACCGTCTGGGGTGGCAAGGACCATGTCTGCTCCCGAACCTTTGTAGTTGGATGTGTCGTCAACATGCAAATGCTGGAAATCTCCATTGAGGGAGCAGGTGCGGCTAAGGTGTGCTCGGCTGCTTTCGGGGCGAGCAGGTGCGGCTAAGGTGTGCTCGGCTGCTTCCGGGGCGTCGTTGAACCGCTCTGTTGTGCTGACTAGGCTAGGCGTGAAGGCGCGGTCGGGAGCTGTAGAGCTGGTGCCATGTTACACGTAGCAGGAAGTGCTCAAATGCCGGTATTGAGCCACTCTAGAGTTGAATTATGGAACAAAGGTCGGCTGGGGCCGTGTGACACATAGTAGGAGGTAGTGCTCAACTGCTGGTACATGATGCTCATACGTAGAATCTTTTGGGGCGACGAGGACAAAGCTTGCTTCTGAGTGCGTCATTCTAGTGTTCGTCTGCCCTTGGCACACCTTTTGGGCTGAGTTGTTACGTTCGTCAGAAAACTTTGCATCGCCAGTGTCTGCGCCTTTATCGTCGCGCGTCTAGATTGGGCGGAATAGCGCGTCATGAAGATGACTGCGTGCGTCTGAAGGTATAACTTGAGCTTCCAGGTTGCACATCGCCAGCGTCTGCGCCTTTATCGTCGCGCGTCTAGATTGGGCGGAATAGCGCGTCATGAAGATGACTGCGTGCGTCTGAAGGTATAACTTGAGCTTCCAAGTTGCAACAACTATCGCCAAAATTAGCTTTTGAATTTCTGGTAGCATCAAGGAGAGCTTTTGAACTGTGGAATACAGGTAGTCGGGCCCTCAACTCTTCTCGTATGATGGTAGAGCTTATTGCTGCCTCAGATACCGTCAAACATGCGAATAAGTCCTCCGTTGTTTCCGGTTTGGATAGTTGGGAGGTGATGTCGGATACTCCTTTCGGTCCTTGAATCTGGATCAGCGAACCTCGTCCCAAAGTGCATGCTTTTCTGCTAGAGCGAGAGAGTCTGCCAGAGTCAGATCTTCTTTCATGATCAATTTTCGAACAGTGGGTGGTCTGCTGGAAGTCCTTTTTGGAAGGCTGCTCTAGCTATCGAGTCGTTGCATCCGACTATCTTTGTCTTCTCTGCTTTGAACGTCTTCACATAATCGCAGAGCGACTCCTTTGGGTTATTCTTGACGTTGAACAAGTGGTCGGACTTCTTCTTGATCGAGCGATAGGATGAATATTCTTTGGTGAAAACCGAAGAAAGTTCGTCAAAACTCCGGATAGATTGTGGCAGCAGAGTGTAGAACCAATCTTGCGCCTCGCCTTGTAGAGTAGTGGCGAATATCTTGCACATGAGACCGTCATTGTTTCGATAGAGGATCATCGCGCTTCGGTAGTGCTTTAAGTGTCTCTCCGGGTCTCCATCTCCTTTGAAGGACGTGAAATATGGCATGCTAAACTTGTGTGGAGGCTCTGCCTGCTCGATCTCGTCTGCGAATGGTGATCTGCTTATGTTGGTCACATCCCGTCGTAGTGCCTCGTCGGTGACCTCGTTGCGTTGGAAATCGCGCAATCGCTTGGTCAAGATTCTCTCTACTTCTTCCTGAATTTGCCTTTGTTGGGGTAGTGGAGCTCTAGGCTGCCCCCAGTTTTGACCTGCTGGTCTAGGCTGCTCTTCTACGTGCTTGGCTCGTCTATGCTACGGTAGCGGTGCATGTGGTGGATTCCTAGCAGGCGAGGGATTTCGCAAGCTGCTGGTTGAACTTGAGCTGGATTGAGTGACTGTTTCTCTCCGTCCGTCATGTTGCCTACTCCGATGTGATGTGAAAGATGCTCCTTGCAGATTTAGCCGCGAATGAACACTTCGCTTGGAAGACTGCTCATGTTGATTATCGGAGTGTGGCCTCAACCGTGAGTGTATGCTCGTCCGTGGGTCTAGTCGAGAGTGCACGCTCCTCCGCGCGCTAAGACGAGAGTATACGCTATCTCAGGGGTCCAATTGGGAGTGTGCTCTGCCCAAACGCTCGGTTCGAGGCTGGTCGAGTGGCTGCTTGCCGGGACGCTGCTGGAGAGGTTCTTCGTCTGCCCTTGTCCTTCTTTGGGACACCTCGTTTGGGACACGTTGCATCTTGGTGCGCTGCAAGAGCTGGTTTACCAAGGTCGTCTGTTGTGCTAGGGCGCTCGTCAACTCTATGACTTGTCGAGACAAGTGTTGTTCACCATTTGGATTGGAAGAGCTTGTAAGGAATATGCCTCCTTGAGCGACGGAAGAGTGGTAGACTCCGGGCGCGGGATTTGAGTTGGGAAGTGTCAAATGCGCGGAGAAATATGGTGAGAATGCCCCCGGCTTGATGGTAGGCCCGGATGGCTGAGATAGTCTTGGGCCGACTTGGGCTGCTTGAAAGACCACAGGGGTAGGATGGGCCACGGGAGTGGGCTGCTCGGCGGGAGCAGGCTGGACCACGGGAGTGGGCTGCAGGGGCAGGCTTGGCTGCAGGAGCAGGCTGCTCAGTACGAGATGCACGCGAGTGTGAGGCTTGGGCCGTGGCTTTGGTGGTAAGGACTTTGGGTGGTACGCCTTGGACTTGCCTCGGTGGCACGACTTGGGCCGTAGTAGCGGTGCCATGGACCTCGTCGCGGGTGGTCACCGCGGTGGTTCCCATGGTGGAGCAAGCTTGGGCTGCTTGAAAGATCATGAGGGCATGGCGGGCCATGAGAGCAGGCTGGGCCACGGGAGTGGGCTGCTCGGCGGGAGCAGGCTGGACCACGGGAGCGGGCTGCTCAGCAGGAGCAGGTTGAGCCACGGGAGTGGGCTGCTCGGCGGGAGTAGGCTGGACCACGAAGGTGAACTGCTTGGCGGGAGCAGGCTGGACCACGAGAGCGGGCTGCTCGTCGGGAGCAGGCTGGACCACGGGGGTGGGTTGCTCAGCGGGAGCAGGCTAGGCCATGAAAGTGGGCTGCTCGGCGGGAGCAGGTTGGACCACGAAGGTGAAATGCTTGGCGGGAGCAGGCTGGACCACGGGAGCGGGCTGCTCGGCGGCAGCAGGCTGGACCACGAGAGCGGGCTGCTCGTCGGGAGCAGGCTGGACCACGGGGGTGGGCTGCTCAGTGGGAGCAGGCTGGGCCATGAAAGTGGGCTGCTTAGCGTGTGGCACACGGGGGTGCGAGGCTTGGGCTCGGCTAGGCAACGTATTTGGCTCACGTTGGGCTTGGAATAACATGGCTTGGGCCGGGACCTTGGATGGCATGGCTCGGGCCGTGGTGATGGCGCCATGGACCTCGCCGTGGTGGGCTACCGTGGTAGCCACCGCGGTGGTTCCCGTGGCGGAAACTCGTGGTGGTGGTGCCGCTCCACTTAGGATCACATTTAATCTTGTGGATCGTCGCGGTCTCATTTCTTGAATATTTGAATTGTCACTCGTGGAATTTTCTAAATTTCTAGCCATTGTATATTTTTTTTCTTTTTTATACGTTTTATCAAAGAACCTTTGCAAATAAAATTCTTATAATGAAAACGTATGAAAAATACAAATGGACTAGAAATTAGAGAAAAAACCTTTTTGTGCGAGAGTCTTTTACGAGTGTAGATTTCTTCCACTCAATGAAAGCACCAATTTGTGGATGCAAATTTTCTCCTCTTCGGTCTTGGACGATTTTGCACCTACAAAACAATTAACACCTTAGGTTAAGGCCAAAAGCCTCACGCGCCCACGATGAATGGGGGGGGGGGGGCTTTGGCCGAAGAACCTCCGATGCCAAAGTTAGAATTTTAGAGAGAAAAAGTGTTTAGAGTATTTTTGCCAAAGGATTGGAATTAGGTTTTGTGAGAAATAGGGTAGTATTTATAGGAGATGGCCGGTCCCCTTTGGAGAAAAGGTGGCCGGCCCTTAGAGGGAATTTTTGGGTGTGATCTAGGTTTAATTAGCCCATTTATTGGCTAATTAAACCAAAAGGGAATGTATTTGTATTTATAAAAAAGGGTTATAATGAGTAATTGATTGATTGGCTTAAAAAAGGAGGAAAAGAGGAAGGAAAATATGGGAAATAAAGGGAAAGTGGCCGGCCCCTCTTAGGAGAGAGAAGACCGGCCATTAGGGTGAATCTGTGGCTTTATGGCTAATTTAATTGACAAATTAATGAGGAATAAATCCCATTAATTTGCCAATTATCTCCATTTATGTGGGATAATCGGTAGATTTATGAGATAACTACCTAAAATGTGGATGGATGAAATAATTCAGATTTGTTTACCTTTTATGGGCGCTTTTGACTTGACCAATGATAATTACCGGCTGCTCGCGCGTAGGAATTCTGATGCACCTCAAGGGCATTTTTGTCTCCTTAATCCGAAAGTCCACGTGTCGCCTTGTGATTATTTTTGGCTCCACAGATTTGCCGAAAACCCTAGCATGCCATAAAACCTTCGGGGTTAGTATGTTGAATAATTGTTTCAGTATTATATATTTTATATATATATATATATATATATATATATATATATATATATACATGCCCCTTACCAAGAGGGATCCTTATTTTTCTAAAAAAATGGGGACACCCTCTTGACCGTTGGATTGGCTTTAATGAAATTGTGTGGTTGAGATTAAAACACAGGCCACACAATCTCAACCACACAATTTCATTAAAGTCAAATCCAACGGTCAAGAGGATGTCCCCATTTTTTTAGAAAAATGGAGATCCCTCTTGTGAAAGGATTCCTATATATATATATATATATATATCAACTTGGTCCACTCATGTTTGTTTTGCGCCCCCTCAGGACATAGAATCGAGGTGTACAATCCCGGCGTCAAGGCACTTCCGCATCGGCATCTTCGAGTCCTCTCGGTGTAGGACCCATCTTTTTATTCATTCAATTTTATATTTTTTCTTTTCTAGTGTATAGAATTAGTTGTATGCTCTGAATACGTTCCTCGTTTGCATATTAATTATATTTAAATTTTTAAGTCTTATATATTTCTTGTTCTCATGCATTCTAATATGGCTTCCCCACCTTCGGGTGTCAGCTAGCACGTGCCTACCCTAATGTTTAGGAGATTATCAAGTTCGGGCATGATATTCATACTAAAGATCGTTTACGGATTCAATCTCCTACCTTTGTCCCCTCTCAAGCTTTCTGTCACATAGAGTTAGAGTTATTAATCATCTTTCTTTCATTTTTTTTTGTCTCTTTCTCTTTTGCTTCTTCTGTCTGGCTGCATCTTCATGATTGTCCGTGGCCTTCTGTGTCTAATGATTTTTTGGAATGACTGACTAGTTTTCATAATTGGGATCCTTCTTTTGAAGTTGCTCGAAAGTTCCACTACTAGAATTTTGGCCTATAGCTACCCTTTTTTACACACCCTTGGAAATTGGTGGCCATAGATATAAAGTTGCTACTCTTACGTTTTTTTGGTGGCTTTACAGTGGGGTGCTGCTGATATCGGTGGCCTCAACATTGAGCCACCAATGATTGGTGTCTATTAATTATTATTTTTAAAATTTACTTTTCTTCTACTTTTTTATTTCATTATTTATTTTGTTGGCGCCTAAGTGGTGCTGGTTAATTTTTTTCTTATAGGCAACAGACCATCAAATTATACCTCCATAATCCTCTTCCCATCCTCTTTCCGATCCTCAAGTTAGTTTCTACAAATTCGTAGCCAAATTTCTTCAATTTCAGATCTAAGAAACCACTAGAACAAAACAGTTCATCTATCACGTCAATTCTATCACGGGCATATATAGCTCGTGGTAAAAATTATTCAATTACCACGGCCAAGTTTAACTTGTGGTGGATAACATTAATCCACCACGGTCAGATTTTGACCCGTTGTTAAAGCGAATAATCTACAACGGACATTTAAATCCGTGATGGAATATCATAATTACCACGAGATATGCTTGTAATGGTTACTTCAAACTACTACATCGTCTTTTGTGAATTCATCACGTCTTTGGTCCGTGATGGATGTTTTTATCCTACATAATTCAAACATTTGAAAAAGGCGGGATGTTAAAAATTTGGAGGGCTGCCAAAATATTGGCATGGCTTTCAAAAACATATCATATGTGAGTTCACTTTTCTTTCTCACGAACCTCTGCTTCCGTCCCCTCTTTCGCTCTCAAATGTCGACTTCTTCCTGCAAATCTACTGCTCTCTCATCCACAAAGCCGACAAGAAATTCTTTAAAATCGGAGAGCTCCCTCTTTACCACCGGAACAGGTCCTTCAGATCTCTCTCATTTCTTCATCCTAAACCCTAATTTCGAATCGGTAAGTTCTATAGCTCCATCCGACTTCGTATGAAGATTGTTTATTTAGGTTTTTTTAATTGGATTTTTGTGTGGGATTTGTTAGATTTTTTTTATTGTTTTTTTTTTATGTGGAATTTTTCCTTTTTTTTTTCTTGGATTATTATTTTGATATCAAATTTCGCTTATTTTCTAGGAACATGAGAGAACTAGAAACTTCGCTTGACTAAGAAAATGCAGGATTGTGTGTTACTAATTTCAGTTTGATATTATACGAACATTGGATTGAAGTTTTCTCTTTTGAATATTCTAGCTGCACCTGACATTAAATTTGCTTCAATTTGAAGGTAACCACCATAGCATTGTCATGCATCAGAACAATCGAGGCAGAGCACATGCATCATCTGCTCAGGTTTCTACTACTTTCAGCAACACTGTCAAATGTTGGGAGAATAGTTGCTACTAGAAAGGTATAGAAGCTTAGTGATGTGATAAAAGTTAAGCACTCAAATTAAACCCTCTTGTTGTCAATTGTAGTAAGTATGCAAGTAGGGATTGTTCTGGACCGGGGATTAGGAGGGATTGCTAATCGACTCTAAAAACACAAAAAACAAAGTTAAAAACGTTTGAAAAGGTTCACAAGACTCAAAACAAGTTAAAAACACTTAAAACGGCTTAAAAACACTTTGTGGACAGATTTAAAACACTAGGGATGATTTTGGACGAAAATTGGTTTTAGTTTGACTCAAAACACTTGGAAACACAAAGAAAACAGATTTTAGACTCTTTAAAACAAGAAAGTAAAAGGGGGGTTTTGATTTGGACGAATTTGAAAGTTAAACAAGTAAGTTGAAAACAAAACAGAATTTAAAGTAAAAACAAGTTGAAAACGAATTTGAAAACTTTGATGGGTGATGGGCTAGCTAGAGAGTCCTTCTCCACACATGACACACTTGTACATGAATCGATTTCCAACTGCTTTTCAATAAACCATGAACCACAACACCCCAGATTAACCGTGATGCACTAATTAACCCTCAGATTTTCCTTATGTCATTGAATTGGATGATGCATACGACAACCCAAATTATTCTCCAACGGTCCCCTACATGAATGCATAGAAGAGATACAGTTAGAGATCATTACGTTCAATGAAAATCATAAGTGTTGACAAGGCATTCGTAACATTGAATGCATGATATGTTTGCCAGGAACTCAATTAACGCGATTGTGACTAGCAACCTTCACTACTCATGAATATAAGTTCATAACGATTAGGTGAAACTCCCTTATATTCTAGCATCAAATTCAAGCATGCAAACTAAGCGGGCCCTCTTAATCGACATACAAGAACAAGTTATGAATAAAGCAGTTAATTGAATTGCATTCACGATTTATCAAATCACAATTGGAAGAAATCAATTCATATCTCAAGCATGTTCATGGCTTCGAACTTCCCCCTAGCTAAGTAGGGGTTTAGCCACTCATAGTCACAACAAAATCAGAGAATAATAAAGTAAACATTGAAAGTAAGAAAGAAGTACACCTAGAACGATCCAATCTTCAAGCTTGAACGTCAAAGGCCTCCTTCTTCTCCACCTTGCTGCGGCACAAGTGACTTAGGTGGTGTATGGATGTGTTTTGGATGGAAGGATGGGAGGATTGGTGCGGCAAAGGGTTTAGAGTGGCTCAATGTGTTTGTGTGAATGTATGGATGAGTGCATGATGGATAGGTAAGTGAATGGATGAATAAAGGGGTGCGGCATATGGTTGTATTTATAGGGAAGGGAAGGAGAACGGTTTGGATTTATTTAGGAAACACATTTACTCCAAAACCTCAAGGGAAAAGAAGAATTAAAAGCAGAATCCAAAGGAAAGGGAAAGCTAAGTACGACAAGGCCTAGAAATAAAGGGAAAGGGTGTAGCACGGTTTGGGATGATTTTAGGCAATGTTTAGGACTCCAAATCCTCCAAGAAAAGGTAAGAAATCAGAATTAAAAGGAGAAAAAGAAAGGTGATGTGCGGCAGGAACAAAAAGGAAAGGGAAAGGTGATTTAGTTGCTGATTTTGGGGAGAAAGGGTAAGTAACTTGCAGCAAGGAAAAAGGAAAGGGAATGTTGGGTGCGGCAAGGTCTTTAGAGGTTCTAGAACCTTTTGTTGAGTGACTTAGTAAGCTTAGGAAGCCTTTTTGTAGCTGGAACTTAGGGAGATTTTGGTTTAGGAAAGGTCAACAAAAATAGGAAACCTTGGCTTAACTTTCCTATTCCAAGTAGGAATCCTTGTGCACGTAGGAATCCTTGTCCTTCTAGGAATCCTCATTTGAGTAGGAATCCTTCTTCTCTTAGGAATCCTTCTTCTCTTAGGAATCCTTTCATCTTCAAGTCTTCAATTTCGTCCATTCCCTTTGCTCCATGCATATGTCATTCATTCCAAGCTCCATTATGCTCCAAAATGCTCCAAAATGCACCTTATTGCTTCATAGGCCCTTTAAACCTACAAACACATGAAACTAGCTCAAAATACTAAAATAACTAAGAATTAACAACGTAAATGCACGAAAACAAGCATACTAAGTCGCACAAATATGCTCATATCACTTAGCTAGACCTTATTTATCATGTAAGGAAGTAAATAACTATAAAAGTAGCTTCATTATGGTCTGTAGTTATATGCCACACCTTTGCATGACTCTTATCTACCTTTGAAATTGAATTGGGGATTTGATTATTTCAATTAGCTACTCTGGTTTATATTTCAAGGTCAGCCGGATTTGTCTTTGAGTTTTACTCTAATTAAAAGTCGGAACAATGTCAAGACAAGCAGAAAATCCGTTTCTCTACAAAAGAGGTAGTTGTCATGCTTGCTTCAGATGTTCCACAGAGATGTAAGCTCTTGGTCTGTTTTCAATATATTGTTCTTAGTTCATCGTGTTTTATTTTCACCATGTTTTGTAAAAGATTTATTTTTCAATTCAGAAAAAATTGTGGGACTCTCAAGAAGGGAATGTGGTTAAGTGATAACTTAGGTCCGACGCCTGCAGCCTGCAGTGGGAGGATGGAATTCTGAAGAAGGCTTAGTTGTAACTTGTGAGTTATGTAGGATTGTTGTGAATAGCTGAAATTCAGTAAGTGAAAAGTTAACTATGATCCTTTTTGTGAATTTTACTTGATGTATATACTAGAAATGCCATAGGGAAGGCATAGAACCAATTGGGTGGATTTTGTTAGTTATCAGTTTGCTGTTGGTGGATGTGCATAGTACATAGGTGTTAAAAAATGTAAGGTCATCACCCTTGCGTACTTGGTTGTGTTGGACAACATCGTTGAATGTAATAGGCTTTCTTATGTAGCACAAACCTTGTTATTGATAAATGTATGGGATATAAAGTGTGGTTGGTTGTCAATGTGAATCCTTTTGCAAATTTAAATTTCATGTGAAGTTTATATTAAGAAGATGAGTTTTAATATAGTACAGAGCTATTACGGAATTGCATGTAAAAGAATCGAATGTAATGGCCATTTGGAATGCTTTAGATTCACACTAACTTTGGTGCCTATATCTTAAAAGCCACTGATCCTAATACAGACACATAGGATTGGTGTGTGTATGGGTATGAAAGGCACCAATGTTAGTCCCAAATCTAGCCACTAATCAGAGGGGCAATGACATATTTTGAAATTTGTAAATAATTATAAAACATAAAAATGTTGTACTATTCACATACCCACCAATGCAATATTGGTAGCCATTGTTACAATAGAGTCCTCTACATAGGCCACACTCTCTAGTTTAGTGGGTGCTTGGTGGCTATAGAGGTTTGCCACCAATGTGAGTGGCAGCTCTTGACAATAGCCACCAATGGAAAATGGTAGCTATTGTCCAAATTTCTAGTAGTGTTCCTTTGCAAAGTTCTTATTGTTAGCTGGCAAATATAGGAATCTAGAAACCATCTTTTGTTAAGAAACGATAACTCTTCCATTAGAGTTACTAGAGTTTCTTCCAAATTTTAGTCAGACTTAAATCTAGATCATATTCCTTTAAGTAATCCTACTGAAGTGACTAACTCTTCCACATGGTTATAACTTTTGCTTCTAGTTGGGTTTGGTGCTTTCTTTTTGCATAACTCAGCACGAATATTTTCAGTTTACTGATTTTTCATATTGATCTTGAATGACATGATTTATCTGATAGAGAAAAAAGAAAAGGCATTCAACAACATGTATATACATGTACAACGGGCATTGGGAATCAAAGAACAATGCCTTTGGAGTACAAGTAAAGAATGTACATAAATTTAAGAAGTAAATTTTTTTACGTCCAATGAATCATATTTAGGAAATACAACTTTATTAAGGATAAGCAAGTAATTTTTTTAACTACACCTCTACTAAGTAATAACCTTACTAAAGTTATAAAATTGATTTGGTCCCAACTTTATGACTTTATGACTTTATAGAGGTTTTACTGTATTTTTTTCAATCGCCAGTCACAAGGGACTAGTACATATATGCTTGTAAACGCATGATCCTTTTCGACCCTAAAACAGTACAGACCTAAATGAGGCTTAATAAAGGCCCAAAGGAAGAAAGGAAGACCAAGGACAAAAAAAAAAGACCAAGGCCCATGGAATAAGAAAAGGCCACCTCAAGCACTATGGACGACTGCTCAATGGTCTGATTTTCCTACCAATAAAGAAGCTGGTGGCAAGTTGGCATACTGACAACTTTATAGTACAAAGGCCAAAGAGTAGGCCTACTTGGATACCAAGCCCATGCCGCATGTTGGCCATCAGTAAGAGCAGAAGCCTATGAAGGGACATAAAAGTTGTCAAAAGCGCTCAGGCGTGGGTTTCCCCAAACTCTAGGTTCGAGCAAGACACTTGGTACACATAACATTGGCCTACGAAAACATGCATTTAGACCTGGACGAAGGTCACTTCATCACCACGTGTCAACTAAGGGATAGAAAAGTAGCTAGCAAATCATGTTTACACACTTGGTTCATTAAATACGAGAGCGGTGGAGTACTAAAGCCCATAAAATTTCGGGGCTCACTGAAGGCCTATATAAGGGGAATGTGTACCTCTTATAAGGGTTAGACACAAGAGTGAAAATGGAGGTTAGACTATACCGAGCGCTTCTTGTAATCTTTATTTAATATATACAAGCATCTCAATGGATGTAGCCCAATTTTTAGGGATGACCGTTGGGTTGTGGACTATTTTAGTACATGTGTGCGGAAGCGTGGCAAGGTGACGTAAGCATAATAATCCAATTTACATGCATGGTTGGCGAAACTTTGGATTACATTTAATCTTATTAAATTAATCCACGTGATCTAGGTTAATTGATGTGCTCGTGTTCTTGTAAAACAATTTTGAGAACACATCCATACTTAAATTAAATTTAGAATTCCAACTTTTAGATTTCATATAAATATGAATTCATTGTTGAGGCTCCCAAGTGCTAGCCCTCTATTAGTATACACACGAATAAATCTCCGGTTGGTGAAATAGGAAGACAACGAACTAATGGGTCCTTCTCCTCCAATAGGTGGAGCGGCAAGGGTAAGATTGTGTGGTGCTTTATTTTTCAATTTCTCTAAACTGGAAAAGCTAATTCATTACTCTCTAAATTTTGATTTCCCAATATGTAAAACGTCACGCAAGGTCTAAAGACCCCTTAGGCTTATCTATAGAACAATTCCATAAGCCAATAGAATTACAATTTAATCATGCATCTTTTACCACACATGTGCCGCAAGCCCTAGGGAACCCCTTCTTGCGTATGTCGCACCTTTCCTTTGCCAATGGACTTCGGTTTTATTCGCTCCTTATTTTATTTATTTAAGTTATCCGGTCTTTTCTTGTGGACTGAGCTTCCTTATTTTATTTTGGTACATTTGGTACATTAACCAATAATAAATAGAAGGGGCAATGAATAATTTGATTAATCAAACTAATCTAATTTACATAGTAAGAAACCATTCTAATTCAACCTTATAGGATTATCCATAAACCGAATAGTAACATCTAGCAATGGTTTTCGATTACCAGATTAGTCAAAATATTTTTGAATTCATACAATACATATTTAGAACCTTAGTTATGGTTACAATACAATTTAGTTCCTCTGTCTACTATATTCCGACAGAGCATGGACCATTTGCCAAGGGTGATGCTATCCACACACCCATTATGCTATCCACACACCCATTTTTACTTCACATCCACCTCTCTCAATTTACGACTGTCCAATCAAATGAATTGAAGAAGATCAAGGGACATAAATTGACAATGGTGAATCGGAGGTAAAAATAGGTGTGGGGATAGCACCACCCTTTGTCAAACTCTAAGCATGAATGTGATCAAATGATCCCGAAACTCATACTATAGGATTGCACTATATATTGTTTGAGAGCTTTTAGGTGAGACCAAAGATCACATTTATCAACACGAGATAACAGTGCCTCAGGTCTAAGAACTGGTTGCATCCATAAATCAGAAGTGTGGTACAATTGACAAGTAGGTAATCTTTCATTCGTATACTTCTATAGTTGGTCAATGTTCAATGAGTTCGATCTCCTAGCACCTTTATGTCTATTCCATGTCACTACATGCTTACTCTAAGACATACTACTGAATACGACATAAACCAGCCTTTGCGGATGTTCGATAGTCCTTTCGATCATGTGAATGCAAATTTCTTCCTCCTTGATCTTGGAAAAAATTGCACCTACAAAACAATTAACACCTTTGGTCAAGGCCAAGAGCCTCACGCGCCCACGATGAATGGGGGGTGCTTTGGCCGAAGAATCTCCGATGCCAAAGTTAAAATTTAGAGAGAAAGTGTTTGAGAGTTTTGGAGAATTTTAGCAAGAGAATTGAAAGTGTCTTTTGGAGAGAATGTGAGGCCTTTTATAGGGGTGTGGCCGGCCTCCTTGAGTGAGAGAGGACCGGCCACCTAGCTCCCATTATGGGCTAGGTTCTTGATTTGAGTTAATTTGGGAGTTATGGAAATAATTAGCTAATTGATGGGATAATTATTTGATTAATTGGCTAATTAATATAATAAAAGATGAAGGATTTGGGGGTTACTTTGTGGAGAAGTTATGATGAGGATGGATGAAATGGATTGTAAATAAATACCTATTTGGGCACTTTTGACTTGATTGAAGGATGATTGTCCACTGCTTGCGCATAGGAATTCTGATGTGCCTCGAGGGTAGTTTTATCTTTTTACCCAAAAATTCACGTGTCGCCTCTTGATTATTTTTGGCTCCACAGATCATCCTATGGCTAGGAATATAGTTTGGGACTTAAGATCCGTAGGATATGTTTATTAGGATTCATACATTTTTGCAATTCCGTCTATATACTACTTAAGTTATTCCTTAGACTCACCCCAATCACTAATGAACCTTTCCTAATGAAAAGCGAAGCTTGTGTAAACCACCATCAGGAAAAAAAAAACCAAAAATTAATGCTAGAAGCTCTAACAGGAAGAGACAACAAACTTACGTTAAGTTGCTACAACTTATTTTGATTTAAAATGGTCGAGCAGAAAAAAAACGAAAACTTAAAAGAAAAGTTCGACAACAGTTGCGCTTGGGAGATATATGTTGCTCCTTATTTTGACATAGCTATCATTACTCATTGTGATCACTTAGATCTGCAAATCCTAGCCATATGCCGCCATCACCTCAACCATTGTTCCACTGATCGGGCACAACTGCACCACTCCGCATAGATTAAGGTGACCTATCCGGCTCAGCTACCAAAATTCTTGGACTCAACTCATACTTTGCTAGAGTTGTCTAGATCTAACAATTTAATTGGGATTCAAGACAAATGGCGTTCCACAACGTGAAAAGCTTGCTAAGACCAAGAGAATGGTAGGGGTCACACAAGGCAGCATGTTGATGATATAGATTCGGCCGAAATCCCTGGCACATGTTGTGAGGGAGAGACGTCCTTCTTGAGTGAGAAATAGCATCTTTTGGTCTTTTTCTACATTAATTTTCTAGACACCCACGGTATTTGATAGTTTTGTAGGTGATAATTAAGATCAATTTAGTTTTTTATTTAATGGCACATGATTGGTAATATAACAGTTTCTTTTATAAAAAAAAAAAAAAAAAACTATTTGTATTACACAAAACTAATAAAAAGAGCCCAGGATATTCTTGTTTTGTCAGGGATAAAAGACTAGATTAGAGTGATGTATTATAAACAAATAGGAAGAAGATATTTTTGTTATAAACCACAAGCTTGTTTGTCGAATATAACAATTGACAAACATTCACGTTAACCTAACAATTAAGCATTACTAATTACTTGGGAATGCAAATTACCTCAAATCTAGTAAATAAAGTAGAACCAACTCCATTGTCATTGAACTTTTTCTGAATCAGGCCCACACCAACGTACATTAGATTCCCTTGTTTGAAATTGACGATGGCAAATGTTGACACTGAGAAAAGGCAGCGACGTAGGTCACTACTCACAACAAAATATGACTCATGTTAGGATTTAGCGTTATCAAATGACAAGAAAGATAAAATCTTAAAACAAAATAAAATCTAGAACATGCATGCAGGGAGGGTCCCTATACCCTCCTCCCTCTTTTAAACCCATGAATTCTCTTTTTGTTAGGTCTCTCCCAACCTGCACTATAGCGCGCGCGCTCTCTCTCTCTCTCTCTCTCTCTCTCTCTCTCTCTCTCCACGGGTTGACTCGCTTTATAGTGTAACTCAGACTCGTTAGCCTCCTAATAATATACTTTCCATTGGTATTCATTTCGTCTAAAACTCTAGTTATAGGTACAACAAAGTCTCTCTTAGAATTATAATTACCTTGTAATTGATGTCATTGATGCCGACTACTGGTAGTAGTGTATTGGCTCAAGTCACTCATAGAAGCTAACTTTGCTAGCTCTTGTTGAAAGAAAGGCACTCCGCCACCAAATATTGCATTACCTCCTCCCACTCCAAGAAAGTCTCTAGTTAAACTGCTTTGCTCACTTGTTCCTTGTTTTGTCATGGCTGCTGCTCCAGCTGGCATCATCAAGTGTTTGTTGCTCAAGAACAGTGACCCATCTTCAATTGTGGCTCCTTGAGTTGACGAGGAAGACATAGAATTCACCAAATCATTGATGTTCAAGCTGGTGTCGTTGAATGTTGTAGCTGGGTTGTTGTTGTTGCTGGTTGTAGACCCCATTCGAGCTGCTTTTTGCAGAAGTGCTGTGGCTGACATGGGTTGGTGTTGGTGGTGGTGGTGGTTCTGTTTGTTATTGTTGTTATTATAGAAAGAGGTGTTAGTAGTAGAACTTATTGTTTCAGAGAAGCTCCCTTTGGATTCTTCGTCCTCCTTAAGCACTCCCCGCAGTAATGATGGCGATGACATAGAGAGATTGTTGGCATTTGCAAATGATGATTCCTCCACGAACTTGTTATTGTTGATGAGCCATTGCATCTGAGATGATGACGATGATCCAAACATGTCCATTGATGCCGTTTGCAGCATTTCAGGTATAAAAGCATTGGAACTGAGATGATTGTTGGCTGTTATATGGTCAGAGCCAGCAAATTCCGGTTGAAACATTGGCATAAAATGTGGGATTCTTTGTGGTTTATGGGTATTATTGGCAATAGACCCATTCATGAAGCTTGGATTAATATTATTGGTGGTTGGAGCTGAGCAGAATCTTGCACTTTGCTCAGCCGCCAAAGCATCACAGAAGGCTCTGTGTGTTATGAAGCTATCCTTCCTGTTTAACAAAATTTGGTCAACAAGGTGATGAGTCTAACAGTGCATTACATGCATGTATAAAGCACATTTGAGTAGTTAGAGAAACTTGGTAAACAAATTATATTATGCTGTAATGAATAGTTGAATATGCTCTGGAGTATGAATGGTTGAATATGCTTAAAAAGTTAAATGAACAAGGATCTGGCAGTCGAGGATCCCGTGTATGGTTGATACCCGGTGCAAACTAAAAAAATCCCACAAATTGGATGAGTTCAGCAGTACTCGAAACATACATGATGAAATCGTACACTTGAGGAATCATACAGGCATTAAATTCAAATAGAACCCCATAAAAGTTTCTACGTGAGAGCTTTAAATGTATATTCTCTCCCCAAATTAATCATATATAAAAGGAGGGAATTTGTAAAGAGAGGAAGTGAGAGATTAAATTGGAAATAAACAGTAGTACCTGGAAAAGAGTGTGCCACAGTCACATCTATACTCTCTAGTCCCACAAACCTTGCTATGTGCCTTCCAATCCGATTGAACTGCGTATTTCTTTGAGCACTTCTCACACTTCCACTTCTTCTCGCCGTGCTTTCGGCTGAAGTGCTTTTTTATTCCGGTGAGGTCTCCGAGCGCTCGCGATGGCTCGTGGTGCACGCAGGTCTTTTCTGGGCACACGTACACCTTCTTCCGAATCACTTCTGTTTTTGATCTTTGTTTGAGCTTCCATGGAAGGTTGTGGCCACGTCGGTGAAGCTGCAAGTTCTGGTCTCTCTGGAAACCCTTGTTGCAAATTTCGCAAACGAATCGGTTTGTGGCCATTAGGGATTTTGGGGACATGGCTATCACTTCTGCATCTGGATCTGCAATTGAGTAGAAGTCCCATCAAACAAAAAATATGAAAAAAAGAGATAATAATTAACAGAAAAAAGGAATATTGATTAATATACTATTCGAAGCTAAATAAGTGTATGAAGTTGCAAGGTAGAGATGAAAACACACTTGCCTGGTGTTCCAGGTAAACTTCTCTTCCTTTTGAGTTGATTATTTGTATTAGGGTTAGGGTTAGGATTGGAATCGGGCTCTTGAGCAAACCCTGTGATGATGGAGGGAACTAAACGCGCATCTTCGGACATCATCTGGAAGTTGAGCTTCGTAGTTGCAACGGGTTGTGTTATAAACTTGCTAGATCAGCAAAAGTAACAACAGAAGAAGCAACACCCACTAAAACAAATTAAAAAAGTAAGAAAAAACAAAAAGCTTTGCTACTCTGGAAGACAATACAAGAAATCTCAGTTTTTGTGTATTGAATCCTTGATGAACAAATTAAGAACTTCAGAATCAAGCTTTTTTGTTTTCTGGGAAAAGTCCTCGCTTGCACTTGGAAGGAAAAATACCAAACAGAAAATGAAGGCAAAAGAGAATATTTCCTCTCTCTCTCTCTCTCTCTCTCTCTCTCTCTCTCTCTCTCTCTCCTTATCAAATACGGCTGCTCTCTCAAAGTCGGTCAGCCATAGACTCAGCTGGACCGCTAGAACCCATTCTCTTCTTTTTTTTCAATTATATCTACGGTATATAATAATTTACCAGAGAAGTGGACAAGTTTTGATTTGAAAAGGTTAAACCCTAAAGAAAAGTGAGTTGCCTTTACAGCCAGCAATTCATAAGGTAAAAATCATTACGCTATAATTGCATGGGGACCATGAAGAGAGAGAGAGGGTGGTGCCGCCCGTGAGAGCTGAGTGGTCGCAGAGAGAGTAGGGGACCCATGAAAGACTGTCAGATACAGTGAGAAGGGGAAGACAAGAAATGACTGGTACCGATTCACATGTCGACCAAAACCCACGAGACACTACCTTCTCACCCTACACACACGTACTGCCTACACTTTTATCTAGAAATTCGCTCCTCTCTCTCTCTGTGATTCTCTCTCCTCTCTGGTGGCTTTAGCTATATGTTCATATTTACCAACCGGAACTGAGAATCTTTCCCCATTTTGTCTCAGTCTTACTTGCGGTTGCGGTAATAGTGGTGTTCTTACATTTACTGTATTTATCGATAGCTGATTTTGTTCGACAAAAAAAAAGATTGCTGGTTTTGTTAAGCAATCTTAGAAATGATGAAAATCTTGTATAGCATTAAGCTCAGATGATTTTTTTTCTTCTTCTTTTGGTGTCAAAAAGAAACATAGAGAGACCCCTTGGGATCCAAGGTATTAATCAAAGTGGTAATGGTGTTTATAAAAGTGTAGATATATTCGTTTTTGCCTTTTTTTTTTTAATTTTATTTTTATGAACACTTCGTGTGGATGCAAATTTCTTCTTCATAGATCTTGGACAATTTTGCACCTACAAAACAATTAACACCTTAGGTTAAGGCCAAGAGCCTCACGCGCCCACGATGAATGGGGGGGCTTTGGCCGAAGAACCTCCGATGCCAAAATTAGAATTTAGAGAGAAAGAGTGTTTAGAGAATTTTGGGATTTTTGCCAAAGTGTTGGAATGAGTTTTTGGTGAAAATAGGAGCCTATTTATAGGGTTAGGCTTGCCCATTTTTGTGAAGAAATGGCCGGCCTTGAAGGGGTTTTGTGGTTGAAATTTTGGTTTAATTAGCCAATTTATTGGCTAATTAAACCTTAAAGAATAAATTGGTGGTTACAAAATTGATTATGGCTTATTATATTAACACCCCACATATTGTTGAATAAACCCCACATACTTAATACACCCCACATTTACTTTTTCAACTAAAAATTATCTTAACACACCCCACATACTTCTCCATAACACCCTCACACCCCACATTCTCAACATACACCTTACATTTTCACATACACCTCATATTCTTTAAATTTTATTATATTAAAGTTCTGTTAGTCGATGCATCTGTTACCTTAAATAAAACATTATAAAAAATTGATCTGATCCTATGTTCTTGCTTATGTTGTTTTCATTATTTTCCATGGAATGATCTTTCGTTTCCTTCTTTTTGTCCACCAGATAGTTTTGCTACTTTGGCTTTCTCCTTTGCTTCTATTTAACATGTTGAACTATCTCCTCTCGGTGACTCGTGTTAATGTAGGGGACTAGGTGTTGGCATCTTGGTTGGGGATGATGGTATTCACTTGCTTTGTTTAAATACCGATTTAGCCATGAAGATCATTTTTTTATTAGAGCTCATAAGTTACTAATCTATCTAAATGTCAAATCTGAAACGTTCAGTGCCCACAACCAATTTATCCATGAAGATCATTTTTTTACCAGAGACCATTTATACCCTGCTGTTCCTAGGTTAAAAATTCGGTTCTGCAATCATGCTTGAATGATATTGGACCCCATCCACCCTAAGAAATAAACATCAAGCATGCTTAAAAAAATTTAGCAAAAGAAAAAAAAAACACTACTAAACTATCTCAAAGAAGATTTGAACATTTCAGAATATATCTTTGCCTGTTATGTTGCAGAATACTTAACAGTTAATAAAAAAAACATAATGACAAGACATTGTGAGTGCAGGTGTGTTCAAAATTATAAATAAACTTACGGGTAGTTTTAGGATTTTATTTTTCATGATTTGGGGTGTAGGGAGAAAATAATTGCTCTTTTTTTTTTAAAAATTTCGTTTTTTTTTTTTGTTGAGAAAAATAGGGTTTAAATAGTCATTTTATACAAGTCATTTAACACTAAATATTAAGTGGGGTGTATTCAACAATTTGTGGGGTGTTATTAAAAAAACCCTTGATTATTTGCATAAATGGGGTAATAAAATGGAGAAAAATGAGAAAGGTTAGGAAGAAAGGGAGGTGGCCGGCCATTGCCTATTTTTAGGGTTGAATGGGATATATTTGGGTGACTTATTTGATATAATGGGTGATTAAATTGGTGATTAATGGATTAATTAGGAATTAATCTATTAATTAGCCAATTAATCTCTATTTATATGAAATAATTTGTAGGTTATGAAGTAATTACCTAAGATGAGGATGGATGAGATAACTTTGAATTTGTTACCTTTTTTTGGGCACTTTTGACTTGGTTTAGGGATGATTGCCTGCTGCTCGCGTGTAGGAATCCCAGTATGCCTCAAGGGTATTTTTGTCCTCTTTTACCCAAGAATCCACGTGTCGCCTTGTAATTATTTTTGGCTCCACACTTCGTATATTATTGAATACATTAATCATAAGATTTTTCTTTCAGGGTATTTACTTAAGATTTTAAATGAGTTTATAAAACATTACTAGTTTGTTCAAAGAATGAAAAGATAATTGCAAATTAATTTCACATCTAACCATTTGTCTAATGAAGTGAAAATTAAAGAAAGTTGAGGTTCTGCTATAAATCAATTGACATATAAGGAGTAGTCCTACTACTCGTAAGCTCTTACAAGATTTGGTTCAATCACCGATGTGAAACTTTGTCCATCACATTCGAACGAAAGTTGATTGCGGGATGTATAATTGAAATCTTTAAAAGGTAACATATTTTGGTCCCACTATTCAGAGGTTGAAATCCTTTCGTCCCAGAGCATACCTAACTTTTATGATAGTATAAGAAAGATGGAAAAGGATGGAGGAGCGAAGCCTCATCAAAGTTTTGATAGTCTTGCTTACGTATTTATGACGGATCATTCTAAAAAAAAATATTCAAATGATGCGTTTGTTACACTGAACTATTTCTAATTGAATTAGCTTTAGAGATTAAGTTGAATTTACTTTACTTAAACTAAGCAGTATAAAAATTATGAAGTATTTGGTATGGCGCCATACTAATAAGCAAGACAAAAAAAAACATTAATTTTATATTATAAGATATTATTTTGTAGTTATTTTGATTTTTAAAAACCAAATTAAATTGTTTTTCTTTTCAAGAAACACCTAGATGTTTTGTCTACTACTCCCAGCAACCGTTTAATTTCCTCTTCCACTCCTAGCAGTTCATTGCTTGTCTATTCAAGTAATACCCAGATGTAAATTGTGTCCAGCAGATTGAACAAACTATATGAAAAAAAAAAAAAAAAAAAAACCCAAACGGTTTTCTATCACAATCGGCCCATAAATAATCAGACCCGAAAGAGAGACCCAGAAATATCCAGTTCTGTAAGCTACCACAAACCCAGCACCAACTGCAGTGCCTCCTAGAAAATTTTTGGCGCTGGAACAACCGTTTCCCGCCGGGGGAGTAATGGCTGCAACTCCAAAGTGGGGGGAATCTTTTTTGGGGGCTACGGCGGAAAACTCCCTTGTAATCGGCCTCGGAATCCTTCTTCGATGTCCACGACGAGACGCAATCTGCAGAATTGACCTTCGCAACACGGAATTGTGATTAGTGATAGAAGAAGAGAGAGACGTATGCAGAGGAGTGGGGTAAGGTCGTCGACACCGTTTCCTTGCTAGTCCTGCTTAATACTAAGTGAAAGCTTGGACAAAAGGGTACATTACTAACAATGACAAGTACAACAAAGCCCAAAAACAAGTTTAAGGAAAAAAAAAAAAAAAAAAAAAAAAAAAAAAAAAACCAAAAGAAAAGAGCCACAAACATACAGAAGACAGAACCCCAAACCCAACCTGGAGGTCAACACACACAAACAAACCACATGGAAAAACCTATAAGAGGTTGGGCAATTCTCGGTTTTATGATGGAACCTCAACTTTTTTCATAGTATCAGATTAGGTTGACCCATGTGTGAAGCTTAATGACCACACTTTAACCAATTCGTATAGTTCACGTATTTGACTTGAAAATTTGCCACATGAAAAAGGATGTGTGAAGATGTGAAAGTAAAAGAGTCTCATCCTCACAAACATGGTTCTGTTATCACTAAAGAACCTACGAAATGGGGTTGTCTATTGATGGGAAAATTGGTATCACTACAATTTTGGAAAAGCCATGGAACATAAATATCTTCATACTTCATGTCATCATTATAAGCTGTTGTTAGAGATATGTTTTAATTCATGAGGAATTGTTGAAGAGAGTAGCTCAAGGTTGAAATGATGGAAAATTGGATTGTGTTCCGATGACTTGTAAGTCACATGACACAACACATTCCAATATTCTTTTAGGACTCACACAACCGCTATATGTCGTTTTTGGTCATCACAGATTCACAGCAATATTGTCATGGCTTTTCTCTATAAAATCTTCCACCACATAGAATCCCAATATATTGAAATGTGACTAAAATAAAAAACAGATCTTCTAGGAACATGATATATATATGGTTGAAACCCAAAAGATTCATAAAGAAAAGCTAACTCATATGAAAATATGTTAGATGCAATATATTAATTTATTTGTTATTAGACATATAAGAGACATAATGCTAATATTAGAAGATAACACATTAAAAATGGGATGTAAAACACAAGTAAAAACATGTGAAACATTGAAATTGAGAAACTGAAATTCGTAAGGTGTGCCCAAGCGTCCAAAACTTAACAATTTCCACTTGAGCGTTTCTCATCCGTGCCCTGGAGGTGAAACTTTACTACAAAAGAGTTAACGTCCTGAAAACATGCTCCTAAAATTCATGTAATTCTAAGCACTATGTGCATCATATCAAGTTGAGATGCGTAATAATGAATACGACTAATCCAACTATGAATGCATGCATGATCCCTTAGCCAACTTGTCTCCCTAAACTCGAGATTATAACTTAGTTATCGTAGATAACGAACACCTGTTAAAATTTGAGCCTTGATCTCCATCTCCACAAAAAATAGCTTGAGAATAACCAACCTTAACATCTAATACCTAATTTGCTTATGTCCTTGATTACACAAACGGTTTTGGCTAGGAAAATATCAATTACAATAGATTTTCTCTAACAATGTTATATTATTATGAATATTATTGTTGAAGATTGATAACTTTTGGTCGGAATGCATGTCATATCATTAATTCAAAGTATTTCAAACTTGTAATTCTCATCCATATATCTTGGATTCGGATCTTCTGCTTGGTTTTTCTCTGCTAGGATCTCCTTGCCTTTTACTCTCCACATGCTAGCTCATTAAAAATTCAATCTAACGGATTTAGAGTTGACACATCATCTTTCAAAACGAAAACCCTATTTCCCCTTAATTAAAAATTTTAATTTCCTTATTCGAAAGTAAATAATAATTAACATAATCAAATTCCTAGTTGAAGACTTGAAGTAACGTGAAACGTCACGTTCTCCTGCCGTCAATCTCCTTCTTGTTAGGTACTCAAGCCCAAGGGAAGAGCCCAACCCAAAATACTAGTCCAATAGGTGGGAGGACCCCCAGGACTTAAGAACCCCTACACCCCCATAAGTGTAGTCGATGTGGGATCATAACATTACACCACCCTTCGGAAGCCGACGCCCACGGCGGCCTTTACTCTGGTGGCAGTATTGTGTAGAATAAGTATTGTGAGTCAGCATTATCTGTCAAGTTGTTAGTCGGTTACGAGTCGGTGGCTTAGATGTTAAGCTACTTAGTGGTCTATTAGAAAAGATAGCAGGGGAAGGAAGTTGTTGATTTGTTAATTGGTAATGAGAAAATACACAGTTACTGTACATTGAGTGAGACGCAGAGTTGGGGTCGTATCATTGGTATCAGTACCGTCGATCCTGCTTGATCCTTCCTCGTGTATGACTCGTCTGGCTACCAGAAGAACCATGGATACACGTGTATCAAAGCTCGAATCCTTGTTCGCTGATTTCTAGAAAGAATTCAAGGAATCCATAGATGAATTCAGAGAATCCAGAGAAGAATATCGGGCGACCCATGAGTTGATTCTTCGCCAATTGCAGGTTTTGACCACAAAGGGTAATGGGTCTATTGGGGAATCGTCCGAGGACACCCATTCCGATCCAATTCTTCAAGAACGGCGAAATTCCAATCTGGGCCCTAATGGGTTTTGTTCCGATTCATTTCCCAACTCTTCGAATCCAAGGCCTCCATTTCTTAAGATGGATTTTCCCCGATTCGGCGACGGGGACGAACCATTGGCGTGGATCTTTAAAGCGGAGCACTATTTTGATTTCTTCCATATCGAAGACTTCAAGAAAGTGAAAATGTCCTCCTTTCACTTTGATGGTGAACCCCTTCAGTGGTTTCAGTGGGCAAACTGTTTGCAGAACTTTCCCAAATGGGAGGACTTTACAAGGGCTCTTTGTCAGGAATTCGGTCCATCAGAATTCGAGGATTCGGCTGAAAGCTTGGTAAAATTACTGCAAACGGGGTCGCTGCGGGAATATATTTTGGAATTCAAGAGGTTAGCCAATCGAACTTCGGACATCAATCCTTCTCTTCTGAAATCTTGCTTCATTGGGGGTCTCAAGTCGGAATTGCGGCATGATGTGAAGATTTTGAAACCAAGAACTGTTCTGGAAGCGACATCTTATGCTCAACAGTTGGATGCAAAGTTGTCAGACTTAAAGATCAGGTCTTCTTCGCGTTCTTTTGGTAATTCTTCATTTCGTACTCTTTTCCAGAATGTTGCTACTATGCCTATGGGTGATAACAAACCAAAAGTTGACAATGTTAGAAGACTTACCCCAGAGGAAGTAGAATATTGCAGAAAACATGGTTTATGCTTTCACTGTAAAGAGAAGTATGTTAGGGGACATTCGTGTGAAAAGAAACAACTTTTGCTTATTGATGTTCAACCCTCTAGTGATGATGAAAATTCTGATACTGAACCCGAAATCACATCATTTGCACTTTTTGGTACTCCAGCCCCAAAATCTATTCAAACCATGAAAGTAGTTGGTAGCATTCGAAATTATTCTGTGGTTATTCTCATTGATTTGGGTAGTTCGCATAATTTCACTGATTCCTCTGTGGTTAAGAAGATTAAAGGGCAATTGGACACTTCTCATTCCTTTAGTGTTAAAATTGCGGATGGAGGAAAGGTGAATACCGTGGGGTCTTTAGGGGCTGCTTCTTTAAAGATTCAAGATTATCAGTGTGTGGTTGACTTATATGCGATGCCACTTGGAGGTTGTGATATTGTTTTGGGCGTACAATGGTTGAGAACTCTCGGGCCAGTTCTGTGGGACTTCGACAAATTGTATATGAAGTTTGGCAAGGGTACTGCAACTTATTGCCTCTCTAGCCCGGACACACCTACTGAGCTTTTTCAAGATGTTTCCAGCTTCCACATGGAGAAGCTATTGCAGCAAGATTCTTCGGTCGGAGCGTTTCTTTTTCAGTTGCAATCTGAGGAAGAGGTC
This sequence comes from Cotoneaster glaucophyllus, assembly GCA_036320875.1. Taxonomy (NCBI): domain Eukaryota; kingdom Viridiplantae; phylum Streptophyta; class Magnoliopsida; order Rosales; family Rosaceae; genus Cotoneaster; species Cotoneaster glaucophyllus. The sequence continues at coordinate 11,784,769 of CM070058.1, read as the reverse complement.
CACCAACCAAATGTTTTAACTGTAGAACAATCTGTGCAGTTGCACAATCTGTTACAGGTTTATGAAAATGTCTTCCTCACACCTAATTGCTTGCCTCCTCATCGATCCCATGATCATAGAATTCCATTAATGGAAGGCAGTAAACCTCCTAGCATGAGACCTTATAGATACGGTCCTCTACAGAAAACAGAAATTGAGAAGTGTGAACAAGATCTACTGGAGGCGGGTTTCATCAGAGTCAGTAACAGCCCATACTCTTCACCAGTTATTTTGGTCCGAAAAAATGATGCAACATGGAGAATGTGTATGGATTACAGGGCTTTAAACTTGATCACAATCAAGGATAAATACCCTATTCCATTGATTGAAGAGTTGCTTGATGAACTATTTGGGGCTCAGTTTTTCTCCAAGTTGGACCTGAGATCAGGATATCATCAAATCAGGATGCATTCTAGCGATATAGAGAAAACTGCTTTCAGGACCCATGATGGGCACTACGAGTTCTTAGTGATGCCTTTTGGGCTAACCAATGCTCCTGCAACATTCCAGTGTCTCATGAACGAAATTTTTCGCCCATATCTCAGGAAATTCATTCTAGTGTTCTTTGATGATATATTGGTTTATAGCCAATCTTGGGAATCACATCTGGACCACCTCAAAACTGTCTTTCAAGTGCTGCAAAGTCATACCCTGTTTGTCAAAAAGTCTAAGTGTGCATTTGGTCAGACGACTGTGGAATATTTGGGACATATTGTTTCCCAGGGAGGTGTTGCAGCGGATCCTTCTAAATTGGAAGCTATTGCTAATTGGCCAGTCCCCACTTCCATTAAAGCACTTCGGGGTTTCCTTGGCCTCACTGGTTACTATCGTAAGTTCATTCCCTGGTTTGGGAGAATAATCAGTCCATTGACAGTGCTCACAAAGAAGAACAATTTTCATTGGTCTGAGTCGGCTACTACTGCATTCAATGAACTTAAACGAGCTATGTTGTCTCCTCAGGTCCTAGCCCTTCCTGATTTTTCCCAACCATTCATCATTGAAACTGATGCTTCAGGGGTTGGGATTGGCGCTGTTTTGCAGCAATCGGGTAAACCAATTGCGTTTACTAGTCAAGCTCTCAGTATACGGAATCAGTCCTTGTCAGCCTATGAACGAGAAATGATGGCAATTCTTCATGCTATCAAGAAGTGGCAGTCCTATTTAGTTGGCAGGCACTTTATCATCAAAACAGATCACCATAGCCTTAAGTTCTTTCTCCAAAATCGAGCTAATACCCCATTCCAGCAAAAGTGGGTCTCCAAACTGTTAGGGTTCGATTACGAAATTCAGTATAAACAGGGTTGTGATAATCAAGTGGCTGATGCACTGTCCAGAATTCCCGTGGTTGAACATTCTCAGAATTCTAGTATGTGTTTGTCTGCTATTTCTTATCCGTATTTGAGTTGGTTGGATGATCTGCGACGAGATAGTGAACAAGATACTTGGATTAAAGACAAGATTCAAGCAGTTTTATTTCCTTCCGATTCTACAGTGCTTAATACTTTCCGGTATAAGGTGGAAAACGGGTTCTTACGATACAAAGACCGAATTGTGTTAAGTCCCTCCAGTTCGTGGAAGTGCAAAGTTTTTGAAGAGCATCATTGCAGCCCTATTGCAGGTCACGCTGGTTTTCTAAAAACTTATAAGAGAATATCTAGAACCTTTTATTGGATTGGCATGAAGAAAGACATCAAGGAAATGGTTGCCAATTGCCCAGTTTGTCAACAATAGAAGTATGAGACTCTTGCTCCAGCCGGTTTGTTGCAACCATTACCCATTCCTACTGGAATATGGGCTGATATTTCTATGGATTTCATCATTGGGTTACCACCGTGCAAGGGTAAAACTGTTATTTGGGTAGTGGTGGATCGCTTTCGAAGTATGCTCACTTTCTTCCACTCTCTCATCCATACACCGCTACTTCTGTGGCACAATTATTCGTGGAAAATATCTTCAAACTCCATGGTATGCCAGCTTCAATTGTGTGTGATAGAGATCCGGTTTTTATGAGTAAGTTTTGGAAGGCCTTTTTTACTTTGCAAGGGTTTTCTTTGTGTTTTAGTTCGGGCTATCATCCTCAAACTGATGGTTAAACGGAAGTGGTTAATCGGTGCTTGGAAACATATCTTCGGTGTTTTTGCAGTCTACAACCTAAGAAATGGGCCAATTGGTTACCATGGGCAGAATGGAGTTACAACACTGCTCATCATTCATCCACAAACATGAGCCCTTACGAAGCAGTTTATGGTCAATTACCCCCTGAGGTTCCAGCATATGAAGCGGGTACTACGAAGTTGGAGATGGTTGATAGAAGCTTGCTTGAGAGAAACAGAATACTCTCCCTCTTAAAGGCTAATTTGGCAGCTGCCCAGAAGCATGACTGTCCAAGCCAATAAACACCGAACTGAGAGAGTTTTCCAGGTGGGTGATTTGGTTTACCTAAGACTGGTCACTTTATACGGAATTAGCTGCCCACCCATTTCATAAGTTGCAGCCTAAGTTCTATGGCCCTTTTGAAGTATTAGCCAAGATTGGGAATGTGGCATACAAGCTCAAGTTACCCGAGACATCCAAATTACATCCAGTTTTTCACGTCTCGTGCCTTAAGAAACATTTGGGACCATCTGTGCAGCCTACTCTTCAATTACCCGTCCTCACTGATGAAGGGATCCTATAAGATGTGCCTGTGCGAATTTTGGAAAGGAGGTTAGTCAAAAAGGGGAAGTCAGCTGCAACTGAGGTGCTCGTTCAATGGCAAAATCATCCCCCAGAAGATGCTACTTGGGAGGATTATGCAGTTTTAAAGTCCAAGTTTCCAATGGTGGTTCATCTGTAACCTTGTTTTGCTTTGTGTAATTTTTGTGTTTTGTTGTAGAAGTCTTGTAATACAAGCCTTGTTTTGAGGGGGGGTATTGTTAGGATACTGAGATGTGGGATAACTCAGCATGTGGAGCTGATGATGTGGCAGTATTGTGTAGAATAAGTATTGTGAGTCAGCATTATCTGTCAAGTTGTTAGTCGGTTACGAGTTGGTGGCTTAGATGTTAAGCTACTTAGTGGTCTATTAGAAAAGATAGCAGGGGAAGGAAGTTGTTGATTTGTTAATTGGTAATGAGAAAATACACAGTTACTGTACATTGAGTGAGACGCAGAGTTGGGGTCGTATCACTTCTTCATGTTCGTTGTTTCCCCAAAGCTTCCCCTTCTCCGCAGAATCTTAATATTGCCCCCTATAGTTCAACATCTTACATATTGACCATCTCAGTCAAAATTAACCTTGAATTCTTGTATTGCTTATCGTGAATTTAAAAACATATTTGTGAGCTTAATCGTCTAATTGTAGATTATTTAACCAATGACATATATGTATCCAAAATAGTCATTATATTATTCATTTGCTATTTCAAGCATAATTCCTAAGTTGTCTATTTCATGTCACTGGGGATTGATTTTGAGCATACAACTTCTCATGGCTTACCAAATGTTTTAACCATTTTATTCATTGTAATTCTGCTTGGGAGATGAATCTTGATCACATACATCATCATGATTAGTTTGGTTGAGGTTAATTTCTAACCAACAAGTAACTGTGTACACATAGATGGTCTACCCATCAAAATTAGGATTCAAGTCGATTTGTTTTTAGTTATGCTCATATTTACCGTAATTTTTCAAATTGTCACTTTAATGAGACACTATTCCCGTTGTTAGGGGAGAAATGACAGTTTCCAAGGATGTCGGGAATTAACATTGATACATCCGCTTTTGTCTCATTAGGGACGTACGTAGATTAATTTGTTACATGCTTGAAGTATGACAGATGTATAGGTTTCCCATAAGTGGAGTTAATAACATTCAAGCCCAATCGAAACTTACGCTTCATGGGAGGTTATGATCCAATTGTCTAAATAATTCATCTTAAGATGTTTGTCCTAAAAGTGACAATGGTAGTCTGAAAGGCATTAGTACCCAAGCAATGAGATACACTTATAAGTTAAGCATGCGCATGCAAAATGAGAATTGTTGGATTACAAGTTGATGATGAATTTAATTTTATAGTAGCTACTCATATCATCAAAGGTTATATAATCAAGTTTTCCATTAAATGTCGACAAATCATAAAAAGGTTGCGCCCAAATGTTAAAAAAAAAAAATTGCAAATACTACTTTCAAGAACCATTGAAAAACATGAATAAGTGAACCTACAGTATCAACCCTAAATGTTATTATTCTGAGGTATTTGTAATGAAGTGAAATTAAATCACTATTATGACATTTATATCCTCTCACTGTAGATAGAGCCACATACCTATGACATGCGTTCAAAGCTCTCGAAGCGATTTCTTAAAGTATAGAACATGCCACGAAATTATTTATCAAAGATTTTTATTTAAGAGCATGATGCTCAAAGTATGTACTCTATACTGATTCTAAATAAATTTGTGTAATTGTTACTTCGAACTGAATTTATATTGTTGCAACATACTCTTGAAAGAGTTCACATTTTTGTAGAACTACTGAAAGCCTATCAGACTATTTGTTTATATGGCTTATATTTGCGATGGTGTAAAGTTGCTCTTAGATTATTTTGAATCCTAGAATTTTTTTTTTATTTATTCTGTGCAGGAATACAAATGGCTGTTGTCAACTCTTGATGAACTCTAATACTTCCCGAGGGCAAGCTTTACTAAAGTTCAATTGTTGAAAATGAATGTTCGTCAATATCAGACTCAACGATGACGACATTCGAATCAAGGCTTACTATTTTCAAGGGGAATTATTCACCAAAGAGAGTTATTCGTTAGGGGGAGTCTTATGCTATATCAAAATTGAGTGCACTATTCTCTTTTCCCTTTGACCAGGCTTTCATCTCACTGAGTTTTTCCTGGAAACACTACAACAAAAATGATCAATGCACACAATAAATTATTTGTGCCCTTTGAGGCCAAAAAGCACCAATAATTGTGCTCATAGACCAATAGCAACAATGCAGCAACTATCTTTGTGTTTGTGCCCACTATGGTCGTCACCATTGCTGAAAGAGCACAATAGCGTATTTGTGCCAGAGAGGCAAGCACAAACAGTGACCCATTTGTGCCATGTTCTGACAACTTTTTCAGCCAGCCATGTTGGCACTTATATTATAATTGTGCCAACATGAATTAATTAATAAAAAAAAATAAACAATTTGAAAAATTGAAACTAAATTGAGGAAATGAAAAAAAATTTAAATTTTCATGAAATGAAGAAAGCCTACAAGCATGAAACCAAGTTTCACTTTCTGAATCTTACAAACATATATTGTAATGTTACATATCTTCTCTCTAATACAAACACACACACAAAAAAAAAAAACTCTAAGGCAAACATTTTTGGACAGATGAATCTTCCCCAGCAGGCCTTGCACCTGGCAGAGTATTGAACTGAAGATGACGGAAGATTTACACATCCTCGTCATAATATATATTAAGGTATACGTTGCAACATTTGGTTATTAGCAGTAGAAACACAAAACACTCTTCAACAAAAAGCATTTAAACATCTAGAAAAGTCATTCTAATCCATGTAATGTCAGACTTAAACTTTTTAATGCCTATTTCCAATATGTATAAACTGTTTTATTTTATATGAACAAATTTTAATCTAATTTAATCAAAAAAATTCTAATCTAATTTGATATAATATATATGTCACCAAGGATTGATCATATTACCAATTATCAAATCACATTCTCTGTTTCTCTATCTAACATTTTTCTATTCAGTTTCCAACTCATTTCAAACTTATTCAAAGGGCCAATTCAGTCTACTTATCTACATGCTGCTGGGTTTTCATGTACGAGTTTAAAGCAGCTAGCTTACCACCAAAGTTCAAATCTTTACCAAAATCCCAACACAATTCTCTCTCTCTCTCTCTCTCTCAACATTTTCCACTCAGTTTCCAACTTATTCAAATGCAAAGGAAAGCTGAATCTGCATGCAATAGCTAAAGCTCAAATCTTTGCCAAGTAATTTTCTCTTTCTTCAACTAATTATACACCAAAGTATGAAGCTTTACCCTTTCAATTTCTTCTTCTTCTTCTTCTCATTTCTTCCCAAAAAATACAAATCCATTTTAATCCAACACTTATCAATGCATCTACAAATTGGAAAAAAGCAGGACAGAAAACATACCCAAAGTATAACCAACAGCATCTCAAAGTACTCTTTTAGCCGGGAAAGCCCCAACAAAGCACCACAACTGACAGCAAAAAGAAATTTACAAAACAGTAAACTTGGAAATTCACATATGTCCATGCTTAAACATCAAGTTAATAATTAACAATCTACTAAGTAGGAAAAAGGTGCATCCCTAAAACATCTTTAGGGTTTCATATCAGTAGTAAGATTAGATAAAAATGTAGAGATGCATCCCTAAAACCAAATAATAAGTAGGAAAAAGGTGAATCTCTTACCAAACGCATTGAGGAGAAGTTGAGTTTCCTGTGAGATAAAATACAAAAAAATTGTTAAAAAATTACACAAAAATCAATCATATCTAGAAAATCATTTCATTTTTCATTTTTCAGTGTTGATGTGCCATGTCCAACTACTTTATTCTTTGATAACCTCTCTGCCATAGCATTAGCTTACAATCTAGTTATGCACCAAAGAACAAAGCACATTGAAGTTGATATACACTTTGTACGAGAGAGAGAGAGAGTTGCCAAGAAGTTACTTTCAAGTTCATTTTGTTTCTTCGAATGAATAATTGGCTGATATACTTACCAAGGGTTTGTCTACTCCTTTATTTCAGACACACTGTTCTAATCTCAGGTTGAGCAAACCTCACCCTGCGATTGAGGGGGGATGATAACAGTATACCAAGCTTAACAACTTGTGATCCTGTGGTTGTAAGTAAGCATCTTGTAATCCTTGTAATAGCTTAAGGAGTAAGCAACCTTGTTAGATATATACTTTGATAATTACCATTGTAATCTGTTAAGAAAAACTGTTAATGAAAAACACCTTTCTCTATCTAACCTTTCTCCCTTTCTCTCTCTCTTCAAATACTTTTTCTTCTTCTGCAAGAATACAATTCTTCATCTCTGCTGTTACATTTACATCTATATGTTGAAAACAAAGTCACCTCGCAGTAATGGTAAATTTACTTTTCATTAATCTTTACCAGTAAGAACTTGTCCACTAGTTTATACATCATAACAATGCATCCCTTCCTCACACGCACACACAAACACGTACTAGTATTTATGCAATTAAATGGAAAGTACATTTACTAATCAATGCAGATACAAAAAACCGGATATTTATTGGAACTGGTATCACAGCTGCTACTCTGCTACTAATGGTTCCCTGCATTGCCTGCTATGTACTATGAAGAAGAAAATTTGCACTTTCAGGTACACAGAGTTATTCATGTCAATGAATTCTTTTGTCATGAATGTAAAATTAAATACAATCCTGCATGTTTCAGGCATGGGAATTATGGAAGGAAGGCACAATTCTAGAATTAATGGATCCAACATAGAATGAAAGCATGTTTCACTCCCTCAGATGAATCGACAATCTGGGCTCCTGGCCTATGCATCTCCAGGAATCCTGAATTGCAGACAACCACTCCCAAATTCGAAAAACAGGCACTATAATATACCAAACCAACATATCTTTTCATTATCATTTTGTTTTTCCCTATTCATTTAAGATTCTGTCATTCTACCCCTTCCTCCATTGAACTATTGATTAAATCGAGCTCAAACACAGGAATTAGGCATCCAATCGAAGCTAAAGCCTAAAGTTGTGATTAAAAACCTCAACTTAAATAATTAGCAATTATCAAATCTAAACTAGAGCCACATTTTAATGTTTCTCCCAAATTGTTAAGCATATAAATCGCATAATCAGAAAGCAAGATAACAGAAATAAAAGATAATGGAGAAATTAAACAGAAATCGGGAAAGTGGAGGGGAGTGGGTTGAAACCTTGATAAAGTATGATTGAAGGAGGTGGAGGAGAAGAAGGAGACGGAAGCCCATTCATGCTTCGATCGAATCTGATACTCTCGCAACTGCTCCGCCAGATTCGATCGCGCTATCATCTCTTTGCCTTTGCCTTTGCCTTGTATGAACCTCTCTTATTATCTTTACAGGAGCTCCTCTGAGTTTCTCTGCAACTGCAACAATGGATTCGCTGGTTTTCGTTGCGTCTTCCCAATCCGTGGACCTCCTAGCGCTCGACGTTAAAATTGATCTTTGTGGACTCACTCGAATGGCTCGGTTTTTTAGTATAATTTGGTAGGCCGGGGGTTTTCCCTAGTCAAGAAAACTCGGATCATCAAGGTGTCAGGCGAAAAAGCCTCGATCTGAGAGATCAGGAAAGGAAGAGAGATGGACCGAATCTGGCGAAGGTAGAGATAGAAAGGGGGTTGGAGTCTTGGAGAGAGACAAAGAGATAGAGTGACAGAGGCAAGAGAAAGGAGTCTGAGTGAGGCAGATATGAGAGAGATCGAGAACGAGAGAGAGATGGACCGAATCTGGGGAAGGTAGAGAGAGAAAGGGGTTGGAGAGAGAGAGAGTCTTAGGGAGGCAGAGAGAGATGAGAGAGGAGGAATGAAGGGATGCGGTGTGGGTGGTTTAAGGTGGGTGTGGGGCCATAAGTTTATGACAAATAATAAAAAACAAATAATTGTGCCCTTAGATGTAAAATATAGGCACAATAATATATTTGTGTTCACTTTTTTAAACAAAGTTGTCAGAAAATGTGTTTGTGTCCATTTTTTTTATATTGGGCACAATATGTAGTGTCCTTTATTGAATGGGCACTGTTTTAATCTTTTTGTGTTGAAAGACACACAAATCCCTCAATTGTGTCCATAATTTTGTGCCCAAAGCCCATTTTTTTTTGTAGTGAAAGGTTATTGTGGATGCAAATTTTCTCCTCTTCGGTCTTGGACGATTTTGCACCTACAAAATAATAAACACCTTAGGTTAAGGCCAAAAGCCTCACGCGCCCACGATGAATGGGGGGGGGGGGGCTTTGGCCGAAGAACCTCCGATGCCAAAGTTAGAATTAGAGAGAAAAAGTGTTTAGAGTGTTTTTGCCAAAGGATTGGAAATGGGGGTGGCCGGCCTAGGGTTTTTTGGTGTGAGATCTAGGTTTAATTAGCCTATTTATTGGCTAATTAATCAAATAGGGAAAGGATTTATATTTATGAAAAAAGATAATAAGGAGTAATTGAATTGTTGGCTAAAAAAGGAGAAAAAAGAAAGGAATGTGGGCAATAAAATGGGGAAGTGGCCGGCCCCCTTTGGAGAAGGGAGGACCGGCCATTTAAGGTGTTTTTGGCTTTTAAGGCTAAGTTAATTGGCCAATTAATGAGGAATATCCTCATTAATTTGCCAATTATCTCCATTTATGTGGGATAATTGGTGGATTTATGAGATAATTGTCTTAAATGTGGATGGATGAAATAATTCGGATTTGTTTACCTTTTATGGGCGCTTTTGACTTGACCGATGATAATTACCGGCTGCTCGCGCGTAGGATTTCTGATGCTCCTCAAGGGCATTCTTGTCTTCTTAATCCGAAAGTCCACGTGTCGCCTTGTGATTATTTTTGGCTCCACAAATGCCCCCACACCTGTTGGGCTGCTCGCAAAAAAGGGCAACAGGTGTAGAGATTCTCCCACTTTAGGAAACTTCGAACTGCTTCCTCTTTTGTTGATTTTCCACTTGTAATAGGAAGATAAATCCCCTTAGGAAAAGAGAAGTAAACTCTCTCTTAAAGTCTATTTAAGTCCACCTTAAGTGGATTATTAAATCAACCTTCAGAGAAGAATTTACTTCACCTTACAAGAGAGAAAGAGAGCTTAGAGGATATTTGTTCCCCCTCCTCTAGCAGTCTTCCGCATCTTGCCCGTGTAAAGGATCGCTCCTCGCTGCTTCTAGGTAAGAAAAAATTAATTTCCTTGTCTTCCTTGAGATCTTTGTGGGTGAGGACCCGAAACTTGTGACCGGTGATCCATGTAACCATGGAAAAACACATATAAATATATGTATTTTTCCATGCTTCTTCCTTGGCTTGGGCGCGGGGCGCTGGTGAGAAGGGAACCAGGCCGTGGGGCCTGGCTTGGTCGCTGGGTCCTGCGGCAAAAAAATTAATTTTAATTTTTTTTTTTTTTTTTTTTAACCTTCTAACAGATCTTTCTCGTATCCTTTTCCGTAGAATCTTCTCCACCATGTCTTCCTCGGGCCTCAGGGATGATGTCTGTGTGCTGTCATTGTATCGTCAAGGCGGGTCTTTGAGTAAGGTTGGCTACTTCAAGGCTGCTCACTTCAAGATCAATTCTGATGACTCCTTTAGAGACTTTCTTGAGGCCTATTGGCACGCCATTCCATCTGGAGTACGTGTGAGGCGAGTCAAGGACGGTAGCAGTCATGAGCCATGTGATGAGATTCGGAGGGCTATCAAGTTCCACCCTTACTACTTCGTGCTGGGGTTCACCTTTCCCATGCCGCGCTTTTTCCAAGAAGTGCTCTGCTCCATGAGATGTGCGCCTGCTCAGTGTTCCCCAAATGCGATTCGAGTGATGGTGGGGTTCCACAACTTGAGCCAATTCTTTGATTTGGGACTAACCACCAACGAGTTTTGGTACTTTTTTGACATAGGCCGTGTTGATGGAGTTGGGCAGCTGCGGACTCGTCATAGACTTTTTGACCATTCAAGCAAGGGTGACCACGATTGGGCCAAAGAGACCTTGGAGGTAAGCGGCGAATGGGAGTTTGATCCCTCCCCCGAGCTGCGGGTGTCAACGGTCTTCATATCTGGTAAGTAGGCTGCTTTAATTTCCTTCCCGGCTGCTTGATTTTGGCGTTGAATTGTCCATCAATTTTCTGATTGCTCTCTGCCCTCCTTGTAGATTCGGAGTTTGGATCAACTCCCAAGGTTTCTCCGGACATGAAGAAAGTGCATGTCGCTCTGGGCATTCCTTTCGAGTATCGTGAATGGCGCTGGCTGCTTAGTCCTCTTCGTAGGGAGAAAGACGGATTGCCCCCAAAGGAGGAAGTGAGACGGATCAAGGCAGCTGCATTGGCTCGTCCTATCACAGTGGTGGAGCCTGCTGCCAACGATGGTGGAAGAAAGAGGCATTCTCCGCCCGTGCAAGAGCCGTCTACTCAGAATAAGCCGCGGGTCGCTTGCGAGGGTTCATCTGCTGCTCAGGAGGGGCTTGATGCAAAGAGGCCGAAGACTTCCTCCGCTGCTCCCGGGGGTCCACCAGCTGCATTGCGCGTTACATACCTCAGATTCAGGATCTTGAACGCTCCGTCTCTGAATCCCGCTCCGCTGCTTATGCCAAAGATGAAGAACTGATCATTGCTTACAACCAAGTGATACATCTCAAGAAGGTTGTTGATAAGCTTGAACCTCAAGTGTTGGAGCTTCAAGGTGCTTTGAAGATCAACGAAAGTCTGAGAAAGGAAGTGGAGGAAATGCAGCAGGTTCGAGCTTGTCTGCTTGAGGAAGTGGAGCAGCTGAAGAGCGAGAAGGCTAGGTTCGAGGCTTCGCTAACCCAGAATCAGTCCGACTTCTATAAACTTGGTTATGTTGATCACCTCTTTGGGCGACCGTCTGACTTCGAGTTTTCTGAAAAGGACTTTGAGACTTTCTCCATTTCTCCAGAAGACCTACTAGCCTTCACTTTCGAGTCCTCCATTGGTGAAATAGTTGGAGATGAGAGTATCCCCGACGGGGCAGTCGGGAGTGGAGTGCCGGATGGTACCGTTGTTGAGGTTGCCGTGGCTGCCGAAGGCGTGACAATGGAGCAGTCGTCGGATGGCCAAGCTGCCGAAGAGTAGTATTCTAGGTAGCCTTTAGGATTTGTTTCTCCTTATTGCTTTTGCTTTGCTTGAACTCCTCCAGTCTTTGTCAGTTGCTTATCAATTTTGCTATAATAAACTTGCCTCCTTTGCTTTTCTCAGTCTTTGCCCCTTTTGCTCATACGTTAACCTTTAGACTCTATAGGCAAGTAGCAGGCGTGCCACTTTTCATAATCAGACAAGCCGCGTAGCCTACGTGGTCGTAGGTGTTGGTGTAGAACTTTTCCTTGCAAAGTTGCTAACCACAAGGTCGGCAGCCGGACGCCTTACTTACAGAAGCAGGCGGATCCGCGTAACCACTAGGCCATTAACCTTGGCTTTCTCCAATTCCGTAGGTTACGCAGCAATTGTCACAACACTTTAGGACTTGGCGCAAGTTGCCGCAAAGTTGTTAGCAGCGGGATCGACGGCCGTACGCCTTACTTATTTGCAGCAGCCGCATCCGGGCGATCCTTAGGCTGTTGCCTTGCGAAGTTGTCAGCCATAGGGTTGGTAGCCGGACGCCTTACTTACAGAAGCAGGCTAATCCGCGTAACCACTAGGCTTCAACCTTGGTTCTTCCCAATTTCGTAGGTTGCGCAGCTAGTGTCACAACACTTTAGGACTTGGTACAGGTGAAGCTTATCAACTACGTAGTATGTCGGTAGTGGATAAAACTTCACCTATGCCTGCTAGCTTGTTTAACCTTTCACAAGAATGTGCTGTTGTATAAGTCTAGTATGGCTTCACTGCTTAAAGGGCAAGCCGTAGGCAGTCTTCCGGGATCCGTAGGCTACCTTAGCATGTCCGGTAGCAGCTTTAGGGTTTCCCGGGATAGTGTGCCCCCCCGTCTCTAGGGCCCGGTTCCCGCGGATTAGGCCAAGAGACCCAAAATCCTTCAGTTAGCTAAGCCTTGAAAAAGACCATTGTGGCTACTTCTAGGAATTCCAGCGCAAGCCATCGTGCAGCTAGTTACACTAGGGCAGCCAGGCTCATCCACGTCTGGATATTCGGAGTGAAGAGTTTTATCCTCCCGCGTTGGAGAGCAGATTGGTCCCTCAAGGGGCGTTATTCCTGCAGTGAGTCCCTAAGAAGGGCGCGAGCTTCTTTCGAAGCGCAGGAGTTGTCAGTCGCCGCAATGTAATCAAGTCGTAAAAGCGTTCCTTATAGAAAAACAAGTGAACAGATAACTCAATTGTAAAGATTACGGAACAACTGGTAGTCCTCGGTTTGCGAGGGTTGTGCCCGTCTGAGCTGCTTGAGCTTTTGGGCGTCGGTGGAGATCACACGTGGTACTTCCTCAAGTTGTAGGCGTTCCATTGCTTTTCGATCTCCTTGTCATTCATGGTGGCGAGGGTGTAGCTTCCCTTGCCGCCTACTCTGCTGATCTTGTAAGGTCCTTCCCAAATGGGGTCCATCTTTTTCGATCTCTCCCTTCGAGCAGTGATGAAAGCCTTCCTCAAAACTAGGTCTCCCGGTTGAAATTGCCGTATCTTGGACCTTTTGTTGTAACTAGAGAGGAGCTGCTGCTGGTAGGATGCGATGCGGGCTATGGTCTGCTCGCCCCTTTCCTCCGCCAGGTCTAGGTTTGTGGCCATCTCTTTATTGTTCTGCTCGACATCTGGCAGCAGGGTGGTGATGCTTGGCATGATGATGTTAGGAGGAATGATTGCCTCCGTACCGAACGCCAAGGAGAAAGGGGTTTCTCCGGTTGCTCCCCTTTTGGTGGTTCGGTACGCCCGTAGACATCCAGGGAGTGCGTCTGGCCACTTTCCTTTCTTGTCGGCAAGGGATTTTTTGAGGCAGTCGAGGATCGTCTTATTGGAAGCTTCGGCCTGCCCATTGCCTTGCGGATACCTTGGTGTAGACATATGTTGCTTTATACCGTACTTTTGGAAGAATCCTGCCAAGTCTTTGCCTACGAACTGTGGGCCGTTGTCGGTGACGATGGACTGAGGGATACCAAAGCGGCAAATGATGTTCCTCCAAATGAAGCGTTCTATGTCCGTCTGAGTTGTTGTCGTCATGGGCTCCGCTTCTATCCACTTAGTGAAATAATCGGTTGCCACGATCATCATTCCTCTGCCCCCGGCAGCGGGCGGCATGGGTCCAACCAGGTCAATCGCCCATTGCATGAATGGCAAGGGACTTGCTTGTGGATGTAGTTCGCTGGCGGGTAAGGCTGGTACAGGCTTGTAACGTTGGCAGCGGTCACATTTTTGCACTAACTCCCGGGCATCTTGGTGCATGGTTGGCCAATAGTAGCCTGCGTTGAGAGCTTTTTGCGCCAAAGATCGTCCTCCGGAATGGTTCCCACAAACGCCTTCATGGATTGAACTTAGGACCTTCAAATCATCGGGAAGCGCCAAACATCGAAGGTGCGGTCCGGTGTAGGATCTTCGAACTAAAATGTCCTTCCATATGTAATAGCGCGCTGCTCGGGTCTGAAGTTTCCTTGACTCCAATCTTTCTGTAGGGAGCGTGCCGTTGACCAGGTAATCTATGATAGGACCTTGCCAATTTGGAGTTGCACTAACCTGTGTCACCTCGGCTACTGGCTCGGACTCTATGCTCGGCTTATCCAGGTACTCCACCGGAATTGAACGCTTGAGCTGGTGATCGAGGGCGGAACCCAGGCCGGCTAGCGCATCTGCATGGGTGTTTTCCGTCCGTGGAACTTGGGTGAGCGTGTAGGTCTGAAATGTCTTCAGCTGCTCGCGTACCTTTTCTAGGTATTGCCCCATCCTTGGATGCTTCGCCATATACTCCCCCGCGGTTTGGCTAGTAATCAGCTGAGAATCGGAATAGATTGCTAGCTTCTTCACTGCTAAGTCTTTAGCCATTCGGAGGCCTGCCAGTAGGGCCTCATACTCTGCTTCATTGTTGGATGCTTTAAAACCCAAAGTGATCGCTTGCTCGAGCAGTGAGCCGTCTGGGGTGACGAGAACCACGCCTGCTCCTGAGCCTTTGCGATTGGATGAGCCATCGAGATGCAGATGCCATATGTCGCCGCTAAGGGAAGCGAGTAGTGCTAGAGTCTCGGCTGCTTCTGGGACATCGTCGGGCTCGTCTGCTGCGTTGCTTGGGCTAGGCACGAACTCCACTATGAAATCTGCCAAGGCTTGGGCCTTTATCGCCGTACGGGGTCGGAAGACTAAACCATACTGGCCCAGTTCAAGTGCCCACTTCATTACTCGTTGGGAAGCATCCGGACCATGCAGGATGGATCGTAGAGGATATTGAGTCATGACGATGACCGTGTGAGCTTGAAAGTACTGTCTGAGTTTCCGAGCCGCCACAACTAGAGCCAAAATTAATTTTTCGATTTTTGGATATCTTGTTTCCGCATCGAGGAGAGCTTTTGAAGTGTAGAACACCAGTAGTTGGGCCCCCAGCTCTTCTCGTATGAGAGCAGAGCTCACTGCTACCTCAGAGACTGCCAAGTAGATGTACAAGTCCTCCGCAGCTTCCGGCTTGGACAGTAATGGAGGCGATGTAAGATACTTCTTCAGGTCTTGGAAGGCTTTTTCACATTCTTCATCCCATTTTTCACGTTGCGCCCTCCTGATGGCTTTGAAGAAAGGCTTGCATCTATCGGTGGATCGTGATAGGAAACGGTTGAGGGCGGCTGCTCGTCCGGTTAAGCTTTGGATCTCCTTCAAGGTTGTGGGAGACTTCATTTCCAGGATTGCTCGGATCTGCTTGGGATGCACCTCGATCCCTCGTTGGGTGACTAAGTACCCTAGGAATCGGCCTGAAGATACTCCAAATGTACATTTGGCAGGATTGAGCTTCATCTTGTACGCCCTAAGGATGTCAAATGTTTCTGCCAGATTGCGAATGTGGTCTGACCGCTGCTTGCCTTTCACCATGATGTCGTCGACATAGACTTCCATGGTAATCCCGATCTGCTTTTTGAACATCATATTCACTAACCTTTGGTAGGTTGCTCCTGCGTTTTTGAGGCCGAAAGGCATGACTTTGTAGCAGTATGTACCTCGCTCGATTACAAACGCGGTTTTCTCCTTGTCAGGTTCGTGCATGGCTATTTGGTTGTAGCCGGAGTATGCGTCCAGGAAGCTGAGCAGCTGGTTTCCAGAAGTTGAGTCCACCAAAAGGTCGATTCGGGGGACCGGATAAGGATCATTCGGGCACGCCTTGTTGAGGTCGGTGTAATCTACGCAAACCCTCCATTTGCCTTTCTCCTTCTTCGTGACTAGCACGACGTTGGCGAGCCATGCGGAGTGTGCGACCTCTTCTATGAATCCGGCCTCCAGCAGCTTGTTTATCTCGGCCTCGATGATTGCTACTCGCTCGGGCGCAAAGTGCCTTCTTTTCTGGATCACTGGTTTTGCAGCGGGGTCAACATGTAACTTGTGGCAAGTTACATTTGGGTCGATGCCGGGCATGTCGGAGGGCGACCATGGAAAAACGTCTCGGTTCTTCCGGAGAAAGGTAGTGAGTTCTTCTTTCTCGGCTGGGCTTAGGCGAGAGCCAATCCTAGCGGTCTTTTCCGGCTGCTGCAGATCGAGAATGATTTCTTCAGCGTCTTCTTCGGGTTTCCAGCCTGTCTCGTCTGCTTGAGTGCCACCTTCTCGATCCTCCTGCTGTAATTGCTATTTGGCAGCTTCGTCATTTCTTTAGACTTCGGTGACCTCCACGGGGGTGAAGGTCCTCTTACTTGATTCTTTCAGCATTTGCACGGTGCATCGTCGGGATGCGGCCTGGTCGGACTTAATTTCTCCAATTCCTCCTCCCGGGATGCGGAAGCGGATTTTTTGATACTTGACCGAAGTGACTGCATCTAGCTTGATCAACCAAGGCCTTCCAAGGATCCCGTTGTAGGGAGACGGGCACTCACAATTGTGAATGTTTGCTTCGAGACTACCGGCGATGTCTTTACGTCAAGCATGATTTGACCGATTGCAGTTGAGGTGTGTCCATTGAATCTGGTGAGTACCTCTGCTCGCCGTGTTATCGTGCTCTCCAATCCCATCTTCTGGATGACCGAGAATTGAAGCAGATTGACCGCGCTTCCGTTGTCCACCATCACTCGGTCGACTATGGCATGGGCTATTTGGACGGATACCACTAGGCATCGTCATGCGGTAAGTCGACGCCTTCTGCGTCCTGCTCAGTGAAGCCGATGATAGGCCCTGGTAGTGCGCCGGCCGCCTGGACTTGTGAGATCAATGTGGCCTGCTAGATCCTCATCTTTTTCGAGCTGCTGGTGGCCCCCAGGTATTCGGATTCGGCAAAGATACCATTAATTCGAATCGTCTTGGCTGGTGGCTCCTACTCCCTTTCTGCATTCCGTCTGGGCTGCGCAGCTGGCTTGTCCAAATACCTGTCAACTTTGCCTTCCTTCACAAGCTTTTCTAGGTAATTCTTCCAGGTGTAGCAGTTGTCTGTGGTGTGACCTGGCCCTCGATGGAACGCGCAGTACTTGGTGTGATCCAGCTTGGAAGTGTCTCCTGTCGGCTGATTCGGCGGCTTAAACCACGGCTCGTCCTTCACGTCGCGAAGGATTTGATGGATTGGGATTGAAAACTTCGAGTAATTCCTGGTCGTCGAGCTGTCTCTGGTTACGGGCCTGTACCTCCGTTTGGCTTCCTGCCTGCTCTTGTTGGGCTGCCTTCCATCTTCCCTTCGTTGAGCTACCACCAATTCCTTTTGAGGCTGCTCGGGCACCTTTTCTGCTCGTCGGGCCTCGTCCCAGAGTGCATGCTTTTCTGCCAGGGCGAAGGAGTCTGCTAGAGTCAAGTCTTCCTTCATAATCATTTCTCCATATAAGGGGTGATCCGCGGGGAGGCCCTTCTGGAAGGCTGCACTGGCTATTGAGTCATCGCATCCCACGATCTTCGCCTTCTCTGCTTTGAACCTCCTCATGTAGTCGCGAAGTGATTCCTTCGGGTTCTTCTTTACGTTGAACAAGTGATCGAATTTTTTCTTGATCGAGCGGTAGGACGAGTACTCCTTGGTGAAGACCAAGGATAGATCGTCAAAACTCTGGACAGATCGTGGTGGCAAGGTGTGGAACCAATCTTGCGCTTCGCCTTGTAAGGTGGTGGCGAATATCTTGCACATAAGGGCGTCATCACTCCGGTAAAGGACCATTGCGCTTTGGTAATGCTTCAAGTGCCTCTCCGGGTCTCCATCTCCTTTGAATGAGGTAAAGTGCGGCATGGTAAACTTGCGCGGAGGTTCCGTCCGCTCGATCTCATCTGAAAAGGGGCTTCGGCTTATCTTGGTCATCTCCCGCCGCAGTGCTTCATCGGCTGTGTCGCCACGTCGGAACTCGCGCAACCGTTCGTTAAAAAGTTTCTCCACCTCTTCTTGGATTTGTCTCTGGTAGGGATGCGGAGCCCTAAGCTGTCCTAAATCCTGGCCTATCGGTCTAGGCTGCTCTTCCGGGCGCCCCATTTGTCGTTGCCTAGGCCGCCTAACTGGTAAGAGGTCTCTTCGTGGGCTGCCGGTGGAACTTGAAGCGGATTGAGTGGTCGCTTTCCTTCGTGCGTCATGCGGCATCCTCTGAGGTGATATGGAGTATGCTCCTTGCGGGCCTAAACGCGAATGGACGCTCTGCCTGGACGGCTGCTCGTGCGATCCTTCAATATGCGGCCCCAACCTCGATCGTATGCTCACTCGCGGGCCTAACCGATAGTGCAAGCTCCTCCTCGCGCTAAGACGGGAGTCCACGCTGTCTCGGGGGCCCAGCCGAGATTGCACATCGCCCGACTGCTCGGTCTGATTGATCGGCTGCTTGCCAGGACGTTGCCGAAAAGGTTCCTTGTCTGAGGCGCGTTGGATCTCCGTGCGTTGCAAGAGTCGATTCACCAAGGTTGTCTGATGCGCTAGGGCGCTCGTCAACTCCATGACTTGCCGGGACAAGTTCTGTTCGCCACTTAGGTTGGAAGAATTGGACAGGAAGACCCTTTCTTGAGCAGTGGACGGGTGGTTGGCTCTGGGCACGACTAGAGCAGCTTGGGGCACCACCGGGGCAGGCCGGGCTGCGGGTGCAGGCTGAGCTGGGTGGGCAGGCTGGGCTGTGTGGGCAGGCTGGGCTGCGTGGGCAGGCTGGGCTGCGTGGGCAGGCTGGGCTGCGTGGGCAGGCTGCTCAACGCGAGGTGGGCGCGAGTGCGAGGCTTGGACCGCAGTAGTGGTACCATGGACCTCGCCGCAGGTGGTCACCGCGGTGGTTCCCATGGTGGAGCCTCGTGGTGGTGGCGCCATCTCCCCTAGAGCCACATTCAATCTCGTAGATCGCCGTGGTCCCACGTCTTGAATGTTTGAATTGTTGCTCATCGAATTTTCTAGATCTCTAACCATTATGTATTTTTCTTTTTTTTTTATACGCTTCACCAAAGAACTTTTTACGAGTAAAAAATTCTAATAATAAAAACGTACGAAAGAATACAAACGGACTAGAAATTGAAGAAAAAACCTTTGTGTGCGAGAGTCTTTTTCGAGCGTAAACTTCTTCTCTCAATGAAAGCACCAATTTGTGGATGCAAATTTTCTCCTCTTCGGTCTTGGACGATTTTGCACCTACAAAATAATAAACACCTTAGGTTAAGGCCAAAAGCCTCACGCGCCCACGATGAATGGGGGGGGGAGGGGCTTTGGCCGAAGAACCTCCGATGCCAAAGTTAGAATTAGAGAGAAAAAGTGTTTAGAGTGTTTTTGCCAAAGGATTGGAAATGGGTTTTTGTGAGAAAATGGGGTAGTATTTATAGGAAATGGGGGTGGCCGGCCTAGGGTTTTTTGGTGTGAGATCTAGGTTTAATTAGCCTATTTATTGGCTAATTAATCAAATAGGGAAAGGATTTATATTTATGAAAAAAGATAATAAGGAGTAATTGAATTGTTGGCTAAAAAAGGAGAAAAAAGAAAGGAATGTGGGCAATAAAATGGGGAAGTGGCCGGCCCCCTTTGGAGAAGGGAGGACCGGCCATTTAAGGTGTTTTTGGCTTTTAAGGCTAAGTTAATTGACCAATTAATGAGGAATATCCTCATTAATTTGCCAATTATCTCCATTTATGTGGGATAATTGGTGGATTTATGAGATAATTGTCTTAAATGTGGATGGATGAAATAATTCGGATTTGTTTACCTTTTATGGGCGCTTTTGACTTGACCGATGATAATTACCGGCTGCTCGCGCGTAGGATTTCTGATGCTCCTCAAGGGCATTCTTGTCTTCTTAATCCGAAAGTCCACGTGTCGCCTTGTGATTATTTTTGGCTCCACAGTTATAGCGATATATCATTATGCGCGTCCAACACGTTAGCAATATTTCATAAAACATTGCGCTTGATTTTTCTCCTTCGCTCAGGTTTTGTCACACTGGGTTATCCAAGCAAGGTTTTATCAAGATAACTACATTGATTGGTGAACTTCCAAGGAAAAGTGTTGTAAATATTATTTATTATATGTGACTAACGTTTGGGAGTTATAACCTTTTTCTATGTAAATCTTAGGTCTATAAATTTGCACTCTAATGAGAAGAAAAGAATACTATGATTTATCTTACATTTTCTCTCGTCTCTCTCCATTCTCTTACTCCATATTTTATTTCTAACAATCTTAATTAGCAATGCGATCTTAATTTATCAATTTTTATCAACTTAAGTGTCCCCACATGCACGTCCATTACAACAATTTTTTTTTTTGGACAAATGAGTGTTAGTGGTTAAATTGTTAAATGCTAGTGGGAGGAGATCAATTCGTAAGGATGGAACTTGCACCAGGGTGAATAGACATTATTATTCTCCTCCACTGTGATAAAATGTCATTTGCCATAAAAACAATTAGATAAAGCTACATATGTATAATATATTGTTTATAATGACCGGAAAGTTATATTATATATATTTGCCCGCAAAATCAACAAGAAGCTTAGACCTTGATTCAGACATAAAAGGACAAACACACCTTGGATTCGCTATATTGCATATTTATTAATCGATTTGAACAAGGTTCATCATCGTATGTGGATATATATAAATGCACGAGGAACAAATTCTATATACAACAACACATAGAGTTCGAGAATTCACGTATACGTCGAAACAAATTTAGACCTGGGTTTCATCGGTGCATAAAGTCTTCTCTTTTAATTCTAATATCCCAAATGGGTATCGAGAGTTGGACTCCCAAACTAAATTACTAGCATCATGAACCTCATGCCTATGCACGTACCTATACGGCTCAAATTACTATTACGAAGAGAGTCCGTGATAGATTTGCATGCAAGAAAGATCGACATAAGGAATTTACAAGCCCTTTATTTTAGGTTGTGTAGCACTTACTTGGTAAATAGTAATTAAATATTGTGCTATAAATGATTGGTAAATAAACAATAAGGTGCGTACCATATTTACTATTTCCTAATGGTTCAATTTCCCTACCACATCTTTCATAATAACATGACTCGCTCACTTGTATAGGGGTTAAGAGAAATCTAATATGATAAAATAGCAGAGCAATAAAAGAACAACATTTTTAGATTATGAATAGAACCAATCCTTATAAAATTTGACATAAACTCAATACCATAAACATCTATTAGTAACCTAGGTAATTGTATTTTTTTTTTTTATAAACCTATTGACTATGTTCCCGGGTAATTGGTTTTTTTTTTACCGTGCCAACTTTATCCTCTTAACTTTTTACTTTTTGTCAACCCAATATGATGTCGATATTATCATTCTGGATAAAAGTGGGAAGTCGTTCGTTGATCTCTCACCAAACTCTCCCCACGAATCTTCTTCAAAATCTCCATCTTAACCAAAAAATGTAAATAAAAAGGTAGATTTACATATTTGAATCTTTTATTAAAACATCTCCAATGAAGAGATACAAATATAAGATAGAAATCCCACATTTATATATAAGATATTTTACATATCCAAAATATGAAATATGAGTTTTACTTTAATGAGAGAGATGTAAATTTGAGATTATTTTTTCCTCTTTGACTAGCGGAGCTCACCTCCAAAAAAAAAAAAGTGAAAATATATATTTTTATATAAATCTTTTAGGGAAGACGGATAATTTAGATTCTATATACCATTTCAAGGCATTTTGCATCTCCAATTAGATATGGTCTTGGAAATGCTCTGATAACAGCTAACCATTGTCTGCTGACTCTTAATCTACTTTATAGATTTCTCTTTTCAATGTTAATTTTATTATGAATCCTTATAAAGATAGAGGATCATTTAACATATAGTTATTCAATTGGGATTTTGAAGGATTTTAATTCTTTTAATGAATTTAGGTGTATTCAATCAGGATTTTAAGTGATTTTCTGAAATTCAATGTGTATTCAATTATGATTTTAAGATAGTTTATTAAAATCCTTATAAATTCGGATGTATTCAATTAGGATTTTAAAGAGTTTGAAAAAGTTGAGGAATTAGAGAGAATTTGAGATATTGCGTACTGTATTTTAGGTATCCATAAATCTCACATCTTTCCATGAGATTTCAAGAGAATTGAATCAAAATTTTACATGGAATCTCTACAAATCAATTAAACTCCACAAAAATTCATAAATTTATAAATCCATTTAAATATCTCAAATTCTCAATTTAATACACCTCCTAAGCCGATCGACATATCAACTTTTGTGCGATCCTATGTGCATGTGAGCAAGGTTATCACGTTCTTTCCGACCATATAATGCATAGCCAGAATATAAAACGACAAGTATCCTAGCTACCTAGTTATGGAGGAATTTCATATATTATAAAATGTTTTCATGCTTTACAGCTATATATATATACTGAATCTGAATTATAAGTATATTGTCGCCGACTCAAGATCATCATGTACTCTTAGGACAAGGAATGTTTTACTGGCCGAAATATACTGTTTAGCGTTTATGCTCTGGTGGCATTAGACAATCTCCAAATAATTTGTTAAATTATAAGAGTCAAATTATAATTGATAGCTGATTTGACAATCTGAAGTCTTATGTCAAATTTGGTACTTCTCCAACTAAATTGTCAAATGTTATTTTATTATTTGAAAAGAGCTTTAAATGAACGTAGTTATTAAAAAAATGTTAAAACAAAATTTCAATTGGTTAATATGTAAGTAGAATAAGGGACTCACTATTAAAATGAATTAAAAATAATTTGAAATTGATGTCAAATTTGACTCCAAATTACAAAGCCTTCAAATCCAGTCAGCAAATAATACTTCGGTTGAAAAGAGTTTTGATGTCAAATATGCATAGTAATATTCTACCTAGAATTTTAACGTCTCCTTTAGATATACACTTACTATGTCTTTGCCATAGAATGGACTGCTTCTGCATGAAGCTTGGTTCGGGCAAAACTATGCATAGAAGTGTTGACAGAATCTATTCCGATTCAAAAGATATAGAACCATACAATGTTTCATGCGTTGACAATCTAATAATATTTTGTCATCATCCGATTAAGTCCAGCCAGAGTCCAGCCAATTTGGAGCACAATTGGGTTTTAAAACAGATGGGAAATAGTGTTTTTACTGCTTATTTATTTAGTCAAAGGCGATATATTTTGTATTAATGAGAAGGGGTGAAAGTACAGCGAAAGGAGCAATCATGGCTATACAATCCTCGAATAAAACATCTAAAATAATATCTGGAGGCTCTTCGAACCAAAGAGCGGGACTGGAGAATGAGAGACTGTAGCGGGCGAGTCTGTGGGCCACCTCGTTGGCTTGGCACCTGATATGGGTAAAGCTAACTCCAGTGATCCCAAGGAAATCTCTCTAGCATCCTCAACAATAAGACCAATCGGGGAGAGGTCCAATGAAGAGGCAACAAAACAGGCCCGGCCCTAGCCTAGGGCAACAAGGGCGACCGCACAGGGCCTCAAAAAATTGAGGGCACCAAAAAATTTAATTTATATTATTATAATGTTATGTCCAGTAAGCGTATAAAAATATAAAACTGTTGCAGTCATATTTAGAATAGGAATGTGATTGTGTAAATCCTAGAGAATATGGGATAGTATCTTATATTCCTATTAGGACTAGATTATCTATTAAATGTTGTAATCATAAAGGGAAAGGTATTTACCCTTTCTACTACTATAAATAAAGGCACAATGGGGTGAATCAAACACACCTCACAATTAACTCAATCTCTCTTCTCTCTAAAGCTTGCCGCACCCCTCTCTCACTCTCTCCCTAGATCGCTCAATCAATTAGGCCTACAACACGTTATCAGCACGCTCTTGCCAGAAGCTAAGGAATTACCAGGAGCTAAGGAATTGACGCATCGTAGGAGGAGGCTATCATCCACTACATTCAAAGGCTTATTTGTTTTCTGCTACTCAGGTACGCTTAAAATAAAGTAAGATATTTGAAACGACCCATGAAGCATGAAAACATTCCCCATGATGCATGAACCCCCTATGTTTATATTTTCCTTCCGATATATATATATATCTATATATTCATATATTCATATATATATATATATATATATATATATATTTGTTTCATGCATCGCACAATTAAATTGTTATGTGGAATTTGTGAGTCAAAGTATAAAAACAAATTAGAAGCAAGTTAGGGTTTCCTAAACCCTAAGGGATTTGAAAAAAAAAAAAGAAAAAAAAAAAAGGGGAATGGGATTTGGTGCACCGCACCATCCCTGTGCAAAAAGGAAAACAGGCTTCGGCCTGATTTTGGTTTGTTTGCTGGGCCTGCAACCCATGGCCTCTCTCGGCCTGCATCAACACCTGCCAGCCCATGTGGTTGGGCGCCTTATGCACACACGCACAAAGCCAGCCCTAGGTTGGGCTTCCCGCGCGAGGCTTGACGCTTCCTCAACGCCACACACGCACAACCCTCTGTTTTGGGCTCCCCCGTGCACTAACCCACAGGCCAGTTTTCCGCTGGGCTTGCACCCATGCAACCCCCTTGGTCCAAAGACCAAACCCAGCTCCGGCTGGGAGGTTCTCTCCCCGTGGCCTGCATCCATGCTTTCGAGGCCCTGTTAGGCCATGCCGTTTCTACTAAAGGCACCCCGTGCCTTCTCACACCCACAGCACAAGCCCAAAATTATTTTGGGGCTTTAATTTCGATCCAATAATATTATGTTAATATTATTTTGCTTCTACAATCGACCTTGTATGGCCCGATTTATTGAATTAATTAAAAGTGACCTGCAGTCCATTAATCTGATAATGAATCCAAAATTCTTGACCTGAATATCACTTTTGGACATTAACGATTCAATAATTTCTCTTTATACTTTGAACCGTCACATACTTTCGTAGTAACGAAGCTCTCACACTTGAGTTCCCGAAGAACCTCAAATCCACTACACTTAGTTAGTATATTGCATTCTGTGTTTCTTGCAGGAACCTCTCATTATGAACTAATTGTTCATAAAAATACTAAATTGAACTTGTAGTTTCAAATTTAGTGCCTTTGAATCCTGAAGTTTTCATTCAAAACATACCACATGAAACCTGCAGTTTTCATGCATAAATTAAACCACTACATGTCTATAGAACCTGTATGTTCTACGATATATGTTTACCATTGCACATGTGGATCATCCGGAAGATGCAACTACATCAATGGAGAAATCGGATTTCTAGGAGGCGTCAGCACCTATGGACGAATAAATTAGACATGTTTCTAGGGCATGTACCCCTAGTGGCCGAACCCACTAGGAATGGCCGGCCCCTACCATATTTTATTAGGCTTATGGTTTAATTTTTGAACAATTTTCCTAAGTACTTGGAATAATTTGTTTGGTTTGTGGTTTGTTTTGAATTATGTATTGTTATTGAAATGGATATTATTTTCTCGAATCGCTTAATTGAATGAATGGAATTATATTTATACATGTGACCAATTCAATCAATTTCTTTCTAGGTATGTCTAGTGGGGAAGTTAGTTGTCTGGCAGATAGTGCAACCACGCACACCATCTTGCGTGAACGACACTATTTTACTAACTTGATACCTAAGAAAGCTCATTTGACAACTCTCTCAAGCCCATCCAACCTGATTGAAGGATACGGAAAGGCACGTATCATGTTGTCTAATGGTACAATCTTGACCATTAAGGAGGCACTCTATTCTCCACGTTCCGGAAGAACGTTGCTGAGTTTTAGAGATATTCGAGATAATAAATATCATCTTGAAACCACTGAAGATAATGGTTCTAAATTTCTTTGTATCACTTCGTACGAATATGGCCAGAAGCATATTCATGAGAAGTTGGAACGTCTGCCGAGTGGGTTGTACATCACGACCATTCGGGGCATAGAAGCCCACACAGTGGCCGACCCTATGCTTGAGTTCCAGGACACATTGTTGCTTTGACACGATCGTTTGGGACACCCTGGACGTGACATGATGCGCCGTATCCTCAAATCTTCTCACGGGCATAAGTTACATCCCTATGCTAGGGTCCCGACATGCCAAGCGTGTTCTATAGGGAAGTTGAATATTCAACCCTCCCACACAAAGATTATTCACGACCCCCCTAAATTTCTTCAAAGGATTCAAGGGGACATTTGTGGACCTATCCAACCAACCTGCGGACCATTTAAATATTTTATGGTGTTGGTTGATGCATCGACAAGCAGCGCCGCGTTTGCTAAACTCCTAGCTCAAATCATTAAGCTAAGGGCTCACCACCCTGATTATCCGATCAAGTCGATTCGATTGGATAACGTTGGAGAGTTTACGTCACAGACTTTTGACGAGTATTGCATGTCAGTAGGGATTGATGTGGAACATCCTGTGCCTCATGTTCACACCCAAAACGGCCTGGCAGAAGCTTTCATAAAGCGCCTTCAAATGATAGCTCGAACTTTGGTTATGAGACCAAACTGCCGGTATCTGCCTGGGGCTATGCAATACTGCACACAGCTATGGTGGTCCGCCTGAGGCCCATCGCTACCCAACCACATTCACCGTTACAGTTGGTCACTGGATACAAGCCTGACGTCTCGCATTTACGGGTGTTTGGGTGCGCCATTTATGTGCCAATAGCGCCACCACTACATACCAAAATGGGTCCTCAGAGAAAAATGGGAATCTATGTCGGTTATGATTCACCATCAATTGTTCGATACTTAGAACCCTTGACAGGAGATCTCTTTACCGCACGTTTTGCGGATTGTCACTTTGATGAGACAGTCTTCCCGTCGTTAGGGGGAGATAAGCATGCCAACGTTCCCGTAGAACGCCGCGAATTGTCATGGTATGCTCCTATTATGTCTCATTTAGATCCCCGCACTGCCCAGTCTGAAACTGAGGTGCGTCAAATTATAGATCTTCAGAGCATTGCTCAAAGCATGCCGGATGCTTTTAATGATCTAGCAAAGGTGACAAGATCACATATACCCGCTGCAAACACACCTGCAAGGATAGACGTACCTCGTGTACGTCAACAACCCACATGGGAAGGTCGGGCCGTCCCCGAAGGTGGGGAGGCCGCACCCTCCACGCAGGAAGGTACATTGGCGGCTAGCCAATCATCTACTCCGATCCTGAAGCGTGGCAGACCCTCTAGTTCAAAGGATTCACAACCCCGGAAGAGGAAAACGACACCAACTAGTGACCCTAGTTTGAATCCGACCATCGCTCACTCATCTGTTCCAACGCATGAGGTTATTCTAGATTACGGTGATGCTTCAGACGAAACATGTCGGCCTCTCGAGAATCCTGAGATTTCGGTCCACTACACAGTACTGGATGAGGTTTGGAATATGAATGAGATGATCGTCGACGATGCATTCGCGTACTCAGTAGCTACTGACATCATGCTTAGCGATGACATTGAACCACGTTCCGTCGATGAATGCCGACGTAGAACCAATTAGTCTAACTGGAAACAAGCAATCCAGGTCGAACTCGATTCGCTCGCGAAACATAAGGTATTTGGACCTGTCGTTCCTACACCACCAGGCTTGAAGCGTGCTGGCTACAAGTGGGTTTTCGTGAGGAAGCGTAATGAGAAGAATGAAATAGTGCGATACAAAGCACGCCTCGTAGCGCAAGGCTTCTCTCAGCGCCCTAGAATTGATTACGAGGATACATATTCCCCCGTAATGGACGTCATAACGTTCCGCTACCTAATCAGTTTGGTAGTTTTCGAAAAACTGAATATGCAGCTTATGGACGTAGTAACCGCGTATCTCTATGGGGATCTAGATACGGAAATCTACATGAAAGTTCCAGAAAGGACTTCCATTGACTGGTTCAAATAGTTATAGACCACGGAACACTCTCTCAATCAGGTTGAGGAGGTCACTCTACGGATTGAAACAATCCGGGCGGATGTGGTATAACTGTCTAAGTGAATATTTGACAAGTCAGGGTTATGTGAACAACGAACTATGCCCATGCGTGTTCATAAAGAAGTCACATTCCGGATTTGCAATCGTTGCAGTTTATGTCGATGACATGAACCTCATCGGGACTCCCGCAGAGCTTGAGGAAATTGTTGCATAATTGAAATCAGAATTTGAGATGAAGGATCTTGGGAAAACTCAATATTGTCTCGGCCTGGAGATCGAGCATTGTTCGGATGGAATCCTAATACATCAATCGAACTACACCCAAAATGTGTTGCGACGTTTTAATGAGGATAAAGCGAAGCCTTCGAGCACACCCATAGTCGTTCAGACTCTAGATGCTAAACGAGATCCCTTCCGTCCAAAGGAGGATAAGGAAGAGATTTTGGAACCCGAAGTTCCTTACCTAAGTGCAATTGGGGCTTTATTGTACTTGGCTCAGTGCACTAGACCCGACATCTCCTTCGATGTGAATCTATTGGCTAGATACAGCAATGCGCCCACACGCAGGCACTGGAATGGTGTCAAAGACATTTTCCGCTACCTCAAGGGTACTACGGATTTGGGCTTGTTCTATACCCGTAAATCTCCGAGTGGTGCCGCCCCCTATAGCCCTCAGATTGATTCTCGCCTTGTTGGTTACGCAGATGCTGGATATCTGTCTGACCCACATAGAGCACGTTCTCAAACGGGTTATGTCTTTACCGTTGGAGACATCGCTATATCTTGGAGGTCTACCAAGCAAACGTTAGTCGCGACTTCGTCTAACCATGCTGAGATTCTCGCCCTGCATGAAGCATCGCGTGAGTGCTTTTGGCTGAGAGAAGTGATGGAACATATTCGAAGCACTAGTGGTCTTACATCAATCGTTGACTTTCCTACGACGATCTTTGAAGACAATGCAGCATGTATCGAGCAGTTAAAGAAAGGATACATCAAGGGAGATAACACCAAACATATAGCGCCGAAGTTCTTTTACTCACAGCAGCAGCAGCAGCATCAGAACATTGAAGTCAAGCAAATCCGTTCCCAGGACAACCTGGCCGACCTCTTCACCAAGTCGTTGCCCAAGTCTACATTTCAGAAGCTCGTCCAAGGAATCGGTATGCGTAAATTGACTGAATTAAATCGCTTGTAGTTCTCTTATTTAGAAGTTATGTCTAACTGAGGGGGAGTATCCAGAAGCATACTCACATGATCTTAATGTACTATTTTTCCTACGATTATGAGCATTTTTCCCACTGGGTTTTTGCTACCTAACGAGGTTTTAATGAGGCACCCATCCTGGGATGATCATACTCCGTTGAGTTCACTACACTCGTCCAGTTTGACGTTTGTTTAAGACATTATGCATATTTTCTTACTTTTCCCTTAGTTTATGGGTTTTCCCCATTCCTTGGGTTTTACCATAGCGAGGTTTTTGTGAGTTTTTACACATGCATACTTCAACGTAAATTTGAGACTCGCGATTGCCTGTTGTGCCGATGACTTCATCAACTATTCTACCTTATCTGCTGAAGATCTGATGCGATGGTTTGTTGAGTATTTACACACTCAAGGGGGAGTGTTGCAGTCATATTTAGAATAGGAATGTGATTGTGTAAATCCTAGAGAATATGGGATAGTATCTTATATTCCTATTAGGACTAGATTTTCTATTAAATGTTGTAATCATAAAGGGAAAGGTATTTACCCTTTCTACTACTATAAATAAAGGCACAATGGGGTGAATCAAACACACCTCACAATTAACTCAATCTCTCTTCTCTCTAAAGCTTGCCGCACCCCTCTCTCACTCTCTCCCTAGATCGCTCAATCAAATAGGCCTACAACAAAAACTTGATATTTGTCATAAGTTGTCATTTGCAGCCGTGTTTCACTGCTTTCCTGCAATGGAAAGGAATACGGGTTTGAAACTCAAAACTGCCTTTTTTTTTTATGCATTTATTTCATCTTTGGTTTAAATAAGTAGCTATATTTCTATATGTGCCTTTGATGAAAGTGGTTTTTACAAATTCATTTTCAATTAATTACCATCCTTTGGCAAATAATAATAATAGTAGGCACCCAAGTTCAGATCAAAATGAGGGCCTTTTTCTTTTGGGAATTT
This sequence comes from Cotoneaster glaucophyllus, assembly GCA_036320875.1. Taxonomy (NCBI): domain Eukaryota; kingdom Viridiplantae; phylum Streptophyta; class Magnoliopsida; order Rosales; family Rosaceae; genus Cotoneaster; species Cotoneaster glaucophyllus. The sequence continues at coordinate 11,754,445 of CM070058.1, read as the reverse complement.
TAACGAAAAGCTCATAATACTGTTCACTTTAACGAAAAACCACATTTTTACACTAAAAAGTCAATCTTAGTACTATTTACTTTATTATTTATTTTGTCCTTATCGTTAAAACTCAAAGTTTTCAAGCTCTTTTCATTAATTTTCCTTTTTCTTTAGCAATGATGTTCTGTTTCAATATAATGTTAGGGTTTAGGGTTACTTTTCTTTCTTATCCAAGAAAAATGAGTTATATTTTTAATAACATATATGTGGTATTTGGTTTTTCAATAATTTTTTTGGGTTCATTAATTGTTTATAACATTATATATTAAAATTAGAGAGAGAAAAATATGACAATTCTTATGAGGCCCCAAGGGACAGTAAATTTGAAAATTATCCGATAACTATAAGTTTTATACAAAAATACCTTTCATACTTTAATTGATTTTTGCTTGTGAAATATTTGTGTACCCTTATCTAAATACAAACTAATGTTATGGCTTAGATGTGAAATCTATTTTTTCTTCACTTATAAGTGAGAGGTCTTAGGTTTGAGTCTTTTAAATGACAAGTTAGATACCAAATTATGGCCAACCCATCTTGTTGTTTAGCATGATCCCTCACATCCTGCTATCGTTTTATCAAAGAAAAATTACATCGGCATGCACAAATATGAACACTAAAACAATTGATTTTTTTTTTTCTGACATGGACTTATACTAGGGCACTTTTTTTGGTATTGCCCCGGGCCTCAAAAATCTCAGGACCGGCCCTGCAACAAAAGCTTGGATGATCTGGAGCGAATCACTCAATGGTAATGTTATGAAAACCCTTGAAAAATGCTAGAGCCAGACCCTCCCGAATTGCAAGTGCTTCTACAAAGAGGGGGGGGGAGGGGACATGAGGAGATGACTTCGATAAGCTTGCCACAAATTTACCAGCTGAATCACGAATAACCGCTCCCATTCCCCGATGAAGCGATTAGCATCCCAGGCATCGTCAATGTTCAGTTTCCACTGCCCTTGTCTAGGCCTAGTCCACGTTGTCGATGTAGAAGCCGGGGAATCACGGAGAGGCAGAGGAGGGGATGAGACTAGTAGAAAGTTTTGCCACCAGGAGATTGTGCGAGAGACCACGACATTGGGAGAGTCACATTTGCCGGACCAGAACATGGAATTTCGAGCAGACCAGATGGCATGGAAGAGCATTATGAGTAAATCAAACCCTTGATTGTCTAACGTGGGAATCAGAGACAGCATCCATTCATAGACTAAGAGGGAGACATTGATGTACCGAGAAATTTTTTAGTGTGGGGGGACATAACCCGAGTACACCAAATGACATAATATAATTTTCTGAATTTTTTGTAAGTTTCCAATCAATTATGTTTTTACATTTGACGTAGGCTATATTCTCTGCACACTTAAAAACCTCTCCCAAGCAATAAACAAAGGATCTTAATAAGCTATGGTGTACCAGGCCATAACGAAAAGGACCATTACACCGACTGTCAAAATATAAGTACTTTAAAGTTTTTTTTAAAGTATCTAATAACTATTTGTATTATAATATTTGGTATATATAATCGTATTCCTGATACTGTGAAAAATCTCTCTCTTCGTTCTTACAAAGTTATCGACATGAGCTACGTACTGATTCCTACCGTTTTATCAGCTGCGTTCTCCCCCAGGAAATATTCCATGCATAATCCGACGTGCAAATTACCTGTCATAACGTTGTCTTTAACTAAGGTAAATTACATGGAAACCTACACTTTACAGAAACCCTACTCAACCAAAACTAATTCTGATTAGTTTTAAATTAATGTTAATTAACTACGGGCCTGAGGACCAATATTATCCAAAAAGGTTGGTCGAAGAACGTAATATTCCAGCATGAAAATCCAAACAGGTATAGCTGTCTCGAAGTTTTTTTCTTTGGAGTTCAAACATTTAATTACGTAACACCTTCTTCTGGTTTAACCATCTCACGTAATGTGCATGGTTGGATGAAGATGTCAAACATAAAATACAAGCCGGATGGTTGAAATGAAAGAGTACATCAGGTGTATTGTGTGATCATCGTACGCCATTAAAGCTAAAGAGAAAATTTTGTAGAACGCCAATAAGGCCAACAATGCTTTATTGCACGGAATGTAGTACCACGTCCAAAAAATGCATGTAGCGGAGATGAGAATGCTTCACTGGATATGTGGGCACACGAGAAAGGACATGATTAAGAACGAGGATATTCAACGTAATGTAGGAGTGGCCGCAATTGAAGATAGGATGAGAGAAAATCGGTTAAGATGGTGTGGACATGTGAACCGAAGGCTTACAAATGGTCCAGTTAGAAAATGCGATTATAAGATAGAAACTCAGGGCAAAAAGGGTAGATGAAGACTTATGAAGACTTGGAAAAAGACTTTAATAAAAGACATGGAGTTAATATAAGACTTGGCGCAAAACCAAACGCAGTGGTTTTTTAGAATTCCTACAGCGGATACACTTGGTGGATAAGGATTTGTTTTTGTAACTTTCTCACGTAATGTCCGCATCTGCATGAAAAATGCACATAAATAATGCCTCTCACACCATTTCCTATTCCATCTACAACTGTTTTAGGTTGATATTATCGTTGCTTCTTATTGTATTCCCTCGTTGTCCAAGGAAAAACTGCGCTTTTGATGGAGAAAGAACCCGCATTCACGACTTCTTCAACTCTGCAATTGCCTCCTGGTTTCAGATTCCATCCATCAGACGAAGAACTCATTGTTCATTACTTGCGAAACAAAATGATTTCGTATCCTCTTCCAGCGCAGTTGATCACGGAGATCGATCTGTATAAGTATAATCCGTGGGATCTACCCAGTCAGTACTGAAGCATTCACTCATTTCATTCCTCCGTGGTTAATCCTTCGATTTGGATTACACAGTAATAGTCAAGTGTATATGTTTTTTAATTGTTTGTTTACTTGGTTTTTGGCAGACAAGGCTTTGTTTGGAGAAGATGAGTGGTACTTTTTCAGCCCGAGGGACCGGAAGTATCCGAATGGGGATAGGCCTAATAGAGCAGCAGCTTTGGGTTATTGGAAGGCTGCTGGAGGTGACAAGCCAATTCTCACCTCTTGTGGATCAGAGCTGATAGGAGTGAAGAAGGCTTTAGTCTTTTACACAGGTCGAGCTCCAAAGGGAGTTAAGACTGAGTGGCTCATGAACGAGTATAGACTGCTCGACAGTACGATTAACCCCTCAAGGTCAAAAGGTTCTATGAGAGTAAGTGGATAGAATGAGATACTGAGATTGCATATTATATATATGTATCTCAAAACGATGGAACAAACCAGTTAAAAGGCATACGCTTACTAATCAACCAATACATACTGTACTTTGTTTCACACGCGAGAAATGCTAGCATCAGTCGCTCACATGTCTGCATGCCTAATAACCATTGATGAGAGTAATCCCCACACCCATCAACTGTTTAGAGTCACCATGCTCTAACAAATTCTCGTGCAAACCTAGCTATTCCCTTAGAGTTCAACATACTTGATCTTGCCTTGTACTACAACTAGTGTGTTTTTAAAAGTGAAACACAGATGGTGGAGGTACTAAACTTTTAACATCTTCAAGAACCTTGCTTCAGTCCATGCTTTGATTTAACTATTTAAGCCGTCTTCATTTTTTATTTTATTTTTTACCTACGACTCAGTCAATTATCCAGTTCATACATCGACTTTGATCAAAACAATGTGACCAAAGGCAATAATATAAAAATGCTTCTTGTTGTAACAGTTGGATGATTGGGTACTATGTCGAGTTAAACTGCGAGGAAACACAACAAAGAACACATGCAACGCTCAAGACATCTACAACACTGAATCTTGGAGGTGCCTACCAAAAGCTGGGCCGACACAGCCTACAGATCCAATCCATCGTGCTGATTTAATCACAGATTTTCTATACAAAGACTGTCGACTATTAGCTTTCATGCTCGCCGGTCAAGCTCCATCACCGATAGGGACCAATTCAAGTGCGAGCTTTCAAGGGAGCAAAGATAGCTGTGAAGTCGGTTCAAATAATAAGGTAAAATCCACAATATCAATTTCTTCTTCGGGCATTAGTTCCACCCTAAAAAGGAAGATTAGAGAAGAAAATACGAAAGAAAATCTCTTTCCACTGACAAATCTAGAAAGCAAGAACAAAGATGGGAATGTTCTGCCTAGCAAGAGAATAGCAGCTGGCAATGTTGTCAGCTGCTACACACCAAACCACTTGCAAAATGACATACCTAAAGCAAACCCAATGGTTCCCGCCAACTTTGAGGAGTTTAATGAAATGTCCTTCCTAGCTACATACTTCTAGTAATGAAGTCTTTGATGAAAGCTATGTGCCTTGATGAAAGAACACATTCGGGAGGCAATAGTTTCAGGCTGTACAGCATGAAGTGTAAGCAAGGTGTACAAAGCATGGTATCGATTTGGCCTCCAGACTGGATGGTAAATATCTGTTCAATAATCCACATTTGTTGCTAGTTAACTCTGTTTATGTCGAGAATGCTCTCCTGGTCGGGGATATTACTGCCCTCGTAAAAATGTATCTATAGTCGCATTCCAATATACGAAAGTTCATGCTTGATCAAGGATGGGGATAAAAGAACAAAAATAAACACTTCTCAGATGTAATAATATGAATGGATATGTAAATTAGAATTGTCGAATACTTCAATAATATCAGTAATTATCATATAAGTTCACTTGTTTTCCTTTCATTGGGTTATAAATTCTTTTACTACTAACAATATGGATTTGGATCAAGATAACTTTCGAACTACGCATTGTAAAACTATATAAAGGGAAATTGATGCTCAATAAGTTCATTGAATGACAAGCACATACATAAATAAACTCTAAACTACAAATTTTCCACATTGTTGTCAGAAAGATCACCATGATGAGCAAGAAACTATATATAATCATCTTCAAATAGCTAGATTAGATAATTAACATCGTACTTGAACTTTAAAATGTTAAAGTGATACAAGCAAAGCCTTGAGAAATGGAAGAATATAATACCACACCAGATATGGTCCGATAAGCTGCTGAAGTCCTTTTAAAGCAACTTCATCGCAGTATACTGCAAACAAAACAGTAGAATATCTCATTTACTCGAGGAAAGAAAAGTGTCCAATAAGAAAATGTGAACTAGTATCATATTTAAAGCATTCAGAACACGCAAAACCAATTCTTAGACAAACCCCATGAAATAAATGTGGCCTAAAATGTTTTATGATTTATTTTGCGGAACACGAAACCAATTTGACAGAATGTTTAACTCTACGTCAGGAAGTGTTTATGTTTCTTAGCATTTGGGGACCACGTACGAGTTTAGGTTTTCTCAGTAAAAAGACAGAGAGAATACTTACTTGTATAGATAGAAGGCAATTCCCAGAACAATACAAAGCAATATAATGTCAATGCAGAAATTTCGGCTCGACCTCACCTACAAAACAAACCAAGTTTCTCGTTATTAGATCCTGCCTGTATGATGCAACAATTAAAACTGATCATTACGGTAGGTACAATTACCTTGATTAGATTTTCCTTAAGCCTAACATTATTACTTTTTATGTCAGATGTAACCTTGTCCACCTGTAAAAGCATAAAAACTCCGTCACTAAGTAATGAACTAATAAGATCTTTGCAACATTTATTCTACCAGGTGTCACTGGAAAAATTTGAATTCTAGTTAGAGAAGAAAATCTCACCTTTGTATCTATCTCATCAATTAGCGGGACTTGTCGATCCATTTCCTGAACATATTGAAACAACGATCAATGTCTGAATTCGTCTAATAAGAAAACGAAACAGAGTTATGTGCATCAACCAACCTCATGCATATCATGGGCCAAATCTTTCAAAGTACCCAATCCTTCAGAGATGATATCTAGACCTTCATCCTGCACAAGTGAGCAATTCATCAATCAAAATAACAGCAGCGATGTACCGCAAGACAGTCACAAGCAAATGTCTGACAAAATAACTTTCTTTTGCCTCACAGAACATATGTAAAAGAAACTAAATTGATCAGGAACATTATATGCCTGTTTCATTTTCCGCATTTCATACTCCTTCCTGAACTGACTCGATTCTTCAGTTTGCTGGAAAAATTCACTTTCAAAGTTCCCATCTGAATGGTAAGGAAACACATTAGTATTAATAATCTTTCAAAAGGCCACATTCATTGAAAACTATAACACCAGAAAAATAAAAAAAGGAATAAAAATCATTGATTACCTGATGAATCAAATTTGATATTTTTATGGGATGCTGAAGTTCCCCAACCCCCAACTTTTTTGGCTGCAGCTTCTGTCCCATCTGGAATCTCCTGAATCCTCTCAGGCAGTGTAAAAACCAGGTCACTCCGCGTTTCTAGTTCTTCAGGGGATAGCCCTTTAACCTGTTATTAGACCGAAATATGAATATGTCTTTAGAGATAATAGTGGTGATGAAAATCAATACTAAGAAGTATGATCCAAACTCCCTTATGTTTATGTGGGTGTGCGTGTCTATAGGTCTAAGAAGTTCACGCAGTCACACTATGGTTTCCAATTGATATACTAAGGCTATATGTTCAGCACTCTTAAGGTATAGTAAGAACCATGCCTACGCCAATTCATGCTCTGGCGTTGTGGGAACGATATTCTCACGTAGTGCAACTCATAATGTACAATCCTATGTAATTCATCATGTAGCTTTTGGATTTGTTCATGTTGGTTACATTTGCGCTTTCTATTGTCAAAGCGAATCCACAACTGCTACCAAAAAGTGCATCGGAAACATCATAAGCGGGGTAAATGTTAGGAGGTAGTGTCAATGCAGGGTGAAACATGAACATGAGATACGAAATGGTAATATAGACAAGAAGAAATTAGCAAAAAGAAGATGATAGGCCCCTTCCAAAACATTGTATTTGCTCCGAGAATGCGGAGCTAGTAAAGCATGACAGAAAAAAATGACCTCCTAAGAAACTCAGAGAAGCAAACCCATTTCAAGAAAAAGAAGCAAGTTCATGACAAGTCATCAGAGTAGAGAAGCTGATGGTTAGATTCTATGCAACCCCTTAAGAATTCATCGAAACGGGGTTAACCGTAGAGTCCCAACTCTTATGCCAGTGGTCTCAGAACAGAAGTTGTATATAAAGAGGAAATGCAAGATCTCATGGAATATATCTACCGAGGTTACAGTTGTCTTGTTTTGCCTTGTCTCTAGGCAACCGTATTTGCTTCCACTCTGTCTTCCTAGTCTAGTTCCCTGTAGGTTCTGCAATGTCGTTGACGATGATTGTTTTGTTCCTTTACTCCAAGAACCACACTCTTGTTTTGTTCATCTTGTGCATTGTTGATAGGCACACGTACAGTAACAGTCAGGCTCAATCCACACCATTTTTCCGAAACCAAGAAACTACCGACTTTCTCGACCACAATAAACTATTGACCAGCCATCAGATAAGAACGTAACATCAATTTGGAGGTATTCTTTCTTTCTCACACTTTATCCGTACACAAAATCTCAATCTTACCAATCATCATTGACTGAATAGAAAATTTTCATATCATTTTAACCCACCAAATCTCTAATCGCACATCTTTCAAAATTTATGATTTGTCCGCGATAGGGTCCATTGAAGAAAGGATCATATATTTTTGGTAAGTATTTTTTTTAGTCTTATCAATACACAATTAAGTTTTTTTTTTTTTTTTGAACTGTTATTAGTACTCCAAAAATCTCATTTTACATTCCTCACAAATGTTTTTTTTTTTTCTTTCTAATTATGGAAACTTTAGAATATCAAATGAGATTTTTGGAGTGCTAATAACAATTCTTTTTTTTATTTTATTACATTCATAACAAAGACATCCTTATCTAGAACAACATCACAAACTTTGTTGTTTTCACACCGGGAGGCTCTTAACAATATTTAAGTTATGAAAGAATATGAAAAAAAAAAAAAAAAAAAACTTTGAATCCCGTTTGAGGAGGGGAAATTGATAAATATTTTTATGATTTAGAATTCTATATAATTTTATTATATATTATAGATAGAAAATTGAAATCTATAAACCATAGATTATATATTTATATATATATATAATTTAGAAAAATATATTATGTCCCGTCATACATTATTGTACAATAAAAAGTTAATACCACATAATCCTCTATTTTATAAAAACTAGCCTCTTTACACACACTCACGTGCGTGCGAGAGACATTTTTTTATGGGGAAACTTGATATAAGTCCAACTTTTTGAGCCAATAGTAGGAATAGTACAATTTATTAAAATAAGTCCAATTTGTTATATTTAATTATTTAATTATCAATAGTTATCTGTTCAATAATAATATTTATTATAAAAATCAAATTTCTTCCTAATTATCTCTTTGCTTATTTCTTTTTATTTATCTTTTTGTTATTTCTCGTTCTTCCTTCTGCTTTAAACCTATTTATAGATTTTATTTTTAATTTTTTAATCAACCTATATCACAGGTTAATTATATTTATCTACCTATATAAACCTGGAATTCGTGTCGTGTTTCTCGTGTTCGTGTCGTTTTCGTGTCATACCTGATATCTTAACGGGTCGTGTCTTGTAACACTCGTTAAAATAAACGGGTAAAATGACCCGACCCGAAATCGACCTGATAATATTAACAGGTAATATGACCCAACCCGTTACCCGTTAAGGAAAATATATTTTAAACCAATAAATAATCAAATGAAAAACAAAATACTAAATAAGTATATACATACCATATTGTCACATCCAAAACATAAAAACGCAATTTTCTTTTAAGTATATTTTCGGTTACCTAAAATCTTTAATAGTTTTTTAATTAATGTAGAAGTGCAAAAAAATATATAAACGCTCGTAATGATAAGTTTTACAACTTTCATGAAGAGCCTAACTTCAAAATTCGCCACTATAATCATATAAATCATAGATCAAAATTTAACCGTTGATTGTTGTTTACATTTACGCTTCATTGTTCTCATCAAATTTTGTTTTTTCAGATTTTCTTTTTTGAAAACATGATCTATTAGAGGATGCAGGAAGATGAACGGTTTGGATCGTTTATATTATATTCAGAGTTTTACAGTTAGTGAAAATATTGCTTGATGTTTATAAAGTTTCTACAAACTATATGACATCGACTCATACTTCAGTTAACCGTAAATATCGAAACGTGATATCAAAGATCTGAACGATTCATCTTCTTACATCCGCCAGTTGATCATGTTAAAAAGAAAATTTAAAAAATGAAATTCAGTAAGAAGAATAAAGTGTAAATGACAATCGACGGTTAAATATAAATTTAAGGTTTATGGATTATAGTGTTGGATTTCGAAGCTGACCTCTTCATAAAAGTTGTAAAGCTTGTCACTATGAGTGATTGTATATTTATTTTACATTTTTTACACTTCTACAATAATTATTATTAATTTTATTAATTTTTCCCTCAAATAAAAAACATTATTAATGAGGGTTTGGAGGATTTTAAAAATCTAAACGATAATGTAAGTGTAACCATTATCTACTCGTGAAGGAATAATGATGAATTACAAGTTTTTATATATTTTTTCACATTTTTCGTAGTTGTATGTATGTCTTCTTAGTTCTTGCCTATACAAATACTATACTAGTTTATTTTATTTGTGGACAACAACATATTAAGTAAAACTTATCCTAGTAATGATAATAAGGAACTCTCATAATAAAAATAAATAATGACAAAAACTTTTTTTTTAACTTATATATAATAATAATAATACAAAACTATATATTTAATATAGAATATATTGTATATATTAATATGACTATTGTATTTTATAATAAATCTTTTAGTAATTAAACTTTAAAATTATCAAAAAAAAAAATTTCTTAACGGGTCGAAACGGGTTACCCACGTGTTACCCGCGTGTATGCCTGTTAAGAACCCGTTAATAACGGGTTCTTAACGGGTCACCCGATAATGACCCAATAAGTTATCGTGTTGACCCGAAACCCGTTATTTTCGTGTCGTTTTCGTGTCGTGTTAGAAACTGCCAGGTCTATACCTATATGACATATTCTTTTCTTTTTTTAATAATCAACATGTCATAGATTAATGTGTCTTACTTGTAGGTATGTTATGTTTTTTTTCTACCTTTTAATTAGGTTTCATATCTAACGTATAGGTATAATATACATTCATATATTTGTTACTTGAGTTAGGGTATAATGTTTTGAAGATAAATTTATGTTAGTATATTAGTTTTTTTGTTATAAGATATTAATTATATTTTTTGGAGTTGAAAAATGCATAATATTAGAAGATTTTAATTGATTTTTAATATTTTTTGAAAATATAAAATGAGTATGAAAAAATAAAAACATATAATTAGATAACTGAACTCACTCCTAAAAACATTCTACTTTTTTGGACCTGGATGTAAAAGCCCCTTTTTTTTATCACGGGCACTACGCGCCCCTGAAATTGTCTTGCATTAGTTATTTTCAATTTGTTCAATGAGCTATTTTGACAATTACAATGAAAAACAACTAACGTAAGACTTAATTAGTGGCATGTAAAGCCTCGTAATTAATAAAAAAAAAAAAGGTATGTGGCATGCACGTGATGCGACATATTCCCTAAGTTCGTCTTAATTAATAAGTAAGCTTGAAACTTAAAAATAAAATAAAAATAGATGAATTGGATTCGTTTCACCTTTTTCAGAGCCAACTTGCGCAGCTTAGGAAGTTCCTCCATCAACCGAGCCTTGGTCCGGCGAATCTCCACATACGTCGCAACCACCACAGCCCGATTACTCTCCATCGCAGCCTTCTCGGCTTTCTGCACATTCAGATACAATCAAACAAACACCAAAACTCGTATATTTTCTCAACAACCAAACTCAATTAACAATATCGAAGGAGGAAGCGGGAACTGCGAACCAGATGAGTGGCTTGGATTTCGTCGTCGACGCGGGCGTAGTGACGGGCGAAGGCATCTTCTCCGGCGGGATTGAGGTCGCGGTGCTTCTCGATGTCGTACTTGTCGTATTTCTTGCATATCGAGTCGACTCGGGAGAGAATGTCGATCACGCTCATTTTCTTCGTTTTCTCTCGGAATCAAAAGAGAAGGTTGCCGATGCTGCGTTAAAGAGAGAAAGATGTAGGGGAGAGAGAGAGGGAGTCACGTCTCGTTCAGGCATTGCGCCTCTCTCTCTCTCTCTATCTCTCTCTAACTCTCTCTTTCTGTCTGAGTCTGAATTTTCGGACGGTTTTTTCCATTTTTGGAAAACCAGGAAGGAAGGGCACGACAGCATGGACTAATTGGCCGTCTTTTTGGCGGGAACGCATCCAATTGGCTATTTCTGGTCCCCACCCTTTTTCCTTTTTCTATTATTTACTTCATTCCCTCGTGTCGGCCCATGACCAGAGACAATATTTGGGCCAAAAACAATCAAATCATAATGGGCCTAACTCTCATGAAACCATTACCAAGTAACCATTATTGGAGAACGGTGAAACAATGAATATGATTGGGAGGTTGTACAGGATTCTATCCTATACATATACACACACTTTTTTTTTTTTCTTTTAAAGAATGAATAGGTTTATTGACATGTTTACTTACTAAAACTAAGAAACCAAAGTATGGATATTATACTTATTTGTGACAAATCTTTTGTTTTTAGACTATCTCCAACTCTTGAGTTAAAACCTAAAATTTATAGCCCAGAAAATTTAGGTTTTAACCCAGAAACAGTTTTTTCTGCACCAACCCTTCTAGGTTAAATTTTTAGTCCGAGATTATTAAGTAATGAATTTAGGATATTTTTTTTTTCTTAAAGTAACTTTAAAAAAAAATTATGTAGACTTATCCTAAATTAATTTCATGAACATTTTAACCTAAAAAGATTTAGATTTAGATAAATATTGATAAATCACTAAACCGACACCATGAAACTCGTTGAACACTATGAAAGAATATGAAACACACAAAATAATTTTTTATTAATTACTTTAACCGTTAGATTTAAATTTGGACTGTTTAGATTTTTTTTTTTTTTTTACTGTTAGATTTGATCATATTAGATCTTAACCGTTTGATTTAATAAATTTATAAATATAAAACTAAAAAAAATACATATATATAGTGGGCTAGCCCCACTAACCAGGGAAAATCCTATGCTAAATTTGCCTCATAAATGAGTTTTGGGTTAAAACTCATATTTGCCCCAATAGTTGGAGCAAGTAGCCTATAACTCAATTTGTTAATACTGGAAGTCCCGTTCTCGAATCCCCTCCCCCTTAATTTAACATAAATTAGACTTTTTATTTTATTTTTGAATGGTGAAAGGTTACTTTATTATGAACACAGTATTACATAAGAGAACTACTAATACACAGGCAAAAAAATGGACCTTCACAATAACCAAGAGCCCAAAACAACAAAGCAAATCCTAAACAACGAAGCAAACCCTACCAACTTCAAACCACCGCCACCATTGGAAAACCGCTTGCCCACCAACAAAAACAAAGGTCCCCAGCACACCCCTAAAGAACAAGGTAAACATAGCCCCCGACACAGAATCCCAAAACAAGGCTCCAAACACTGCCATCAAACACCACAATAGTAGTTTTCAACCTTAAAAAAAAAACACCACAATAGTAGCAACCACAAATTGAAGGAAGCTAGCGGGAAGAAGCAACACACTAGCAACAATGCCATCAACCCAACAAAGGAGGTGGTGTGAACACCCGAGCAAAAGCTCTACACACCTAAACGCGTTATACAATTTACAATTGTTTGTCAAAAAAAGATAGAGGACACTCTAGGCGTTGTACCCATTGCGCCATATCACCCATACCTTAATATGCAAGTAATCGTTGCCCATTATTCAAAGTGCATGATGATTTTTTTTGTAAACGCCAATAACATCTCTCGTTTTTTCTTTGGCAAAAAACATAGGTTTTGGTGGTCAACAATTGTAAAACTTTAATGCCAACGGGTGGATATCTCTTATCCAATACCTAGCAGTTCGTCATGTCAATCCTACAGGTCTTAAACAACTCAATGTTCTCTGATGAGTTCATATTATACTATATATTTTACCATAATCTTAGTATTAATTTATAAGTTATTTTGGTAGAATTTTGATACTTTGTTATATATTTCCAATGTAGGACATTCGAATTCTTCTGGAGCAAAAAGTGATCAAACAGATGAACTTTGGAGTGATTCCAATTGGAGGATGTTTTTCAAGATGATTGTGTCAAAATTCTAGATTTTTCTACCAAACCGTTTGACCGTGGCGATGAAATAAAAGCTCAGCGCGCAGCTTTCCCATATTGATGTTTCTGGACATTTTGGGTGTTTTGGAAGTCAAGATGGCATAATTTGAGGAAGATTCATTCTGAGAATTTGTAGGGGACTCTTTATCTTTCTAAACAGACCTTTTGGGACCAAATCGGAGTTGATTTGGTCTGTCAAAAGTCTGATTTTCTGATAAGTCCGAATTTCAATTTAAATAGGAAACTTTTTATTTTATGTTTTATTGTTTTATTATGTTTCCTAGTTTTATTCTAAGACCTTTTAGGGTTTTATTTTGTAGTAGTATAAATAAGGATTGTTAGCCATTAGGGTTTTCTACGCAACATTGAGGAGGGAGAGAACGCACGCATCAATACTTAGCTAGGTTTTGACGGTTTGATTTTCAAGGTGTTTTCTATCATTTTTCTATTTCAATAAAATTCCTTTTGTTTTATGGTTGTTAGTAACTAGTTTCGTTTGCTAGGGTGATGCCTCGAGTCTTAGCATGAATATGTAGTTTTTTATTTAATTGCTTATGATATTATACATGCATACTTTGAATTATTAATCACTGTGCTTTAAACTGTCTCTATATCTGTTTAGGCCCAAAATTACACAATCGGCCCGAACGGTCGAGGCCGTTGAGTGAATGAAGTTCTAAGCCGTTAGGTGACTGAGTCAAGATAATTTTAGTTATTGTTAGGGAATAATATTGTGATTTTATCATAATAATGATCTCTTAATAATATATGAATTATCTAGAACACGAGAATGTGATAAAGGTTAAGTGGCCGAAACCTATTGGGATAAGGAGTCCTAGGCAAATCATGGTGCATGAATGAATTTGGCCTGCGACTGGGGGCAGATTCAAAGTCCTAGTTGAAGTAGGATCGGTCGAGATAGAGTTGGATTAGGATTGGCCAAGGTAGAATTTGATGAGGAAGAGGATTCATACCCAAGGACGATTCTAACTCGATCAGGAGTATTTGCACTACTATAAATAGAGGGAGGAGCACAACATTCAGAGATCTCCAACTCAACACACAAATCTGCCCTGCGCAAACTTTCTCAACCTTGAGATTTTTTATTTTCTTTTTCGCCAACACATCTTCAGTTTGGATAAACAGCACTGTGGAGGCAACTGGTAAACATCTTCAGTTTGGATAAACAGCACTGTTGCCGTAGAATCAGCCGACCGCGGAGCACCTTCAGTTTGGATAAACAGCATTGCGTCGAGGCCTACTGGTTATCTATCCAAGTCTCGGCCAAGAAGGGTTTTCGAATCCTTATTGGTGGAGGTCATCTCATTAGCCTTCTCGGCGAAGTGAGGTGTTACAGGTTACTATATTCGGCAAATTGAAAGCCAAATTTGATATTGAACTTCGCAGAACTAGCAGCCTTGTCTTCAGGCTCTAGAACCCAAAGGCCGAGGCGTGTTCCTTCCTTGGCCGTAGTCGCAAGATTCAGAAGTCAGCCGCGCACACAACGCAACATCAACATTTTACTCACCGGCCGAGTTCGGCACGCCCCGCATTCAACCGAAGGACGTAGTTAGCTCATAGATTATTCGGCCTACGCGCCACGTAGGCTTGGTAGTTTTTAGGGTCAACATTTTGGCACGCCCGGTGGGACCCAGTGCTAAAACTATGAAGTTCATATGATATATCAAGATTCTGATTCGGCTCCACGAAGCCGATTGTATGAGGAAAGTAAAAGATCTTTGGAAGTGGAAAAAGTTCTTTCTGGCCAAAGAGAGATACAAAAGTCATTCGCTCGTATGTTGAGAATAACAGCTCCTGTTAGCCTCCAAGAGCAATGGGTAAATGAAGACATGGCTCGATTTAATGCCTGGCTAAATAGAGAACATTTTCCTTATGTTTTCGACTACAAGTCAATTCCATTTGATGAATGGTTGGTTGAAAAGACCGGGGGGGGGGGCAATTTTTCGCTGCGGCCACAACCAACATTCGGCCTAAGAAGATTATCGAGACGGCCGAAGAAATACCTAGGCCACCTGTTGTCTTGGTCGAGACTGAAAGTGTGGTAGGCCTAGAAGAAAGAGTTCAAGTTTCTGAGTCAAAATTTGACTTAGAAAACGATTCGTCAGCGGAGTGTTCCAATGACGAACAGGGCCAAGACACGGTTTTAGACGCCGAAACCACGCCAATCGATATGATTATTGGCAATAGAGCCGATATGGAGAAATCTCATTCGGCTAAGTTATTTGAATTAAAAGCCGAAATTATGCCTGGAGGGCATAATAATTGTTCAACACATTCGGCGATCGAAAATGAAAAATATTTCGCCAAGTCGAAAATATTGGGAAAAAATTCTTCATTCAGCCTAAAGCGAAATCAAATTGAGAATTTTGATATAAAAAGGTCTCGGCTTGGAATAAAGCATCGTTGGCCTCCTCCTAACTATGGTTCGGCCACTTTTCTTTTCGTTTGCTAAAAACAAAAAATATACATATATATATGCAATAAAGAAATTATTTTCTTACACATACGGCTATGCAAGCCGATGCATAAGAAAATAAGGGGGGCAACCAAATGGCTCGGCAAACAAAAATGGTGTGCTCGGCTAACAATAGTCTCGGCAAAAAAAAAAAAAAAGATTGGCCAAATAAAAGGTGGGAAGATTGAGGCTAGCTTTGGAGTCTTGGTGCTAGAAACTTGGTAGTTCGGCTATCAAATCGATAAAGGCTTTGGTGAAATATATATATATATATATTGAGGCAGGCCGAGCTGTCAGGAGAGATTCTTCTCGGCCTCCTACCTAATTCTTCTCAACCTGCCGAGCTTGGCGAGTTGGTGCTCTCCTACCCTGCACATTTTCGGTAGAAGTGGTGGGCGAGAGTCTTCAAGACTTCGACCCCATTTGGCTTTTCTCGGCCAGCTCGTCGAGGGTGTCAGGCTGTGGAGTGGATTCCTCGACCATATATTTCTTCGAATGCGCTAATTTCCTCAACCATTCGGCTTACGAGCCGAAGCTCAAGGAAACTGGGGGGCAATGTTTAGGCCCAAAATTACACAATCGGCCCGAACGGTCGAGGCCGTTGAGTGAATGAAGTTCTAAGCCGTTAGGTGACTGAGTCAAGATAATTTTAGTTATTGTTAGGGAATAATATTGTGATTTTATCATAATAATTATATCTTAATAATATATTGAATTATCTAGAACACGAGAATGTGATAAAGGTTAAGTGGCCGAAACCTATTGGGATAAGGAATCCTAGGCAAATCATGGTGCATGAATGAATTTGGCCTGTGACTGGGGGCAGATTCAAAGTCCTAGTTGAAGCAGGATCGGCCGAGATAGAGTTGGATTAGGATCGGCCGAGGTAGAATTTGATGAGGAAGAGGATTCATACCCAAGGACGATTCTAACTCGATCAGGAGTATTTGCACTACTATAAATAGAGGGAGGAGCACAACATTCAGAGATCTCCAACTCAACACACAAATCTGCCCTGCGCAAACCCTCTCAACCTTGAGATTTTTTATTTTCTTTTTCGCCAACACATCTTCAGTTTGGATAAACAGCACTGTGGAGGCAACTGGTAAACATCTTCAGTTTGGATAAACAGCACTGTTGCCGTAGAATCAGCCGACCGCGGAGCACCTTCAGTTTGGATAAACAGCACTGCGTCGAGGCCGACTGGTTATCTATCCAAGTCTCGGCCGAGAAGGGTTTTCGAATCCTTATTGGCGGAGGTCATCTCATTAGCCTTCTCGGCAAAGTGAGGTGTTACAGGTTACTATATTCGGCAAATTGAAAGCCGAATTTGATATTGAACTTCGCAGAACTAGCAGCCTTGTCTTCAGGCTCTAGAACCCAAAGGCCGAGGCGTGTTCCTTCCTCGGCCGTAGTCGCAAGATTCAGAAGTCAGCCGTGCACACAACGCAACATCAACATTTTACTCACCGGCCGAGTTCGGCCGTCGAGTTGGCACGCCCCGCATTCAACCGAAGGACGTAGTTAGCTCATAGATTATTCGGCCTGCGCACCACGTAGGCTTGGTAGTTTTTAGGGTCAACAATATCTTAATGCTTAGCTACCATTAGGATGTTTAGATAAGTAATTGGATGCAATTCGATCGGAATACCATCGGGGAATTGAGTATTGCTTCTTGTGATTGATAATTGTAATTTCACCTAGAATGAATACCACGTCTTAGGGTTGCATGGTTTTTCAAAGGGTTTTCACAAAGTGTAATGAGTCATGCATGTTTATATTTGATCTGAATACCACAGACGGATTGCATGTTTGATATACGTTCTAACTTGAATACCACGAGTAGAATATGCATTAGGAAAACCTAACCTTCAAAGTTGCATGGGTAATTCATAAGTAATTGGTAAATCTACATAGGATTATTAAGGGGACGGTGGAACCGTAGACTTTTACAAATTTGGTTTTCAAAACTCTTTTCTTTGCTAATTTCTTTAATCATTTTAATTAAATTCATTTTTATTATTTTTAAATTCTAAATCAACCTTTTCAACCTTTGTTTTCAAATAATTAGCTAAGAATTAGTTTACATACAAATTATTCAGTCAATCCCTACGAAAATGACCTTGCTTGAGCCGTTTATACTACAACTACCTTGTTCTCTTGCAAGTATTTTTATGTGTTTTTATCCCTCCTTTTGCAAGTGGTATAAACCCTATCATTCTCCCATGAACTATTTGTGTCAATGGATATTAGTATGATCCAGCGCTTGAGATAATGGGTGAAATCGAAAAAACAGATTCACATGTAACCAAATTCTCGAGTCAGTACCAATTTTAAACGTAATCGCCTGCAGCCAGGAAAAGTAACAAACAAATTAGCAATTGAAGAGTAATACAATTGATGAAGTAACCATCCAAACTCCTCTCAATGAAAACGCTAGAGGTATGAAACATCTTACACCTCGTGTTTCCTCATACTACAACCAAGTGTTATGCCAAGCACTCAAAGACTGACTCCACAAGTTAACCAGATTCTAATAAGCGACTGATACAAACTGAAAATATTAAGGCAACACAGATGTAGGTACAAACACAACTAATTAACACATCTTGACAAATAAACAATATTGGCCAAGCGGAAATGGTTTGTTTTCCTAAATCTGCAAAGCAAAATTAATTTATATCTTTTCCGAACCTTCAACCTACAACATGTAGAAAGCTTCACACACTCTTGATCAAGACTGTGCGAAGCCAAAACAATTTTTGGTGTCCTATGACTAACTTCAACCACTCAAGCTATGTGCCCAAAGAAAAAAACTTCAACCAAGGAGTTTCGACCAAAAAGCTTCAACCAAGGAGCTTCAATCAAAAAGCTTCAACCAAGGAGTTTCAATCAAAAAGCTTCAACCAAGGAGTTTCAACCAAGTAGCTTCAACCAAAACCCACAAGGAAAAAATTTTACAAACAAAAAGCTTCAACCAAAAACTCAAAAATGCCTTCAACACTCTTGCTCAAGAGTGGAAGCAAAATCTATTTATGTGGTTTAAAAAGCTTCAACCACTCAAGTTATATACACAAAGGAAACAGTTTCAAACACATTTCTTTTCTCACCAAGAAAGAAGGAATTGGGCTTAAGAAAAAAATTATACTTGGGCTACACCCAAAAAACGAAGGAGAGAATTTTTTAAGTCTTTTTTCTTCAATGACTCAGGAAAATCAAGCCACCACCTCCAACAATCCTCCTCGCTTGGAAACTTGGGGGGACTCCTACTATATGCTACTATACTTCGGCACTCAGAAGTTTCGTAAGTAGTCAAGGACTTGGATTTTGCAACTCCCTAACCGATAAGCTTTCCTAACTCGGGGAACTTAGGGGGCATGTTTGTCCATACTTCACCAATCCCGAAACTGCTGAGCACCGATCAACTCAATACCTTCAGGAACTCACTTAAGGGTTCATGTTGAGGCCCCTGCTAAAGCACACGAGTTTCTCTCCAATCAAGAGACCAATCACAACATGACATGTGTCAACATTAGAATAAAGCTCTTAGAGTCCCACATCGACTAGGGAGGGAAGCCGAAGACTCTCCTCAACTATAAAAGGAGACATTTCATCCTACAATAAGGGACTAATGTCATTAGTATACTAAATTTGTCATTAGAACCCACTAATGATGATTATGCTTAAAGCTATGTATTGTGTAAACTCTACACTATTAATGATAACTCCTCTACCTTGTGAACGTAGCCAAACTTAAGGTGAACCACGTAAATCTTGTGTTGTTTCCCTCTCTATCTCTTTACATATTATCATCACCAGGTGACTAGACCAACCGTGCGAACGTCACAAACTTGACAGTTTACGTTGTTCCAGAGTCCATCCGATTTTGTGCATCAACAGGTTCTATTGCTATATTGATCCACGGATGACTAATCCCCTTCACTAAATCCTAACAATCAATTGTATTTTGATTCTAATTAAAAATGATACCATGGAGGAATGTAACTTTATACCAAAAGTAATCAGTAATTGTCTTCCAAATCTCAACTATGTGTCAAGAGTGTAAAATTTAACCAACAAACTTTACATAGTTTGCAACATATCACAAAACCAAAATAGTCTACAAAACAATGATCTCTAATATTAAACATAAAGCTCACCTCATCTAAAATCCTTTTTATAGAACGAGCAAAGCAAATAATATCACCCTTAGGACACATATACTTGAACTTTAACTTTTCTGCATCAACAGATATTCTATTTGTTCTGTACTCAACAAGCAACGTCTGTCGCAAGTGGTCCTTTACCACAGTGTTGGAAAGGTGTTGAGCCTTGCATGACGGCGTGGGTTCAAACCCCGTCGATGGCTAATCTAACAAAATCTATCGTTTGACCCAAAAAAAAAAAAAAAAAAAAATCTGTCAATATACTAAACTACCGAGACAGGGAGGGGATCGATAGTTATCAAATGCTGAACCCTGTGGATAAACTCAGCCCCAGTCCAAACTTCTGCGATCCTTCTAATGAAAATATTAACAGAAATGGGCATTCATTCTGTAACAATCTTATGAAGCCCTCTAAATAAACAACCTTATACCTTCTAATCAAAGTCCCAATCATGGGCAGGAAAGAAGCCTAGTTATTGTTGGTTACAAACAAGCCCTTCACATTTGTTGATCTTCATCAATTCTTAAGATTTCACCCCAAATGGATCAAGGGCATGTTTTCTGAGCATACATCAGTAGCCAATGTATTGCAAAGCCAATCCTACTTATTTTCTGAAGAGGCGATGACAGCGGAGATCATATAGCAGATAATGACCATCTTTCCGCATAAAAGAGATGCAAACAAAAGGGAGATGCTTTTGTGATCAAACAGGTTTATATGATATTATCAACTCGGTCAAGAACAAAGCACCAAACACGGAACATTTCAGCAAAAGAGGGCTTGTATGCAATCACTAAACATCTTTCTCTAAAGGCTCTATTCCCTTTTGCTTTGGATGCCCTTTTTTCCACTTCCAATTCTTATTAGCAAAAGTCTACTTACTTTATCTAACTACCCAAATTTGCACAATTCAGTTTTCTGTTAAATCTCCAAAATTTCAACAAATTCAAAACTACTGGATCCTTAAATTCCCAATCATTCAACTTCAAAATTCAAGGCTAAATGTCACTTGATTTCGATCCAAACACAATCCAAGATCCAACAGATCCAAACTTTAAACAAAAATTGAAACCCTAACGACATCAACCCTGCAAAAATTTACAGAGCATAGCGAAAACAAAGCATTCGTATCATTGAATTACCGAATAAGCTCCGAATGCGAACCCGATTCGAGCCAGGACCCAGAATTCAAGCTCCGCCACCAGATCGGTGGAGGTACAGCTTGCCGAACACATGAAGAGCCGTGACGAAGCCGATGAAGCAGAGACTCATGACGAGGACAACAGTCGGGGTGATCTTCAAGCCAGGAGCGTCGTCCGTGTAAAATCTCAGCATGTTGTTTCCGGCACCGGACCCGCCTCCGCCTCCGCCGATGCTTCCGGAGCTGGTGGAGCCTCCAATACGACGACGACGCATTCCGGCCGCCGCGGCAGCCGAGCCCCTCGGAGCCATGACGCCGGGGCGCGAGGTCGCAGAGGACGACGTCGCTTGCGACTGAGATGAACCTCGAGCCATTGTTAGGAAGAGAGCGTCAGCTACGAAGAGAGAGAGAGTAATTGAGCAACTGAAGAAATTGTAGGGAGTGTAATTAATGTGGACAAAAATATGATTAGGGAGTGTATTTACTTCTTTAAGCTGAATTATGGTTGGGTTAGTTAAACTGTGACGTCGAAAATAAATATGGATCGCCTCGGGAAAGACACTAAAATTATGTATTGTTTGGATTGCAAACAATGTAATGTGTTATTAATAAAAAATAAATACTTTAATTAACACTTAAGTAATAATTTAATTATCAATTATCACATCATATGATTTACAAAGTTGAGAAATGCTATGGGACTCTAAAAAGTGGGACTCGTCATAAACTCTCGACCACCTTATAGTTTAACGTTATTTCTCATGTCATCATTATAAAATATTATGTTAAAAACATGATGTGATAGGGAGTTCATAGAGAGTTCAATTTAGAGAGAGTTTCCTTAGCATTTTCTCTACAAAATTTGGTCTAAAAAGATGGTCTCCTAACATTACCCTGGTTGGAAAGTGCATTTTCGTCACCACCTTATTTATATTGTTAGATGAGTTTAAATTTTAAGATTTGTGCAGTGGATTGACACAAATCTCAAAATTAAAAACTAATTAACGATGATAAATAAGATGTGAGTATCACCATCACTTGAGGGTGATGAGCAAAAATATTCACATTATTGGAAACTATTATTGACACTCCACAAATTAATTATGGACTTCTTATAGGAATTTTTTTCTTTATAAAGTATTTGAGTACTAATAACAATTTCCTAACTATTTGATTGAATAATAAATCGATCAAATTATGGTCAAGCCACATTTGTATGTGCTCGAAATTAGAAAGCTAGTAGGCTATAGTGCCAGGTTTTAGGAGAGATTTTTCTCTATGTTTGGAACATGAATTGGTACATCACCCGTTATCAGGGCCGGTCCTGAGTTTTTTGGTGTCCGGGACGATAACTCAAAATGTACCTTTTTTAATACAAGAATATATATTAAAATAAATATTTAAGAGGATTGTAATCTAATCGAAGCTGGAAGACTAAACCTTCACACTCATATTATATTACTTTAAAAAAAAAAAAAAAAAATATATATATATATATATATATAAGGGGACACGGTACCTAACCACTGACCATCAAAAGAAAAATCGTATACAACCACAGTAAGGAAAAATCTTTCTTGAAATTTCAAGTTCTAAGAAATCATCTTCTTATATTTTTGAAGTAAAATCATCAATTATATTATCATAATTCAAGTCTTCAACCCAATCTTTTTCGATGCATAAAATTGCTAATTTATTTAGCCTATCTTGAGTCACAGTAAATCCACAAGTAAGATTTTAATAATTTTAATTTTTCATAATTTTAATTATTCTAATATATATAGTCAAAAATACGAACCTATCATTCCAATGTATATTAAAAAAATCATTAACATATCAATTACCATTGCACATATCGTTCCAACTATATTATAGAAAGTTACTAATATATTATGAAAAATACCTAATATTATCAACCCATGCTCGCAAACCATGACAATCTGAAATTCGTAGAAGAGGAGTTTAGCAATTTGCAGTCGCCAATTGGATTTTGCAGACACGTCAAAATGCAGTCTCACATTTCGCTGCAAAATCGAGCCATAAAATCCCTTATCAAACTGCAATTGAAAATAAATCTATTATAAAAAGCCATTAAAAAGAAAGTGGCCAAATCGGGAGAGGCTAGACCGCAATTATCAAGAAGCACCAGCCCTCTTCCGCCACACTGCAGAACGGGGTCAACGACGTCTCTCGGAGATGCCCAACTGCTTCTCCGGCGAAGGCTGTCGTCGAGTCGATGACCATCAAGCCAAGTCGATGTCCGGCTGCTTCTCCAGAAACCGTACCGAATTGAGATACATCGAGCCAAGTCAACCTTAAACCCTATAAAATGGCACTGAGCCAAAGCAAATGTGTGTTTTTTTTTGGGGGGGGGGGGGGGGGGGGGGGCGGGGGCGGGGGGGATGCACGGGGAAAGGAAAGGAAAACAAGC
Source organism: Cotoneaster glaucophyllus (assembly GCA_036320875.1). Taxonomy (NCBI): domain Eukaryota; kingdom Viridiplantae; phylum Streptophyta; class Magnoliopsida; order Rosales; family Rosaceae; genus Cotoneaster; species Cotoneaster glaucophyllus. The sequence goes on along the minus strand of CM070058.1, from coordinate 11,730,910 downwards.
CAGACAAATCCACGACAAGGAGAAGAAAAGGTATACGCAGGAGAAAAGCAGAGGGGAAAAACTGAAAAGCACGGCAAAGGAGAAGCAACAAAATGGAGTAGTCCCCTCCCCTGTATGTTTTTTTTTTAATCCCCAAAATCTGGACTTGGTCCCCTCCAATTTGGACTCTGGACAAATTTTTTTGGTGCCCCTCTCAATCTTGGGCCCTGGACAGTTGCCCCGGTGGCATTGGGCCTGGGCCGGGCCTTTTAAAGCGATCTATAACAGCCACATAAGGAAGAACCGCCATAAATCTGTCCTGATGAGGTACTCAAATGTCGTATAGGACACCCATGTATTATTTTAGGGTCCATGTCCAAGAAGAAACACTTGAACAGAGAGTTTGGGGGACTTGTTAACACAGGGTCCTTTTCGACCCCTAAAGTGGTACCGGCGTGGGAAACCAATGCCCAAAGGAAGAAAGAAAAACCGAGGCCCAAAGGAAGAAAGGAAGAGCGAGGCCCCATGGAAGTAGAAAGGGCACCCTCGAGTGCTATGGTATGGACAACCGCTCAACATTCTGGTTTGCCCGCCAAATTGGCGGCAAGTTGGCATACTGGCAACTTTATAGCACGAAGTCCCAGGAGCAGGCCTACTCGGATCCCAACCCCAAGCCACGTGTTGACCATTAGTGAGAACATAAGCCTATGAAGGAACATAAAGGCTATCAGATGAAGCGCTCATGTGTGGGTTTTCTCAAACCCGAGGTCCGAGCAATGCGTTGGCCGATGAAGACATGCATTTAGACCTAAACAAACGTCGCTTCACTCCCACATATTGACTGAATGATGGAGTAGTAGCTAGCAAGTCATGTTTATATACTTGGCTCATTAAATGCGAGGACGGTGGAGTATTCAAGCCCAAAGACTTTTGGGGCTCACTAAGAGCCTATATGAGGTGGAAGAGTACCTCTTATAAGGGTCGTAAAAAAAAAAAAAAATTAGATCATAACCAATTCTCAATATATATACGAGCACCACAGTTGACGTAGCCTAGTTTTTAGGGATGAACCACTTAATTAATCCTTGTTGTTAAGTTGCTAATGTCTTAATCTCGAGCACACCAAGGGCCAACTGCACCGGTCTTTGTTAACCTCTCAGTTTTGAGTGCTAACATTAAGTTATTAATTAATCCATAAAATTAATAAAATACTGATTATTGATTATTATTTAATATTTTGCTGAATAAAAGTTTTTCCTTGGTCTCACGGCTATTAATTTATAGATATTTAATTGTAGTACTAATAGAAAATGATACTGCTATCTACGCATCCATTTTTATTTCTCGCACACATCATTCAATTTGTGACCGTCGGATCAAATGAATGGAAGAAAATCAATGGTAAAAAAATTAACAAGAGCATGTGAGGGATAAAAATGAGTAAGGAAATAGCACTATCCGTAGAAAATCACCAAAAGTCATCAACTGCATATATATTGTGAGAGGCAATTATCAGCTCTTCAAACAGAATATTAATGCTCTTTGGCATTCAGGATCGTGACTTTGTGCGTAAGATTTAGAGGCATTTATTTACAGAAAAATGCTATAACATAAGGGCACAGTAAACACAATTGAGACAGTCACTGTATGTGTATCTCCATCCCTGCCAAATATGAAGCAAATCAAGAACATAAATGAGTAAAAAAAAAATATATATATATATATATAAAACACTATTAGGCAGGATGCAAAATGTGTGGCTTCAAGCATCTCCATTCTCTCCGATCATTGCGTCATCGTCCTTGCTATCATCATTGTCACCTTCATTGCCGATCTCTAATGCATGATGCAACAAATTTTCGAGCTATTGTATGCGTTGCCTCTTGTCAAAAGAGAAGTCTTTCGACCGCTCCATGTTAATTTCATGTTGTGTTTGAGCAGGTTCCATGGTAGTAATACTAGTATTAGTTGTTGTAGTTTTCCCATGAACCGAATTTTGTTCATTGACATCAACCCTCTCACGGTCTACATCTCCCATTTCAATATGGTGGTGGTAAGAGGATGAAGTGCCATCTACATGGAGGTGGTGTGAGGGGGAGGGTGATTCGTTGGCCCAACTTTCACCCTCGAAATTTGATCTTCTTGGTGATGCATGGAAACTATCCACTTCGCTCCGATAGTTCCGGAGGAGGTGGACGGGGGACATGTGGTGGGATGGAGTGGCTGGTCTGCTAGACATTGGGGTTACGGAGCCTTTGTTCTGCTTTATGTGCTTCCTGGCGGTGCGATGCCAGTTGCGTAAAGCTGCGGCTACTTTTTCATTGAATATGGTTGGTTTCATGGTTGAGCCCATCTGCACAAATCAACATATAAAGTCAAATATTAATTTCAAGATTTATTCAATTCAGTCATCGATATAGTGAAAACATGTTTATATGTGCGATTCAGATTCACTGACAATGATATATAAGGACAAGTGTCATATACTGACAAACTCTTTACTTAGGACCTGCTCTTTAAAGTAAAGATTGCATGTCATTACGACTAATAGCCATTTTATCACGTAAATTCACAAATTAGATCAATTTGGTTCTCATTAAAACTACGTGGTTGCTCAATTAAATCTATGAATTGATGATCATGTATTTAGATCATTACCTGTGTGACAAGGGCATAGAGGGGGAGAGTGACATAACTGCAGAGAATCTGTATGAGGATCCTGAAATCGCCACCGTTAATTGTGTGTTAGAACAATTTTAACTGTTAGGAAAATAGGAAATAATTAAGAGTTAAGTCCAAGGAAGAAGTGAGACTCACCCCATTGTAACTCTGATGATCACGTCTTCAGTGTGCTCGTGAAAACAAGATTTCAAGCTAAATTCATACTGAAATGCCAAAAATTATCAGATAATTAGTATACTATTTCACTTTTCTTATTTACTTATCTAATAAATCTCAGATGAATTAACCAATTAATTAATAATTAGGAAAATCTAGCTTACCCAACTCCATGCAAAGAAAGCAAGCTGGAAGGCATTCTGATATTGATAAAAAGATAATGCAAAAGGATCAGTGTATATATACATATATAGGGTTTAAGAACTCTAGGAATTAATTAAATTCATATTAATATAATTTGAAGTACTGAAAACTCTGTTAAAATTATTAAGGTACCTGAAAGAGAACAAAGTTGATGAGGTAGAGAATGAGATGAGGGCGGTTGAACCAAAAGAGATGATCACCAGGTTGAACTACAGGAAGCCCCTTTACAATCTCTCCTCTTTCTTGAATTCGAAGACCCATTTTTGTGATGATCACCTGTAGCTTGGTCCCCACCAAGAGAATGATCTGAACGTCCAAGTACATTTTCCACCGTTAGATCTATCCATCTATCTATCTTGTGGTCCCACTATTATATTATGATTAATTGGTAGATTATGATGAGGGAAGAGATTTTACTTACGATCAATGGGATGAACGGTAGCCAAAGATAAGAATACCAGCCTGTCCAAACGAAATTCAAGTAAGCTTAATCAAATAAGTAATGTTGAAACATTTAGGGTTTAAAGTTATGTGTTATGAGTTGAACATATATAATTTAGTAGGTGAAGATGTGATGAAATATATGAGTTTACTCACCGTGAGTGTTAAAAAGTAGGAATATCACGGCAAAGAACCAAATTGGAGGACTGCAGTTTGAAACAAAGGAAATGGAAGTTTATTTCAACAAACAGTGAAATAAAAAGGGCAAAAAAAGTAGAAGAAAACACCAAATCACTAACCTGATTCCCACAACCACCTTGAAATCCTCTTCAAGTGATCTGTTTATGTATTTTTGGAAATTGAAATTCCGATGGCTTTGGGGTGCCAAATGTGCCTGAAATATTGTTGTGAAATATGTTATTGGTTACAAATTATAATTACTATCCAAACTAATGTATGCCACGCGTTTTATTAGTATTTATCGCAATCTTATATGTCATAACAAAGCATAACTTCATTGAATCAATACATCAATTATATTCATTTTTTTTCTCCACATATTGTATGAACGTGTACGTACCATACAATATAGTTATAAATTTGTGAAAACAAGGTGTAGAACTTTTGAAATTTCATCACCTGGGTAGATTATGATAAAGCACTTACCATGATAAACCCATGCCGCAAGGTTAAGTAATCCACTTTAGGAACGGACCTTACAAATTGTCTGAAAAAACAAACCTGCAAATGGTATAAAATAAATAGATGGTAAGGCAAAAGAAGAGAAAATGCTTTTCAAAAACAAAAGCTTTATATGAAGACCTAGCTAGGAATAGGAATTCTTATGAGAAGTCTTGAACTTCCACCATTATTGCTTATTCTGTGACACATGAAGATCTTCTGTAGCTCATAATTTCGTGAAATTTGAATAAAATCAAATTAGGTGTCCTTTGTAAAAGTCAAACTATCAGACAAAAAAAAGGAGGAAATTGTCCTGTGCATGGGCACCACCCAGCTCTTATCTATAGTGGCAAACTTAGACCGTCGATGCCGCATGGCATGACGAATTAAAATGAAGCCAATTTGTATTGCCAAAGCTTTCTTATAGAATCTCATTATTTGTATACACAATTCAGAAGAATATCTAGAAGGCTAGAAGCGTCTTCATCCTTATATTGACTTCAAAAGCTAAAATCATAGCTGAATGCTTGAAAAAAGTGCTTTTACAAAATAACCAAAAAACGCTTTCACACCATTTTTCCAAAAAAAAAAAAACCCGCTTTCACACCATTTGTATATGTAAAACCACTTAAAGGGATTCTTATTTATCAAAAAAAAAAAAAAAAATGAAAGAAAAGAAAACAACTTAAAGAGACGACTCTGATACATAGGCTATACCCTAATCTTGGTGTTTGGCTTTTCTGAATATTTCTTGCATGTTAAGATAAATTTTAGAAGAGATCTTCTGTACACTAGGACCCTACTCACACTCCTACAATATTTGTATACTTCTGCAGTATGTTCCGATAACATACAAAATGTTAAATGGCACATTATAAAAAGTGAATGCTAAAAAGTCTTGTTTATCAAGAGCATTGTTCTAAAAAATTTCGCCTAGGCGCTAGACAATTGGCCATCACCTCGATTAATTTCTAGGCGTTTGAAAATTAAGAAATAGCGCCTACACCTGCTTAGGCACCCCCTATATCCTGTTAGGTCTCTACTCTCACTTAAACAGAAAATACATAACTTTCATTTTACATATTTTATTTTTTCAAGAAATTATAAGAGACTTCTTTAGTATTTAGATGAACACTCACTATATATTTGTTCCTCATGTTTTTAATATGTTCTAATACTTTATAATCTATATGTCATTCTATTTTACAATTTATATATCTTAATACAGTTATGTATTTTTTTAAGTATAAGTAGTCATTTCTTTATATGTTATATAATAGATTTAATTTAAAAAAAAAAAAAAAAAAAACCGTTTAGGCGCTAGACCTTTGTTCGCCGCCCGACTAACGTCTGGCGCCTTTTATAACATTATTGTTACTTGTAAATTAGTTAGTTGAGAGTATTATCTTAGCATCACGAGGTTCTTGAGTTACTGTCGTACACCTTGTACAAAAATTTCAACAACTTTATCAAACTTCTATTAGGCGTTAAGCTTCTTATTAACCCAATGGCCATTCCACGATCATTCTCCTTGGCTAAGAGAAAACATTGATTAGTGACACATGACCAAAATTACCAAGGGAACTCTAATTCTTTTCGTAAAAATAAACTTTAGAAAGGATCTGACATGCATTACGTATTACTACGTTTATTTTATAGAAGTTAAATTTGAAGAGCTGAGGAATACTATATTATGCATATCTTAAGAGCGAGATCAGTTAACCTTTCGTTGTTGCAAATTTTTCTAGTTACTAAACTGAAAACCTCCACATCATTCTAGCTTTGTAATCTTAATTTTTTGTAATTATTTTTAAATAAACCTATTTATGTTTCAAGAATCACTTGATTATTATTCTTCGTGTGTACATGTGAAATCTGAAAAGGCAGTGTATTTTTATGTCATGTGAAAAGGATTGCTTCCGTGACCATCAACCACTGATCAAATAATAATACTAACATAAATTTCCACGCAACTAACAATTGTTAAGTATTTAGATTCTTTATTGTTTGATAAGAAAATGAATAAAAAGAATATCAATGTGGAAGTCAATCTGATGACGAATACTAAATTCACCACAAAAAATTCATGCAGCAAGAAACAAAAATTTGAAAGTATTTAAGCCATTAGGGTTAGCCTAGCAGTGAAAATGGACATTATAAGGCGTAGAAAGTACGTAAGTCAATGAGGTTAGTATAGTAAAGAAGGTGGGCAGGATAATATATAGGAATAGATTAGGTTTAGAATTCTACGCAATTCAATTTTAACCAATATATTATTTTTGTTATTTTGAAAGATTTCAATAAGAACCAGGCGATTAATAACGATGTATATATATTAACATTTCATAAAATGCACAGATATAACTATTTTACTAACATAAAGGATAAAGGGAAAATGAGTAGCTAGAGAGAGAGCTCTTACTATCCACATAAGGAAAGGTGTTTTGGTCCAGTAACTCATATGCCTCCTCCCAAAAGATGTGTCCCTTGCAAACCTGAATCTCTCTGGGTCTGTCATACACGCAACACATGCGAAACAAAAATGTTCAATAATTGAATGACTCATTGACTCTGAATAATTTCATTTCATATATTGTGGTTGAACTTTAAAAGTCACAATTAGAGACTACAAGACTTAAATAATCCATTATTTCATTTAATTAATTTGGAGATTATTTATTAATTTGCAGTACTAACCATGCGAAAATTGATATTCAGCTGTTCTTGTTTCCTTTTCCCACCGCTTCCAACTTCTCATCTGAACTCACCAAATAGTCATCATAATCAATTAATTTCCATTGATTATAATTAATTAAAAGAGAAAAAAAGAAAGATCAGTTAATTAATTGTAAATTGATGTACCTTGGCTCTTCCTAAAGCCATTGTGAGGATGCAATAAAGGACATGGAAAACAGCCAACACGAAGATAAAAATGTGCAGTTGATGAATACCATCCGCAGATATAAAAGCTACTTTACCCTGCAAAATTTGAGTAGACATTCTATGAGCCTTAATTCCTACATTATAAACAAATATGTCTTTGATTCATTCCTAATTAGTTTCTGGTTTGCATTTTGAAACTGCTTAGAGATCAAAGTTTAATTCACCAACCCAGTTTCTTGTAAAAACCAAAATTGATTCCGATTCACCTCTAATTTATATATCTGCATGGACTTCTCTGATAACTATAAGATATTACGTGCACTTGTCTGATAAGATATACTGGTTTATTTATATAATATAAGCAACGCTAGCTGATAAATGTCTACTTGTTTATTGAGTGCATCTGAAGGAAACGTCTAAAATACGGAATCTGTACATCATGATAATTATTTATGCTGGGTGAATTTTTTTGAATAACCAACAATAGTTTTGTTTAGGTGCTAAACAATTCTCCCTTTTATGAAATAATGAACAACAGTTTGTTTTAGGTACTAAACAGTTTTTTCCTTTTTACGTTGTATCAACAGTTCAATAAAAAACAATGAGTATCAAAAGAAAAGGAGTTTCCCTTTTATGCCGAGGCCCAACAATGTACCTTGGCCCATTTTTTATTCTAGGAACAAAATTAGAATTGAAAAAAAAATTGTAGATTAAAATAAGTGGTGAGCGTGCGTAGTTCGTACCTTTGCTGAACATTTGTCGGTGCCAGCAGCAGCCAAAACACGGCGTGAGCCACCACCAGTCTCGTTAAACAGCGAGAGCAGTCTCCTACTCGGGGTTTCATCCACATCCTCCAAATCCTCTTCCTTATTCGATTTGTATTCTTGCTTCTTGCCACACGGATGCCAAGTGTTGCCAATTTTCTGTGATATGCATATGTTTGATATTGGTCCTTGTCCCACGGTTAAGAGCAAGGATATGAACCCCAATAACATAAGCTCTATTACACCCACAAACACAAATAAAACATAGGTATTAGCTCAATAATCTCAATGTGTTAACTCTCACTAAATTAATTAACGAGCGGGAAATGATTGCTACACCATTTTTCTCCTCTGGCACAACGCCGATTATTTATAACCTTTTGATCGGAAAAACAAAGAATCAAGACACGAAAAATAGACCGGCTGTGCATAAGGAGAAAAGTGGTGTCCATAAATCATTTCCAGTTAATCAGTTAGTCTATGATTTGACATGGGTTTTACCTGATTTGATCTTTTCTAGTGCTTCGTAAAGGGCGCTTTTGTGTTTCTTCTTTAACCACTGCAAAAATGGTGAAAGAATTAATGTAATGAAATTCAAACTCAGGAGAGTAAACTAATGAAGAACCAGAAGTCGGTCTAAGCACCCAAATTAATGAACTTTCAGTTGAAGTATGACTTTACCTTCGCTATAAGTTCGATTATGTGTTCTATGATTATCGAAATCAAGACCAAAACAAAACAGACTACGGCAACAGCCCACGTCGGCGTTTGCTCCAACGATCTTCCAGACGTTGCCGCTGCCATGTTTTCTGGATTAAGTTGTCCAAATAACAAAGAACAATGAAATGAAACAACTGAAGTTATCGAATCATGAATATGAGTGAGAGAGAGAGAGAGAGAGAGAGAGAATATGAAATGAACAGGTGAAGGTAACAGAGAGGTTGCGGGTGTTAAAAGGAGTTGAAATGAACTCAAGGAGAGAAAAGTAGAAGGCAATGGATACTTTTGACTTTTGAACGCGTACGAGAATAGAGAGAGAGAGAGAGAGAGAGAGAGAGAGAGTCATTGACCCGTTAAAAAAAATCAAACACAGTTATTTTGACCGAATAATAATCGTCCCCCTTAATTTAAGAGTAATATTAGACCTAGCAATTCCCGACACGACACAACACGAAATTAACAGGTGTTCGGGTCGACACGATAACGAATCGGGTCGTTATCGGGTAACCCGATAAGCACCTGTTAAGATAACGGGTTGGTTCGGGTATACACGTGGGTAACACGAAACACGATAAGCAGAATATTAATTTTATAATTTTATAACCCTAAAAAAATACTATAAAAATTATATATATTAATTTAACAATTTTATACCCCTAAAAACTATAATATATATATATATATATATATATATATATTAAATTAACTATAATAATTATAATAATTATATATACTTGAATAATTATACCTCCAAAATATTAACTATAATAATTATATATATATATATATATGTATTAGATTTTATATTAAATTTTATACTCCTAAAAAATATAATAATTACGTACAAAATAAATAGATTTTTCCTTGGTGAATCATCATCATCGTCGCATTCACCATCTTAATGGACACCAACCTTCGAACCCAGATCCCAGAGGAACCATGTTTGCACACATATCCACTGGGTTAGGAAGAAAGAAGGCCCGTAAGTATACTAAATATATACACACACACACACACACATACCATTCAACTTTTTGGGATACGAATTATACGAAACTAATTTCAATGATCCAACCGTCAAACTTGTTTGTATATGCTTCGAGATCGCATTAGCAAAAAATTGCAAAAAACAAACATTCAGAGATCAAGTAACGGGACAAAACTTTTCGACGGTTATAAATGAAAAATCACGATTTAACGGTTATTTTAACTCTGATTTTGATGATATTTTACAGGTACACTCCTTGACCCTATATGAATACAATGAATGAATTCGATCTTCAATTTAAAATATTTACACTAGTGGATACCACAAAATCTTATGTTATACTTAATGAAAGTATGAATAAACTCTTAAGTGTTAGTGAATCTATTGTTTTGATGAGATACGCATTCTACGAAACTAGTTTCAACGATCCAACCGTCAAACTTGTTTGTATATGCTTCGAGATCATATACGCCAAAAATTACAAAAAACAAACATTCAGAGATCAAGTAACGGGACAAAACTTTTCGACGGTTATAAACGAAAAATCACGATCTAACGGTTATTTTAACTCCGATTTTGATGATTTTTTACAGCTACACTCCTTGACCCTATATGAATACAATGAATGAATTCGATCTTCAATTTAAAATATTTACATTAGTGGATACCACAAAATCTTATGTTATACTTAATGAAAGTATGAATAAACTCTTAAGTGTTAGTGAATCTATTGTTTTGATGAGATACGCATTCTACAAAACTAGTTTCAACGATCCAACCGTCAAACTTGTTTGTATATGCTTCGAGATCGCATACGCCAAAAATTGCAAAAAACAAACATTCAGAGATCAAGTAACGAGACAAAAAATTTCGACGGTTATAAACAAAAAATCACGATTTAACGGTTATTTTAACTCCGATTTTGATGATTTTTTACAGCTACACTCCTTGACCCTATATGAATACAATGAATGAATTCGATCTTCAATTTAATATATTTACACATAGTGGATGGATACCACAAAATCTTATGTTATACTTAATAAAAGTATAAATAAACTATAATAATTATATATATATATATATATATATTAATTTAACAATTTTATTAAACTCTTATTTTCGAGTGTGGATGTAGTACTTAGACGATAAATGTGTTTTAATGTTTTGAAGTTATATTTATGTGACAATGTGTGGTATGTGCAATTTTTTTTAAAAAATATTTTTTTCTTAACGGGTCATAACGGGTCGGGTCACTTTACCCGCCCGACCTGTTAAGGACCCTTTAAGATAACGGGTGCGACACGACACGACCCGTTAAGATAACAGGTGTTACACGAAAACGACACGAACACGACTGACACGACACGATTGCCAGGCCTAAGTAATATTAGGATAATTAAATTTAGAGGTAAAATTTACAAAATAAATGATGTTGTATTAATAGTTATAGAAAAGGAAAACTAATGAAAAGTAAAAACTTTCATTTTAACGAAAAGCCTTTTTTAAAGGTATAATGAATAGTGTCAGGTAAAGGTAAAAATGTGGTTTTTCGTTAAAAGTGAACAGTACCAGGAGTGTTTCGTTAAAACTCCCTAGTAGAAATGAGCAAGTTTATTAACACTTAAATTATAAACCAATCAACAACTTCCATGTCATTTAGTTTCTAAAATTTTGTCTACAAATTTAGTTTCTAAAATTTTGTCTACAAATTTAGTTTCTTTAGCATTATCCTTAATTTTATTAAGTTAAATGCTAAAGAGACTTTCTTAAAAATGAGATTTTCTATGAACTCTCTCGCACTTCATTTTAGGACAATTTCGTGCCAAGATTATAAAACATTATGTGCAAAAGATGAGGTGGCGGAGAATCCCACTTTAAGATGGTTTCCTTAGCATTTTTTTTTTCACATACAACATTATATCTACATGAAAGAGCATGGGTTTTGGTTAGTCACACAATGAGTCAATTTTAATATTTAGTATCAAGCTCGTCATTTACAAAAATCGAAATCTATGATTTTTTACTTACCAAAAAGAAAAACACAATTAATAGTGACACTATTAGTTTTAGGTTACATACAAACTCACTAAACTTGGTTGGTCGCTCCACGTTTAATGAAATTTGCATTTTTATTGAGAAAAACACGTTGTCTTCTTCTTTTAACCAATCCAATATCAAATAAAATTGTCTCACTCTCTCTAGTGTTTTCTAACAACCCACACGAACAATTAGCATGGAGATGACAATTAGCCACTAAGCTAAACAACCAAATTCTAGTATAATAAACTATTATTATCAGGACGTACACAGTTCCACCATGATCATGGAAAAGACTTAGACTCGTTCATAGGGTGTTTTGAGTATAAAATTAACAAATAAATAAGGTGAAATGACCTACTATCCAGTCTCTATTATTTCCTTGTTCCTCCCAAATTTGTATGCCAAACCACCGAAAAGTACATTTCAATGGGTCAATAATCTATGCTATGGATGATCATGTTTATTAATCATATGAACTTAATCCCCTTCTTGTTTTCCGAACGTGGATGTTGAATGCATGCACTTTTTTTATTGCAAATAAAATTTAACCTTTTCTTGATCCTCCCAAATTTGTATTTTCATGGGATAAGTGGAGAAGCCAAAATGACTTTGAACTGAGATATTTTACGCCTCCCAACTTGAAAAGAGAAAAGCACATACATAGAGTGAATCTAAACATGATGTTCTTGATCAATCTTTTACATAACAAAGGCCACTAAAAAGTAGAACTTTATGTCTAAATGATAGCAAACAAAACAACGCTTTAAATTGCCATCAAATTAAATTTAAGAAAAAAGAATAAAAATTCAGTATTTGCTTTTCGAAAAACTTTCCTACTATTATTGAGTACCCTTGTCTAGAAGAGTACATTAGTGACGTTTTAACTGGAAGAATACATTTTCCCCAACACTTGTTAGAAAAAACATGCCACAGGTCATCGTAAGTCCAAATTTGAAATTTTAATGAAAAAACACTTCTACTGCTAATATATATGGATAAGTAGGATCGAACACACATATTTATTCCTTCATTATTCAGTACAATGGCCAATTGCGTAGGGCAGTTTAATTAAATTCGAGTTACATTTTGGTATGCATAGAACTTACAATGCCTAGGTTCTCGACATACATCTTTGATCTTCATCACCTTGGACCTCATTCTACGACCGTGTCAAAGAAGAAGTCGTCGTATCCCATAGAGAAATTAAACTTTTTGCCATCTGCATGTTAAAACCCTATATAATATGCATATATTTTTATCAAAATAATATACAGTGTAAATTAACACAATAATATGAACCCTTGATTATGATAACCTTTGTTCTTTGATTCGTGTCAGTAAATACAAACTAAAATTTACTTAGAGATTCAGAATACAAATAGTAAAAAAATAAATAGTAAAAAAACAAGGGTAAATTACACAAAACTACCTCAACTATTCGTCTCACAACACTTTCATACCTCATCTTTTTAAAATGACAATGTCATACCTCATCTTACGAATTTGGGCCAATGTCATACCTCCGTCAGTTTTTCTATTAATTTATCTGTTAAGTGCTGACATGGCTACATGAGGGGTCCAATCACTAATCCAACTGGATTAAAAAGAAAATATTTTTTTAATAATTAAAAATTATTTTCTTTATTTTAAATCTCTCTCTCTCCCCTCTCTCTCCACCCCCTTCTCTTTCGCCTCTCTCTTATCTGCATCCCCAAAACCCCTTCCCACCCGATCCCTCCAACCCCTTTCCCACCCGTCCCCTCCAACCTTCCTCCACCACCCTCTCTTTCCTCTCTCTGTCTCCCCTGCCGCTTCGACCTCTTTCGCCACTCTCCCTTCGACCTCCCCCCCACTCTCCCTTCGACCCATCCCCATCGCTGTTCCCCATCCGCGCCAATATCTCCCCCCCACCCTCCTTGGCCACTCATCCCACTCCCCCCACTCTTCTCTTCTCTCCTCAGAAACAAACAAATTTTGAAACAAAAAAACCCAGAATTTGTTTTTGCAGGTGATCGATTCCGCCGATTCTGTCCCCATTCTTCTCTTTTCTTCTAGTCAATTCCGCCTTGCTCCCCCTGCGCCCGCGTGGCACATCAACGTCACTCCCCGCCTCCTCTCCTGAACCCTGATCGAACCCTCTCTCTTTTGACCCCAGAACCCAAGCACAGCTGCCTCCTGTCCCCCGAGCCAAAACCACAAACAGATGGAAAAAGATTAGTTTTTCCCCAATTTCTGTTGAGAAAAAGGTATATATTTTGCAGAGATAAAACCCAGGATTTATGGTGGGTCACAAGTACCGGATGACCGAGATAGGTCGTACTGTCGTGGGCATGGAAGCCGGAGTGGAACAAACTCTCGGCGGTGGAGCAAGCGAGGTTGAAAGCGAGGTAGGGAGTGATGACGATGGTAGAGGTGGATGTGGTGAAATCCGGATGCGGGTTTGGGTGTGAATCGGGACAGTTGTAAATCAGGAAAATAGTTTTGAGAAGCGGGTGCGTGATGGGTGGGGTGGGCAGCGGCCATGCAAAGAAAATGAGGACGGGTCGGGAGGGTGGGTGCAGAGGAGAGAAGAGAGAAGGGAGGGATCACTCGATGGGGATGGGTGGGAAGGGTTTCTGGGATTTTAGGGATGGGTCGAAAGGAGAGTGGTGAGAGAGGTCGAAGCGGCGGGGGAGAGAGAGAGGGTGGTGGAGGAAGGTTGGGGGGGACGGGTGGGAAAGGGTTGGGGGAGTCGGGTGGGAAGGGGTTGGGGGGGGTCCGGTGGGAAGGGGTTTTGGGGATGCAGAGAAGAGAGAGAGGCGAGAGAGAAGGGGGTGGAGAGGGAGAGAGAGAGGAGAGAGAGATTTAAAATAAAGAAAATAAATTTTAATTTTTTAATTTTTAATTATTAAAAATATATTTAATATTTTTTGAATCCAGTTGGATTAGTGATTGGACCCCTCATGTAGTCACGTCAGCACTTAACAGATAAATTAACAAAAAAATTAACGGAGGTATGACATTGACCCAAATTCGTAACATGAGGTATGACATTGTCATTTTAACAATATGAGGTATGAAAGTGTCGTGAGACCAATAGTTGATGTAGTTTTGTGTAATTTACCCAAAAAACAAATAATAAAAAAAATTCCTAAAAACTGAATAGGTAAAGTTGAGATTTACCCACAATCAGTCAAAGCTTTGAACTCTGCTTCTTGTCCAATGGTTGCAACTAGCACGCATAGAATCGTCTGAAGCCTATAACAAAAAGGAGAGAGAATGAAAAAAAAAAACTGAAAAAAAGCACGAAGCTTTCACTATAAAATAGAATTTGAGATATAAGATTTTACCCAAGATGTATAGCACGGTCTCACACTTCCAAAGGGCTTGAAACTGGAACTCTGATACTGATTGGAATGAAATCTATGTGAGTTTCATGTGAGTACGTGTGAGATTAGAAATCGAAAATAGCAGTTTAAAACTGAACGGTATTATCGCTTCTCCATGTAACTGCAAAGTATGTGCTGTTAATGCCGAAAACGTGGAGGCAATTATATTGTGCTTTTCCTTTTAAAATTCCAATGGAGAACATCGCTTTGGTAGAAGGATGTAGTTCATTATTTATGTGATGGGTAATCCAAGGGTCTCAATTAATTTGAAAGTGTTGTTGCCTTGCGTTTGATGGTTGTAAATTCTCATTTATTATATGTGCAAATATATTGTCCACATCAAAACATCTCTCAATATTTTATTTTTTGTATAACAATTTTAACCCTATTATATTTGTGTATTACCATCTAACCGTATTATATTGGGATTGTCTTGTAGTATTTTTTTTTTTTTTTTTGAAATGAGGGTATTTTGGGTTTATCGAATACTTCACCAAATTGAAGCTCTCACTTTTTATATATATAGATGAGGAATATGTACTTCTTTTGGTTTCTCAACCTTTGGATCCCCAATCAAAGGGTCCAAAACCGAGGACATGTACAAGAACATTTCTGGTCTCCTGGAGAATAAAGATAATATAATATACTACAGAAACAGACGAAATAAAAATGTATGGTTCCTATTTTCGTGTTTGCTATGAACAAATTGACTGACTCATGAGAGTGACACGGTTTGACAAATCATAGAACAAGTCGCAAGTCAATAATGCATATTATATGTAAAAAATTAAAAAAAATTTGCCTGCGTTATTGACTTGAGAAAGGAATCATCCGGAACTCTTCTATCAAATCTTCTCGATTCATTAATCCGGATTTTTGAAATTTTAATCAAACAATCAAAGTTATTATACATTTTAAAGGAGTTCTCTGATTATAGTCGTTAGATTAAATTTCAAAGGTCTAAATTGATGGATTGAAAGAATTTGATAGAAGAGATCTTGATACGATCCCTTTCCATTGACTTGGTCTGTCCTGAATATTTCTGCATAAACCCACAATATTTTATATATATCCACAGTTCATACATATGATTGTTTCTACTTCCTGCAGTAAGTTAACACTACAAGTGATCGGTTTTCTCATTATGCCAACTATCTGAGATGACCTTAAAATCGTCCTTTTAATTTTTTAATCTGAATATAGGGCATCGAGAATCTTAGCCAATAATTTCCATATAGAGGAAATTGAAGCATTCTCCTACATTTATGCATGAAGAAAATTTTGAGTAAACTTTGAATTTTTTTTAAATCTCAATAAAAGAAAAACTATGGCATGGTATTGGAATACAACGACGTTTTATAGTTAATTAACCCACGGTGCTTATATTTTGGAATTACTATTACTTTATTTTTTTTGGTCAAATGAGGGTTTTATTACCACAAAACATAACTAACAACAATGCAGTGTCCATTTCTTGATTCCTTTTTTTTAGTTGAGTAGACTCCTCCATGTAAACGAAAGGCGAGATAGGGATAGAATATACATGTTCTAACTATTTATAGGATTAAGTCCTCTCAAGATCAGTTCCATAGGAATAGAAATTCAACGGCCAAAGCCTCTTCCCCGACCTCTTTCCCCCCTCAACTCCTCTTTCTCCCTCACACCCCACACCCCACCGTTGTTAACAAACCCAATTCAATTGCAGGTCATCTGTGCTTTAAGTCTAATTTATTTTTTCGCTATCCTTTACTAGTTTAGCTTGTTATTTGCCGTCTCTTTCTTCTTCTTCATCTTTGAGATTTCTCTCTCTATAATTCTTCCATTATTATGAAAAAGACATCTGTAACTAGAAGACATTGGTTTGCACGACCTCATTCTTTGTTGTTTCATTAACATCAGCAAAGATTTTAAGGTCAAGGAACTTGCAATTGAAGGATGCTTTGCGGTACTTGCGCTAATTTTTGAGAGGGTAAGGTAGGACGGTTGTGGGTTGGGTGGGTTATGGCGGTGTTGGGGCTGATTTTGAGGTGGGGTTGAATTTAATTTAGAATTTGGAGAGTTGGTGGTTCGAGGTTGAAAGCTTCGAAGTGAGGGAGAAAGAGAAGAGTTGAGGGAAAAAGAGGAAGGATAAGAGAGTTTGGTCTTAGATTTGTATCAATGGGTGAGATCCATCGGTCTGGAGGATCTCCACAAAATTAATCCAGAGATATCTAAGTCCTGTATTTATAATAGCTTAAACCCATATGGCATATATAGGGAGATAAAGAAAGAGAATGATAGAATAGTCAAATTCTAACTATTTATAATGACTTAAAGCCTATGTGGCATTCATCATTGACCTATGCCTAATTATTATCATGTTAGAGTTGTAATTCTAATGGGATAAGGAATTTAGTTTCCCTACTACTATAAATAAAGTCATAATGGAATTTAGCTTCTCTTTTTCTCTAATGTGCCGCACCTTCTCTCTATGTCCTCTATAATTGTTCAGTAAATTATGCCTACAACACGTTATCAGCACGCTCTTGGCGCTATGCTAAAGAGAGTTTGATCTTCAATCAGGGGAGTATTACGTTTTAATCATTCTTTTTTATGATTAATTTATTATTTTGAATTGATCTACATGCTATTTATTCAATTTAATTTTTCTATGTTGAACGTGATACAACGCATTGGAGATGCAATTTCGTCTTTCCGAGAATGATCTTCGACAAAATTCAAAGGTTTTTATTGTTTTCTGCCAATCAGGTATGCTTAAAATAAAGGAAGATATTTGAAACAACCATAAAGCATGAAAACATTCCCCATGATGCA
Source organism: Cotoneaster glaucophyllus (assembly GCA_036320875.1). NCBI lineage: Eukaryota > Viridiplantae > Streptophyta > Magnoliopsida > Rosales > Rosaceae > Cotoneaster > Cotoneaster glaucophyllus. The sequence goes on along the minus strand of CM070058.1, from coordinate 11,713,187 downwards.
TGAATCCCCTATATTTATATTTTCCTTCCGATACATATATTGTATATGTTTCATATTTTTGTCAATATATATATACACACACGTTCATGCATTACACAATTTTACTATATGGAATTTGTGAGTCAAAGAATCGAAAGAAATTAGAAGTAATTAGGGTTTTTCAACAAAAAAAAAAAAAAAAATTTGGGACAAATTTGCGATTGAGCGCCAGCTCATAGCTACACCGACTTAACGCTAAGCCAAGCCTGCATCTCGAGGCTTGGGCGCTGGAACTTTGAGGCAGCAGCCCTTTGGGCTTTGCTGCATGCGTGGACCAAGCCCCTGGCCTGGGTTTGAACCAGCTGGGCCCGCAGCCCTCCAAGCAGCATACCAGCAACTTGTTTGATGGGCTTCTTCTTCACTCCAGCCAGTGCCAGACCAAGCCAGCATTGCTGAGCTAGTCCCGCGCCACACTGAAGCTAGCGAAGATGGGCTTCTCGCACTAGCCCAAAGCCAATGAATGTTGGGCTTTTGCTCCATCCCGAGATATTAGCCCACCTCCAACAGCTTATGCGCTATTGGGCTTTTCCCATCCTCGTAGCCCAATATGTACTAAGCTTGGAGCGTGCACTGCAACGAACTGGGCTATTTTACAACCACTTCCTCGAGGCCCAATAGGCTTGCAGCCTTGCTGCAAGGCCTTGTCCCAACCAGCCCAAGTGTGTTGGGCTGTGTTTTTTTTCGACTTATTTTGGCAACCCTCCCTCCGCGGCCGCTTCTTAACCATACCCAAATATTTTTAGGATGTTTTTGGTTAAAGCTGCACTAGGCTATATTTTTGTTATCACTTGCCCCGAAATCAATCGAAGCTAATATGATTTGGACGTTATTATTTTGCTTCCATGATTGACCCTGCATGATCCTGATCTATTAAATTAATTAAAAGTGACCAGCAGCCCATTAATCTGATAAGAAATCCAAAATTATTGGCCTGAAGCTCACTTTTGGACATTATTGATTTAATATTTTAATTATCTTTTTTTGAACAATTGACATCCTTTCGTAGTCCCGAAGTGCTCACACTTAAGTTATTGAAACAACTCAAATCCACTATACTTAAATCAGTATCTTGTATTCTATGTTCTTTCAGGAACCTCTCTTTTATGAACTAAACGTTCATAAACTAAATTGAACATGTAGTTTTGAATTTTGTGTCTTTGAAACCCGAAATTTTCATAAAACAATACACCCATGAAAACCCGATGTTTTTCATGTAAACTACGTCTTAAAACTCGAATGTTCTAACTTTGATACTTATGGATGTCTTATCTCCCAGAGCACTATTCACCATCTTATTCCCTCTATTCAGTGGATTGTCGAACCGTCACAAGTTCGATTTCCCTGATTTGGATGTTTCTACTAGAAACCACTCTATGTGGGGTACAAGATGTAAATCTCCACTTGACTATCAAGAAGCTAAGAAACCGGTGAAACTTCTACCATGATCTTCACTCGAAGACCTATGCCTGAAGCACTACAAACAAAAGTACCTCTTGAACGAGGATTTCATGGTTCTTTGGCTCGCTTCTAAGGACTGTATGATCATGCATGATATTGCATACGTCCATGAATGAGAACGATTATGAAGTTTATAAATCTGATCAAATTTTGACTGGAGAATACTTTCTCGTCCTTCCTTGTTTCTAACTCGCTCCTAAAGCAGCAGTATAGAGATCAGAAGATTTCTAAATTCTTAGATCTGATTACTACCACAAATGTGAGAGAACAATATAGACTTAGCTTTGGTTGGAGTCTACCGAATGGTGGTGCCTTACTTCGGCAAGGATGCATTAACATGCATTCTCTCGGTAGAGGTGCATCGAATAGTATTGCTCTGCTTTGCCAGAGGCCAACCGAACATACCCTTTTAGCTTCGTCTGGAGCCTATCGAGCCCAAGTCTGGGTATGTCTCTCTCACAATCTAACTTCTAGTTTGTTTTTACAACAAATGATAGAATTAGGGCCTGCCAAGGTGTGGTATCATGCCCAGAGCATGATTCTTGGCACCTAAGACCTTAAACTTCAAGAATAAGGAATATTGTTCCCTAACCTCAACCTTGCAAAATCTACTTCTGTCTGATAGAATAGATCATTGGTCATGCGCATGTCGGTGCCCCAACCAATGTTGTTGAGGAGTACCATTCTCATAGTCAATATGTGAGATTAATTTTGCTCCATCGAACACTGTTGGAAGACCAAAATTTTGACATAAAAGAATTTTGAAATAAACGGCCTTGTTGGCCGAATCCCTTAGTAACTTTGGTTTACTTTGTGAACACTTTTCTATGTTCTTGGATTCACTTTTGGTGTTTGTTTTAATTATGGATAACCTTATCGATATTGTCCTCGAATATGAGCTAATTGAATCATGTTTCTTTATACATGTGACCGAATTCAATTAAACACGTGATTAGGTACAAATGTGGGAAAGTTAGTTGTTTGGATAAATGTGATACTACACACACTAACTTTATACATAAACCACATATCTAGCAATGACTTCAGGTATATCCAACCTGATTAAGAGCATTGGCACGCTCCTCATTGTATGGATGGTACTATATTACCATTTAAGAGAACTTATATTCTTCACGTCTTGGACAAATGACGTTGAGTTTTAAGGATATTCGAGAGAACAATGATCATTAATGAAACCACTGATGGAAAATAGAGTAGAATATCTTTGCACAATCTCCAAAAATGAGCCTGAAGCTTTTCTTTGGGGCCAATAGGCTGTCTCCCAAAAGAGAACACGCCACATGTGGCTGGCCTGGAGCCGGGTGATTGAGTAGTTTACTTGCTTTAGCATGACCTTTTGGGACACTTAAGGTCGAACAATGATGCTATGATGCATCTCTTTACTCGAAGTAAGGATCTTGTGCCTACAAGCACACATCACCAAGCCTGCTCGTTGAGGAAATTGATTTTCTAAATCATCCCTAGCAAAGATACGAAACGATCCTCTTTTCACAGTAGGTTCAATGGAATATATGTGGACTAATCCAACCAAAATGCGGACCATATAAATAAGTATGGTTTTGGTTGATGAATCAAAAATTGGTCACATGTTTATCCACACACATTACTGCTAAACCTCATGGCCAATTTTAAGGGTTCACCACCCTAATTATCCCATAAAGTCTAGAAGATTATATAATTCCGAAGAGTTTATATCGAAGGTTTTCGATAAAGTATTGCATGTCTTTTGAGTTTATAATTGGACATCGAATTCTATGTTCACCCCAAAACAGTCTCACACAGTGATCATAAAAGCGTAATTTAAATGATCATCCGAACCTTGGTGAACGCACCAAGCTTTTGGTTTATACCTTGGGCTATGCAATCTTGTACGCAACTATGATGGTCCGCCTTAAAGCCCATTGCCACCCAACCTATTTGACGTTACAATTGGTTACAGGGTATGAACCTGACAATTCGTACTTTTGGGTGTGCATTTCATGTGCCAAGTTGTCTGCCGCAACTTACCAATATGGGTCATCATAGAAGGTTGTGAATCTTTGTCGATCATGATTCTCTTTTGTACTAGCTTCCTTAGAGCCTTTGCATGCGATCTCTTTACCACTCATTTACGGAATCACTTTAATGAAACAGTCTTCCCGCCATTAAGAGGAGATAAGAACGGTGCGAATTTGCATGGACATTGCCTATTATGTTTCATCTCGATCCACGTATTGTACAAGTGTGATAAGCAAGTAGCTTTCAGAATGTTGCTCAAATCGCATTCCTCTAATCTAGATAAAGTGACGAGATCATATACCAGCTGTAAACATACCTGCAAGGATAAACGTACTTAACTGATGTTGAGTCAACATCCCCGAATGGGGTGCCGCCCCTAAATGACGGTTTGGTCATTCATGTTGAACGACACAATACCCCGGTGGATAGCCAATCAATCTGTCTCGACTTGAAGCACGACATATCACTCGATTCATATGATTCATTTCCCTAGAAGAGGAAGGTTATGGCACACAATGAATCCATACTCGATCGCCATCTCAATCATTTACATCTCATAAGATTAATCTGGATTACTCCAGAGACTTGAAGTTCTTGGTCCAGTATACTAGTTTAGATGAGATAATGGAATTGGAATGAGATTATCATCGATGATGTTTTCACTTATATGATAGCCACCGACATAAATGAAAAGTGACGATATCGAACCATGTTCCGTTGATTAGTGACAATGTAGAACTTATTGGACAACTGAAATTAAAATCTTGATTAAATTTCTTACCAAATTGTGTTTGGACCCGTGGTCCTCACACTACCCAAGGTAACCATGTTGTGTTACATGTGGGAAAAGAAGCGTAATGAGATTAATGAAATAATGTGATACAATGCACACCTTACGGCGCAAGGTTTCTCTCAAACGCCCTTTGATTGACTGCAACATTATGAAATGTGGTTATTGTTTCTGCATAGGGATAGTGATACATAGATTTACATGTAAGTTCCTAAAGGATTACATGGACTAGTTTAAATAGTTCCAAACCACAAAACACCCTCTCAACTCGTTTGAGGCATTCACTAACAGATTAAAGCAATCTGGCGGATGTGTTATACTCGTCTAAGTGATTATTTGATCAGTTAGGGATATGAATTATGTCCTTGTGTGTTAAACTATGAAGTTTTATTCCGAATTGCTAGAGTTACAATTTATGTCCATGACATGAATCTCACTAAGACTCTGGAAGAGCTTGAGAAAACTGTATCGCACATAGAGATGAAATTTGAGATGATGGATCTTAGGAAAACTCGTTTATGCCTTGACCTGAAGTTAAAGCGTTGTTCTGACAGTATTTTGGTCAACTAGTCAAACTACACACCAAAGGTCTTACCTTTGAGCATACCTATGATATTCCATACACTATATGCAAATGAGACTCTTGAAGAGGTTATGGAATCCGAAGTTCCATATTTGAGTTCAATTTTGCGCTTTGTTGTACTTAACTCATCACATATGACATCTCCTTCACTGTTGATTTATTAGTAAAGATGCAGCATCGCGCCTACACGCAACCACTGAAGTGGTATTAAAGACGTTTTTCCACTACCATGAAGGTACCACATATTTGGGCTAATCCCAATGCATCCCGAACGAATCCAACCCCCATGACCAGATTGATGCTTGCCTTGTTTATTATGTTGACATTGGTTACTTATCAAACCCGCACAAGGCATATCCCCAAATGGTCATGTATTTACCATTAGGGATATCACAATATCTTGGAGGTCCACAATATGAGACACCTCAATTCACTACGCCACATGTGAGACATGGTTAAGAGCTCATGTTGTGCATATTCGAAGTACTTGCTGTTTTCATCCATCGTTGAGTCCCGACGATGATCCATAAAGACTATGCCACATTTATCAACCCGAGCAAGACATGATACATCAACGAAGTCAACGTCAAGACATATTGCATCTACATCACGTCAGCAAAGTATCAGGAGATTGATGTCATGCAAGCCGATCCCAGACAACCTTGCAGACTTCTACACGACATCATTGCTGAAGTCAACATCGCAGAAGCTTGTCTGAGGAATTTGTATGCCTAACTATTCATATGCAATGCTTGTAGTTCTCATTTGGAAGTTTTGTCAAACTCAAGGGGTGTCACGCCCCGATCTCGACATACGTCCAGGATCAACACGTGACGTCAACAAATACCCGTATCTCTGACATACCCTACCTCCGGGATATGTGCAAACACAACTCATGACCCAAATACGTAATAATCTTTCGTACCCTTTATGGCTGCATCTAACCTCCTCGTTAGACTGCCTACGTACCCTACTCAGGGATCAAGCCATTCGTAGTTCATCTTTTTACTACACTCGAACATTCATCACATAGACGACTAGGTCTCAGCATAATACCACAATTCAATTATGTAGCACCTCAAGGAACATTTAACAAAGCACAATAATAATCTCTAATCATAACGTCATTCATCATCACATATGCATTCCAACACCATCCAATTATCACATCAATCAATAATGCCAATCACCATATCATCAATAACACATACAATTCATCGGAATGCCAGGCTAGAGTGACACAGTTCGGCCGAAGCCTACATTTTTGAAGCTGTATCAAATAAATCAAATAATGCAATTTCGAACCACTCAACGAAATCCATCAACATCGGGTTCTGGACATCTCAACGGAACCAAGACACCAAAAGGGGTTTTCGGACCATCACTCAACGAAATCCAAACTGGGATACGATTCTGGACCATCACTCAACGGAATCGCGGAGTAGAAGGAATTCCGGACCATCACTCAACGGAATCCAAATTGGGATATGATTCCGGACCATCACTCAACGGAATCGCGGAGTAGAAGGGATTCCGGACCATCACTCAACGGACTCCACACTAGGATACGATTCCGAACCATCACTCAACGGAATCGTGGAGTGGAAAGTATAACACCAATCAATGAAACAAGACATGGACCGAGTTACCCAAGTTACAAAGGCTCAACGAAACGAGAAATGAAATAATGACACGAGGGTGAAACATGTTTCAAGCAACAAACCCCGTGACAATGGGTTAGCGGTCCACTACTAGCCCTCACACTTCATCACATCCATCCAATCATACAATACAACCCATATTTCCAATGCACAAGTCAAATCATACTTAATGAAAATAGATCGATGGCTAGAAACAAAAATAACAGTTCAATAGAATTCACATTTAATAAACATAGATCTATGGCATAAATATATAAAATTCACATTTATAAGACCAAGACATATGTGAAGATATTAACATAAGAAATTAAGATAAGAACCACATTACATATATTCAAGTCACTCTCTATCCAATGTAGGCCCACTAGACTTCAATTAGTCTCCCGTAGTAGTCATTTTAGTATTTAGAACGTTTCGAGATATATTGACCAAAAATCAACTCTCGATCAACGGTAAGGTCCATAACTCTTCGTAATTCAATCCGGAAGATCCGCACATTGAATTTCGGATCCGTAACTTCCCAAAGTCCACATTATGCTCAAATATCAACATACTAAAATTTCATCACGATCCGACGGTCGGATCTCCGCCAATTTCAAATTCAAGTGGCGATCGACATTAAATTTTACAAACTTAGAAATTCAATTAGGGGAGATCCGTACGTCGGATTCCCGATCCGTAAGTTTCTATGGTCCTCAAATATTATGTTCTAACACGCATTAATGTTTGGTGACGATCCAACGGTCGGATCGTCCATTCACATTTTGACCCACTAAGGTATCGTAATGAAACTAAGTCCAAACAATCAAATTACGTCATATGGATGTCAAATTTGAAATCAAAGCATTCAATTGGACTTGAAAGAACATCGTCAGCCCACTGGCTAGGGCGCCGCCGCACGCACCGCCGCGGGTGGCGGTCGGCCGCTCCGACTTGTCGGAAAATTCAACTATTTTTAAAAATTACCAAAAATTACATAAATGTAGATCTCAAAGTGTAGAACAAACTTTATACCTGTGGCCAAGTCCAATTTGGCCGGAAAAAGCTCCAATTTCACTCGAACCGTCGAAAACCCTAGAATGGGTGTGTCCGATTCGACCTCCATATTCACTCTGAAGCCTCCACCATTGCTTGGGTTTTGTTCCACACCTCAAGGGAAGACTAATGGTGGTATTAATTTGATGAAATCATTTCACAAATAGTGGATTTCTAGTATGAAGATATGCGGCACCCATAGTTCGGGTTTTCAAATTTCAAGGCTAATTTCTCTCATGTTTGAGGTAAAATAGGTAGAGGGGATGATGGGGGATGTTTTCCAGGTGGTGGGGAGCTTTAATTCGCCGGAGAAAAGGGTTAAAACCCGTCGAAAATCACACAAAATCCCGACCGGGTCGGGTTGCCCAGTAGCGGTTCACGGTCTCCCGCATTTCTTTCTCTCCTTGCCCCCTCATTTCCCTCATCCCCATTCGTCCCTTTCCCCTCTGATTTCTATTCTTTCCTTTTCATCTCAACCATTCATCAATATTTCCTTATACAATCACAGGCACACACGTGGCACTGCACATGACTCCAGATTTCTGGAGTTTTCTAAAATGGAATAAAATTACTATAATATCCCCGACTTTAAACGTTAATAACTTCTTCGTTATAACTCCATTTAACGAACGGTTTATGCCCATGCGTTCGTGAGATCGAGCTCTATTCAAAAATATAAATTGTGACCTCAAAAGATCTTCGGATTTTAACTAATTAATTCCCAAACTTCAAACTTTGTAACTAATTTAATTAAAATCCAAATTCAAGCAATTTAAAATAAATTCTCGAAAAATAACATAAAATCTCAATAATACAAATATGTAGGTGATAACAGTGAAATCCAGGAACGGGATTTCACAAGGGGAGTATCCAGAAGTATACTCACTTGATCTTAATGTACTATTTTCCCCTACGATTAGAAGCATTTTTCCCACTAGGTTTTTGCTACGTAACTAGGTTTTGACGAGGCACCTATCCTAGGCTGATCATACCCTTGTGAGCTCTTCTGTTTATGTCCCGAAGACGTATAGTTTTGACTTAATGCAACTTCTCACTTTTCTCCTTAGCCTATGGGTTTTTCTCCCACCTTGGGTTTTACCATGGCGAGGTTTTGTGATTTTTAGATTTTATGCGTTCTTCCATTGATTTGAGACTCACATTCGCTCATTGTGCCAATGACTTCATCAATTGTACTTACTTCATCGCTGAAGACCTGATATGTCACATCCCGGCCGGGGCCACCACCACATCTCGGGCTCAACTCCACCGTAGCACGATATTGTCTGCTTTGGGCCCTGACCACGCCCTCACGGTTTTGTTTCTGGGAACTCACACGAGAACTTCCCAGTGGGTCACCCATCATGGGACTGCTCTTGCACGAACTCACTTAACTTCGAAGTTCCGATGGAGTCCGAAGCCAGTGAGCTCCCAAAAGGCCTCGTGCTAATTGGAGGTGGGCATGTACATATAAGGCATAGAAGATCCACTCCCCTGGGCGATGTGGTATCTCACATGATGCGCCATTTGTTTGAATATTTACACACTCAAGGGGGAGTGTTGCAATCCTATTAGATTATGAATATGATTGTGTAAATCCTAACATATCTAGGATATCGTTATAGGATTATACCATATCTCTTAGACTAGATATTATCCTAACACACCTCACAATTACACATCTCTATCTATTGTGCCGCACCCTCTCTCTATATCCTTTATAATTGTTCAGTAAATTATGCCTACAACAAATAAGACTTTTTTTCTTCTTAAAAATAAAATCATAACTTAGAAACTGAAAAAATCCCTCCTATGCGGCATAAAGCAGTAAACTTGATAGACATGCATGAGTTATTAACAATTTTGTAACCGCGCAAGTGGGAGATTGATATGGTGCATGGTTTGGGTCTTCTTTTCCAACTATTTGTATATCGAGTCCACAACCTCTCACCTCCACTTAGTGTAGATTAGTGTAGAATAATTTTTGTAATTAAAAAACAATTTTGTAGAGTTATTTGTCAAATTTTAGAAAATACAAATACATTTTAATTATATTTCTCTTCACTTGTTTGTAAAGGGTCTCATGTTCGAGTTACGTGAATGACAACGACGTATAATATTTGTAGTCAGTTCGATACCTAGTTATGGCTAGCACATTGTGTGGCTTCGCTCAATCGCTTCTCCTTGTAGTAGATATATATCATATCTCCTTAGAGTAGAATATATCATCTCTCCTTAGAATAGAATATAATGGATATCACTTACAACTCACATGAGAGAATGCACATATCACACGCCTTGCGAATAATGTATCTTCACTATAAAAATTTCATAATTGAAACCTTTCAATTTTGTAATCTTCATTTAAAGATTGGTAAGAATATGATCATGAATATGAGTCTTAAAAGCCCATTATTTTTGTCCCATGTTTAAATAGAAAAGTCTTATTGTGAGAGGATTGCTAATTCATGTTGTACTAGGATTAAATAAGTCAAAGAAATTGAGTCTCACTTTAATAGGAGAGTCTCGTTGATAAAAACCATAAATTACTAAGGATCACAAAATATAATTGACAACGGTAATGGAACTTTGGAGAGCCTCTCGCTGTCATATCCTATTACGGTACTGGTCTCAATCATAGTGCCAATTTGGTTGCCTTTGACAAGCTGGTTGACTGTGGAAAGCACAACGATTTAGAATTTTAGGCCATTTGACCAATATATGAAAGGACAATACTTGGGTCCTCACCGGGGAGGACCCAATGTACTGATTTTTGCTTTTAAACCAATCAAATCAAGCCATTTGTCATTAAAGGGATCCACCGATATCTGAAATAGAATAAAAAATATCTGAAAAAGACAAGTGTCACTTTTTCATTGGGGGTCAGTGTATATTGGGTCCTCCCCGGTGAGGACCCAAGTATTGTCCTATATGAAATAGGCTTCTCCTAACTGCGACCTGATGATTGCCTTGTCTTGTTTGTGGGCTGCCTAGAAGCCAGACATGATATATTATACCAAAAAAAATATATAAGCAATATAAAAAAGGGACTGATATATGACACTAGTTTCTTTACATAATTTTTGACACAAGTTTTTACAGAGCCTATTTCGTAATGGATCATGTCTACTAAAAATTACCCAAATCTGAAATCATATAACCGTTAAGCTACATGAAACAGATTTTCAGACGTCCATAGAAAGATTATTGCCAATTGCAATGATTAAGGGTTTATGAATGGAGTTCTATAAAATACAAGATTCGGATCGTTAAAATATATTACGAAATGAGCCCTACATAAAATGTGTAAAAAATTATGTAAAAAAATAATGTTACGGATCTACCGCTTATAAAAAAAATGTACATAATTCAGTATATGAAGCAACTAAAAGTGAAAATAATTAAACCAAGAAAAAAGGAACCATACGGTTGACCACAAAAATTCAACTATACTTACCTTGTAGTCACTCATATTCGGAATAGAAAACATTGTAAACTTGTGCATAACCATATTGGTTGGAATGGACTTGCTCTTTTTTATGCATATAAGTTTATATATCTCTACTCACTATTTAGATTAAAATAAAATATCTCTAGTATTTACAAAATGTTTCGTACTTAAATAATAAGTAATTAAATATACCTCAGTAAGACGTTTCACTTGAATCACTAAAATAGTCATCAAGAGAAACACAAGTTTTAACCTTATACATTGTTATTTTTTGTAACATCCGTAGTAACGTATCATTAGCAGCGACGTGCCCAACTGGGGTATACAATTTTCAGACTACCTACATATTACATTACATGCGACCTTCTTGGAGTTATCCACAATGACCTTACATTTGTCTTCCTCCGTCTAATGTTGGAGTAATATTAGAAAATATGAAAATAACAATATAAATTCTAATCACTAAGAATAATCATAAAAATCACAAACCAAAATACTACAACAATAAGTGTGTATACAATCAAAGTAAGCAACAGAGAAAGTAAGAAGTATAACTAACAAACTTGGAGATTGAGGTTATAAATGTAGTTTGGTAGGCGTATGTTTCCATGATTTAGTAATCTATAATCCGAAGTTGAAGCACCGCAATATTCCGACTCTAACGAACTTTATATATTATGTACTCTCAAGATGCGACTCGGAATTTGACGAACAAAGAATAAAAACATTGGAGAAAACAATTTAGATGGGTGGAATGCTTGAGTTTATATAGAACTCAAACCACTCCTTTTGAAACAATGTGATTGTTGCTTAAAGTTCCAACGAATAGATGCAACTCATGAATTTAAATTTAACTAAAACACTTGATTCTTATTTTTCATTCACACAAAAATTAAATATTACGATACTATAAAACATACAATTTCCAATATCTAATTGGATATGATCATATTTATACGAAGGTATAAGGTTTGTATATAAGAACAGTGTCACATCAAATAAAAATTAAAAAAATTGAACAATTTTGGGTATAAAATTTATACAACGAAATTACACTACTCATAAAAGGTAAGAAAAGTGCAGTCTTACAGATGGATGATTAAATGTGGTAAATTCTAGAGATGGATCCAAGCACGCGTGCAATATGTGGAATGTAAAGGTGCGTTTGTTTCACCTTCTTAGACCATCTCCAATGCATGGGCTAAAAGCCAAATATTTTAGCCCGGAAAATTTAGCTTTTAGCCTAGAAACAGCTTTTTCTGCTCCAATGGTTCTGGTCTAAAATTTTAGCCCGGGATTATTAAAGAATAAAACTTAGGCTATTTTTTTTTATCTTAAATTAATTTAAAAAAAAAATAAATATGTAGACTATCGTAAATTAATTTTATGAACATTTTAATCTAAAAAAATTTAAATTCCGATAAATATTGAAAAATCACTAAATTTTCCACAAATTTTTTTTTAAGTTAAATAATTTTTTTTAAAATTATTTTAGCCGTTGGATTTAAATTTGGACCGTTAGATCTTTTTTTTTATCGTTAGATTTGATTATATTCGATCTCAGCCGTTGGATTCAATGTATTTTAAAATAACATATTTAAAAAATCAAATTTGAATCTGAACCGTTGGATCTACCAACAGTCTGTGAAAAAAGGCCGTTGGATTCAAAACTAGCCGTTGGGGGCTCTGTGGCGTGGCCGACAGCCCGCTGACAGCGGGGCCCACGCCTGTCGGGAACGGAAAGCAAGCCTCCGCGTGAGGCGCGTAAGAGAGTGAGCGAGCCGAGACTGGCCCAAAGGCCAGCGAGTCCACTCGCGCTGAGGGGGAAATCTGGGGGGAATTTGGCCCAAAAATTTTATTTGGCATTTAGCCCAAAAATTTACCATGCATTGGAGGGTGTTTGGGGGGGGGGGGGGGGTTAATTTGGCATTTAGCCCCCCATTGGAGTTGGTCTTAGGAGGGACTGGCTTGGATTGCCTTAACCAAGATTATTATCCTAAGTTTGATAAGGTCTTGGACTACAATAAATAACTCGTCTCGACTACGAGGCCCTCCCCGCTTCGCTAAACCCCGTTATCTAGTCTCATACTTTCGCTTGGTATTAAACGGGACCAAAAGAAAATTGAGGTCAAGATCCATACCCTAGCTTTTGCTTGCTAAATAGCGACATCCAATCCTTGGGCTTTCTTCTTCTTCTGCGGCGTCGTCACCGTGGCCAGCAGTCGGTGATGCTTATTCTTCCTTTTTCCCAAAAAAAAATCCCAGATGACTAGCTTTGGGGATGAACAGAAAATTTCAAGAAAACCCCTGGGCTTTACTTCTTCGTCTACCCATCTCTAAAAAACCCTTTTCTCTGTTTCAAATAATGCTCAAAGTTTCTTTTTTTTCTCGATCGACACTTTGACCAACTCGCCGGAAAAAGAAAATCAAGAAATTGGAAAAATCAATGGAGTCAGTCGGATAATTGATGGAGATGATGATTGATTGGTTGTATAGATTATAGAGTTCAAAGGAAAGATGGGAAGGATCTGGGATTTGTCGGAAAAAGAGAAAGAAAAAAGAGATGGGACGGAGCTAAAGAAGGAGAAGAGAAAATAAATTTCCAGAGAGAGGCAGAGTTTTTTAGGAAAAAAAGAAGATGTTGAATTAAAAATAAAATATTATTGGAAAGGTATTAAATAATATAATATTATAGTCTGTTAATTATCCTATTTTTTTAGTTTGACACTGCACCAAATACTTCACTAAGTCAGTCTAGCTTAGTCTAGTCTAAGCCAATCCAACTTAATCCCTAGAGCTAGTCCAATCTGAGATAATTCGATGCAACAAACGCACCCTAAGGGGCTTACGGTGGAGGTTAGATGAAGTACAGAAATGTTAGGGTATATTTGGTGTTTTATCGTTTATTAATTAGTTTCTTTTTTCTGTTAGCTAGCTAGAGATAAGGATGAAAATACAGAAAAATGATGGATGAATATATAAAAAAAAATACTAAAATTTTGAAGCTGAAGCATGAACTTTTTACTCATAAGTGAGGAAGATGTTCTCATTAAATTGGGGGCCCCGACAAAGATTCTCACTCGCGTCCTTGAGGACTTGCAACTACAATCTCATCAAGCTCTCTTGCTTATTGGAAGAAAAGTCAAAAGCATTAAACCTATGATTAATTACTAAATCCTATCTTAATACATTCATGATTGAAGATGAATTCGAACAAGTAAGGAATCTTTAGCGCAATCAATCAAGGATATTTTTACCATCATCCCGAAATATAATCTCATAATTAATATCTTTCGGATTATTCCTTCCTCATTCATCCTACGGATGACATACGTTGGCCAATAGGAAACGTGTAGGGCAAAACCCTAACCTTATGACCAGTCACCTCCCTATAAATTAAAAGGAAAATTAATGAAAAGTCCAAAAAAACTTCCATTTTAACGAAAAGCTCTTTTTAAAGGTATAATGAATAGTGTCAGATAAAGGTAAAAATGTGGTTTTTCGTAAAAAGTGAACAGTACCGGGAGTGTTTCGTTAAAACTCCCTAAATTAAACTCTATCTCCACCAATTTATGGTAAGCTTTTGCCATGCAATTAAACCCTAAACACTCACTATTTTCAAAGAAACTGACTTAGACATCAGAGGTTCATTAGCCAAACCCCCTCCCCCCCCCCCCCCCCCCCCGGGCCTTATGGGCGCATGAAGCTTTGTCTTTTATCACAGATATTTATTTGTTTTGTAGGTACAAGTTTGTCAAAACTGGAGACAACAAATGTTGATACCACAAGTTGGTGCTTTCATTGAGAGCTTGATTTAATGCTCCAAAAAAGGCTCTCGCATTCACTTTCTAAATTTTATGTAACATAAAATTTCTCACACCTCGACCCCCCTCCTGAGCTGGGGTGACACCCACTATCAGGCAACCCATGTTGCCGTGTCACCTATTTGGGATCCAGCCTACCAGTCCTCTGCTGCCCTGCTGCAGTAATTAGAAGAAGGAAACTATTTTCGACTCTTCACAGGGCAAGCAAAGAAGAAAATTGACGGAAGAGGAACAATATCCTCTGATTTTCTCTTTTTCTTGTTTGGAAGGAAATTGCTCTCTAGGTTTATTTAATCCCCTACTTAAGGTAGAATTAAATGAATTCTATAGGCAGCTGGATTCCATCTCCCAAAAGACATTTATTACAAGTTTGAGCTCAAAATCCAATGCAGTTAAATAACCCCGTTTTTCGCAGACTTAACTTGGATTTCTACACTTCCCGCACCTCCTATGTACAACACAAGTGTGGGGCATTTGTAGATCCAAAAATAATATAGAGCTGACACGTAGAATTTTACCCACAAGTGACGAAGATGTCCTCATTAAACTAGTAGGGCCCATAAAGATTCCCACGTACAGTTCAGCATCCCTGAAGACCTGAGCAACAACTACAACCTCAACATGCTATCCTGCCCATGGCAAGGAGAACCGTCAAAAGCATTAAAGATAGACAGATAGAATTAACTACTAAGTCATATCTTTAATATATTCATGATTGAAGTTAAATCAAACAAGTAAGCTCTGGTTTGGTATTGAGGTGATTATGAAAAAAGTGGGTATCAAAAAAAGCTGGGAGCTTTTTTATATTTGGTAAACATTCAGCTTCAGCTTTTTTTCATAGTTTTGGGTGAAAAAAAAGCCAAAAACACAAAGCTGCAAAACCCAGCTTTGAAAAATCGGCTTTTTTTCATAGCTGTTTTACATGAAAGTTTACCACACACTATAATACTGCTTTTTTTTTTCAAATACAAAAAAGTTTACCAAACACTCTGCTGCTTTATTTCACAGCTGCTTATTCTCACAGCACATCAGAAGCAATTTTTTTTCAAAGAACAGCAATACCAAAACAACCCTAAGGAATCCTCATCATAATTAATAAAGGATACGTTCATCATTATCCAAATATATTATCTCCTAATTAATATCTTTGGGATTATTCTTTCTCATCCATCCACCTTAGCCAATGGAAAGTAGCCATGTGTAAGGCAAAACCCTAACCCTATGGTCAACACTTCCTTGTAAATACGCTGTCTCCACCAACTTCTGGTAAGCTCTTGTTACGCAATTAAGCTCTAAGCACTCACTCTTTTTTAAGAGAATCTAATTTAGACATCGTAGATCCATTGACTATACCCTTCCTCCCATCTCGTGGGCACTTGAGGCTTTGGCCTTGATTAAAGGCATTTATTTGTTTTGTAGGTACAAATTCGTCAAAACTAAAAACGACGGATTTTTGCTACCACAAATAAGGGTAGTGAAAGAAAATGAAAGAAATTTGTATGAAAATATAAAATGCTACGTAAAATAATATTACAATTAACCATTTTTAGTTGTTTCGGGTAAAATTTTTTTGCTTCCTCCGATATCCTTATTCCTTTATCATCTGATTCATTATCTTTTCTCCACTCTTCATTTCTTCTTTTATCTCAGACGAATAAAAAATTTAAACTTATATAATTCAACGAAAAAAAGTTTAGTAAATTGGTATTTTAGCGAAATGGAGAGCAATTCAATATAGAATCTCGAGTGTAGAGTTAAATTGTTTTTAATTATTTGAGTTACAAGTTATTTACAGAAGATGATCATCTATGTTATTGCTAAAATCGTTTTGTTTGGGATACGCCTAACAGAATTACCTATTTTGGACATTTAAACTAAGGTAATGCTAGGAAGACCAAATTTCTAAACCAAATTTTGTAAACCAAATGATGTGAATCCTAATGATCGGATTATTACTTAAGCGTTGATTAACGTGCTTATTTTCTATTAGTGACACATCATTTGGTTTAAAAATTTGGTTTCCTAGCATATCCTTTAACCTATATATAACAGATATATTATAGATATGGTAAATTGTAACAAAGGTCCCTAATCTATACCACGAGTTTGGTTTTTGACCGTTAGCTCTACTGATAGTTTCTCTTATCCTCGAGTTATGTCATTTTTGCACTAGTAGTCTTTTTCATTAACCCAGTCAACTTTTCTATTAAGTCAAAGATAAAATAGAATTTCATCAAAAAAAAAATTTAAATAAATAAAGATTTTAAAGAGGAAGACAAGGATTGGAGAGATTTTTTTAGGTGCTAGGAACATGGTCTCATACGCCAAATGTATAATACAAGTGGTTAAATACTTGAATAAAAACTTCAACCACTTTTATTATAATACTTGATGTACCACCTCGTGCTGGGAACATGGCCTTATACAACAAGTGTCTAAAACACCATTTTCTTTAAAGATTGAGGAAGAACTCCTCCTTAAAATACCTCGTGAGTTATTCACATAACTTTGTGCTTATAATCGGAACTCCTTTGACTAAACGATCTTAGTTTTAATTGGTTTTTTTGCAGAGATGATTTTTACACAGTGATTTATAATATGGACAATTCTGATCTTAAGTATGGAATTCTATGAGTAGGTCCTGAAAAATTTTGAGGAGGAAATCTTCCTTAACTTTAAGGAGCCAAACTCTTCACTTTTTAAAAATACTTAGATTTGTTTGTGTATGAAAAGATCACTATACTCTTAAATTTAACGAAAAAAAAGGCAGATTTGACTGAATGACTATTCATGCAACACAGAGTTATGTTGGAGGATGAAATAAACTAAAATAAGAATTCAAGGACGAAAATTAAACATGAGGCAAAATTCAGAAACCTTTGGTATCACACACCCTTTTAGATAATATAAAATCTTAGTAGGGTTATTATTTCGTATCCCAACTCAATTACATGTAGGATTTAATCCACTGTCTTCTAAGTCATAAATGAGAACAAGTACACCTCAAAGCATCTACAAATGTCCCCCAGCCTAGAGGGCATCCCCCTTACCCACCATAGCCCATCGGTGGTTCAACTGGACCACCATACAAGCCACATCAGAATAACATTTCCACGCGTTTTCTTCTTTTTTTTTTTCTTTTTTTTTTCTTTCTTTTTTCTTTCTTTTTCTACAGCACAAAGCACGTTTTCAGTTGACTTCCATTTGACCCATCAAATCCTAGATGGTTAGATTTATAGCATCTTGCTTTTTCAAACAAAGGTAGTATTTCTCTTGGTCTTTCTCAGTTCAACTGGTTTCCATGCATCTTTCCATGTGGTGGAGTAGTTTCTGGATATATTGGGAACCAAGTCGGATCATAAGAGTCGAACTCTTTCTATGAACGAAGAAAGTGCTGCACTATTAAAGTTACGTATAATACAAGTCCGACGAAAATCTGATCAGTTGATGAAGCTATGAATTATTAGACCCCTTTTTGTGTTTTCTGGCGTATCAAATCAGGAAGAAAAAAAAGTCTACTTGTTTGATTTCTTCAAAATTTGTACCACCCCTTCTCACAAGGCATTGTCTCAATATATAATTAAACCACTTGACCAATAAATTAAGTACGTCTTTACCGATAGAAAATGCGGCTTAAAATGAAAATCCTTTTGGAGTGTGGCAGCTCGCTAAAACATGCACGATAATTAAGTTCCTCTATGAGATTTTGTGTCAATTTGATTACATGTGAGGACATAGAATCCACAATTGGTCCATGTCGTCCTAATTTAAATTTGATCTCTAAACTTTCCCATAGTCCAGATTTAGTTTAACATGATTTTTTTACGGAGGTTAATGGCAAGAACATCAGATGACATTTAGCAACCATTTATAAACTATAGTAAAAATTTAAGGACCAAATCTAAATATTTTAGTCTTTGAATAAATGGCTCATCTATATCTATATCTTCTTCTATATATAAAGTGACAAGGCAAAAATGGTGAAACATTCATAATCCCAAAATTGCCCTCTTCCATTAAATTTTCAAATAAAATATAAAATATAAAGGGAGAAGGCAAAAATGGTCAAACATTCATAATCCCAAAATTGTACTCTTCCATTAAATTTTCAAATAAAATATAAAGGGAGAAGGCAAAAATGGTGAAACATTCATAATCTCAAAATTGCCCTCTTCCATTAAATTTTCAAATAAAATATAAAGGAAGAAGGCAAAAATGGTGAAACATTCATAATCCCAAAATTGCCTTCTCCCATTAAATTTTCAAATAAAATAAGAAAATCACAAAAATAAAAAACCAACCCACAGAGTGGTTAGTAACTAACTTTATTATTTTTTGAGATATATTATTATTTGTTGTAGGCATAATTTATTGAACAATTATGGAGGCCATAGAGAGAGAGGGTGTGGCACATAGAGAGAAAGAGAGATATGTGTAATTGTGAGGTGTGTTATATTTCATTCCATTGTGCCTTTATTTATAGTAGGAGGGAAGGTAAATTCCTTACCCTAATAGGATTACAACTCTAATAGGATAATATCCAGTCTAAGAGAAATGGTAGAACCCCATAAGGATATCCTAGATATGTTAGAATTTACACAATCACATTCCTAATACTGCAACATTATTTTATTTTTTCTGTTTTTTATTTTTTTCAAATGAAAAATATAAAGAGTTAGTAAGGTAGAAAACTAGTGTGTTTAAGGTCATCTCCAACCGAGCCGACCAAAGGGCCATAGACCATGTTTTGGGCCAAAATGAGAAGAAGAAAAAAAAACCAAAACCATCTCCAATGGAGGGCTAGGCCAATGGAGACAGGGACCCACTAGGCCAACGAGGAGCCTGATGGCCATTAGGCTGGACAAAACCAGCTAGCCAACCAGCCATCCTGTTTTGGGGCGGCCAATCTGTCACAACCCACTTGCTAACTGACATCAGCTAACCGTTAGATTTTGAATTTTTTTTATGACCAAATTTAAAAAAAATATGTTTAAAAATTCTAATTTTTTTTTCTATAAATACCTAAGCTATTTTTACAAAATTTCTCACATTATTTTTCGCCTTTCCATACTATCGTACCTTATTTTATTTCAATTCTTCACACTCTTTAAACTCCTAATTAATTGTAATCTTTAATATCTAAGTTGTTGTAGTTTTAATATTTAAGTTGCAGTTTTAATATTTACAATTAAGTTGTAATTCAATTAAATTGAGATATTTGAATTAATGTCTAAGTCGTTAACATGCAAGTAAAATTAAATTATTTAATAACATGAAACTTAAACAACATTTAGAAACACGTGTCACTCGAAATCATATGCGAAAAATTATTGAGATTATATAAAGATAAGAAATTCGGAGGCTTATTCATTTAGCGACAAGTGACACTCAAAATATATCTGAAAATCTTATTTTAAATATGGTAGTTTAATTCAATTAACCAATAAATTAAAGAACAAACTTAAAATAATAAATTATTGAGGAGGCTAAAAAATAGCCCATTTCGGTTGGAGATGGTATATAAATATGGTCTGACATTGTTCATTACAAAATAATTTCTTATAGGGCTATAATCTGAACGTGAGCTAAACATAGCCCTATCGATTGAAGATGACCAAAAGGACCTGTCGCCAGAGGCTCGTATGAATGTGGGGTTTGTTTGGGGTTCTGGAACCTTCGGTTGCGTTGGTCTAATGACTCACTATTGGAAGCTCAAGTAATGTTCCTTTCTTTAAAGAGAATTTCTTTTTTCTTTTTTCTTTTTTTCTTTTTGTTTTTTGTTCTAGAAGAAATGACTAGAACAAACGGAGTGTAGGAAATAAAATATGCGTTACAAACATGCGAGAGAGAGAGAGAGAGAGAGAATCTTTTGTAGAACAGGAGAGGAAGAATCTTTCCTAGAACAGATTCGAACGAGAGTAATGTATCATATTGCTTACTTTCGTAACTGTATCAGACAATAAAAATGAAAAGCAATACAAGTTCTTAATCGTAATTTAAAATTCGAACTATCCATGCAAAACCAAGTCGGCAAAGTCGGCAAAGTCGGCAAAGTCGGGGGCTAAATTTTCTTATAAACATTGACTCGTAAGCCATGTTCATATACATAGTCGTATAATGTCACACTTCCAAATATCATATTAACTTCCTGAAAGATACAAGAGCAAACAGAATTATGTGAAGTTTGAAATACGGCATATTGTTGACACGTGAAATTTAATGTACATGGTCCATATTGTGACATGTCAAGTTTTTTTATAAGAATGATCAGCTGTTTTTGGAAATAAAAATCAAACTTACCAGTGGACAGAAAAAAGATATAAAACTTTGAGGACAATGGATTCGGTCCAATTAATTGGAATTGGATCATCTCTGAGACAAACTCTCGGATCCTCCTGATCCACTAACACGGGCCGTTGAATTTTGATTCAACGCTATAAATAGAGGGGCCTCTCTAAAAGTTATAATAATTGTAGCCGTTGGATCAAAATCCAACGGCCCGTGTTATTGGGTCAGGATCCCGAGGGTTTGCCTCGGAGAGCAGTGGCGAAGCCATGTGAGGGCGAGGAGTGGCGGCCGCCACTCCCCTCGTCGAGAAACACCACTGGAAAGCCGCCACTCCCCTCGTCGGGAAACACCACTGGAAAGCTGGGTTCTCCACTCCCCTCGCGCCTCGCCGGAAAAAAATGGAGAGCTGGGTTTGCTGGGCAATCTGTTCTGCTGCGCGCAGCAGTAGATTGCTGATAAATTACCAACAAGGAAAGAACAAGCTTTCCTATTTTCCAGTCTTGGAGGCATGAACAGGGCGTCCCTGGAGATCGACCGTGCCGTCTAGGGTGTAACCAGCAGCTTTGGCTTCCATCGGAGAGTTTGATGAGAGTGGCCTGGTAAAAAAAATTAAAATTTTTATAACAAAACGACGCCGTTTTGTTATATTATATATGTATTAACAAAACGGCACGGCAACACGCCCCTTCGTTTTGTCTGTTCCCCCACCCTCCCCTTTACTCCCCACCTTTCCCCAAAAAAAGGATAGAGTCAAAGGTTCTTCCAATCTTTCATATCATATGTAACCTTCTAATTCAATTACCCTCCCACTGTAAACTATTCTTCTAATTCCTAAATGTTTCCTAACCCTAATTAATTATTTAATTTAAATTTTGTTTAATTGGTATAGAATCATATTGTAATGCACTAATATGGTTATTGGTTATTGATTATTGATGTGAATCATATGCTTATGATTATTGATGTGAAATTATGAAATTATTTTTTAGGGTGAAAATTAAAATTTGAATTCTTGAATCTTGATGATTAGTTGAATTGATTAGTTGTATTCATATGAATATGATTAGTTGAATTGAATTTTTATTTATTGAATAATTTTTATTTAGTGAGAGTTAGTGAAGACCGAGAGGTGTGACAGCTATATATTAGTGTATAAGCTTCTTACATTGGCTTTGGTGTTACCTGTTGCAACCGCTTCGGTGGAGAGAGCTTTATATGCTATGAAGATTGTGAAAACACCATTGCGTAACAAAATGGGAGATCAATGGTTGAGTGATAGCATGCTTGTTTACATTGAGAAATTTGTATTTGCTTTTATTGATAATGAGCCTATTATGCGACGTTTTCATGACATGAAACCTCGCCGGCAACAATTGTAATTTGTTTGTATTGATTAATTATGGAAGACATTTACTATATAAAAAGATTCAGTTGTTGCCATTTTTCTTTAACCTTGCATTCTTTTAAGTTCGCCCCTCCTCCCGAGAAATCTTGGCTTCGCCACTGTCGAGAGGATCCAATTCCCATTTAATTTTGTGTCGTATAAACTTATTATCTACCACATTATTACTAATCTATTGTGAAACTTAACCCACATCCTCTATCTTAGTGTAAATAACATTGTTTATTAAAAAAAAAACATATTATCTACCTCAACCGCACCCCCACCTTTACGTACCACTTGATTTAGAAAAAAATAAAACACGTCTTCAGTTTGTATTTCCAAGTTGTAAACCAAGTTGAAGCTAGAATTCTTTATTGAGAACTGAATTTCCAAAAGAAAGTGACTCAAGTGATCAAATAAATAATCTTTTAGAAAAAGTGACCAAATAAAGAAGAAACTCTCTTGGAATCATTAAACAATCATGAAAGGTCTTCGATTTTGAGAGTACTTAGAAAGAAAAATTGAGGGTGGTGGAGTTAAAGGGTGTACAAGTATTGCAACCAACCATTTGTTTAATTATCTTCTTGGTAAAACTACAAAATATAACCGTTTGATTATGCAATCATCTTGGTAATGTGTTGATAATACGTGGTGTCTTTTTACTTTCAGTCAATAAAATGAAGAATCACAGTTTTAAATTAATTTGTCCTTCTATTTCCATTCTATGATTTGTTAACATGGTATAAAAAAGCATGTTCAACCTCTAAAGGTTGCAACCGCTCTTGTTTGGTATCGATTCGTTCTCATTTCTTCTTCTGTTTTTTTCGCATAGGGGTTTTTTTCTTTCCCTGTAGTCTTGTTTCATGGAAAGTACTCAATTTTTATTCTTCGTTTTTGTCTTGATATTGCTTTCCGCACTCTCATTGAACCCACACATCTAGCCAAAAATAACCTGTCGAAAGAAGCACAGATCAGTGGAAGATTTCCATTTATCCAACTACGCATAATAACGGTTAAGAGTTGCATAATAGCGAATAAGAGTAGTCATCAGACAAGGTTGACCGAAAGCACATTGAACTTGTTAAATATCATATGCCAGGATGTCAAGAGAAAGAGGGAGAAACTTGCTTTTTCCTCCCCTCTGGCAGCTGCTTTTTAACGTGAATTGGTTTTTTTTTTTTAGGACTTTATTCAAATGTTGTTTTTGCGTAATTTCACCTGATTTGAAAATCATTTCATTGTTTGATTATTGTTATTAACATTTCATTGTTTAACGACAACAACAATGAATTCATTAATTTAATTGGTCACAATTAGATAAGTAAAATATTTTCAATTGGAGTGAATTTTAGTAAGCATAATCTTTGAAAGATGACCAAAAAATAATCAGCTCATATTATATAATATTGTGGAATACGTCAAAACCAATGATTAACTTTATAATAACTTACTAACTAGTTAAAGCTAATCTCAAACTGTATGTAACCAAAATAAAGTGGCAAAAAAGAAAGGGCTTAGGGCTTATGTTTTTTTTGGACGAAAAGAGCTTATGTTTTTTTGTGACAAAAAAAGGGGCTCATGTTAAGGCCCAGTTAATGATGCCAGCCAGTTGCTGTGTGACAAAAAATAAATAAAAGTGGCCAACTAAAATGTACTCCACTCCAGTCCTCCCTAACCTCTCCGCCATCCTTTACCATTTCCATTTCGCCCTCCACTCGGCCCTACTAACTCTCATTTGCTGTCAAAATTGCTGCTTTCTATTGAGTATTCTAACCAAGCTCTTGTGTCTATTACTTATCCCGAGAGCGAATCGTCGCTCATACAGTTGAAGATGTGTGAAACGGAGATATTGGTTTCAGCGCGAAGCTCTTCCCCGGCCGCCTTCTTCTTTTGTTTTGGATTTATGTCTTGATTTGTTGGCACTGGAACTATGTTCTTGCTTGTCCCCATGGTGGTGGATATAGTTGTGAAGTTTGGCTACTCCAATCGGTTAGCAGGTTGTTTGGCGGTAATTTTGAGTTTTGGTGTTGCCCTAATGTTGTTTGTTTGTGGTTTAGCTTTGTTTATCATTTGAGGCTTTTGGATATCTGTATATGGTATAAACTAGGGAGCATTTGTTGTCTTGTGGCGTGAAATTGGCGATGTGTGTGGTTCGTTATCTCTGGGTTTCGAGCTTCTACGGCTAGTCATCCCTCACATAAGCTTCTAGTGTTTTCTCTACTAGCCACTTTTAAGCCTCTATTGGTTGGGCCACTCAGGAGGGTATTTATTTTGGGTTGAAATCCCGTATGCATTTATGTTATTTATCATTTTTGTACTCGGCTGCAGAAAGGAACTATTAGATGAACTACCACTTATGTTTTATTTGCATCAATTGCGTGCTAGTCCTTTTTAGGGTCATTGTAAGTTATTTTATATCCATTTGAACTTTGTTTAATGAATTACTCTACTTTGAAAAAAAATTAAAAAAAACCAGAAACTCTGCAAATAAAAAGTATTAACTACCACTTAAATTGAAAGAAAAAAGAGAATCCAAAATAGTAGACAAATAGAAAACGGAGAGCTTATTAGATAAATTGAATGTCAAAACCATATTACACACTTCAAAAGTAATTGAATGTCAATCTGAATATCTGATCATCCGAAGATATCCTGCTCCAAAACTAATTGAATGTTTAACCATGATACAAAGTTATCAGCAGCAACATTGCTGAAACCATAAAACAACTCCAATTTCCTTGTACAAGCCTGCTCCAGTTCAGCTATAATCAAAACACCAAATACCATAAATTTTTCCACTGGATAGATTATGCAACACAAAGCTTCAAAATCACACCGCAAACACAAACTTAAGAATTCCAAACATCAAATCATCGAAAAATTATTAAGCTTTGACAGGCTTCTTGGACCAAATTAGAGTGCTGCACAAGCATCTCGTCTTCGTCTTGCTGCTGCTAACAAAAGAAACAAAATCAGAGATGTGATTGAGAAAAACCTAACCTATCCTGCTGAATGATAACCCTAGCGAATCAATCACTGCAAGTAGGTGAAGTTTCAACATTCAAGCCAATTGAAAAGCACCAAATGGAACCAGAAACTCTAAGCGATCAGAAACGAAGAACGAAGCTGGATATTAGTGAAGAAAATGAGAGTGGAGATGTAGAGGAGGAGTTGATACGTACATGCAATTGCATTTACTCGGTTGAGGGATTGTGATTGTGCTTTCAATTTTAGAACTTTGAGATGATATCGAGTATGAGGATTCCATGGAGCTTACGATTTCAAAACTCTAAGACTCGATCATCAAGCTTGAGATTCTACATAGGATATTCATAAGTGCTATGGAAGGTAAGTTTGTAGTAGTGATGGAAAAGTAGGAAAATTAATGAAAAGGGTTTGAAAATTTTAAATGTTAACTAAAAGTAATGTAATAACTTTATTTAATAGTTAGGGTAAATTACAAAAAACTACCTCAACTATTGGGTCGTTAACAGTTTCATACCTCATCTTTAAAAAATTTCAATGTCATACATTTGCTTACGAATTTGTTTCAATGTCATACCTTCCGTCAGTTGACTATCAGTTCATCTGTTAAATGCTGACGTGGCACACTATATTAAAAAATTAATTAAATATTAAAAAAAAAAAAAAAAACCGTGCAACCTAGAAGAAGAAGGAGGAAGGAGGAAGGAGGAAGGAGGAAGAAGAAGGAGGAGGAAAAAAAAAAGAAAAAAAAAAAAAGAAGAAACCCGAACCAGTGCAACCCAGAAGAAGAAGAAGAAGAAGGAGGAGGAGGAAGAAGAAGGAGGAAAAAAAAAAAAAAAAACAAAAAGAAACCCGAACCCGTGCAACCCAGAAGAAGAAGAAGGACGAGGAGGAGGAAGGAGGAAAAAAAAAACGGAACCCGTGCAACCCAGAAGAAGAAGAAGGAGGAGGAGGAAGAAGAAGAAGGAGGAAAAAAAAAAAAAACCCAACCCGTGCAACCCAGAAGAAGAAGAAGAAGAAGGAAGAGGAAGAAGAAGAAGGAAAAAATAAAAAAATAAAAAGTTTCGGCAGAAGCATAAGAAGAAGGTGGAAAGAGAGAAGAAATTTTTTTTTTTAATATTTTTTTAAGTTTTTAATAATATTTTTTTAATTTTTTAATATAAAATGTGTCACGCCACAAGCCACGTCAGCATTTAACGGAGGAATTGACGGAAGGTATGACATTGAAACAAATTCGTAAGCAAATGTATGACATTGAAACTTTTTAAAGATGAGGTATGAAACTGTTAACAACCCAATAGTTAAGATAGTTTTTTGTAATTTACCGTAGTAGTTATGACAAGATTCAATAGTAAACTAGTCCAATAAGACTAGCCCCAAAAATGTAATTTGTTGAGCTTCCCATTTTACCCATGACTTCAAATCTTTCCCGTTTATTTGGTCCGTTTCGCTTAGGAAAGGTGTATAGAGCTCAGATTCATGTATGTAATTTTGTCATTTCATCAGCCCATTCCGATCTTCTTCTCCGTTAAATCAATGAGCTCCCATTTTGATTCTCTGGTTTTCCGACTGACCAGGTAATTTTCTCTTCCAACTAAATTAAGATACAACTCATCTCTGTCTTCCTTTTCCAACGATCTTTTCGTTTCATCATAATTAGTAAAGTCAGAACAAGAATTCATATTTTTTTCATTTCACCACAATTCCAACAAACGCATCGACAACCACCAACTCTGAAAAATGGCAATGGAAATCCTGATGCATGTGATAAACAGATGTAGATCTCGCTTCGGAAAGAAGCGGAGATGTCATTGTACGACCCAGACGACACGCGGCTGCTGAAGGGAGTCCAGACACAAACCTGCGTCTTCTGAGTTCTGACTGCAAGGACCTCCCTCCCCCATGAATTTCCAAGATACTTTTCGGTACCCGTGGCTGCCCTAGTACCTGAGCTTAAGTCGATATGTATACAACTTGATATTCTATCTTTTGTTTGGTTGCTAAGAAAATTGAGATTAATGAAGATGGGGAAATAAAAGCTGTGTCTACGTAGCATTCTTCAAATCCCAATCCTTTTGACACTGCCTTACACAAACCTTTTACAATTCCTCGCAACCCTTTGAAATACTCTTCCAAAGCGTCACTGTTGAAAATAAAAACCACAAAATTAATGCAAAAAAATAAAATAAATTTCGTTATTCTTTTGTCAGACGGAGAGGGAGTGAGAGGCAGGGGCTAGGTGCCAAATCCTACTTTCATCAAGTGCTTCTTGCTAGTTTTCTACGCATGTATAAATCTGTGTTTTGTTTCCTTAATTTTAATTTAGAACAGAGAATTCGATCAGACATATGAAGGGCTAGTTTGGTATTGTTGTGCTGTGAAAAAAAACTGCTTCTGCTGTGAGAATAAGCAGCTGTGAAATAAAGCAGCAGAGTGTTTGGTAAACTTTTTTATGAAAGTGCCTTTGGAAGAAAAAACAGTATTATAGCGTTTGGTAAACTTTTATGTAAAACAGCTGTGACTGTGTGAAATGACAAAAAAGGGTATAATACTAGATGTGCCATTAATTTAATTTTTTTAACAAATAAAGGTGAATTACTAAATATACTTTATTTTTAAAAGAAAATTATCTAAAAACTTTGAAGTTAGTTGAAGAAGCAAAACTACTTCAATTGAAATATTTTATACTTCAATTGAATATTTTAAAAGAAAAGAGTGTTACCAGTATGACAAAATGCTTCAATTGAAATATTTTAGACTGAATAGCTAGGATTGATTCAGTTCCTCTGCCGGTTTAATATTCCAGTTCGCGAAAACAGTCTCTGCGATGACAGCTGTGACCAGGAACTACATCAAACCGAAGAATGTAAATGATGCGAGCGAGAGTTTGCAGGATACTTTTTCGACACAGGAGCCTGCAACATTGTGAACCTTACATTCCAAGTCATGAAACAGTTTCAAGTGCCAGACACTCAAGCATGAACTGAAAAATGTTTCGTCCAAAGAAAAGGGTTTATCGACAAAATTCCAGAATACATTGTTAGTGCAGTACAATATCCGTAGCTGTATATTTCGATTTCTTAACAATTCAATGGCTACTTCATGACTGAGCAACTAATCAACGGCGGACAACAGTTTCGGTCACTTACAACCAAAGAAACTACTTGTGCCTGAACACGATTATGATCGCAGTGTAGTTATCTTTACAACGCCTCTCTCACATAGCTTCTTTTACAAGACGACGGCTTATAGTTGCAACGGGTAGTCCTTCCTACAGAAACAATATGTAACATGCCATTATTTCAAAGAAAGGAGATAAATTATTAATCTAAATGAACCGTATATGATGATGGGAATCAAGAAAGGAACTATTTGCTCTAAGCTTCAACAGTTTCTGAACAAAATCAACGACATCACTTGGTCCAATTACCTGAAACAAGTTTAGAAACATTGCATCGTTAAAACGAAATAAAACATAGAGAATAAGATCCGCTAGAAATCAGAACCGGACAAAAAACCATACACCCCAGAGGCCGTCGCAACCAAGAATTATGAAGTGCTCTTTTTCTGTAAGGTCAAAAGAATGAATATCCGGGGTTGCAATAACGCCCACCTGCAAATTACAAAGTTCATGGATATATCATTTCAATCATCTTTTTGTAGACAGATGGAGGTAAACTTAAAGATTTTACTGCATATATACAAAAAAAATGAAGATATAATTTTTCTTTCCGGACAAGATTCTAATTTACAATAACTTGACAAATATACACTAACAACAACACAGGTTTTTTTTACATATTTAAAGAATACAGAGCTAAATACATATTGTTTTAGGCCAGAGTCGAAATGTAAATACAGGGCAAAGTGTTAAAAGAAGAGAAAATAGAACCTTTTTGAACTGGCGATCTCCAAAGGCCCTAGAAACTTCAAGGCGCCCATGTAGTCGTCCATTTGAACTCACATGGCCACCAGCCTGATGACGATCAAGCATGTTTCAAGCAGAAAGGAGTTCATAATGTTTCATGTAAATTCAGATAGAAGTATACATGAAAAACAAATGAAGAAAACTGACGAGATATCCTTTTTGGAAATAAAACATTTTTCTCTATCTCGTGTTAGCCCTAGTTTGGAGAGTACATAAAAAACCTAAAAAAAGTTTAACTCAATTCAACAAATTCGTACTCCCAACTTTACGTATCCACAACCCTTACCTTCTGAATACGAGCACGCTCCCGTGCATAGATGGCTTTGTGTTCCCTTGTCAAAACAATTGCCTTCAGGGGACACGCTTCATTAGAACCATTTTGCAATCCCTCAGCAGGAGATGATCTTGCTACCACTGCTTTTGCATCCCCAATGTTAGCAACAAAAACCTAGAACCATCCAGTAGCATTACAATTCGAATTGAAAGGGTGATCTACCAGAAATTTGCAAACTGTATCCTTAAATGATTGCAAATTACAAAAACTAGACCAAAGAATGCAACAAAGTGATGCTTAATGCATCATACGATTCATACCACAATTATACAAAAAGGCCTCAATTCTTCAAATTTAGAAACCGATTTCCATATTTAGTACTTACAGTTTTTCCTAATATCCAAACACATACAGCTGTAGCACTATTCTGCCACCCCCCTAACGGCAAATTAAAACCAACACATGAAACCTCAGAAGATAATAGGAAAGCATTAGTTCATGAAATGGTTCTCTACGATCTATATGTGCAGAAAAATGATAGATAAACAGATAAAGCATATGAGAAATAACTATTTAAGATGCAATCGTTCTAGTGCCCAAACAATCAAGGCGAAAGAAAGTTAAAAACTGAAATAGAGAATGAAGAATAAATCTGTACCTGCACAAACCCTAATTTTTTTCCCCAATTAATTTTTTCCACAAACCATATCACCTTCCCCAATTAATTTTTTCCCCACCCTCCATCCCCAATTTTTTTTCCAGACACCCATACCCTCATCCCTTTACTCTTCCCACCCCTCTTTCCCCAATCTCCCATCCCCAAATTTAAAAATCCAAACAAATAAATAACAAAATTTTACAGAGAGAAGCTTACCAAAGGACGCCGAGCCGGAGAAACCTGGAGAACGAGAGAACGAGAGATCGCTGGTTTTCTGGTTCGGGTACGCGAGAGTGTGCGAGAGTATGCAAGAGGCGAGAACTGAAGGCGAGAGGAAGAAAGGAGGGCAATTACGGATTATTGAAAAATTCATTAAACGCACCACTGTTCACCCGTGTTTAGGAAAATAAGTTGCTTTTTGGAAGCTGCTATTTGCAGCTTTAGGATTTTGGCTTATTTTCACCCCAAACTTTGAAATAAAGCTGATTTTGAAAGTTTACCAAAAACCCTCCCAGCTTTTTTTCATACCAGCTTTTTTTTTAATCACCTCAATCCCAAACTGCACCGAAGTATAATGCTATTATTTTATAGCATTGCAAAGGGCGGCTGAGGGGCATTGAGAGAGATCAAATCATCTGCACCCAAAATGATGGGTGTGGCCTCTTTGTGGCACCAATAAGTGTTCGACACATATTAAATTTATGACAACAAAATTAAGAAAAGTTAAGATAATGAATACGTGTCAAACACTTATTGGGGCTACAGAGAGGCCACACCCATTTTGGGTGCATAAGATTTGATCTCATTAGACGCTGACTTGCGTATTGTAAGGCAGAAAACACTGTAAGGGCCTCCATCCAGACCCCATCAATTTCCGAGATACTTTTGGGTACACCCGTGGCTGCTTCAATACCTGTGCTTAAGTGGACCGGTATGCGACTTGATTTCAATCTTTTGTTTGGTTGATGAGAAAATTGAGATTAAGATGGGGAAATAAAAAATTGAATCCTGTTCTTGTGTTTGGTTAATGGAAAACTAGAAAGAAACGGAATTTAAAAGAAAAATCACGAGTTTTTGTTTTTTGATTAATCTTGTTGAGGTATTAAGCTGAAATTCAATTATTCAAGCGCTCTTAATTTACGTATGAAATATGAATTATGGGTTTAATTCGTATTTTCTTAATTTGTTCATATGGATTTGCACTTTTAATCGCGAGGCTATTCGGGAAAACAAGAGAGAAATGGTTAATGCTACCATAGATAATATATATATTTGTAGCTCTGCAGTTCCCTTCCAATTGATGCGTCTACCTGACTTTACCAAGACCTATTGCAAAGGTTAGTTGAATTTCTTCTTGGTTTGTTTGTGGAGTTCTTGTCTTGTAAGTGGATGTGTCCAATATTTCTTCTTGGTTTGTTAGGGGAATATGTGTAACTCCTTAGTAATATTGGTCTTTGTAAATATGTGTGTTAATGCCAAGACTGCAATTGGATGGTTAACATTTTTTATTGCTGTTATTAAGGGAGCTATTTCACAGGACTACTCATGGAAAGAACTGTAATAGCCAGATGTTTGGATTAAAACTTGTTATTAAACTACAATCAAATAATTGGAAGTCGAATATTGAGAATCTAAGTGGTAAAGGCTTTTTGATAGTTCTTGTCTTTGTTTTCATAGTCAGTAAGATATAGATTATAAAGGTTGCTAATGCTACCAATGAAGTAGCCCATGATTGTTCTCGGTCCAGTAGGAGGTGTTAGGAATATTCCCAGCATGGGCCTGGTCCAATGGTTTTTTGCCGAATCCTATTAGGAGAAGGTTCCATCCAGATAAGGGTGAAGCAGTCGAGTCCTAATGCAACAAGGAATCATCAGAACCTAGGAATGCTTCGAATCAGAAAAGATGCCGAGAATCAAGGGGCTGAATCTGAGTGATTAAAGAGCTTGGTTCAGAGTCATACAAGAGTCAGGATTGGCCGAGATCTATTTGGATTGGGTTAAGGAATTCTAGTCCGAGTAAAACTCTACCTCGGCTATTGAGGAAATTGGTACTATAAATAGAGAGGGGAGTGCATCATTGAAACCCCTCCAAATCAACACACAAAACTGCCCTGCGCAAACTCTTACTCTACGCGAAACCTCTCAAAGACCTTGAGATTTTTATTTTCCTTTTTCTTGCCAACACACATTCAGTTTGGATGAACAGCATTGTGGTGGCAAATAACAACATTTTCAGTTTGGATAAACAACATCGGAGTCGTGGAATCAGCCGACCGAGGAGCACCTTCAGTTTGGATAAACAAAACAGTTTTGAGACCAACTGATTATCTATCAAATTCTCGGTCAACAAGGATTTATGAGTCCTTGTTGGAAGAGGTCATCTCGTTAGCCTTCTTGGTGAAGTGATGTTAGATCCCACACCGACCAACGGAGAGGGGGTGATGTGCCTTATATGTACATGACCACCTCCATATAGCACGAGGCCTTTTGGGGACTCACTGACTTCAGGTTCCATTGGAACTCCGAAAGTTAAGCGAGTTCGGGCGAGAACATTCCTAGGATGGGTGACTCACTGGGAAGTTCTCGCGTGAGTTCCCAGAAACAAAACCGTGAGGGCGTGGCCAGGGCCTAAAGCGGAAAATATCGTGCTGCAGCGGAGCTGAACTAGGATGTGTCAAGTGAGGTGTTACCAGGTTACTCGATATTCGACACACTGAAAGCCGAATTTGATATTGAACTTCGCAGAACTAGCAGCCTTGTTTCCAGGCTCTAGAACCCGAAGGTCGATACATGTTCCTTCCTCGACTACAATCGCAAGATTTAGAAGTCATCAGCGCGTCCCACGCCACATCAACACTCATTCACTCCCCGATCGAGCTCGGCTGATGAGTTGGCAAGCCCTGCATTCAACCGAATAACGTAATTAGTTTATTAGCTATTCGGCATGCGCGCAACGTAGGCTAGATAGTTTTTAGGGTCAACAAAACCCTAATGCTTGTTTCAATCATCTTTTCTTTGCATTACTTGAAACAAAAAGCTTTGACATATTTTCTTTGTTTGGACTTGTCAATTACGAACCAAAGTCGCCCTGTCACAATTAAATATTTGTGAATAGTTAGTTTAAGAAATAATACCCGTGTTCGGTTTCAGAAATAGTCAATTTCAAAAAAAGTGTAATATCGATGTTAAGTTTAAAAAATAGACAGTTTAAAAAATAGTTTAGTGTCCAGTTTAAGAAATAGTGATAGTATAATGTTCAGTTTAAAAATAGTGATAATACCTATGTTTAGTTTAAGAAATAGTGTAGTACTCATGTTCACTTTAATAAATAGTGTAATACTCGTGCTCAATTTAAGAAATAGTCAGTTTCAGTTGTCGAAGCCTTTTTTCATTAAAGTTCCCAAAAATAAACTAAGCAAAACGCATGCAAGGCATGCCAACTCGGGTTTAGTTTTAAAAATAGTGTAGTACTCAGGTTCAGTTTCAAAAATAGTTAGTTTAAGAAATAGTGTAGTGCCCGGGTTCAGTTTTAGAAATAATCAATTTTCAGCTTAAGAAATAATGATAGCAGTAGTATTCAGTTTAAAATTAGTGATAATATATGTGCTATGTTTTTCAAAAATAGTAAATATTCAGTTTAAGAAATATTGTAGTACACATATTTAGTTTCATAAATAGTCAATTTAATAAATAGTTTGTGTTTAAGTTAAAAAAATAGTTAGTGTTAAATTTAAGAAATAGCGAAGGATGGAGAGAGTGTGTATGAAAGACACACAGAGTCGCGCGCATCAATTTTTTTTTATTACTTATTTCTTAAATAAAGTTATTAGATGGTTTTTTTGTTAATAAAATGTTTGCGGAAGTCTTTGCATTAAAGTTAAGAGAAATTAAGCTTTCATGAAAAGGGCTTGGGTTAAGTTTATTTTAATAGAGAAACCATGCTATAACTTTTTTTTTTTATGAAAAAAACCTAAATTTTTATGAAAAACCTTTAAATTTTAATAAAGAGGACAAACGAACTTAAATTTTAATGAAAATGACACAATTTTAATTTATAAAAAAAACCTGACGTGTGGGATTCACGCATTCATCACAGACATTGTTTATAAAACTAAACAATATTATATTGTTTATGAAACTTAACGATACTATAATATTTATGAAACTGAACGGTACTATACTATTTATGAAACTGAACGGTACTATACTATTTATGAAACTGAACAATACTATACTATTTATTGGTCTAGATTCATAAATAGTGCCCAATTCTTGGTTCACTTCCATAAATAGTGTTTATTTATTGAGTCTTGTTTATGGTAGTTGATACAGTTTCATAAATAGTGTCTCATTCTTGATTCAGTTTCATAAGTAGTGCCTAGTTCTTGGTCCACTTTCATATACAGTGCATAGTTCTTGGTTATGTTTCATAAATAGTGTCTAGTTCTTGGTCCTGTTTCATAAATAGTGTCTAGTTCTTGGTCTTGTTTCATAAATAGTGTATAATAATCGATATAATTTCATACATAGTGTCTCTTTCTTGGTTCTTTTTTTTTTTTTTTTTTTTTTTTTTTTTTTTTCAGTTTTAGAAATAGTGCCTTCTACAGTTTTGATGCATCCCATGAC
Source organism: Cotoneaster glaucophyllus (assembly GCA_036320875.1). Taxonomy (NCBI): domain Eukaryota; kingdom Viridiplantae; phylum Streptophyta; class Magnoliopsida; order Rosales; family Rosaceae; genus Cotoneaster; species Cotoneaster glaucophyllus. The sequence goes on along the minus strand of CM070058.1, from coordinate 11,678,188 downwards.
ATGAGCAATAACCACCTTCATGATGGTGATGATGGTGGTGATGCCTATGCCCATGACGTTCTTCATGAGATACCCAGCCTTTCCTCCCTTCTTTTCCACTTTCTCTTCATGAGATACCCAAATCAAACTCAACCCTTGCTACAAAGCTGCAGAGCTTTTTAATTACTAGGAGGGTTCCACTGCATAATTGGGATGAAAAATCCATCGTACGATCACAGCTTGAGAAAAGATTTGATAAAAAAAATGTAATTGTACATATATTGTACATGATTGCAATACAACCTACTATCATTTTTGCGTATATTATATATAATTAGCAAGGGTTTCGCAAAAAGAAGGGAAAATTATTGCCGCTCTGTAAAAATATATTTTGCAGAAGCATATTTTTCTTGTATTGATACAAAGAGATTTATACAAAGAAGAATACTTGACAAGAAAGTAAACTAACCTACTTTCTAGGTTTACAACGGGAAAGATAATTATACAAATCAATTACAAAATTGTTTCTAAACTAAGCCAAGATATCAGGAAAGATATCATTGACTTCTCTACACTCCCCCTCAAGTTGGAGAGTGGATGTCTAGAACTCCCAACTTGTGTATAATGGATGAGAAAGATTCCTTCCCCAATGCCTTCGTGAATACATCCGCAAGTTGGTGTGAAGAGGGCACAAAGCGTGTGACAACGGAACCATCTTGTATTTTATCTCGAATAAAGTGGCAATCCATCTCTATATGTCTAGTTCGATCATGGAAAACTGGATTGGCAGCAATATGAAGAGCTGCTTTGTTGTCACAATGTAATAAGGCTGGCTTTGGATGCAACAATCCCAAGTCTTTCAGAAGATATCGTACCCATGAGAGTTCACAACAAGTCCCAGTCATGGCTCTATATTCGGCCTCAGCTGATGACAATGACACGGTTTTTTGTCTCTTCGACCTCTAAGATATCAATGAAGAACCCAAGAAAACACAATACCCTGTGGTGGATCTTTGTGTGGTAGGGTATCCTGCCCAATCTGAATCACAATAGGCACTCAAGGTCAAATCATTCTTAGAAGAGAAAAATAAACCTTGTCCAGGAGTGCTCTTATGTATCTCAAGACTCGGAGAGCTGCTTCCATGTGTGGACGACGAGGTTCATGCATGAATCTACTTAACACATGCACTGAATATGTCATGTCTGGCCTAGTAATCGTTAAGTAGATTAAGCGACCCACCAACCTCCTATACTGTGCTGGATCTTTTAATAACTCACCATAGGAAACTCGATTGGACGAGCACCCAAGAGACCACCATCTTTCAGAATCTCTAAAGCATACTTACGTTGAGAAATGAAAATCCCATTCTTTGACCGTGATACTTCGATGCCTAGAAAATATTTCAAGTCACCCAGGTCCTTGATTTTGAAACGACTGTTAAGAAACGCTTTGAGAGCACTAATGGCATCAAGATCATTCCCAGTGATCAAAATATCATCAACATAAATTAAGAGTGCTGTAAAAGACTTGCCTTGCTGCCTTGTGAACAAAGAGTAGTCAGCCTTCGATTGAACATAACCAGCACATGCAATGGCCTCGGAGAACTTGGCAAACCATTGACGAGATGCTTGCTTCAGTCCATATAAAGATTTATTAAGGCGACATACTAGGTTCTCCCCTTGTCGCCGTAGACCCGGAGGATGGAGCATATAGATTTCTTCATAAAGGTCACCATGAAGAAACGCATTGTTGACATCTAGTTGATGGAGAGACCAGTGACAGGGAGCAGCAAGGGCTAAGAGGAATCGTACAGTGGTCATTTTAGCAGTAGGAGAGAAAGTATCATGAAAGTCGATACCTTTAAGTTAGGTGTAACCCTTGGCAACCAAACGAGCTTTATAACGCTCAACTGAACCATCTGACCGGAGTTTGATTTTGTAGACCCAACGACATCTAATGGGAGACTTGACGAGAAGAAGAGGAGTAAGGGTCCAAGTATGGTTAGCCTCCAGAGCCTGTAATTTAGAAGCCATGACATCCTGCCAGTGCGGGGAAGCAGCAGCTTCGGCATAAGTCTGAGGTTCAACCTGATGATTGAGAGTGGCAAGAAAAGTTTGTTGGGCAGGTGAGAATCGATGATAAATGAGATAATTAGCAAGTGGATAATGCATACCTGGAGTAGAACCTGACAACGAAGAAGATGGAGCAGCTGGTTGGGTAAGTTTAAGAGTAGGGCAGTCATAATCGCGCAACCTTGGGGGCGGGGAAGAATGACGGCGAGAACGGCGAAGCTCCGGTGCAGGGGGTATGGGTGGAGCAGAGAGGGACTCGGAAGAGGATGCAGCAGGAGGAAGGGCAGAAGGTTGAGAAGACTCGGACAAAGAAGGAGCAGCAGGAAAGTCCTGAGACACGGGTGATGAAGGAGGGGACGTAAGGTCAGGTCTAGGGCAAGGAAGGGTAAGGTCTGGAGGGTCAGGCAAAGTAGGCAATGATGGAGAGGACGGAGGGTCAGGGGTAGGGTTAGGCGAAGTAGGGGATGGAGAAGAATGGTAAGGGAAAATATTTTCATGGAAAACGACATCCCGGCTAGTAAGAAAAGTATGAGTGGTAAGGTTGTAAAGCTTATACGCTTTTTGTCCTACGGGATACCCTAGGAAGACACATTTGTAGGCGCGGGAATCAAATTTGTGAGAGAGATGGGTGTTGGTGGCATAAGAAAGACAACCAAAAACTCTAAGGTGGGAAAAAGAAGGGGGCTTTGAGTATAACCATTCAAAAGGTGTATGCTGGGAAATGATGAGGGTAGGAAGACGATTAATGATATGAACAGCCGTAAGAACACATTCACCCCAGAAAAGGACAGGCAGGTTAGCTTGAAAACGCAAAGCACGATCGATTTCAAGGATGTGACGATGTTTGCGCTCGACCACCCCATTTTGTTGAGGGGTATAGACACAAGAGCGTTGATAAATAACCCCATGTTCTTGGAAGAAACCACAAAGTGAAAAAAATTCTCCACCATTGTCTACCCGTATGTGGCGAATTGATGTATTAAACTGTGTTTGAACAAAAGAAAAAAAAGCTTTGAGAAGGTGTTGTGTTTCTGATTTGTGTTGCATGAGGAAAATCCATGTGAAACGAGAGTAATCATCGACAATAGTTAAAACGTATTTGGCGCCAGAAGTTGAGGCAATTTTATAAGGACCCCAGATATCACAATGGATCAAATCAAAAGGTTTTGTAGTTGTAATGGAACTAACACTAAAAGGTAAACGACTTTGCTTAACTAAAGGGTAAACATTACAGGCATCATGTAATTGAAAAGGAAAATGCAACAAGTGTTTGGACATGAAACCTAGCCTAGAAGGTGATAAATGACCCAAACGCCTATGCCACAATTCTGTAGGCGAAATAACAAGATTGCAAACTGGTCGTGAGCTGCCAGAGGTGGTGGGAATCAATGCCACCAAATAGTAGAGTCCACCTCGTTGCTTACCCAAACCAATCACCTTCTTCGTCGTCAAGTCCTGCATAATGCACCACCAAGGAAAAAAGGTTACAGAACAATGTAATCCACTTGTAATTCTACTCACAGACATCAAATCTACTTTAAAATTGGGCACACACAACACATCTCGCAACAAAAAGGTAGAACTCAAAGGAACATGCCCAATGGAGACTATACGGGCTTGCTCTCCACTTGGTAATAAAGCTGGGGATAAAGTGGTGTTTGTGACACCATTAGTAAGCAAGGCCGGTGAGGAGGTTATGTGGTCAGTGGCACCACTGTCGATTATCCATCGACGTAAAGAACAGTTCGACAAACCTGTTTTGATAGCAGCAGCATTAGCCTTTGGAGGAGCAGGGACATCTCCTCCTTTATTATGATTCAGGATGTGAATGATCTGCTGGAATTGAGTGTCAGATAACCCAGACATCACCGACTTCATCTCTTCCAAAGTGGCACCTTCTAAAACTTGATTGGCAAACGAAGAGGAACTGCCTTCCCTTTTAGAAGACTTACTCCCCTTTTGTGGCTTGACTTTGTGAAGACGGTGCCCCGGTGGATACCCGTGAAGCTGGTAACAAGTATCAATGGTGTGATAATCATGATCACAATGAGTACAGTGCAAAGGCTTGCGACTGGAGGAGCCAGATGACCGTGAACCACCTTGGCGAACAGCCATGGCTGCTGTTTCGGTGACTCCACGTGAGGCAGTAAGGGATCTTTGCTTCTCTTCCTGGGAAATTGAAGCATAGGCCTGACGAACTGTTGGTAAGGGATTCATCAGCAAGACTTGTCCTCGAATGGCACTATAGGACTCATTAAGACCCATGAGAAACTGCATGAGTTTGTTTCTTTCATTCTGCGCCCCACACATGCAGGTCGTGGAGTCACTATATGACGCTAGTTCATCCCACAACTTCTTTAACTTTGTGTAGTACGTAAAAACTGAAAGTTGATCTTGAGTAAGAGAAGCAATGTTTCGTTGTAACTGGAAAATCGGAGGAGCATTGCTCTGTGAATAGCGCTCTCGCAATTCTTCCCAAATTGCATGAGCATCAGTCATGTAAAGAATACTGTTAGAAATTTCTGGATCAATGGAGTTGATGATCCATGCAACGATCATGTCATTGCATCTCTGCCATGTAGCATGATCGACGGGTTTAGTCTTCTCCGAAGGTTGTGTGACAGTACCATCAACAAACCCTAGCTTGTTTTTGGCACTAAGAGAGATCATCATGGCACGGGACCAGGTAGAGTAATTGTCCCCATTAAGGGGTTTCGAAACCAGCATCATAGAGGGATGATCCGAATGATGAATAAACAAAGGGTTGGAGACATCAGTCTTGATATCAACCTCACCTTTGGAAGAATCGTCAGTGGCCATCATGATCAACGGAATAAGGCTATTGAAAAATAGCAAAAAAAGGCAGCGGCAAGAACTAGGGTTTCGTCCTATCTCTTGATACCATGTAAAAATATATTTTGCAGAAGCATATTTTTCTTGTATTGATACAAAGAGATTTATACAAAGAAGAATACTTGACAAGAAAGTAAACTAACCTACTTTCGAGGTTTACAACGGGAAAGATAATTATACAAATCAATTACAAAATTGTTTCCTAAACTAAGCCAAGATATCAGGAAAGATATCATTGACTTCTCTACACCCTCCTTTGTGTCTAATCCTTAGTTTTGATAATTTCTGCTTCTCTTTTAACCCGATGAGATATTTGAGATGCTTCTGTCGTAAATTATTTTAGTATAGACCCAATTTTGAACTAATTTAAAAACTTAAAAGATCAGTTTAGCCTGTGGAAGCTGTAGCTATATATGATTATTCGCAAAGTGAAACGCAATACAATATAATGTCTTGTTTTTGCATATATATAATCAACTACAGCATCATGCTACGGCAAAAGTGGCGGCGGAGTGGAAGCACAAGTTAAGCGCGTTCTCTCGAATAAGCTTTCCTGAGTTAGAGGTGAGCAAGAAGCGGAAGGCCTTCTTCTACCTCCACTGCTTATGCTGCCAACTCCGGCGGTGGGGATAATCGTCGGCGCATCACTATCACAAGGAATCGTCATCGTCCTTGGCGAATGGGTTCTACGACGAGTACAACTCGTCTTCTCGGAACTGGAAGCAGAAAGACTGATCAGTGCTGCTTCCATGGAGTATGAGTCGAGCGACGACGATCGGCACTTCAAGAGAAAGCCGTCGAGGTACAAGGCGTCGCCGCCGTAGGACGCCGAGCAGGAAAAGCCCTCTAGGCACTCCAGATCAGGCAGGGATCGGGATAGCAGGCAGAGATACTTTTTTGGGGAATGTCGAAATTGGCTTTCTCCGAGAACGACATCGTGAGCACCTTTTGAATAACATATGCGAGCTTCTTTGTCGGTTGTAGTGGCATAATTGTAAAAAAAAAAAAAAAAAAAGCCACAAAAATCCGAAATCATGTGAGCTTCTTTGTCGGTGGTAGTCATTTTAATGTTTTTTTGAAAAACTGTATTCGTCTGTTTTCTTCACTACAATTGGATGTCTTAATAGTTTTGGATATTTCTAGCTAACTTTTTACAAGAATGATCTATGATGATGAACTAAAATATAAACTATCTAAATCCTTGAAAAAAGTTATAGCTTAATAGTACATCTAGTCTTCGACAAGACAAGATATACTCTCAGGGTGTGTTTGTTTGGCTTCATTAAGTTTCATTAGCCTGGATTGGACTAACTTATTGTGTAATCTCATGTTTGTTTCACACGGGACTAACTTAAATGGTATTAACTGGGACTCATCCCGACTAAAACCTTCGTTAGAAGGTATTAGCGAAGCCCCCCAAAAACGAAGGTCTTAGCTAATCCCATCTATCACTTCTCCTTCACACCTTCCTGCATCAGTCGCTGCTGCAGTAGCCGCTCTCTCGTCGTCTTCTTCTGCTTTGCACCTTCGCCAGCTCCCTTCTCCTTCCTCGTCGCACTGCCTCATAGCCGTGAAGCGTGTAGATGATCAACGACGGACCTGCATCGCCCACGAGCAAGGTATTAAATATCGGTAATATCGGAAATATCGGTAGTCCGAAAACACGGAAATATCGATGGAAATATCGGTAAAATATCGATATCGATAAAATTTCCATGGAAACCACGGAAATTGTAAGAAAAACTTGGAAATTTTTATTGAAACTTTGCAGGATGTTTATTTAGTCAATTATCTATTAGTTTATCAAAAAAAATTGGAAGGAAATGCATTGCATGATGGATTTAACATTATCAAGTTAATTATATAGCGAGCTGGCAAACATTGTGAGTGTAGAAAATATATAGTAATTAATGAAAGAAGTTTAAACACACCAAAATAATTTATATATAATGAATTAGTGCAATATTTTACACTTTATACATTACATGGTAAGATACATGAGTGACTTAGTACCACATAGAGTTCCTATGAGGTTCAAAATTTTCACTATCTTCATCATCTCTACGTGTAGAGTGAGTGTATTGTGAAGAGTAGTTATCAAATGATAAATCCCCAAAATAGTTTTCCATGTAATTGTTAACATGCCACCCATATGGATCCGAGATTGGTTGACGTTGTCCATAACCAAAATCATTTGAAGATTGAGTGTCGGATTCTTTCCATGAGTCGCTCGATTCCATCCCAACATGAATGGGATATGAAGGGTAGGGAAATGGTTGGTTAGGAGTATAACCATAGTTACTACTTCCTTCTTCACTTGACAAAGTCCCCTTGCCTCTTTCTGAACGAGTATGGTCCTTCCCTATGGCACCAATTCCTGGTCCTGCCCGCCTACTGCCATGGTCCTCATCCTGTGTTGCATGCGTGAAGTTTGCCTCACCAGTGAAGGGTAATTAGATTCGTTTGAATGATTTAGATGCGTTTTGAATTATTTAGATGCGTTGGTCTAAAGTTGGTCTGATTGGTCTGACACACACACACACAAATCTCTCAAACACAGACACGTTAAAGTTGGTCTGTCACCAAAACACACACACACAGACACGTCAAAAGGTACACAGAGTCACAGACAGACTTCACACACGCACACAGACTTCACACGCAGACAGTCTCTCTCGAAGCTTCATTCTCTCTTCTCTCCATTCTTCCACACCCACACACACACACAGAGATCTCTCAATCTCTCTTCTCCCTTGTCCCGCACACACGCACAGAGACCTCAGTCTCTCGATCCTTCTCCCACATGGCCTTCTGCTCCTCCCTCGCCTTCCTCCTCGTCCGCGTCTTCCGCCTCGTCGGCGCCGTCTCTCTCTCGATCGAAACTCTCATCCTCAGTCTCTCGATCCTTCTCCCACATGGCCTTCTGCTCCTCCCTCGCCTTCCTCCTCGTCCGCGTCTTCCGCCTCGTCGGCGCCGTCTCTCTCTCGATCGAAACTCTCATCTCTCTCATTTCTCTCTGCAGTCTGCACCGAGAGTCCGATACCCACAAATACACACGCACACCATCACACCTGCTTCAGGAATACACCCACCTCGTCTTTCTCCCTCTCCTTCTCGTCTCTGCAACTCGGCGAACGCAGGAACCCTCCGGCGAGTTTCTTGAATTTCTCCGGTTAGGTAAGCTTCGGGTTTTTGTGTTGAATCTGTTGAATCTGTTCTAGATCGAAGCTTAGATGTGAAATTGAAGTTCTATCTCGTGTTTTTGCAAGGTTTTTGGGATGAAATCGGCTCGGGAATAGGCACATCTCCGGCGAGGCTGTAGAAGCTCCGGCAAATTTTGCACAGATCCAAAAAAATTTCGATAATATCCGAAATATCGCGATATTATCGATATTATCGATAATATCGCGATATTTTGACGAAAACACCTTGGATACCATTTAAAATATCGCTAACCCAAAAAACCGATAATATCGGCGAAATATCGCCGATATTATCGGCATTTCGGACCATGCCCACGAGTTTGATGCTTTCTGTCGAGTCGCCAGATCGGAGTTCCAGAAGTAGATGGAAAAGAAATACACAGAGGGAGTCAAGAGTGTGATGAAGACGAAATTTGGGTCCCGCTTTCTTAATTTTGAATTCTGAATTGGGTTTTCTGCTTCCCTTTTTCTACATAATATTGGTTTCTCAAGTACTGTTTGATTTCTTGCTTTTCATTTGATGGGTTAATCGATTGGAATTCTGGATTTGTTTGCTGGATTCGTTTCTTTGATTTGGGTTTTTTTTTTTTTTTTCCTCTCTTTTTGGTGAATGATTTGGGTTAGTGTTCATTTGCTAGATTTGTTTCCGAGTTCATAGATTTTGATGCTTTTGATGTTGTATTGAATCTTAATTTGTTTATTAATAGCTTAAAGTTACCAACTTTATTTCTGGAATTGGTTGATTCTTAATTTATACTGATTTAAGTTTCTTCTGGATTTGGAACTTTTTTAGTAGAATGAATTCATGGATTTTGATGATCATATGCAAATAAGCTGCAGAATGTTTAAAGGGTTATACCTGTTGTCTCATTATTCTGTTTTCTAGTCCGGTACTGCACCAAACGTCTTACTAAGTTAGTCCAACTTAGTCTAATCTAAGCCAGTCCAGCTTAGTCCTTGTAGCTAGTCCAGTCCGAGATAGTCCGGTGCAACAAACGCACCCTCAAGCCTCTAAGTGTATCTAAAACTTGATGACGACATTTAAACATTTGTAAGTTACTTACGAAAAAGAAAAAGTATGTAGAGACACTTAGCTCTGTCGTATATAGTTTGAGTACGTATGTATATATGTACGTATGTATGTATGTATAACGTATATAGTTGTCAAGTCCATCAATCATAAAGTTTGAATACTTAATCTTGTATGTGCAATTTTGACTTGGATCTTTTTGTTTGTTGTGACAAATAAATGACCTGTTAATTAATAAATCATGTCACTCTCATCTATCAACTTTGAGGGGTTAAGAACCCATACTGGGAAGAAAATATGGACTTTACTTTTTGTTTTCTAGATAACTATATAAATTATTTTTATTCAATATAAGATTGTAGACACTATACTACAGTTTAATAATATTTTTTACTCTTATAACTGGGAGATCTCATATTCAAGTTGCTGTGAATGTAATATCTTATGATTATGATTGTCCTACTAAGTAACATTTTCTTAATAATAGCATATATTGTGTAACTTAGTCCAAATGGTGAGAGTCGCCTTTCTCGTTCTCTTTTTTATTTTTTTTATTTTTTTAAAAGAGGGACCGTCTGGTGGCTTCGTCACTGCAGTTCATCCTTTCGGGGGCCGAGAAGACTCACAAAGGCATTTCAGCCTCCCCCTAACCACCATTGTGTCATTCACAAGCCAGAAATCAAACCTAGGACGTGCCGTGTGGAATACGGGCTTGAAATTCTTCCCCAACCACTTGGTGGTTAGTCGCCCTTGTCGTTTACTTTACCTTAAATTAGGCAAGTTGGAGTTTTCTCTCATAGACATGTCCATGGGTGAAGCTACATTAGAGCAAAGAGGGGTGATCACCCTTCTAGTCATCGGAAATCCCCATGAAAAATCAGGAATCCGCTCCTCTAACCTTGCACAGAAAGTGTTTGATGAAATGCTTGAATGTAGGTTGTTGTCGTTGTTTCTACACTGCGTGCACCATTTTCAATTCAATCAAGTTATTTGGAATTTTTAGGTCACATGTTTGACACAGTTATTCTTATTAAAATTCACTACAAATTCGTATGAGTTTCCAAAAACATTCCGTAAAGTATTACGAGCTTGTAATCACTTAAACTTGTATCTCATACTATCATATTCACCAAAATATTAAGGAAAGTCTATCAATTTTTATTTATTATATGTTAGAACCTTGCTCATTAACAAACACACGTAATGGAATTATACTATAAGAAATGGTGCTTATATCCTCCTTCGAATATTCCGGTTAGTCCAAATCCTCCTTCGAATACTTCGGGTAGTCCAAATCCTCATTCGAATATTCTGGTTAGTAAAAATCCTTATTCGAATATTCTGGTTAGTAAAAATCCTTATTCGAATATTCTAGATGGTTTTCCGTAAAGTAGAGTCACTTAGTTGAATGAAATATTGTCCAATCTTCCTACATTCCAAATCTTAGACCTTGAATGATTGTCTATATTTTCTGGAACCTTTTACCCTTTAAATTTTGCCTTTCTCCTCGATAATTTCGGACTTCGCCATTGGTCATATCCATGGTGTTTTGGATAAACAACTTAGTACTCTTGAGATATCGGTTGAGTCGTTGAAAGCTCATTCAATAATTCTCGTTTCTTTGGCATCCTCCTTTGTCTCCTCGGGTCAAAATGAATATGGAGGGCCTTGCTAAGGGTAACTCGAGTGCTGCAGCTTATGATGGAATTTTTTAAGATTTTGCAGGTTAATTTGGTTGTTGTTTCTCCAAGAGTTTAGGGTATCTCACTTCTTTCTATGCAAGGCTTCGTGCTATCATTCTTGATATGTAGTTGGATCATGTGTGGAGATAGAAGAATTTGTGGCTTGAAATTTTTCGTGTGATCTCTTGCTTTGCTTCTAGCTCTTTATTTTTGCTAATTACCGACTACTATAATTTTTAAAATCCCCCCTATCGATACTCATACTTTTCATCTAACAATTTATCTATCTTTGTACATGCATATGTTGTCCAAGTGAGAGACATCTGAGAAAAAAGTCATTGTCCCTAACTCATAACTACAACAATTTCTACCTTTCTTCCCTTCCATCTCACTAACCCTTCCATCTAATCCTTAGTGAGGGACAAAATTACTTGTTTACTGTTGAAAGTTTCTCATGTGCACAACATGTGACAAAAATGACCTAATGTTAAGTTGAAAAATTCAAAAATCTAATTTGTAAGGAAAATAGGGCTGAGATTATAAAAGTTTAACAAGAGTAATTGACTAAAATAAAAGTTTACAAAGAAAATTGACAGTGTCTTACAAGTTCATGAGACAAACTGACGAAACACAATAATAAGTGAGACGATAACTGTCTTTTTCTAGAAATATTGAAAATATATGAATCAATCGTGAAAATGTTTTAATGTAGAAAATATATGAATCAATCGTGAAAATGTTTTAATTAGCTAAGAATAGTTTATGTGAATATATTCTTCATGGACAAAATTTTCTAGACAACTTTCCAATTAATTTGATGGTGACTAAGCACGTCCAAGTAGTGTAAAGAATGGTCAATACTTAGGTCCACTAACTCTTCTATTATGAACAACGTAAAAAGTCGATCGTTGGAAATTCTTCAAATTAAAACAAGAAGACCTTGACCAAAAAAAAAAAAGCCAAGAAGACTTGTTGTAATATTGACGTCCTAACCAGTCAAAGTTCTGAGTAGTGAAATAGAGACTTGAGATTGGCTTTTGGTGGCGATGTGATAAAGCTTTAGACTAGATAGGCTTTTAGCTTGTTTGAAAAGTCACAGATAGCCAAACTGGAGGATAGGCTTTAATCTATGGCACACGTTTCATTACGCCGAGTAGACCTGATAATTTTTTATATGCTCTGTTAATACGATACGTAAATAACACACATATTTTGAATCGACACAATAACTAATCGGGTCGTTATTGGATACACAATAAGAACCCGTTAATAACGGGTCTTTAACAAATTTACACGAAGGTGACACGTAGGTAACCCTCGTACCAAGAAACATAATCTGGATTGATGAGAGAGGTGCGATTGCCGGAATCATCAAGTAGCATTTAAGGCGGTGGAGGTGCCGATCCATCAACTATGCCGGTGTGATTGTAGTGACGAAAAATTTCAGCAAACAAAGCACTCCAAGTTAGATAATTGGTAGTTGTGAGCTTTCAGCACCATGTATCCAATGTTCTAAATCGTGAAAATTTTCAGCGAACAAAGCACTCCAAGTTAGATAATTGGTAGTTGTGAGCTTTCAGCACCATGTATCCAATTTTCTAAATCGTGACGGAGGAAGTCGCCAAAGGAGTGATCGTGACAGAGGAAGTCATCGGAGGAGGTTGATGAACTTGAGATTTAGAATCAAAGGAATGAAAAGCGGAATCTGCCACTGATGTCAAAAGCTAGGGTTTTGGAGATAGAGAAAGTGCAGAGATCACGATCTCGATCGCTGAGAAAGAAAGAGGAAGAAATTGTAGGAGGTGAAGCATGTTTGGATCAGGTCGTGAGACAGAAGTGGGTTGATACCATATTGGGAATAATCTTTTCATTCAATGAATAATAATATTACAACATGTATATATACAAGTATTCGCAACCAATGAGAGAAAACACCTCATTCTAACTAACTTAAAACAATTATAACAAACTATCCAATATCTAAGGAATGTCTTTTACACTTGCATTTACATTTTTACCCTTAATATAAGGAGCCTCGGACTCGCAGCATGCAAAGTTGGAGTGCTCCACCTCCAACTTGGGTGAAATGTAAGGGTCGTCTTCAGGAACCATGATGGTGAGTTCGTGGCTAGACTCTCGGTCCACATTGCACATGCTGCCTCTCTATTACAGGTGGAGTTGTTGGCAACTAGAAGGGCTCTATTGTTTGCCAAGGAGTTGATCCTATATGGGGGGCTAGTGCATTTTGAAGGGGATTCTGCTATTGTGTTCACTGCCATGAAGAGACAAGTAAAAGACATTTGAAAACTTAAATGTAGTACTCTAATTGTCTAAGCTCAACTCAATAGCTGAGTGAGTGTTCATTCATTCATATATATATATAATTACAATGGATCAGTTTGTTACATTCAAATGATAAATACAAATATTTGATAGTATATATAGAAGTATTTGAAAGTGTTGATAATATCAGATAGGAGAGAGTTGTGCAGCTGATGGACTGTGGTGCTTCAATGTTGGAGATAAACTCAAACTCTTCTATTGTAGATTGCAGTGGGAAGAGTCAGTTTGAATGTGTGCTGACGTGGACTGAGGAATATCTGAAGTGAGCTTATCACGCCCCCGTAAGCTGACAAGACTTTGACGAACTGGAAGCTTGGAAATGAGGAAATTGAAACGCATAGATGATAAACCCTTGGTTAGAAAATCTAAAAGTTGATCTGTGCTAGTGACATAACCAACCTCTATCTCTTTGCAAATGACTTTCTCCCTAATATAAGGATAATCCACCTCAACATGTCGCATTTTGGCTTGATAAACAGGATTGGAAGCAATCGCGATTGCACTGATATTGTCACACCAGAGACGAGGTGGAGCTAACGGCAAATGTAAATCATGAAAAATGTTGCGAAACCATAACAAATGAGCAGAAGTGTAAGCTAGTTGACGAAACTCAGCTTCTGTGCTTGATCTTGATACATCACGTTGCTTTTTCGAACTTCAGGAAATTAAATTATCCCCTAGGAAGATACAGTGTCCACCAGTTGAACGACAGTCATCTGGATCGCCAGCATAATCGACGTCAGCAAATGCGATGAGATAAAGGTTTTCGGGTTTGTAAATTAAGGCGTGATCGTGAGTACCTTTTAAATACCACAAAATGCGTTTCACTGCAGCCGAGTGTGCAGTAGTTGGAGAGTGCATGAACTAGCACACTTGGTTAACAACGTAGGCAATATCAGGGCAAGTAAATAAAAGGTATTGAAGGGCACCAACAACACTGCGGAAGGTAGTGCCATCTGAGAATGGTTCACCTTCATACAAACTCAAATGTCGACCACTAGAAACTGGTGTGGAGATTGGCTTGGCTTCAATCATGTTGGTTTTCTTGAGAAGATCCAAAATGTACTTGGATTGAGTGAGATACATAGCAGAAGGCGTTCGTGAAACCTCCATGCCCAAAAAATAATGCAACGGCCCAAGATCTTTCATTGCAAATTGATTACCAAGTTGTTTGATGAATTGAGACAATTGAGCACTATTGTTACCCGTGATTAAAATATCATTGATATAAATTAATAGATAAATTATGGTAGACCCGTCAAAATATGTAAAAAAAGAGGAGTCTTCTTATGAAGATATGAATCCCAATTCTTCAAGTTTCTGGGAGAAACATTGAAACCAAGCACGGGGTGCTTGTTTCAAGCCATATAAAGATTTTCGTAGATGATACACATGAGAGGGGAATTGAGGATCTATAAACCCCGCAGGTTGCCGCATATAAACTTCCTCATTTAAGGTCCCATGAAGAAAGGCATTCTGAACATCAAGTTGTCAAATAGGCCACTAAAAATGAAGAACAATGGAGAGAATTAACCGAATAAGGGCATGAGTAACAATAGGACTAAAAGTCTCCCCAAAACCAATTCCATCTTTCTAATGAAAGCCGTTGGCAACAAGGCGCGCTTTAAAACGCTCAATGGAACCATCAAACCTCTTTTTGATACGATAGACCCATTTATTTGGCAACACATTCATTGAAGGCGTGTAGGGAACCAAAGTCCACGTCCCTGTGCGCTGTAAAGCTTTGAATTCATCTACCATAGCCTGTCGCCACTGTGGAAATTTATTGGCCTGTGAGAAACAAGATGGCTCAACCAAAGAACTGTTAACATCAGTGACGCAAGCATATTTATGATTAGGTTTACGAATTCCCTGTTGACCATGCGTGATCATGCCATGAGTGGAGTGTGGAGTATGTGAGGACACGTTGGTTGTTCCAATATTCAAGGGATTAAGTTGAGTGATGGTGAGGGAATGAGAGTCTAGGGCAGATGGAGGAAGGGTAGGATTAGGATGGGGAGCAGAGGTCAGTGGATGTGAAAATGTGGCATGGATATAGGGTAAAATTTGTGGTGAGACATGGGGTAAAATCTTTGGTGGGGTACGGGTAGGAGTGTCAAGGATAGGGTTAGGTAGGATAAAGTGAAGGGGTCAATATCCAGGACATGAACCGAGGCATCGATGGAGGACAATGGTGGAGTAGTAAGTTCTTTATATGGAAAACACTTTTCATTAAATACAACATGATGAGACATGAAAGACTTTCCTGTGGAAAGATCATAACATTTGTAACCTTGATAATTTAAAGAATAAACTAAGAAAATGCATTGTTTGGATCAAAATTGGAGTTTATGAGCAGTGTATGGGAGTAAATATGGTAAACAAGCACAACCAAACACTTTGAGAAAATCATACTGTGGTGATTTAGAAAATAATTTTTGGAAAGGGGAGATGCCATTTAAAATTTTTGTTGGAAGACGATTAATGAGATAGTTGGCGGTATGAAAGGCATCATCCCAGAAAGTTTGGGGAAGAGAAGAGTGAGCAAGTAGCGTTAAACTAGTTTTGACAATATTCGATGTTTTCTCTCCGCAAGACCGTTTTGCTCAGGATGATGTGGACAACTGAGGCGATGGTGAATGCCATTTTGGATGAAAAATTGCTTAAAAGAGGAATTGACAAACTCTCCTCCTCCATCAGATTGGAAAATTTTAATTTTAGTGTCAAATATGGTTTCAACTTGTTTTTTAAACGCCACAAAGGTTTGAAAAACCTCAGATTTAACTTTAAGGGATAGAGCCATGCATAACGAGAAAACTCATCCACAAAAACAACATAATACTTGTAACCATTAATTGAATAAGAAAGGGAAATCCATACATCTAAATGTATTAATTCAAGAGGAAAATATGACATTGATGAAGACAAATTGAAAGGCAACTTATGACTTTTGCCCAAAGGACATGATGAATAAAAATCATAAGCTGCAGTACCAGTTAATGGTAATTTGTTTTTGGAAATTAAACTACGTAAAACAAAAAAAGCTGGGTGACCTAGCCTAGAATGCCAAATGGCATCCGACACTCTAACACCAACGAATGCAGAGACTCCAATGTTTGCCACAAAAGAACTTGAAAACAGATAAAAGCCATTTTACTCCGGCCTTGTAAAAGCGTCATCCTCGTTTGAAGGTCCTAGACACGGTAGGAGTTGGGATATAATGTTAGTGAACAGTTATTGTCTTTGGTAAGTTGATTAATGGAGATAACATTAGTAGAGGCATTTGGACAATGAAGGGTGTTAGGGAAAGTGAAAGAATGTTGTGGTGTTTAAATATAGGAAGTACCAACGTGAGAAATTTGCAAACCTGATTCATCAACCACTTCATTGACATTAGTATCAGCGTATGGGAAGGGATTGGAAAACTGGGTCAAGTCATTTGTGATGTGTGCATTAGCTCCAGAATCAAAGAGCCAGTATTGACGATCAGATGGTAAGGCAAACACTGGAGGTGGTGCTGCAATAGCATAAGCTTGGAGACAATGAGCAGGCACTCGTCCTTCATAGGCCATGTCCATCATATTGAAACAGTCAATAGCAGAATGGCCATGACGATGGCAGATTTGAAACTAGATTCGACCACCGGTGTGAGCTGGAGGTGGATGGGCGCCTAAAATGCCATCATGAGCAGGTTGAGGGTGAAGAGGAAGTTGTCCTTGGGAGGGAGGTGGATGAGGGTGGGGAGCAAACTGACCACGATCATTAAAGGGACCATGGCTACCCCGAGGGGCTCCACGACCACGGTAAGGACCTAAACGTCCCCATCCAGCAGCAAGAGCAGTGGGTCCTTGTTCGAACATAGTATGGAGCTTTTGACGTCGCTTAGCACCTAAAATAAGGGCTTCCAAAGCACTGTACATAATAGCCGCATCCCGTGCTTGTGCAAAAGCAATGGTACTCTCAAAAGCAGGACCAACATTATTTAAAATAATGGCAACAAGATCAGAATCAGAGACAAGAGAACCAGATAGGGAGAGAGTATCAGCAAAACAGTTAATACGGTCAAGAAACTCAGCAATAGATGAATCACCACGATGGGTATTCATAAGCTCACCAAGCAGTTGGAGAACATGACCAGTAGATTGAGAGGCATACCTTTCACGTAAGCAAGTCCAGGCAGAATGTGAACTTGTCTTACCAATGAGAGATGCAAGAACAGTAGGATGAATTGAACTGTTGATCCATGAAAGCACCATGGCATTTTGCTAAATCCATGCATTGAATTCAGGATTAACTTCATCAGTGAGTGCACCCTTATCATCCTTCAAGAAGGGAGGAGGATATTTGTTGGTTCCATCGACAAAGGACAACAGATTCCTGCTTCGAAGCAAGGGCAACATTTGGGCATGCCACAAGGGATAGTTGGTACAGTCCAACTTTATAGTGAGAAAGTTTGAGGCATTAGGAAGAGAGGGAATAACATTGGGGTTTGAGGGATTAGAACCTGACGCCATTGAGAAAAAAAATTATAATAAAGCTTTCAGTCGTTAGACTTTCAGCTCTGAGATACCATAAAAGAGATTTGAAAACTTAAATGTAGTACTCTAATTGTGTAAGCTCAACTCAACAGCTGAGTGAGTGTTCATTCATTCATATATATATAATTACAATGGATCAGTTTGTTACATTCAAAAGATAAATACAAATATTTGAAAGTATATACAGAAGTATTTGAAAGTGTCGATAATATCAGATAGGAGAGAGTTGTGTGGCTGATGGACTGTGGCGCTTCAATGTTGGAGATGAACTCAAACTCTTATGTTGTAGATTGCAGCGGGAAGAGTTAGTTTGAATGTGTGCTGATATGGACTGAGGAATATCTGAAGTGGGCTTATCAACAAGAAGAGGGTGTGTCCACTATGGGACCAATTATCAATGACATTAGGCGGCTGCTTTTACTTTCATTTACCAAGGTGAGAGCTTCCCATGTTCAACAGGAAGCCAATTAGGTGGCACATCGGCTAGCACTCACAGGAATTGGTAGTGATACTGAGATGGTGTGGTTTGAAGATCCGCCGGATTTAATTATGAATGTTTTGTTTGAAGATTGTTCTAGATAGTAATTGATTTGATTGTCTTATTAGGAGGTTAGTTCTCTTTGTTTGAATGCGCGGGACACTCTTTTTTCTCTTTGTTGGGGTTGAAATCTCCAACAAATTTTTTATCGAGGCTTAGCACGTACCATATCTCTATGTTTGTGTGCGTGTTCTCTTCTTAATGAATATTGTTTTTTTCCTCAAAATTTGCCTCTCTTTTTCTTTTCTTTTTTTATTAATTTTTTTTTCTTTTTTTTTTTTATTTGGGAAACTTGTCCGTCTCTTATTTTGGCCGAAGCATCTAGTCAGAAGAGTGCCGCGGTCAACAAAAGTGAACACATAACATCGATATTTTCCAAAAAAAAACATCGATATTTGATTATCCATAACAGTAGCATTCATGTGATGATGCAGAAAAGGAGTTCCCAAATAAATGGAACCACCTGCCCAACTGCCTCCACATATGGACGTATTTGCACCGCAAAAATATGGGACCTAAATCTCCAATCAAGAAAAAAAGATGGGACTAAAAATCCCCATCAAACAAACCTTTATTATATAATATAATAAACCGTGTCAAATCATGTTTAATGGATACGACTTTCACAAGGCGCAGCCTTACTTGGACTTGAAAGTCAAAGCAGCATAGAAGATTTGAACATTTCATCCGCTTCTTCTCTATTTATTTCAGGTATTTAAATGAATAACCTTTCTGTGTGGTTCTTTCTTTCATGTCTTCACTAATTCCTACTTTGATGCTGATCCAGTTTTCCCCAAGAAAACACAGAAATTATGGCTTCTGCAGGATCAGCATCCAGCTGTTCACTTCAAGACACCCCCACCTGGGCTTTGGCAGCAGTTTGCTTTGTGTTCATTTTTCTCTCTCTGTTTATAGAGCACTTGATCCATCTCATTAGCAAGGTATGTACATGTTACCTTTTGTAAGATATTACCATCAAACTTGTTGAAAAGAGTCAAATGGTTTTTGAAACTGGTTTCACTAATTTCAAAATTTCTTTAATTTGATCATGTATTTTGATGCAGTGGCTCAAAAAACACGGAAAAACCGCCTTGTTCGAGGCCGTAGAGAAGCTCAAATCAGGTAAGTGATTTCTGTTTGCTGATTCATTAGAAAAAGAACTGAGAACCTATCCTAATTCTGAGAGTATTCTTCCCACGTAGGCACAGTTTATGCAGAATGTATGTTCTAGTTGGTAATTTGACACAATTTGCTGAATCAAATTTTTTATTTTTTGGTGCAGTGCTTATACTCCTGGGATTTATGTCACTAATTTTGACAGTATCACAAAGATCCATATCCAAAATATGCATACCCACAAAAGTTGCATTTACCATGCTTCCCTGTAGAAAAAATGCACCAACAAAAACCACCAAAGCACTTGGTTTTGAGCAAATAACAGTTGAAAGAATGCTTGCAGCAGCCGATACCAGTGAGGACCACTGTGAATCCCAGGTATGTTATTAAGTATTTTGCTTTTATTGATATATTTTTGCGACGAAGAGGGTAGTTGTTTTTCTCTTTTAATTTAGTTTTATTATTTAATTAAAAGAAAATTTGGGTTTGCAGGGAAAGACCTCATTTATATCTCAAGGGGGGCTCAATCAGCTCAACAATTTCATCTTTGTTCTGGCAGTTATGCAGATTGTGTATAGTGTTCTCACCATGGCTTTAGGAAGGGCCAAGGTATGCATTTCCTATTTTTCACTCTTTTTCTTTTGTATAACATTTTTTTTTCCACACATTGGCATCATGCGAGATCAACAATCTTTAGAGTCCAAAGCATGTATCATGCAAAACAGGCGATCGTTCAATAATTGTACGTGAACAACAGTTTGGGTGTTTATAGCTCTTCCATCGCCCAATTCTCAACCATAATCCCACCCAATGTTCTCCAAACCACACCCCATAACAATGTCCTCACCGACAGTTTGGGTTTGAGAATCTGGCTGTTAAAAATAGTAGAATCCCAATTAAATTTCTACACATTGACTTTTTTTTTAGATTTTGAGAATGCATCCCAACCTGAAACTGAAAAGAATTAGGTAACAATGTCCTTGTTTCACATGGAAAATTTTCACGTTTGGGGCGTGTGAAGTCAATTTTAGGACCCCCCACACGAGGCAGCCGGGGGGAGCTTTGAGCATTGAAAGGCAGAAAAAATGCATTAAGATTCGGATCATGTGTCATGTCATATAGTCAAAGGAAAAGTATATAATTTTTCAAATTATTCTAATCCTATTTGTGTTACATATTTATTATCTTACTACATGTTAATTAATTATAAAAATATTGTGGCAGCCACTTCAATTTGTTGTCTTCTAAATCTTTAGTTGAAAAAAAAAAAAACATACATTCTAGAAGAAATGTTAAGGAGACTCTTAAAATGAGATTCTTCATAAACTATCTGTCACCTCACTGTTTAACGTTAATTCTCATACCAACATTATAAA
This sequence comes from Cotoneaster glaucophyllus, assembly GCA_036320875.1. NCBI lineage: Eukaryota > Viridiplantae > Streptophyta > Magnoliopsida > Rosales > Rosaceae > Cotoneaster > Cotoneaster glaucophyllus. The sequence continues at coordinate 11,657,457 of CM070058.1, read as the reverse complement.
ATATTGTGCCAAAAATATAAAATAACAGAGAGTCCATGAAGAGTCTCACTCTTAATTTATTAATTTATAACTAATTGGTGACTCGGGTAACTAGTTTAACATTGCGTTCAACAAATTTACAGATGAGGCGTTGGGAAGCATGGGAAAAAGAAACTCAGACAGTGGAGTACCAAGTGGCAAATGGTATGATAAACAGTGACATAAAATTCTTAATCGTTTTATGTGTAATCTTAATTTGTTTAATTTGTTCCGTAGTTCAATTTCAATAAAGTACAGCAGCTAATTCAATCTTCTTCTTTTTTCAATACTCAACTTCTTTTGGGTATAGATCCTAATCGGTTTAGGTTTACAAGGCAGACTACATTTGCTCTTCGACATATGAGTTCTTGTACAGGAAGAGGAACCACTGCTCAACTGTGGATTGTGAGTTGATTTTCTTTTCACTTTAATTATTGTTATTATTATAATCATAAGATTTTATGTTAACATATATGTGGTTGTCCTGAATCATGATGAGTTTTTTGCTCATAATTAATTATTAAATTGTTAATTATGTATTATGCAGAGGTGCTTCTTCCGGCAGTTCTTTAATTCAGTGGACAAAGTTGACTACCTCACTTTGCGCCACGGTTTCGTTTCAGTGAGTATATATAACTAGACAAACAAATTAGACATAAAAAATATATCATTCTGTTCACTGTTAATTAATTGGTTCTCATTTCTCATATCTCAGTAGTTTATAAGTATGTTTTCCACAAATTTTGCAGACTCATTTGTCCACAAACCACAATGCATTCGATTTCCAAAAGTACATACAACGATCACTGGACGATGATTTTAGAGCTGTAGTCGGCATCAGGTTGCCGCTTGTTATTTTTATTAAATTTTTATTAGAAAGCCTGAGTTCATTAAGGTTGCTAATTATATCTACAATTAATTTAGTTTGTTCATGTTGGCTGATTGTGTGTTTGTGAAATCCATCACTTGGCAGCCCTTTCCTGTGGTTTATTGTCGTCATCTTCATCCTCCTTGATGTCCATGGTAATTAAGAAGTAACCAATTAAGTCCTTAATTTGCTTATTCATCCTAAATAATTTCTTTAGTTTCTGGCAGGCACTAATTAACTATATGAACTTAACAGGTTGGCAGGTGTATTTATTGGTATCATTTGTGCCACTAATTGTATGTACTAAATTTTAAACTAGCTCTTTCTAATCATGGTTTTACTTTACTAATTCTTGTAGTAATTAAGGGCTAATTAAGAATTATGTGTTCGTAGATAGTGCTAGTTCTTGGAACCAAACTTGAAGTAGTAGTAGCAAACATGGCTCATCAACTTCATGACCAGCATGATGTGATTAAAGGAACTCCTCTGGTGCAACCAAAAGACAGTCACTTCTGGTTCAGTCAACCGCAGTTCGTCTTGACTCTTTTACATCTCACTTTGTTTATGGTAAATACTCATCTTCTTTCTTAACTCCGTATGAGTACTAATGCCTAATTAATCATCTCAGTTATTACTATGATCAAATTAACTGACATGATTTCGTCTTTGCAGAATGCCTTTGAACTTGCTTTCTTTATATGGGTCACGGTACGTGTTATTAATTTCCACTTGTTCGTTATTTAGTTAGAAATGTGTTGTTATCTTGACAAACATTTTGTCATTTTTATCATATTCTCTATCTAAACTAATAAACCATTAATTAGATTAATCATTACCCGAATATATATGTTATTTATTAGATCGACAACATGACATTATAACACGTCACACTGTTTGATAAAAGCACTACTCTGGTTTAGTCGATCGATATAGTACTCGAGATAAATGTTACTTAGTTCTAATGAAAATTAAGATATAAACTAACTTACCTCTCCTTTCTTAATTATTTTCAGATACAATTTGGGATACACTCGTGCTACCATGAACACATACATATTATCATCGTACGAGTGGTTTTAGCGTAAGTACCAACGCTCATCTTCGAATCTTCCTCTACTTTCTCCCATCATCTACATATCTACACTCAATTTTGCACATGTCTGTCATTGTACAAATCAGATGCTATTTAGCATTGTTCCACTAAAAGTAAATGGTTGACAAATTTCTGTAGGGTGACGGTTCAAGTGATGTGCAGTTACATTACTCTTCCCCTCTATGCTCTAGTGACCCAGGTAAAGCATGACTTTACGTGCATATGAGCATATATTTGTTTTCTCTTGTCAGATATTATGTTATGCTATGCGTGAAACTATCAATGTGAATCACACAGTCGAATACAATTGAATTGATCAACTGTTAAAAACTAACAGTTTGATAGCGTAATATATCATTTGATAAGAAGAATATAACCCTCGATATTGTACGCCTAAACTCGGGTTATATATGCATGCAGATGGGATCAAATTTCAAGAGTGCAGCAGTGCTTGAAGAGCAAACAACAAATGTTATAAAGCAGTGGCACGCTGATGTGAGGAGAAAGAGGAAAAATAAATCACACTATTCACAATCTGGTCATGACGAAAATTCGTCTAGAACCATGAATTCCCCGGATTTCTCTTCACATCGTCCCCAATTAACTTTCGCCGAAATGAACCAGAGTCATCCTAGAGAAACTGAGAATTTTCATGATAACCAAGACATTGTTGAGGATCATCAAGAAAGGGCTGGCCAAAATGAAATTAAACTAGCCAGTAATGCTTGATCTACTGAGGTACATATAGGAATGCCTGAGGTCACCAGAACACAAAGTTAATCCTTTTTTCGCAAAACCAAACAAGTGTGATAAATAGGTTAGCCCATTAATTAGGGGATTGGAGTTTCTCATTTCAATTTTGGCATACCCTGTATATACCGATTATAATTTGAATGCTTTGTTAACCCATTATCCTATGTCTTGTTTTTAAGGTAATAAGTATTTTATTAATCAAATGAAACCAAGAACATCATCCATCGGCAATACAATTCCATGATTAGGAACGCAACAGAAAGACAATACAAAAATCCCCACATAACCACATTTAACCAATTGGAACAACAATGCTCACGAGGGCAAAACCTTGCATCACGTTTTGATGAACTTGCAAAAGACAACGTTCATTCGGCAAAGAAGTCATGCTATGAGACACCATGGCGATGTCCTCATAAGCTTTTGCTAGGCGAACAGACAATGAAACCACACAAAAAAATCACTGTTCTAAAAATCCCCGCCTAACGCCGCCTAGGCCCCCGCCTAAGAGCTAGGCGGCTGGTCACCGCCCTGGTTAATGCCTAGGCGTTTGAAAATTAAGAAAGGGCGCCTAGACCTACTGAGGTGCCCGCCTAGACCGCCTAGACACCCGCCTAGCCAGCCAAGACCAGTCTAGGCACCCTCTTAGGTTACGACTCACTTACACAGAAAATATATAACTTTCATTTTGCATTTTATTTTTTTTCAATAAATTGTAAAAGACTTGTTAAATACTTAAATGAAACTTGTTGAATACTTAAATGAACACACATTATATGTTTGTTTCCCATGTTTTCATTATGTTCCAGTAGCTAATAATATATATGTAATTTTATTTTGTAGTTTATGATGAAATTATATATATTTTAAGTATAAAAAAACACTTATTTACATGAAATATAATAGATTTAATTAAATCTGTCTAGTCCGCCTAGGAGCCTAGGCGCTAGGCCCTAGCTCGTCGTCCGACTAGCGTCTAGCATCTTTTAGAACCTTGAAAAATATACGCACAAAAGCTCTCCTCCTGAGAAAGAGAGAGTGACCACAATCACAACCACAAGGACTCTTCTCGACAAAGCAAGAGAGTGACCACCAAGAAAAAAAAAAAAAAAAAAAAAAAAAAAAAAAGAAGAAGGAAGGGATCAAGAAAGATTGCTGCCGACCCAAGGTCAAAATTGGGGTCGGTGGCCGTAGGTTTTCTTTGATATTTTTTTTCCTCCAGCTGCTAGGTTTTTTTTTTTTCTTTCTTAATCACCATCCTTATCTCCTTTTTCATTCTTTAAAGAACCCACTTCACTCCCTTCCTCCTCTTCTCAGCCAAGTGAGATCTGTTCAGAACCCAAAACCCACCTTCTGCAAAACCAGGCTTTCAAAAATTGCGGAAGAGTTGCAGATGGGGAATGATCAATGATGCAAATGCCTGCATATGGTGAATCGAAAATTGTAGAACCCGCCTAGACTGCCGACTAGAGCTGCATATGACCTCCTAAAGCGCCTAGGCGAGCGCTTATTTCCTCCTGGCTTTTGTAAATGTCCTGACCAAAATCGCAGCGGAGCACTGCTGCCCAGTGCTTAGGCGGCCGCTAGGGCAACAAAGAAACATTTGTTAAAGGAATCAACATGTAGTACAAGATATGAGACAAGAGTAATGCCCTTTGCCAATTTATGACAATTAATCATTGTTCTACGAATCGGCCTAGGGGCTAGCCGATGGAGCGCCGCAACGATTTAGGCCAAATCGTTCAGCAAAATTGGGTAGGAGTGAGACGCCACTTAGGCGCACTCTAGGAGGTTTAGGCGGCGATCTAGGCAATCGTTTTTTTTTTACATATTGACTCTCGTCTTTGGTTGCAATCGCCTCGCACAGATGATGCAAGATTTGATGAGAGAGAGAGAGAGAGAAAAGAGTTTAGATGGGAAATTTACAAAGATGGTTGTGTTGAAAATCTAAAATTTGGGAGACGAGAGGATGTGAAACGTTGAGAAGCAAAATTGGACATGAGAGAGAAAGTGATCACGTAAACGACGTTGATCTACTAGAAATTTGAAAAAAAAAATTGAAATTAATTATTGGGAGAGTGAAAAATAGTGAAGAGAAGAAGGTGAGGATTCCAAGAGATGGAGGGTAAAGAAGAAGGTGAATAAGAGAGAGTGAGGCGACTACTTCATTGTGTAAAGAAAAGAAAAAAATTCAAAACAATCCTTGAAAGTTCATCCATTATGAACGCTCATGATTGAAGAATCCCAAGGATCCTAGTCCATGTTTTATTAACTTTTTTTTTAAAAAAAAAAAAACACTATATTATGTACTTAAAACTCTCACATTATATATATATATATATATATATATATATGTATTATATGTTATATAGTAAATTTAATTAATTTATACGATATGTAATAAATGTACTCAAATCCTCTTAGTTTGTTTAAACCCATCTAGGCGCTTAAACTCAAGACCCCAACCTGTTACACGGTAAGTGTCTGTCTTCTTTTAAAATTCTGCAATTAATACTAAAGGCCCACCGGCCCAAAGGCATACTAAAAACACCAACCATTTTAGTGTGGAAATTGGAATCAATCAATCAAGTCGTGGTGCGACACAAAACATATAGTTAAAGTTGGAGACCCACTTGTGAAAGAAAATTATTAGAAATCATGTTGGTGCTTTGTTTTCAGCCTTATTTGACTCGGATACTTCCTATTGGGACACCCCGTTGGCCCACTGGCCCCAACAAACATGTGTGCATTTTTGCTCACGGCTCTCAAGTTGTGGTAATATTCATCACCCTACTTATTATCATTAAACAATTTAAACTCATTTAACAATGATAAATAAGGTGGTAAACTCACTATTATTTGAGGATGGTAAGAAAAAAATATTTCCATCTAACATATATTACAAAACCTACCTTAGCTTTTGGGTAGCAATTAGTCCATGAAAAATGCAAGAGAACTTTTTTTTGTTTTTTCTTAAACAAACGGTATTATTTACACTAAAGAGGTGCAAGAGTAGGTTAAGCCTCACAATGGGTTAGCAATAATATGGTTCAAATTCGATTTTGATGAAAATCAAACCTAAGACCTTTTACTTACAAATGAAGAGGAATATTACTAGACCGTAGTGCTAAATGACAAGAGATAACTTTTAAGTAATTGTGTTTTTTGTTGTTTATAATTTAAAGATTGTTGTAGGCCTATTTAACTGAACTATTCTAAGGGAATAGAGAGGGGGAGGCCAGCGGCAACAAGAGAGAATAGAAAGAGATTTAATTGTGAGGTGTGTATTGTATCACCCTATTATGCCTTTATTTATAGCAGTAGGATAGGTTAAATCCTTACCCTTTTAGGATTACAACTCTAATAGGATATTAACTACTAAAGGGAATATTCAAAATATCCCTAGACACACTAGGGTTTACACAATCACATTACTATTCTAAATATGACTGCAACACTCCCCCTTGAGTGTGTGAATACTCAACAAAACATCGCATCAGGTCTTCAGTAGATAAGGTAGAACAGTTGATGAAGTAGGCAGCACAACGGGTGAATGCGAGTCTCAATTTAAAAGAAAGTATGCATTGGTAGTAAAACTCACAAAACCTCACTATGGTAAAACCCAAGGTGGGATAAAAACCCATAGACTAAGGAGAAAAGAGAGAAGTATACATAATGTCTAAAACAAACGTTAAATGGGACGAAAGTGGTGAACTCAACGGAGTATGATCATCCCAGATTGGGTGTCTCATCAAAACCTCGTTAGGTAGCAAAAACCTAGTGGGAAAAATGCTTCTAATCATAGGAAAAAGTGTACATTAAGATCAAGTGAGTATGCTTCCAGATACTCCCCCCTGAGTTAGACATAACTTCCAAATAAGAGAACTACAAGTGATTCAACTCAGATAATTTACACATACCGATTCCTTGAACGAGCTTCTGAAAAGTAGACTTGGGCAATGACTTGGTGAAGAGATCGGCCAAATTATCTTGGGAATGGATTTACTTGACTTCAATGTTCTGATGTTATTGTTTCTGATGAGAATAAATGAACTTTGGAGCTATGTGCTTGGTGTTGTCTCCCTTGAATTATCATTTCTTTAACTGCTCGATACATGCTACATTGTCTTCAAAAATCGTCGTAGGAAGGTCAACGATGGAAGTAAGACCACTAGTACTTCGAATATTTTCCATGACTGCTCTCAATCAAAAGCACTCACGTGATGCTTCATACAGGGTGAGAATCTCAGCATGGTTCGAAGAAGTTGCACCTAGCATTTGCTTGGTAGACCTCCAAGATATAGCGGTGTCTCCAAAGGTAAAGACATAGCCCGTTTGAGAACGTGCCCTATGTGGGTCAAACAGATATCCAACATTTGCATAACCAACAAGGCGGGAATCAACCTGAGAACCCAAGGGGTGGCATTTCTCAAGGATTCGTGGGTATAGAACAAGCCCAAATCTGTCGTACCCTTGAGGTAGTGGAAAATATCTCTAACACCATTCCAGTGTCTGCTTGTGGGCTCATTGCTGTATTTAGCCAATAGATTAATAGCGAAGGAGATGTCGGGTCTAGTGCATTGAGCCAAATACAATAAAGCCCCAATTGCAGTTAGGTATGGAACTTCGGGTTCCAAAATCTCTTCTTCATCCTCCTTTGGAAGAAAGGGATCTCGTTTAGCATCTAGAGTCCGAATGACCATAAAAGTACTTAAAGGCTTCGTTTTATCCTCATTAAAACGTTGCAACACCTTTTGGGTGTAGTTCAATTGATGTACTAGGATTCCATCCGAACAATGCTCGATCTCTAGGCCGAGGCAATATCGAGTTTTCCCAAGATCTTTCATCTCAAATTTCGATTTCAAGTGAGCAACAATTTCCTTAAGCTCTGCAGGAGTTCCGAAGAAGTTCATATCGTCGACATAAACTACAACGATCGTAAATCCAGAATATGACTTCTTTATGAACACGCATGGGTATAATTTGTTGTTCACATAACCCTAACTTGTCAAATATTCACTCAGACGGTTATACCACATCCGCCCAGATTGTTTCAATTCGTGGAGTGACCTTCTCAATCTAATCGAGAGAGTGTTCCGTGGTCTAAAACTATTTGAACCAGTCAATGGAACTCCTTCTGGAACTTTCATGTATATTTCCGTATCTAGTTCCCTATAGAGATACGTGGTTACCACGTCTATAAGCTGCATATTTAGTTTTTTAGAAACTACCAAACTGATTAGGTAGCGGAACGTTATGACGTCTGTTACGGGGGAATACGTCTCCTCGTAATCAATCCCAGGGCGCTGAGAGAAGCCTTGCGCTACGAGTCGTGCTTTGTATTGCACTATTTCATTATTCTCATTACACTTCCTCACGAAAACCCACTTGTAGGCTTCACATGTGATGAAGTAGGAGTTATAGGTCCAAACACTTTACGTTTCGCAAACGAATCGAGTTCGACCTGGATTGCTTGTTTTTAGTTTGACCAATCTGTTCTATGTTGGCATTCATTAATGGAATGTGGTTCAATGTCATCGCTAAGCATGATGTCAGTAGCTATTGTGTACGCAAATGCATCGTCGACGATCATCTCATTTTGATTCCAAACCTCATCCAATACTGAGTAGTGGACCGAAATCTCGCGATTCTCAGGAGGTCGGGTTGTCTCCTCTAAGACATCACCGTAATCTAGAATAACCTCATGTGTTGGAACAGATAAGTGAGCGATGGTTAGATTCAAACTAGGGTCACTAGTTGGTGTCGATTTCCTCTTTCGGGGTTATGAATCCTTTGAACCAAAGGGTCTGCCACGCTTCAGGGTCAGAGCATATGATTGGCTAGCTGTCAATGTACCGGACAGCGTGGAAAGTACAACCTCCTTACATTCGGGGATGGTCCGGCCTTCCAGGCTGGATTATGACGTACGCCCAGCAGTTATATGTGATCTTGTCACCTTTGCTAGATCAATAAAAGCATCTGGCATGTTTTGAGCAATGCTTTGAACATCTATAATTCGTTGCACCTCAGTTTTAGACTGGGCAGTACGGGGATTTAGATGAGACATAGTGGGAGCATACCACGATAATTCACAGTGTTCTCCAGGAACGTTAGCATGTTTATCTCCCTCTAACGACGAGAAGACTGTCTCATCAAAGTGACAATCTATAAAACATGCAGTAAAGAGATCTCTTGTTAAAGGCTCTAAATAGTGAATAATTGATGGCGAATCATAAATGCGACATAGATTCCCATTTTTTGTGAGGACCCATTGATAGGAGCATATTTATGCGACTTAGTTAGCTTGTTTTCGTGCATTTATGTTGTTAGTTCTTAGTTAATTTAGTATTTTAAGCTATTTTCGTGTGTTTGTAGGTTCCAAGGGTCAATAAGGCAAGAAAGTGCATTTTGGTGCCTTTTGGAGCATTTTTGGGCCAAGATTGGATAGCTTATGCATAAAGCCAAGTGAATGGACGAAATTGAAGACTTGAAGAGGCTAGGATTGTGTTTGAAGACTAAAGAATTAATTCGAGAAAGTCAAGGAGCTTTGAAAGAAGGAAAGAAATCAGCCAAGTTCCTTGTTTTGTCCTAAACCTTTCCTATTCTCAAATTCACTAAGTTTCAGCCACAAAGAAGGAATCCTAGACATTTTTAGGACACCTAAATCTCAGCCCTAGCCCTTGCCGCACCCAACATACCCTTTTTCCTTCCTTGCCGCACAAGGAACATTCCATTTTCCCTATCCTTTTTCCTTGCCTCAAGTTACTTACCCTTTCTCCCCAAAATCAGCAACTAAATCTCCTTTCCCTTTCCTTAGAACCTCTACCGCACCTCCTTTACCTTTTCTTTGGGATTTCTGATTTTAATTCTCCTTTTCTCTGAAGATTTGGAATTAAAACCTTGCCTAATTTAATTCTAATTCGTGCTACACCCCTTCCCTATAAATACAACCCTTTGCCGTACCCCTTTGGCATCCATTCACTCACTTACAGACCATTCCACGACCCATCCTTCATCATAACTTACCTACATCCATCCACCACCACAATTCACCATAAATCACCACCAAACACCCTTGTGCCGTAGCAAAGAAGAAGGAAGGAGACCCTTGGACGTGCTTGCCATTCAAGACGTTGGATTGTTAGAGCGTTTCTAGGTGTACTATATGCTTTGTTTATGTTTAAGTTTAATTATCTTTGTTTTGCTGTGAATATGGGTGGCTAAACCCCTATTTAGCTAGGGGAAGTTCGAAGCCATGAACATACTTGAGATATGAATTGATTTCTTCCAGTTGTGATTTGATGAATCGTGAATGCAATTCATTTAACTGTTTTCTTCAAAACTGATTCTTGTATGTTGATTAAGGTGGCCAACTTAGTTTGCATGCTTGAATTTGATGCTAGAATATAAGGGAGTTTCACCTAATCGTTACAAACTTATATTCATAAGTAGTGGAGGTTGCTAGTCACAATCGCGTTAAGTGAATTCCTGGCAAACGTATCATGCATTCATAGTTAAGAATGCCTTGTCAATACTTATGATTTTCATGGAACGTAATGATTTCTAACTGTGTCTCTTCTATGCATTCATGTAGGGAACATTTGGAGAATAATTTGGGTTGTCGCATGCATTCATCCAATTCAATGACATAAGGAAAATCTGAGGGTTAATTAGTGCATCACGATTAATCTGGGGTGTTGAGGTTCATAGTTTATTGAAAAGCAATTGGAAATCGATTTATGTACAAGTGTGTCATGTGTGAAGAATGAATCCCTAGCTAATCCATCAACCATCCAAGTTCCCAAATTCGTTTTAAAATCTGTTTAGTTTTGCAATCTGTTTGTTTTCTTTCAAATTCGTTCAAACCAAAACCCCCCCCCTTTTACTTTCTTGTTTCAAAGTGTTTAAAATCTGTTTTGTTTGTGTTTCTAAGTGTTTTGAGTCAAGTAAAAACCAATTTTCGTCCAAACGTATCCCTAGAGTCTAGAATCTGCCTAATAAGTGTTTTTAAGCAGTTTTGAGTGTTTTTAACTTGTTTTGAGTCTTGTGAACCTGTTTTGAGTCATTTAAGTTTATTTAAACGTTTTTAAGTTTGTTTTTGTGTTTTTGAGTCAATTTAGAGTCGATTAGCAATCCCTCATAATCCCCGGTCTAGAACGATCCCTACTTGCATCTTTACTACAATTGTCAACAAGAGGGTTTAATTTGTATGCTTAATTTATACCACATCACCCATTTTGGTACGTAGTCGCGACGCTATTAGCACATAAATTGTGTACCCAAACACACGTAAATGCGAAACGTTAGGCTCGTATCCAGTAACCAATTGTAACGGTGAATGAGGTTGGGTAGCAGTGGGCCTCTGGCGGACCAGCATAGCTCCAAGCAAATACCAGTAGTTTGGTTCGCATAACCAAAGTCCGAGCTATCAATTGAAGGCGTTTTATGAAAGCTTCTGCTAGGTCATTTTGGGTGTGAATATGGGGTACAAGATGTTCCACTTCAATCCTTATTGACATGCAATAATCATCAAAAGTCTGTGACGTAAACTCTTCAGCATTATCCAGTGCGCCCTTAGCTTAATAATTTGTGCTTGGAGTTTCGTAAATGCAGTGTTGCGTGTGGACAATAGGGAAACATGTGACCATCGTGTCGATGCATTAACCAACACCATAAAATATTGAAATGGTCCGCATATTGGTTGGATAGGTCCACAAATATCCCCTTGAAACCTCTGAAGAAACTTGGGAGGGTTGTGAATAATCTTTGTAATTGAGGATTGAGTATTCAACTTTCCCAAAGAACACGCTTTGCTTGGCAAGAATCCAACGTAAGGAGGTAAATGATGCCCATGTGATGATTTAAGGATACAGTGCATCATGTCACGTCCGAGATGTCCCAAAGAGTCATGCTAAAGCAACAAGGTGCTTTGGAACTCAGGCACAGGGCCGACCACATGGTGGGCTTCTATGCCGCGAATGATTATTATGTACAATCCACTCGGAAGACGTTCCAACTTCTCATGAATACGCTTCTAGCCATACTCGTAAGAAGTGATACAAAGAAATTCAGATCCATTATCTTCAGTGGTTTCAATATGATATTGATTATCTCAAATATCTCTAAAACTCAACAACGTTTTTCCGAAACGTGGAGAATAGAGGGTCTCTTTAATGGTTAAGACGGTACCATTGGACAACATGATACGAGCCTTTCTGTATCCTTCAATCAGGTTGGATGAGCCTGAGAAAGTTGTCAGAGGTGCTTTCTTAGGTACAAAGTTAGTAAAATAGTGTCGCTCACGCAATATGGTTGCGTGGTAGCACTATTAGCCAGACAACTAACCTCCCCACTAGACATATACCTAGAAATAAATTGATTGAATTAGTTATACGCATAAGTATAATTCCATTCATTCAATTAATCAATTCAACAAATATTATCCATAAAACAATTATCCATAATTCAAAAAAAAAAACCAAAACCAAACAAATTATTCCAAACACTTAGAAAAATTGTCTAAAAATTAAACCACAAACCTAAAAGTTAGGGGGTCCGGCCACTCCTAGTGGGTTTGGCCACTAGGGGTAAAACACCCTAAAAACATGTCTAGAAGAATAAAACTTATTCGTCCATAGAAGTTGATGCCTCATGAAAATCTGATATCTCCATGGATGTAGTAGCATCTTCGGGATGACCCACATGTGCAAAGTTAGACTCACGACGAGAATGATACTTGGCAATGGCGTTGGGGGCAGCTCTGCATACGCGTGACCAATGATCATTTGATCCATAATGGTAACACATGTCCATTTCAATGGAACCCGATTGAACGATAACTTTTCCCTTGTTCTTGAAATTTGGGGCCTTAGGTGCAAGGGGTTGGCGTTGCTAAGGTCGAATTTCCTCCTTTGGGTAGGCACTAATTTTGTGGACCTTAGGCCCGTGGTTGGGCTTGCCACCTTTTTCCACGGCCACGACAATTTTTGCGTCGCTTGTGGCTGCTAAAATTGGTCGCATGCGCTTCAGGCGTAACATTCGAGCCAGTGGGTCGAGCTTGATGATTCTTCATCAAAAGCTAGTTCTGCTTTTCAGCAAGAAGTAAGACATAGATCAATTCTGAAAATTTGGTGAACTTTTGTGCCCTATATTGTTGCTGTATGACAATATTGGTGGCATGGAAGGTCAAATAGGTCTTCTCCAGGAGATCTGATTCGGTTAATTCCATTTTACAGAACTTAAGCGATGATCGGATTCTACAAACTTTAGAGTTGTATTCATTCACGGACTTAAAGTCTTGGAAGCGAAGATGCTGCTAGTCGTGTCTTGCTTTAGGCAAGTATATGTCTTTCTGGTGATCGAAACGGTCGGCTAGAGTAAGCTAGAGGGTGCGTGGGTCATCCTCAGCGAGGTACTCGGTCTGCAGTGCATCATGGATGTGTCTTCGAATGAAGATCATTGCATTAGCTTTTTGAGCTTCGTCAACGGGTTTGTCGTCGATAGGTGCCTGGATGGTGGCTGTAATACCCTTTGCAGTAAGATGGAGCTTCACATCTTGAACCCACTTTAGGGAGTTTTTTCCAGATACTTCCAGAGTGGTGAAATCGAGCTTGTTCAAGTTTGACATGTCCTTAAAACTGAGGGTACAATAAAACGTAGTTAGTCATATGGTAATCCATAGGCATACATCGTAGAACATTCGGGTTCTATAGACATGTATTGGTTTAATTTGTGCATGAAAACTACAAGTTTCATGTGGTAAGTTCTGAATGAAAACTTTGGGTTTCAAAGGCACTAAATATGAAACTATAGGTTCAATTTAGTTTTATGAACGATTAGTTCATAAAGGAGAGATTTCTGCAAGAACACATAACGCAATATGCTGATTTAAGTGTAGCGGATTTGAGTTGCTTCGGGAACTCAAGTGTGAGAGCTTCGGGACTATGAAAGGATGTCAATGGTTCAAAGTATGAAAATAAATTATTAAGTTGTTAATGTCCAAAAGTTATCGTCAGGTCAATAATTTTGGATTAATTATTAGATTAATGGACTGTAGGTCACTTTTAATTAATTCAATAGATTGGGACCAAACGGGGTCGATCGTGGAAGCAAAGTAATGACAAACGGGTCATATTAGTTTCGGTTGGTGAAAAACCAAGTGATAATTAAATTAGAATTAATTAGCGTAAACCAAAGTACCCCAAAAAATATTTTGGGCATGAATTATAACACAGGGAAGCCAAAAAAGTGGCATTGGGTCAAAAAAGTAACACATGAGTGGGCCCTGCAATTCGGTTGCATGCTTATTGGATCACGAAAAGGCTTCAGGCCTCTGGGCCGTGTGGTCTGGGGAGCTCAGCAGCAGAAGCTGCTGGCTTTTGGGCAAAAAAAAAGGCACGGAGCAAGCCCAGCACAAAGCTGGCTTGCGGGTTGGTGCGTGGAAGCCCAACTGAACTGGGTTTCAGGTTTTGGGTCGAGGCAAGTCAAGCCCAGCAGCAAAGGCTGCGGGCGAATGGGCCGAGGGATGGGCAAAGCCCAGCAAGCAAAACAGGCTTGCTGCAAGAGGGCCAAAAACGCAAGACCAGGCCCAACAACACACGAGTTGCTGGTGATGGGCCATGGGTGTGAGGGTAGAACCCAGCAAACGGCTGCAGGCCGTGCTGGTAGGTGGGTTAGGGTTGCAGGCCCAATCAGAACCAAACCCAGGCTAAGGAGGCCGGGTTGTCTTTGCTTGTGGCAAGCCCAACGGGCTGCAACCATAGGTTGGACGTCAAAACGACATCGTCCTGGTGGGGTGCTCCACATGGCTGGGCTGCAGGCTAGCGCGATGGTCAGCGGCGGTGCCACGGTGGTGGTGCGGTGGCTGTGCCGCACAGTTTCCCATAATTTTTATATGCTTTGACTCACAAATTCCACATAGCAATATAATTGCGTTATGCATGAAACATATATATATATATATATATACATATATATATTGACAAATATATGAAACATATACAATATATATATATATATATATCGGAAGGAAAATATAAACATAAGGGAGTTCATGCATCATGGGGAATGTTTTCATGCTTCATGGTCGTTTCAACTATCTTCCTTTATTTTAAGCGTACCTGATTGGCAGAAAACAAATAAAAGCCTTTAAATTTTGTAGAAGAGAGCTTCCTCCTACGATCCTTCAGTTCCTTAGCTTCTGGCAAGAGCATGCTGATAAAGTGTTGTAGGCCTATTTAACTAAACTATTCTAATGGAATAGAGAATGGGAGGCTGGTGGCAACAAGAGAGATTTAATTGTGAGGTGTGTGTTGTATCACCCCATTGTGCTTTTATTTATAGTAGTAGGATAGGTTAAATCCTTACCCTTTTAGGATTACAACTCTAATAGGATATTAACTATTAAAGGGAATATTCAAAGATATTCCTAGATACACTAGGATTTACACAATCATATTCTTATTCTAAATATGACTGCAACAAGGATCAATATTAAATATATTAAGTTATTAGCACTATAGTCTAAGATAATATTCTCCACTATAAATATAAAGTTTAGTATTCGACTTATATATGAATGATAAGTTTGATAATTGATTGTCATGATTCGTAGATTAATTTCACTTACATCACATGCAATTTATCATGTCTTTCATGAAACTCTCTGAGATTTGAGAAATTACATTAACCCCTCCTAAGATTTTAAATCACTTTCACTGAAAGTTAATGAAATTAGTAAAAAAAAGATCTCGTAAGGAAAATTTACGCTTAATAGTTATAATTGATTTTTATAATTTTGGTGATGAGTTTTAGTTATGAAATTGATTATATTTTAAACTGAGGACGAAGTGAAGTTGACTTGTTTAATTTTTACCAGCTCAAGTTAAGTTTGGCTTGCTTCTTATACGAATCGAGCTCAACGTGTCTCAAGATTTTTTTTTTTTTTTTTGAACAAACGATATTATTTACATTAAGGGGGAGAGAGTGAATTTTATTAACAGAGAAAAATAAAAGTATTGCTAAATAGATTTAGAGAGAGAGAGTAGAGAGAATACTATTTCATTGGATTTCTTTAGAGAGAGAAGAAGATAATGGCAAATGCCTTACAAGGTTTGTTTATGTAGAGAAACTAACCATTACAAAAGTACAATACTACCCTTCTCATATATTCTCATCCTTTCTAACAAACCCAATCTTACTTAACAAACTCACATCTGCATAACCAACTATTATGATTATTACTCCCCCCTCAAACTAAGCATGGAGCAATCTAGCTTAGTTTGCTGCACAACTGGTGACAGTCCTAAACCAAGATATAAGCAATGCTTCAAGAAAATAGGACTATGTAATCCTTTTGTAAACACATCAGCAACCTAATCATCTGTTGGAATATAATGAACACTGATATCACCTTCTTGTACTTTTTCTCGAACAAAATGGTAATTTGTATCAAGGTGTTTAATCTTAGAATGAAACACCAGAATAGAACTTAATGCAAGTGCATACAGGTTATCACAATGAAGGGAAGGATGAGTAGGAAGAAACTGATGAATATCTTTGAACACAGATCGAATCCAAGACACATCAGCTGCACACTATGCCAAAGCTTTGTATTCATCTTCAATAGAACTTCTGGAGACTGTAGATTGCTTCTTCGATTGCCATGAAATAGGATTGGATCCTATATATACCATAAAACCAGAAATGGATCTTCTAGTGTTAATATCAGCAGCCCAATCTGAGTCTGAATAGGCAGTGATCTGAAAATTTGAACTTTTTGTATAGTGTAAACCATAGTTGACGGTTCCCTGAATATACCGGAGAATCCTTTTGACCAAATGAAAATGTGCATCTGTTGGTTGTGTCATAAATTGACAAACCATATTAACTAAATATGCAAGATCAGGTCTTGTGAATGTCAAATATTGAAGAGCACCAACAATACTTCGATATTGACTTGGATCAAACAACAATGTACCTTCACCAGCAAGACTCTGTGTGTGTGGCTTGGAAGGAGTAGATGTGGGCTTACAAGACTACATGCCTGCCTTTTTCAATAAGTCTTTTGCATACTTGAATTGGTTAATGAACAGAGAACCATCATCATTGTAATGGATATGTAAACCCAAGAAATAGCTCAGTCTTCCTATATCTTTGAGGTCAAACACTTCTGCCAAATTGTTGATTATGCCTTGTACCTTTGTTGGATTTGAACTAGTAAGGATGGTATCATCCACATACAACAGCAACAAAATAATGTCTCCATTATCAACTTGTATATGAAGGTGATGGTGTAAAACCAAGTGTTGGAAGATAACTTGTAAACTTGGAATTCCAAGCCCTAGGAGCTTGTTTTAAACCATAAAGAGATTTCACTAATATGAAAACATGAGTTGGATTCTTATCATCAACAAACCCTTTAGGTTGCTGCATATATACTTCCTCTTCTAACTCACCATGTAAAAATGCGTTTATGACATCCAATTGTCCCAAGGACCAACCAAACTGAGTAGCAAGTGCAAGTATAATCCTGACTGTAGTATGTCTAACAACAGGACTAAAAGTTTCTGAATAGTCAAGACCATGTTCTTGTGTGAATCCCTGTGCAACCAATCTGGCTTTGAATATAGAAATAGACTCATCTGGATTCTACTTAATCTTATAAACCACTTACTACCAATAACAGTTCTATTTGATGGAAGTGGAATTAAAATCCAAGTACCCTAATATTTGAGGGCATCAAATTCCTCCTACATTGCAATCTGCCATTCTTTCTTACTTGCAGCACCTTTGAAAGTCTTTGGTTCTTCATGATCAGAAACATTAGCAAGAAATGAAAAACCAGCTTGATATGGATGTAAACATTGATTATCAAAACTACAATCCATTAGTTGTAAAGAGGATAACTCAGGTAGTAATGCCAGATAGCCAATATAACTTTTCCTCGTAATTGCACCTATTTGTAACCGAGTTTGCATCCCATGGGATCGTATAGGAACAGTATCTGAAGCATTAGATAAATGAGAAGTATTAAAAGGTAGAACTACCTGTAATTGTGCCGGATCGAGGACAGGAAGCAAGGGAGTAGTATCATTGTGAGAGGAAAGAGTAAAGCTTGTTGTTGATGCTGATTCATTATCCCGAGAATCTGATACTGATGCAATACCATTGTTTGAGATCGGTGAAGAATGATGTCTACTTACATTGACCTCAGCTGAAACAGAAGCTTATGGACTTGGAAATGAGGATGCAGTTAACTGAGATTCATGAATTAGACCATTGACAGGCTTTTTGTGATATAAGGAAACTGGTAAAATAACTGGTGTACATCTTTGTGAATCTTGACTTTGTACCCCAATTGTTTTAAGTACCGTAAGTAACTTACCAGGAAAACATGATTCATCAAATACTACGTGTCGAGATATAATACATTTCTGAGTTTGCATATTAAAACAGATAACTCCTTTGTACCCCATGGAATAACCCAAAAATACACACATAGCAGATCTGGCTTGCAATTTATTGGCAGCATAGGGTCTTAACCAAGGAAACACAGATGAGCCAAAAATCTTCAATGAATGTACATCAGGTATTTTCTTATACAACATTTGATAAGGAGAAGACATTGAGAGAGTCTTACATGGCATTCTGTTAATCAAGAATACAGAGTGTGCACATGCAAAGTACCAAAACTCAGAGGTTAAACCAGCAACATTGAGAAGTATGATTGCAGTTTCAACTATATGTCTATGTTTCCTTTCTGCCACTCCATTCTGTTGTGGAGTGTATAAGCATGAAATGAATTGAATAATACCCTTGCTAGCTAGAAAGGAAGTAAAACTTTTACTAACATACTCTCTTCCACCATCTGTTTGCAAACCTTTAATGTGCACCCCAAACTGAGTAAGTACAAAATTATAAAAACGCATAAAGATTGTAAACACTTCTGATTTATTACTCATTGAAAAAATCCACACATATCTGGTGTATTCATCAATTAGAGTTACATAGTACCTATAACCTTCTAAGGACTTCACAAGAGAAGGACCCCAAATATCTGAATGCACTTTTTCAAACGGATAGGTACAAGTATCTGATCTAATTGGAAATGGAGTTCTAGACATTTTTCCCTGAATACAAAGAACACAAACACTACACTTATTATCTATATCAGCTACAATATTCGACTTCTGTAACATAGAATTCATGATTTCATGAGTGGGATGACCCAACCTCTAATGCCAAGTATCACACTTGATGGCTTTACCCACATAAGCAATTGGACTACTTGTAATAGACTACACCCCTATTTTCCTTTGCACAACCGGAATCTGGAACAATTCTTCAGGCTTACTCTTTCCTTGATACACTATTGCCCTTGTCCTTTTGTCATGCACAAAGAATTCAGATTCATCAAATATAAACCAACTCTTATTGTAAGCACAAAGTTGTTTCACAAATAATAGGCTTCTAGCAATACGTGGAACATGTAATACTTTGTTGAGAATAAGAGAGTGATTGTTAGTTTGTAAAGTAGTTGACCCAATGTTTTGGATTGGTAGATCAGTACCATTTCCAATGGTTATTTTCTCAGAACCCTCAAAAGGTGTGACTTGAGTCAAGGAATTGATGTCAGCCGTCATATGATGAGATGCACCAGAATCAACAATCCATGCATCTTGAGGAATGAACTGTGTGGTTTGTTGAGCATTCATTGCAGATAGTGATGGGGGTGGAGGCTTACCTTGATATGAATAATTGCTTCTTTGATAACAATCAAGGGCTGAATGTCCTATCTTGCCACAAATTTGGCATTCAACAACAAAACCTGAATTAGAAGCATTGATGTTCCTATGATAACAATTGGTTGCAGTATGCCCTCTTTTGTTACATATTTGACATTCTATCACGGCATTTATCCTTATAGTAGTACTCTCATACCAAGAATTATTGCCATTCTGCCTTGAGTTACTTGAACCATATCCTCGTCCCCTGAAACTGTTGTTATTCCTGTAATTATTGCCTCTGTATTGATTGTCATGTGATGCTCGAGGTCCAAATTGAACTCCTATATTAGACTGTGCACCAAGATTATTTTGATCATGAGGATGACTAATAAACCCATATCCATAAGATTCACCAGGATGCATAGCAAATGGTGATGGTGGAAAGTATGTTGCTGGATGTTGTGAAGGAGCAGGATAAAATGGATGCTGGAGTGGTGGTAGAGGTAAAGACTGATGTAATGATTTTTCTTGACCCTGAGAAGTGGAACCATATGGCACTGCAGTAATTGTCCCCACATTACTAGCTAGAATATGATTGTGTGCTTGAGAATTTGAGGATGATGTTGAACTCGAACTGGCACTTGAACTTGAACCTATAACATATAAAGCAGATAAGTTCTGAGACAAAACACTAATCTCTCCTTCAATCTCCCTTTCTACCCCCAATAGTTGCGCTCTAAACTCCTTCAAGGTAATAGAGGACTCCCTAGCCAAAATGACTATACGAATAACCCCATATTTCTTTGGCAAACCAACAAGACCAGCAATCATTATATCATTGTCAGATACAGATTCACCTGCAGCAGTGAGTTGATCCCTAATACTTTTTAGCTTCAAGAGATACTTATCAATTGTATCAGTTCCTTTTTTAATTGTATGTACCTCTGTTTTGAGATGGTTGACTCTAGACTTAGAAACAGATGCATATCTATCTACCAAGTTGACCCATGTCTCATGAGCAGTCCTACAACCAAGAACATACTCCATTGTCTCATCAGTTAAAGTAGCAAGAAGCAAATTGAGCAGCATCATATCTGTAGACTCCCAATCCATAAACGACTCAGTAATCTCCTTTGTAACTCCAACTTATGTACTAACCACATACTTTGATGGACACACAATTGTGCCATCGAAATGCCCATACAATTTATACCCCTGTAGAACATATTGAAATTGAAACGCCCATTTGGCAAAATTATCATCTCTCAGTTTGATTGTAAGCATACCCAGTATTCCATCAATTTTAAAAGTCAAACTACTCATGATTGTTCTTCAAACAATAGCAACTAATCAGCAATTGAGAATATACACAGAGAATGACACTCTGAGAAGAAAGAATGACACTTTCTTGAATATACAATTTCTTGACTGAGAAGCAACGTGTCTCAAGTTATTTATTAAATTTAGTCAATTTTGTCTTACAGTAAAAATGAGTAACTTGGCGATACATTTTAATTATACAATATATAATATAAAACACAAACAACAAAATCAAACACATTAAGTTTTCTTTATACAAAGATTAAGAGAATTGGGAATCTGGCTAACCTACACAATAGTGACTACTGTTTACAGTAGTTTAATGGTTTTCACATACTGAACGAATGATCAGTAGATGTTGAGAAAATAATGGGGATTGTTTCATATGAGTCCCTTAAGAAGGTCTTAAAAATGGACTTATTTTTGGAGCGGTAAAACTCTAAGAGCATAATATCAAATCTTTGTTTAAAATAAATAAATAAATAAAAATGAGAAAAAACTAAAGTCAAATTGAAGATAACTAATCTAAACTTTGAAAAAACTTAAACGCAATTTATCAAAATAAAAATCTCAAATATGGCATTTTCATTGCAAATTTCTTACATATGATGTAGTTCAAGTTGTCTGATGAAAAATATGAGATGCTCACGAGTTTTACGAGCTAAACACGCTAATGTCATTCAGATTTGGTATATTCTTATCGAGCGCAACTTAGGCTTGTTTCTTTCACAAACCGAATTTCACAAGCCAAACAAGCGCCAAATCCAATACAAACTCAAGTCATTTCAAACCAATTTACAGCCCTAGTTAAAAAGGCCATATTAATTAGTTTTTGCACTGTGCCCCGTAATATAAATTACCCTGCATGTATGACTCGATCTCTTCTCCATACACGCGCGCGCGCGCACACTACCACGGATCTCCCAAATCATGGTCGCTTAAAAAGGGCTCAATGGTTCCTACATGTTTGTCGAGTACCAGAGCATCTATCCATTGCATTCGTTTCATGTTATATGATGTATCAGCATAATATAATTTTTCTTTTTGTTTAGGGTTTGTTAAGTACTATGTAAGAGAATGAAAACAAAACTTTTACCATAATAATGTAGTCTATATGATGGAACACCGTACCAACATGTAGCTTTTGGTATTTTCCAAAAGAAAAAAAAATTAAATAAACATGCATGTAGCTTTTGGTTGCAGCATACGGGACCAGCCGGACCAAAATGGCCCTTTGATATTCAACCATAAACTCGATCGTCCTCTAAAGGGATCAGCTGCAAACAGCTGGTGTGGTTCTCTTTACAACATATTATTATCCGGAGTTACTTCTTTTTTGTATTATATATACAATATCAAACTACATTTTGCATGCTGAGGTTAATGACAGTTGCATTGTTTTAAATTATATGAAAATAACAACTGCAAAAGAATAAGGATAAATTGGAACTTTTAGAATCATTCTAGGAGTATATATGCTATACATGCAGATTGAATTTTCCAATGCTTTCGGTAACTCACAAAGAAAATGGTAAGAACAAAAGGATATTCATAGTCGGTGGCAAATCTAAGAAAAATTCTATAAAAAGTTTTTAAAAAATTAGCGCGTACATCGTGTAAAATTTTTTGAACAAAACAACATATAAATTTTTTTAATGATTCATTTGTTTGAACATCATCTCCCCGAGTGCTACACGTTTGTCGATTAGTAATATAAAATGATTATTTATATGCAATAGGAGTAACTATTTACCGTTAAATAGTTTTATGTTTTACTATAAGGTATAAAATATTTGTAATCTATTATATATAAAACCGGAGACTCAATTTGGTGTCATCGGCTTCGACAAAAATAATTGGATCAAACTGCTCCTCAACCAAAAAAATTCAAAACCTGCCTAAAATAATATATCAAATCATGCAAGGGTAAGTTGGTAATTTTGTTATCATAAAATATAAAATAAATAGAAATGAGGAGAGAGAAAAGAATAACAAAATGAAAGGGAAGAGAGAAAAGAATAAACAAATGACAAAGTTGATGGTGCCCACGTGATGGGGGAGAAAAATATAATAAAAATAAGAAAAATCATGAATGTTGTGTTCAAAACATCTTAAAAGGCGCGTAGCGCCGGTGATAAAAAAAATATTGAAGCAATTCACGCATATAAATACATTTAAAAGGTTTAAGTCGCGCGTAGCTCGCTGTGATTCAAAAAATACCTTTTGCACGCGGTTGTTTATTAAATATTATTTCTCAATTTTTAAACACTTAAGAGGTGTGTAGTGCTAGTTATAAAAAAAATAATAAATAAAAAAGTCTCTTTGCACGCACAGGGAGAGAGTGATTCAATTAGTTGTCAAATGATCATTTTTTATGAACAAATGATGTTATCTACACTACAGGGAGAGAGTGAGCTTAGCCTCACAATGGGCTAGCAATCAGTTGTTTATTAAATATTATTTTTTCTAATCTTAATGTAAATACAATAAAATGTAGATGGAAATTGAAAGTCCGCTTTTATTAATATGGATTCAGCTGCTTTGATTAGTTAAAAGATTGCTTTTAATAAAAGTATTTATTATTCATTTCCATCTACATTAATAAATACATTTGAAACATGTAAATCGCGCGTAGCATGCCGTGATTCAAAAAATACCTTCTGCACGCTCGCATTGTGAGGCTAAGCCTAATCCCTTGGGCACCATCAACATTTGCGGATAATAATGTGATTAAATTAGTTGTCAAATGATTTTTTTTTAACAAACGATATTATCTACACTAACGGGGAAGGGTGGGCTTAGCCTCACAATGGGCTAGCAATAATGTGATTTAATCAGTTGTTTATTAAATATTATTTTCTCTATTTTTAAACGTTCAAAACATCTTAAGAGGCGTGTAATGCTGGTTATAAAAAAAAGTTTTTCGCTCATGGATAATAATGTGATTAAATTAGTTGTCAAATGTAACGACCCGTTCTTGAAAATTATGATTTTTATAAGTGAATTTACGGAAATGCCCTTTCGAGGCAAGTGCTTTGACCTTTGTTGACTGTCATGTCGTGTCACATAAGAATTGTTTTCTTGGCATATCCTCGTAGTACTCGTCGTTACGGATGCGTGGGCACAAACGGTTTGTGATTTGGAGTTATAACGAAGGAGATATTAACGTTTAAAGGTGAGGATAAAATTGTAAAATTATTATTTTTTTAGAAAACTCCAGATTTTTTTGGAGTTAAATCAGGAAAGCCACGTGTGTGGCTGGGATGGAAAGGAAGAAAGAAATGGACGACTGTGATGCAAAGAAAAGAAGAGAGATGGGAAATAAGTGGAGGAATAAGGAGAGGAGAGAGAAAGAGGAGCCCAATCAGAAAAGGGAGAAATGAGGGGAAGGGAGAGAGAAGAAAGACACGGGGATCATGGATCCCTTACGCAGGGCCGTGACCCGACCCTATGTCGAGGGTTTCTCGTCGCATTTCCATCATTTTCCGGCGAATAGGATCTCTCATCACTTCTAAACATCACCATAGTATCCTAGCATCCCATTTGTAGCCTTAATCAACGAAATTTCATCATGATTGCCACGAAGAACAACCCATGGGTCCGAGGGTTCCTCGGTGTTGATCCTTCTATTGTGAAACATTTTCTTCCAATTACCACTACCAAAACACCCTTCTAGAGGCCAGGAACAATGCCCAATTATTGGTTGGAGCGTCATAGTTGATTTGAGGACGAATCAAGAAACACCCAATTCTAGGGTGTCGACGGGTTTTCGTGAAAATGAGGTGTTTTCCGGCCAAATTGGCCTTAGTCATAGGCGCCAATCGTTCGGGACGCCTCGATGTTTGTAGCGTGGATTCCAGGTGAGTGGGCTTTTGGTTATATAAATATATATATATATATATATATATATATATATATATATATATATATGGGTTATGTTTTCCCTGAAAACTCATTTAAATGGTTTTATACTTTGGAAATGCCATGCCAAATGTTTAATATCTTAGAATATGCATTTAGTAGCTGTATATGTTATGGTTGACGCTGCAGACACTCAGGTAAGTACCAAGTGAGTTTATGTGTTGTGATTAGTGAGTTGTGTGATTATCATGATACTTGGATGCATTTAGAGCTCATAAACCTACACCTCCGTGTTAGTGCTCCCGCCCGTAGCCAGGGCACAGTACTTCACGTGATGTTCACCTCCCGCACCATACGCTCACCTTGGATCCAAGTTAGGTGCACAATCTTGTCGTACAAACCACTATAGGTGGTTTCGACTCGTAGGTGACCCGCGATCATTCGCCCAGTCTTCACGTGATCGTAGCACTTGAGCGTATTATTTACACCCAGTCCTGTCGTACAGACCACACTAGGTGGTTCCGACTCGTGTGCAGGCATATTTGATGAGCTATAGTTCAGCCGTACAGGCCACATTAGGTGGATCTGGCTGATATGTTACTTTCCATCGATTTACTTCGCCTGGTTTACTTATTTCGTTATACTGAGATATTTGGCATGGTATACATGTGGATTTTGCTATCTCGAGCATGGTTTTTGATATATATATATATATATATATATATATATATATATATATCCTATTTTCTGGGAAATTATACGGGTTTTACGGCGAGGGGTTATTATTATTTTTGGAAAAAGCTTTGTTTTTGCCCACTCATATTTTCTTGTTTTGCGCCCCTCCAGGTTATAAATTGCTAAATGTTCGTATCGACAGGGATTCTTGACGAATCTCAGTATGAGTGGCTGCCTCTGAGGGTATGATTCTTACCCACACTACTGTACTTATGCTCTAACATCGCGTGTGAAATGGGTCCATTCCCGCTCACCGCGCACTTCTGCCTTAGACACTTTTAGGTTTAAATCAATTCACATTTTCCACATCACGATACTTTATGGCTTCGTCACCTTCCAGGTGTCGGCCAGCACAACTCAATTCGAAGTCCTAGTGGACATTCCGGATCAGGTGTTTCATCAAATGATTGTTTTTTTTAACAAATGATATTATCTATATTAAGGGGAGGGGGTGGGCTTAGCCTCACAATTGACTAGCAATAATGTGATTCAATCAATTGTTTATTAAATATTATTTTCTCTATTCTTAATGTAAATTCTATAGAGACTGATTTTATTTTGTAAATTCAGCTACTTTAATTGGTTTATGAGGGCTTTCTTTTAGCATGATCTAAGATTATTCATTTACTTCAAATATTTGATTTTCCTTTTGTCAATTTACGCTAAATACATTTAAAACGTGTAAATCACGTGTAGCATGCCGTGATTCAAAAAATGTTTTCTACACATGCATGAAGGCTAGTATAACATAATGTGAGTTGCTTTGGTTTTATTATTTTGCTTTACTTTTTATTTTATGGAGATGGATGCTTTGGCTGTTATATTGGTGGGACTAGGACAGGAGAGGTGGGGTCTTAAAAAGGTGAAGGATAACAATACATTTCTGTCGGCAATGTTCATTAAAGCAGGAACTCCTTAAACACAATGAATAAGTAAAAGATAAAAGGATAAATTGCGGTTTGACCTCTGAATTAGAACGTCAGTTGGAATTGACTTCTTTCTATTTGTTTGGTAATTTAACCCCCTAAACTTTTAAAAATTGGCCAATAAACCCCTTGATTCAAATTTTTAACAGATTTGATCATTCATGTCAAATTGAATGATGTATTAGTTTTCTCATGCAAATAAGAAAAATACTTTTCAGAGTACCAAAAGAAAATTAGAAAGTAATAAGAAAATAAATAAATAAACCACCCAGATAATTGAGCAGCGACTTGTGGCTGCGGGCGGGGAGGTGGAGTTAGGAGTGGTTGATATCACTTTTTACTTTATTATTTATAGTTCTATAATTTAATTAATTTTGGAATTAGATTGAAGTTAAGTTAACGAAAAAATTGGAAGGAATCTCTTCAAATGTGACGGTGAGGGGTGAATTTTTCAATTTTGTAAACTTTAAGTACTTAATTTACAAAAAAAAAAATAGTTGAGAGGACGAATTTCAACTGACATTATAGTTTAAGAGGTCAAATGACACTTTATCCAAGATAAAAATAGAGCAAAATCATCTTGTTCTTCACACCATCGACTTTGCATCTTCTTCTTCCAGCGGTTCATTCACAAACGAAAAACTAGGCTGCCCATCTGTCCTCTATATATCTCTATCCCTGACCAAGGGGTCATTTTTTAACATAGTGTGCACGAAATGCCTACTGCCCAAACGACCATGGAGTCAACCGAGGCCCTCCCCAACCAACTATCCAGCGTTCATGGGGTCAACTGACCCGCTTTGACCCACCGTGGATCCACCCCTGACCATGGCATGCACCACTACCACATCGACTGCATAATGTGCGTTATAAACTCTTAAGTTAAAAGTAAGTTTAAGAAAGGTAGCTTCGAATATGGTAGTTACCAGAGAAGAATTAAGAGCTACTGAGATGTGATAAAAGAGTTCGAACATTAAGACCATAGGCTACTTATTTGTAGAGTCTAATTGCAATGTATTTCGTTGTAGATAATACCGGGAAAAAAAAAAAAAAGAAGACAAAATTTAAAAACTTTTAATCATTAGATTAAAGGGTTGTGATTTTAAGGTTTTTTTTTTTTTTTTTGACTATCGTGTTCGTCTACATTGTTTTATTGCAATTAGATATCTTAATGGTTTACAAATTGTCAAATGATTATGAAGAGTTTAAAAAAAATGAAACTTTGGATGCGGTCCCTAGCTATTCATGTTCTATGACTGAAACCTTGTTGGTTTTCAGTTTTTGATCGAAGTCCCTGATATTAATATAATAATGTATTTTTATGTAGGTTATCACCCAACAAAAGGGACTACTCATGAACTTGTTCATGAATTATAGTGAAATATGTAGTCTGTAACCGATAGTGTGATTATTTTGGTTAGGTTTCCTTTGAATG
Source organism: Cotoneaster glaucophyllus (assembly GCA_036320875.1). Classification (NCBI taxonomy): domain Eukaryota; kingdom Viridiplantae; phylum Streptophyta; class Magnoliopsida; order Rosales; family Rosaceae; genus Cotoneaster; species Cotoneaster glaucophyllus. The sequence goes on along the minus strand of CM070058.1, from coordinate 11,629,721 downwards.
TATAAAGATTCAGATAGAGGAGAAGCTATATTGTCGCGTTGTTTTGAGTTTTTTAGTTGCTGTATGCACATCAGATGTTAATCTAACATTTGATTAAGTGATTGGGTTTAGGTCCCACTTGGCTCTTGTTTAATATCCTTCTTTTGTCATGATTAAGAGATAATCTTAGCTCCAAACAACAAGATCTTCTCATCTATAATTCGGCTTTAAGAGTTGTAAATTATCCATAAAGCATGATGACTCTGTGGTGACCCTTCCGTCACCACTCGCAGCTGGACTCTGTGATGCTCCGATCGCAAGCTGGTAATCATGGGGATACCATTTGCCCCCTAAATAGGGCCCGCCAAGAACATTTTTAATATCAACCAAGGTTCCTTGCCGCTGGTATTCGGGTGTGTCGGTGTGTGTGGCCATGCAACGTACACTACAAGAAAATATGTGAGGCAACGATTAGAAAAGGCACATATATTATGTCCTTTTTACAATGTCTTTTTTTCTTTTCAAAAAGGCGACCTAGACTGTCGAGAGGAACTCTCGTGCAACATGTTGTATGAAATTAACGTATTTTTCTCTTATTTCATGTGCAAGTTTTATTTATTGGATTGTTCCTATAAATACTTTTGTTGATTGTCATGTGAGTAGAGAAATAGAACGATATTCATATATATAACATATTGCATGCAAGTATTTGGTTGAATTGTCCCATACATCAATCTCCATGTCGTTTTCCACGGAATGAAAATTCCTTAATTTCCCATATTTGATCTTAGGTAAATAACTAACAATTGCCATTTATTTCCTTGCTTGAATTGAAAACAATTTATTTAGTTTTCTAATTAATATATTTAGAAGTTTACAAACTTTAGAAATAAACAACTTTTTTTCCCTAAAAATGAGGACAACTAGTGGCAAGCCACGGTTATCCATTCCTTCCGGGGGCTGGGAAGACTCACAAACACATTTCAGCCTCTCCTGGCCACAAGTCTGGCTTCCACACTAACAGTGGGTTTCGAACCCAAGACCTCCAGTTTTTAGTTTTAAGAAAGCCTTATAATCCGCCATTTATCACTGGAGCACCAGCTCGTGGTTGAAATAAACAACTTAAGGGTTTTGGTTCAGGGGATGGGGGCCTGAGAACATGTTCTTATCACATCTTTTGGTTTTTGTTTCTTGGCTGGAGAAACAAACCATTAACAGACAGATCTTGAACCCCCTAAAGCATCTAATCTAATTTACATATTTTACCTATTTTCTTTGGGAGTTTTAACAGAACACTCCCGGTACTGTTCACTTTTAATGAAAAATTACATTTTTATCTTTACCTGATACTATTCACTATACCTTCAAAAAGAGTTTTTCGTTAAAAGTGAAGTTTTTTTGAACTTTTCATTAGTTTTCCTATTTTCTTTCTTTTTTTTTTTGTTTTTTTCTGCCAAACAAATAAGAACACAAAAACATCTTTAAACAAAAATATAGTGTCACTGACATGTTTACACGTATTTCTCAACTAGATATTGATTCTTCTCGTTGTTTTAATTACGTGTTATCGTTATGTTGACTCATAACCTAGTTAGATTCATGAATATTGAACTTTTTACATGTATTCATTCCGTGTGTTCTAACAGTTTTAAAACATGAGGGAGAGAGAATGAACCACCAATGCAGCATGCTTGCTTGTTTATCTACTTTTTAGTTCTTTTTTGGAAAAGGGGGGGTGGTAAATTTTTCTACTTACTAGTTGCTATTACAGTAGGGTCACACCTGGTGATATTATACAAAGCCTTGGACACAGAGAGAGAGAAGAAGACATGGACATATGAGAAAAGGGTACGCTGAATGCGGGCAACAAAATAAAAGATGATGATCATGAAAAAGCCAAAAAACTAATTAAAGTCGATAAAAAAAGACCTACAACATCAACAGACAAACACAAATTGATTAAAGTCGAAACAAACAGTACTGAGTCTACTGACTGCTGCTGGGAAAGCAAGAGATCGACTGATGATCAATTAATTAAATTAGTGTTTATTTTTTATTTCAACCTTTTGTCAAGAAGTGAGTGGAAGCAGCAAAAAAAGTGACCGGCATAACTCTCGAGGGTTTCTCTTTAATCACTCTTCTCTTTCTTTTTTCACTTCTGCAGATAAATAAGCCATTGACTGCCCTGAGATCTAAGCTGATCACACGCATGCACACAAAGACTTACTGCAGGCACAAACCACACCTTATTTTTCACTACTTGGGGCTGTGACTTTAATAAAGTCATTCTAATTATATTAAGTGACAAACTTTGGTGTGACATCTCAATATCTGAATCATGATGTTATCCAGCTTTGAATCTTTTCTTTTCTCTCTTCTTATCTCAACATATAACACACACGCACGCACCAAATTATCACTCTACTACACAACACAATGATATTCACTTTCCCTTTTTTTCATTCAACTTTCTTTGTGAATGCTTTAGAAGTATGAAAAATATGAGTTTGGAATGCGGAATGACAATCGGAGAGTGTGTTGTGTTAGACGTACTTGATACTCCACGTGGGATATTTGTTGGAAAAATTAACTAGTTATCGATTTGGTTTATTCTTATGTTAGATTATTTTCATGTTTGTTTCAAAATTAGATCTTTATATAAATACACTTATTGTAACTTAGTAAAATTAATTATGACAAGATGTAATATTCTTTTCGGATTATATATATGTAACTTTCTTAGTAATTTTGCAGCTAGTGTTCTATATTTTTGTCTATGGAATAAGATTCATGGTTTGTAATTTTTTTTTTATCTCGTCCTTTGATTTTTTTTAACAATATTTTAGTTACTATTCTTAACTTCAAACGCTAAATTGTAAACGAAATAACTAACTAATACGTGTGATATAATTGCCTGGGTTCGAAATTTCGAATACATTAAAAGAATCCATTATATCCTTCTCTCACTCTACATCCATGCTTGCAACAAACTGAATAAAGGACGTACATGGTTAGATTTTTTACTTATGTGAAAATGACCATGTTTTGCATAATGGTTTTTCATTTTTGGATTAACCCTTAAACCCCGAGGTTCTATGTTAAATTAACTACGTACACTTTTTGACAAAAGGTTTATCACCTCTGAAAAAAAAAGACTAAAAATACAGAATTGTTTCATAACTAAAGTTTAAACATATTTTTCACACAAAAAAATTGCTGAAACGCTGTCTTTTTTTAATCCTAATTTCTTATGTTAGGTGGATTATGATCTTCTGAACTGACTAGAGCCATCCTCAGGGTTCCATATGGACACAGTATACATGCAAAACTACAGTCGAACTTTACTGTCAAACCACAGCATCATTGTTGTTAGAATAGGTAAACTCAGGCTGTAAAATATATTTTCTTTTATTTTTTCCGTTTTAGGTTCTTGTGCTACATCCTGATTTGGACCAAGTCGTTCCAATCTGGTATTTACATATTCCAAACCCAAACAGAGAGACAAACAGTGCATGTCATGTCCATTTCAAGGTTGTCTTTTATCCCAATTCTTGAACACGTGAATCCTTTGAGAGCATCTCCTAACCTAAAAGAAAAAAGAAGGGGAAGCATCTCAAATGCAAAAAAGCACATTTACTTTGATGCCCTATAACTAAATTAGGGTTCAGTCTCAAGTTGAATATACGAACATAACATGTAATTATTGGTTTTCTCCTCTTCTCTCTTCTTTTCATCACGTGATTAGTTACAGAGAGGCGGATTCACTTTGGGGCAAGGTGGGTCAAATGACCCCTCTAAGCTTAGAAATCCTCTATAGAAGAGTTGGGTGCTACATGTCCTTGAAAGTTGGAGAGTTGCCCTCCAACTGCTCGACGAATTTGTCTCTATGGGCATTAGGCAGTGTAGCTACTAGCCTCATGTGTTTGTATGCATTGCTATGAGCATCTTTCGATAGGCCCACTCAACATATGTTGGCAGCTATCTGCATGCTCGCTTAAAAGCTATTAACATCAATCGACATGCTCGCTCAGAAATTGTTGGCATTTGTCGACAAGCTTATACAATATGACTTGACAAATGACCTCAGGCCTACCAAAGCTCGAGGAAATGCCAATTTGCATGATAGTTCGTCCAAAAAATTTTGCACGCTATGCACACTAATCTTATTGACCACCCAATAAAATTTTCTAGATCCAGTACTGCAGATACATACGAGAGAGGAAGAGAGAATGCAGTATTAAACTTGTTACAATTAAGTTTTTCCCTAATTATCATATCCAAGCATACATATGATTGTATATCATGTATAAATTAGTTTTTAAGGGATAGAGAGTTTTTCATACGATGCTTCTGGTTGAAGACAAAGGAGTAAATACAAATCTCCGTATATAAGATGCCCTAAATGGTTTCCATTGTTTTGGTACGTAGTAATTTTTCTATTCTCCGGAATGGAAAAGGAGTTGTGGCTGCCATTGTTTGTCCATTACTCGCTACTCATGCATAGAACGCTCCTTCCACATTTGGACTCAAATGAAGACTGAAGATATACTAGCAAGTAGCAAAGCAAGTTTTCAAAAACAATGCATGTGACGGAGTAGTAGATGAGAAAAGGTGCTATGTGCTGTTGGTATATATTGTAGTTACCTCTAGTTAATTTCACTTCATCTTGTCACATTATATTCAAATGAGTGAGTTGTAATAAGATACCGAACTCGCTATGTCTAGATGGCAAACCTGAGGCATTTAACATACAAACGAAGAAGATATAGTGAAGCACTAGCCAGTAGGACTGTTTTTTAATGATATTCATTCTAAAAATTAATGTGTATATTATGTAAGAAAACATATCTCTACAGAAATTAAAAACCAAAAAACAAAAAACAAAAAACAAAAAACAAAAGTGATGACGTATATAGTGTCACTCTAATATATTCATCACACGCCCCTTTGAAAAAATACCATTCCAAACATACCAATATTAGTACTTATGGTAAGTAAATGTTCAAACAACTGTTCAAAGTTCCTAGAGCTCCTTGTAAGGCTTGCTAAAACACCCGTTGTCTAACTTGACTAATCGCCCTTTGTTATTTGCTATCTTTTGTCCTGTTCTCGGCATATACCGAAATTGTGAATTGTGTACCGATATTCTTCTCCTCAGGTTTATTAACCTCAATCTTTCTTCATTAACGATGGATATATGGCAGTGACTCTTATTACCATAGTTGGCGTTCTTCGCCATCCTTTGGCAAACAATTAGTAGTTTTGTGGTAGGAGGCTAGCAGCACTCCCAGCTAGGGTTAGGGTTGATGCAATCCTATAGACCATAGGAAAATATTGTTTATTCCCTCCTGTTTGAATAATGTAAAAGTACAGGGAAAATTATCTTTGTACAAATTCTTTCTTCCTTTGCACACGTTATTTGTTTTTGTACATGATTTTATTTACCTTATACGATTTAGCGGTAAAAAATTTGCATGAGGTGTGGTGTGGAGAAAAAAAAATGTTGCGTTGAAATTAAGTTTTAGGTACAAGTGATGAGTGTGGATGTTTTTTTTCTCTTCTATAATTAAGTGGTTAGGGATGCAAAAAATGAAACATTAAGTTGTTTCTGATATAAAGCGTTAATAGATAAGAGGAACAAATCTAGGACTACAGTGCATAAGTAAATGTTCTTAATTATTTGAGTTATAAATTTATTTTGAAATATTGTTTTCCATAAAAAGAAAATTGAAGTATTTATTGACTATTTATAATTACTTGATTAATTAAATGCTAAAGTCTTGTTTGATAGCCACTTTATTTTTAGTTTTTAGGTATCATTTAACAAAACCTAAAAATTGAAAGCAACTATCTAATAGTTTTCAATTTAAAAAAAAAAAAAAAAAAACTTGTAAATCACAAACGAATAGTTATATGACCTTAAACAAAACTTTCATAATCACATGCGGAGAGGTCCACCGAATATACAATAGAACCTCGTGGCAAATAAACAGTACGCATGCAAAGAAGACAGATTTTTCAGTATGCAATAAACATAACTTGATACATTAAATGTTATAATACAAATAATTGCATACTTGAAAAATTACGAACAGCTTATATTATAACACTTGTTATACCGGATTACATACAAGGCACACGGAAAAATTTCTTGAGCAAGATGAGAGGACAACTTTGTAAATGCCCGTGCGTTGCACATGCCAGTGTCTCCGTAGCTAAACAGAGTGGCAGTCTAGTGAATACGAACGCGCGAGGGGTAAATTCGGTACATCGGTGATCGAGGAGCGAGAGAGAATGTAAGTGTGACAGTGTGAAGAAGGAAATGTTAATTTATTTATGTATCTTAAAAATAAAATGAGGCTTTACCGAAAAAAATAATAATAATAAAATATGAGGCAGCGCCAAAAGCGCAGGCCAAAGACACCAGAATCACCTCCACGCGCTCTTCGCTCCTGTCAACGCCTCTAGGCAAACTTTGTCAGGAAACATGTATCTCACGCGCGGGAAATGGAGTACGGAAGGGGCAGTGGTGGGGAGGACGGAGATTTTTAGGGTGGATGAGACTTGAGATACAAAGAAGAGTGGAACTGTGGAAGGGAAGATCTGATGAGTCAGTGGGTGAATCCACGTTAGAGAGATCAATTATTTAGATTAAATTTTCTAAATTATACATCATGGTTTTTGATGAATTATTATTATTTAGAGGTTTCTTTTTTAATTCTCTTTTTTTTTTAAATAAATAATTGGGAACAACTGGTGGTGGTAAGCCAGTGTTATCCATCCCTTCTGGGGGGCAGAGAAGACTCACATAGACATTTCAATCTCTCCTGCCCACAAGTTTGACTTCCACACCAACAACGGATTTCAAACCCAAGACCTCTAGTTTTTAGTTTGAAATCTCGCAATCCACTATTTACCACTGAACTACAAACTCGTGTTTAACGTATTTATTTACTATTGACAATATTGTATGATTTATAAAGTTAATCTAACAATACTCCCGACAGTAACAACACCACTCCCACCATATTTGCTGCCAAAATGTCCAAGGGCCCCTCCTCACCTTTCTCATTTTGCATCGACAACTCTCTCTCTCTCTCTCTACTTTCATAAAATGATATGTCCATGACCTCTTGTCAATGCCAAGATTCCGATTCCACCCGTTCAAACATCACTAGTCGATATAATTTTACTATATAAATTTTATAATTCGAATTGTTTATTTTATTTATCATTTATTTGTGTCAAACAAATCACGATTGTAATAAAAAGTAAAATCTTCACGATTAATTGTCTACATGTTTGATTCATGTGAATAACTAAATTTTATTCAAATCAAAAGAATTTTTATTGATATGATCTTTAGAAGATGACAAAGTGAATGAGTGGTTCGGATTATTACCTTTAGACAATAAAATGATATCACTTCGTCATATATTAAGAAAAGACTTTTTACCCGTAAGAGATTGATCTTCAACTAAGTAGTCTAAATCATATAGTATAAAATTGAAAAAGATCACTACTTAATTTGGTCATTTTCTTAAGACAATTTACACAAACTTTTGTAAAGAAAAATCCAAATGATTTTTTTTTGTTTGTTTATAGTTTACTAGTAGTTTTCATTTTGGTATGGGGAATAATAATCATGCACTCTTTTTCTCTTTATTTATCCTATTTAATATTTATTCGTTGTTTTCGTTGAATTTGTCATATGGGTAAGCTAAATTATTCGCGTTGAGCACTTACATTAGTAAAAGTATAATGCTTGGAGACCAAATTTGTTAAAACAAATTTACAAATCAAATGATGTTGTTATAGATGATTGAATTATTGAGTAAATGTCGATTAACATGCTTGTTTCTTATTGGTGACACATAATTTGATTTATAAATGTGGTCTTCCCAGCATTATCTCCAAAATTCTCATTGTGTACTCCAAATTTTTTTATATTTAGAAAGAAAAACACACTCGTGAAGAGTGCACAATAAATTTTTAGAGTGCCAATAACAATTCTCTATTTTTAACTCTATTTGATTTAGCACGACTATTTTCTTAAAAAAAAACATTCATTTACTTGCTTACTTTAAAGAGTGAAGGATAACTTTGAAGCTTTCTCTTTTATCTAGTAAGGTAGTTTACTCACTATAAGGAGTAAGGCTTTACTTCATGGCTTTAAACTTTAAAGTTGCCTAACTTGAACCTAAAGTTTTGGTCTTCATTGCTCCACGTACTTGTTTAGTTCTTAAATAATCCATATAGATTGGATAGGAGGAGGTTATATTTGTTTAGTCTTCTTCATAAGAAAGATAAATTACAACAAAAACGCACGAGGGCATCCATAAATCTCTCCCCCATAATTATTTGGCACAAGAGGCTACTCTTGGTCTCCAAATTTTCATTTTCGTTGTTAAAACTTTGTTTAATGGGATGACCATTTTGTACTTTTATTGAATTTTGAAGATTTTTTTTTAACAACTCATATTATCTACACTAAAAGGGAGAGGTAGGCTTAGTCTCACAATAGACTAGCAATAATATGATTCAAATTCGTCTTTGTGAGAATCGAACTAATAACAAGTGAAGAAGAAACTCACTAGATCGTAGTATTAAATGACAAATTTTGAAGATTTTTAAATGAAGAAAATAGAAAATGAATGAAAACCCCTTTTTGTCTTTTCAATATATTTTCTTGCTAAAACCTTCCTTTTGTCTTGGTGGAGGGCCTCACCTACGTCCTTCATACAGTAAAGGAAAATTACTAATTAAAACGAAAAAGATAAAGCCAAAGGCAGAGCAAAAGCAGAGAGAAAGAAGAGAGAGAGACTGTGTTGGGTGGGGGGGACAGGCTAAGACAGTACATTACCAACACTCTCCGCCCTCCTCTCTCTCTCTCTCTCTCTCTCTCTCTCTCTCTCTGTCTTCTGTTAAACAGTCGAAGTCGAAAAGCCATCACCGCATTGGCTTTTTTGGCCCTTTGTTTCTGTGTTCGTATGCAATTGTCTGCGTCTGCTGCTGCTTCTGCTCCCTCTTCTAACTACCTGTAAATGGGGGAGGTGGAAATGGAATCATACTTTGAATTCCTTGTTATCATTTGATAAACCACTTCTTGTTGTTGTTCTCTCTCTCTCTCTCAGCTTTTTTCTCTCCTTCACTCTCTGAAACTTTCCTCCAAGCCAAACATGATTTTCTTCTTCTTTTCTGTTCATCTCCTCTTTTGGCTTTCTGGGTTCCTTTCAAAACATCAAAACTCCTTGAAATGATTTGAATTTCACCTCCCCATTTCAAATTTTCCCTTTCTGCTTTCTGGGTTCTCCTCACTTTTCCCATTTGGTTACTCATTTTCTTGTTTTTAATTATCTTGTCAATTTTTCTTTTGGGACTGCTTATCTGGGAAGCACTTTTTCTTGAGCAATTCTGGGGAACATTCATGGAAATTGATCTGAACCATGCAGTGACTGAGGTGGAGAAGAATGCTTATTGCAATGGGGATTGTGGCGGTGTTTGTGTTTATTGCTTGTCCTCTTCAACTTCTTCATCTTCTTCCAATTCATCCTCAGCTCCTGTGGCTTCCTCAATTTATCTGGAGCTTTGGCATGCTTGTGCTGGCCCTCTCATCTCACTCCCCAAGAAAGGGAATGTGGTTGTCTACTTCCCACAAGGCCACTTGGAACAAGTTGCCTCCTCCTCTCCTTTCTCTCCCATGGAGATGCCCACCTTTGATCTCCACCCTCAGATCTTCTGCAAGGTTGTGAATGTCCAGCTGCTTGTGAGTAACCTTTCCATATGAAACTCCCAACATTGTATTTAATTTGTTATTATTTTCTCAAATATTTTCTGGGTATTTAATTTGGTTATTGAATTTGTTGCTTCTTGAATTAACAGGCTAACAAGGAGAATGATGAGGTCTACACACATGTCACTTTGCTTCCTCAGCCTGAGGTATGATTGTAATAAACAATGAAAATTGGAGTGGAATTGTTCGATTTAATTCTTAACTTTTTATTGTTGTGGACTTGAAGTTTCTGTTGGAATGCTATTTTTTCGTAGTGGCTGCTCAATTTTATCGGTTTATAGCGGTTATAATTAGGATGTGGATTTTGGGTAATCTGTAGTTGATAGGAACAAATTTGGAAGGGAAAGAGCTTCAAGAGTTGGGAGTGGATGAGGGGGATGGAGGATCACCTACAAAATCAACCCCTCACATGTTCTGCAAAACGCTTACAGCTTCTGATACCAGTACACATGGAGGGTTTTCCGTTCCTCGGAGAGCTGCTGAAGACTGCTTTCCTCCATTGGTATGAATAAATGCATTTATATTTCTCTGTTTTCCATCGAAGGTTTTTCAATTTGTATATCTTTTAATAGAGTTCTTCTTTTATCGGTAGGACTATAAACAGCAGAGGCCGTCTCAAGAACTTGTTGCAAAGGACCTACACGGGGTAGAGTGGAGGTTTCGACACATTTATAGAGGTAAATCATTTAGAATTCCTCCATCGGTTTGATTGATAGTTAATTTGGTATGATTCTGAGCGTATTACTCATCAGGTCAGCCAAGGCGACATCTGCTCACTACAGGATGGAGTATTTTCATAAGCCAAAAGAATCTTGTAGCGGGGGATGCTGTGCTATTTTTGAGGTAACTGCAATTAATTGACTATTTTAGTTTCAAATTGATCATGGCTTAGGAATCACTCAAATTTGTTTCTCTACCAATTCAAAGGCTAGCGTCCATCTTTTAACAGGTGAGAAGTAGCCACAAATATACCTTTTGCCTGAATGACATTAATGGTTGATTCTTTCGGAGATTTCCTTGTGAAGGAGCTATTAATAATTACTAAGGATCATAAAAAGTGTTGATTTGCCATATTGTAGTTGGTTGAGTGTACATATTTATTTTTCTCTGTAAAAGAATCTCTGCTGCTGGAATGCAAATACTTTTATGTCCAAAGGCGAAAATAGATTTCCGCAAATGATAGGATGTAGACTTATGTTATGTGTACTGTGTACTATTATGAAAGAATATTATGTCTTTGGAACAAGAATAATTTAACTTCAATGTGAAGCTAAAAGTTTCCTTGATTTTGTTCATTGTCTGGTAACCTCGGTAACTTAAATACTTTACAATGGTCTTTGTAGGGGTGAAAATGGAGTGCTGAGGTTGGGAATTAGAAGAGCTGTTCGACCTAGAAATGGTCTTCCTGATTCAGTTGTAGGCAACCAGAATTCGTACCCCAGTGTTCTTTCTTTCGTGGCTAATGCGATATCCACCAAGAGCATGTTTCATGTATTCTACAGTCCAAGGTACTTGTACAATACTATTCCGCTTTACATTTTGGTGATGTTAGTTTTGACACAGTTTTTATGAACCCTTAATATACTGTGCATTTTCATACTTAACATTTTTCATTTGATCACTAAATGTGGCGTATCTGTACGATTGCACATTTTTTGTGGTTCTCGTGGTAAAGAAGCACAAACGATAGAAAACAAGAACTTGACGCGATTACTTAATTAGGGAGATGACGTTAATAAATTAGTACACTACTTTGTTAATACGGTTCCATAAACAAGTACGGCAAGTGCTAGTAAGTTGGGGCATTTCCACTTTTGGATCTCACAACAGTTGGCATGAGTTACACGGAAAGCTACCGATAAATATAGTAATCTTTTAACTTCAGAATCTACCAGCTTGTTCGTCCTGTGTTTTGTACAAACCGTTCTTTTAAGGTTTACTCTCTTTTGACCTATGAAGCATGGATACGGATACGGATACGCTGATACGACACGACCCGACACGGCGATACGGAAAATCTCTAAAAATTAAGATACGATGCGCTATGGATACGGCAAATGAAAATGTATATAGCAACAAAACTATACATTTTAAAACATAATTCATCATTCAAATTCAAGTACATTTGAGTTGTTAGAGAAGAAAAGTTCGAAATCTAATCCTGTTTATACAGTAGAAGAAGTGTAAGAGTCGTGTTCATGGTTTTAATCAGAGGGAAGCTCTTTGTATTCATCACATTTCAATTATAGATGTCTCCTATTAATTTTCTCCTCCTCATTACCTTTTTTTGAATGTGTAAATGTATCCTAAAAGCCGGATATGTGTATCTTAAAGGTAGGATACGCGTATCTATCACGTCAAATTCGTGTCCATCAATTAGGATACGTGTCGGACGAGTATCCGAGAGTATCGAGCAAGTATCGTATCCGATCAAGTATCGGATACGGGATACGGGACCAAACAAAAGTATCCATGCATCATAGCTTTTGACGAGGCTTAACTATGGTTACTTTCGTTCCATTGTATGCTTAATGGAAATAACCTCTCTTTCCATTGCTCAAATCATCTATCAAAAACAAAAACAGATTTTTTTTTCACCAAGATTCGTAAACATGCATGGACGGGGTTATGCATTGACAGAATCTTTTCAAATTGTTTAAATTTCTGTGATGCAGGGCAAGCCATGCAGAGTTTGTCATTCCCTACCAAAAATATGTCAAAAGCATCGCTAATCCGGTGACCACCGGGACACGATTCAAAATGAGATTTGATAGGGATGATTCATCTGAAAGAAGGTATTTGTAAGTTTGATTCAATGGCATGGCCAGCATGTTTTCCTTGTTAGACATTTTATTGACACAATACAGATTCTGATTTCTTGTAGGTGTAGTGGTGTAGTGACTGGTATCACCGACTTGGATCCGTTTCGATGGCCAAACTCAAAATGGAGATGCTTGATGGTATGCTTCGTATTTTATCTTCCTTTTTTAAAGCTGATACTGAACTGCATGCCTTGTTATTCTGAGAGAGAGAGAGAGAGAGAGAGAGAGAGAGAGAGAGAGAGAGAGAGTGTTGAATTATTGAAATGCATCTATGCATGCACTGCATATGCACTTCGTGTAAAGAAATGACAGCATCACAGACTATAGTTCGATTATTGCGGTGTTGCATTTACACCTTTATTTGTTACATTACCAGGTCAGATGGGATGAAGATATAGGAAATGATCATCAAGAAAGAGTCTCGCCGTGGGAGGTTGATCCTTCTGTTTCTCTCCCACCTTTGAGCATCCAGTCTTCTCCAAGACTGAAGAAACTGCGGACAAGTCTGCAAGGAACCCCACCCGTCCACTCCATCACTGGTACGATACTTCCCAATAACATCACAAGCATTTTTTACATCATCATTAGTCCTCAATATGTGAATTTTCTTGCAGCTGGAGGGGCTGGGTTTAAGGACTTTGAGGAATCAGTTAAATCCTCTAAGGTCTTGCAAGGTCAAGAAAATATAGGTTTCATATCACCCCTCTACGGGGGTGATCCTGTAAACCGCCCGCAAGATTTTGAGATGCACGCTCCGGCACATCTAAGTCTTGCATCAAATGCAACACAGAAGGCTACTATTGATGAGCTTATGAGGACTCGCCGCACCCCCTACACAGGATTTGCGGAATCAGATAGATTTCCAAAAGTCTTGCAAGGTCAAGAAATATGCCCATTGAGATCGTTGACAGGAAAAGCAAATTTCACCCTAGGTGATTGGGAATCCAACAATGGTTGCTCACCTTTCAACGTTTATCAACCGCCCAAACCAAATTATTTCTCTCTAGCTCCTGGATCCCTTCCAAATATGTATTTTCCTTATGGTGACATTCACAGAGCTGGCCAAGATCCCACAATGTGCTCTAATGCTACTAACTTACCCAGAGAGAAAATGCAAATCAACCCGTATTCGATGCAGATGGGAGTTGCAAGAAATGAAGTTGGAAGGCCAAATAAACCTGGTGAGCAGAAGACACAGGAGAGTACTTCTACCCTGCCCGCTTTAGTGCCAAATCCAAGAAATCCAAATGATGAAGACTATAACGGGACTGTTACTGGGTGTAAACTTTTTGGTTTTTCCTTGACCGGGGACAATCCCTCTCCAAACTCTCAGAGTTCCAGTAAGCGGAGTTGTACAAAGGTAAGCTATTGTATCCCTCAAGTTGGACTGTAAAATGCCATGCCTAGGACATCTTTGCCAACTGATGTTACATATATTGAGTGAAGGTTCACAAGCAAGGCAGCTTAGTGGGAAGAGCCATTGATCTCGCAAAACTGAATGGCTATGGTGACCTGCTGACCGAACTGGAGCGGCTGTTTGGCATGGAAGGCCTTCTTCGAGATTCTGATAAAGGATGGCGGATCCTGTACACTGATAGTGAGAACGATATGATGGTTGTTGGGGATGACCCATGGCAGTACGTCTCTCTGTCTCTCGGAAAGTAGAATTTTATATCTAGTTCTGCATTTATAAACTTTTGTTTTAAGTTAATCAGCATAATTGTAGCTGTAAGTTTTGTTTCTGAACAATTCATATAAGTGCTTTTTGTATATGACCTTTCGGAAATGCTGTGTTCTTGGTGCAGTGAGTTTTGCAATGTGGTCTCCAAAATCCATATATATACCCAGGAAGAAGTGGAGAAGATGACCATCGGAATGATCAGCGATGATACTCAAAGTTGTTTGGAACAAGCGCCGGTCATGCTTGAAGTGTCAAAGTCCTCATCCGTGAGCCAGCCGGATTCTTCTCCGACAGCTATCCGGGTCTAAACATAATGAAATTCAGGGTGGTCATTGTGTTGTAATCTTATATCTGCATATGCAAATAATGCACACCAGAACCTAATTATGTATTTTATGGAGTTCCTAATCCTAAGTTATGTAGTTACGGTTGTCGTAGTCTTGAAAACGAGACATGTTTGGCCTTCCGGAGATTGACGTCTTTCCGATTGACATTTGATTATGTAGTACTGTGACTTTTTATGAGTATAAATTGTTGATGTGTGCTATTATTCTGTAGGTTTCCAACATATGGAGAAGATGAAAGGATTTCTAGTAGGGTTTCTTTAGGATGCTTCCCTCCACATCAATGATTAATTCATGACTTTGGTTCAAACATTAAATATTATGCTGTCTCTAACTGAAAATTACAGAGATGAAACGAAGTCCGGAGTCTACGACTGCTGAACCTCGCTACCACTACGGGGAAATACGAGTACAGTTTTACAGAAAAAGTGAAAAAGTAATGAAATTTCTGAACTTTTAGTGTTTTTATTACCCGAAGAACACTCTGATTCTCGTTTTCTGATCATGGATGCACCAGTTGCTACGATCCTTCGTGATTCTGCATTCTGGAATGTGCGAGTGAAAGAAACTCAAATGGCGGACTGCAACACCCGGTGTATCTTGAATGCAGTGCCTGAGAGGCGAAAGCTGCAAACATTTCAGCTCAGCAATTGAACATGTGCATTCTGATCTCACTATCCCAGCTCTGATCTCATACAGTTCGGCATCGCGAAGGAGACAGGCCAGTTGGGTACTCATTTACATAACCATTACCACCTAAACATTGTATAGCCTGCAACGGTCAAATAAACTTGTTCACGGCACTTGTAGAGTTATCATGCACAAGCCCTCATCTGTTTGTTGCAAGCATATCGCTATACAGATCCCAGTTCTAGTTACGAAAAACCTCTAGGAAAAAAATCATGAACGAAAATTACCAACTTTATTAAGGGCATTCGAGCAATATGTAGAAAACTATTCGTCTGGCCAAGATAAGACTAAATTGATTGGCCCGAATGAGGTTTATGTTTGAGTAGAAAAATTACACATCTGCAGAAGTAAGTGCAGAATCTTTTACCTGCAAAGCAACCTGCGTTGCTCCTTCAGACGTACATAGTATAACTCCAGCACAATCCTGAAAATGCATACCTTGAAGAGTTATTGTTTGCAAATGCTAAGAGCTTGTAAGATCACTAACTAAAGTGAAAAAAAGAATTTAGAAACCCCAACAGCAGTTACAGCACCTTAGGGTCAATTTTTCCTTTGTCACACTCCCTGGCAACAGAATACACGTAGGACCTGAAAACGAAGGGAGGAGAGAAAGAAAGAGATGGATAACTCTGTTACCATTTGACTATTAGAAGAAAGAAAAAACAGTCGAAAAAGGAATACGAATCCTTTACCTTGATGATTGCAAACAAGTACAAATGTCAGCAAAAGCAACTGACCAAAGAAGTTGGCTTCTGTACACTGAGAGATGGCCTTCTCTTCTTTCAATATTTTTTAGTGCAGACAGAAAAATGTTTAAGCAAAGATGGGATTCGTATATTCTTCGTTAAATCACATTGGACATTGTTTGAGCGGATACAGACTGTTCCTTTTGTGATGGACACAGATGCCTCGTTTGATCAGATGTGTATATTGTATCTGGTGTTAGAGGAAGTGCAGAATTTTAAGAAATGGGTTCAGTCCCCCTCCTATAGCTATCATTTCCTCCATTTCTTCTTCTGTCCGACTCATATCCTTGACAGAATTATCACATAAAAAACAAACGAGAAGTTAAAACCAAGCCATAAATATGTCTACCAATTTCATATCAGTCCATATACTCATCTGGTAGCTGATATGATGTAGCACTGGAGATTGCACAATTATGCGTCTCAAAAGAAGCTTCAGAATACTCTTCCTTGCCTGAATGCTTGAAAATGTGTAAGTTGGCTTCTGTATACAAAGAGATGGCCTTTTCTTCTTTCAATATTTCTAGTGCACATAGAAAAAATATTTAAGCAAAGATGGAATTCGTAAATTCTTCGTTTAACCACGTCTGACATCGTTTGATCGGATTAGATTGTTCCTTTAGTGATGGAATTCCGATGCATCATTTGATCAGATGTGTGTATATTGTATCTGGTGCTAGAGGAAGTGCAGAATTTTAAGAAATTAATCGAGTCCTCCACCTGCAGCTATCAGACTCATATCCTTTAAAATTATTTATAAATAATGTCCTTAACAGAATTATTACCAAAAAAATAAAGGAGAAGTAAAACCAAGCCATAAATATGTCTATGAATTTCATATCAGTCCAGAAACTTTGCTTCTCCAACAAATTTCATAATCTTAAAAGAGCAACATAAAAGTTGCTCTCACTTGATAGATAAAATTAATAAGAGATACCATACGTCACCAGGCAATGCATGAATGGCTCCTTGAACTGGACTCAGCACAGGAACAACTCCCTCAAATGCAGCATTCAAGGGAAGGATGGACCGAAACTTGTCAAAACTGCAAAGATGCAAATAAACTTCAAGACGGTCTTTCTATAAATGTCAACAAAGTGGGATCTACTTTATCTTTAGACAATAAATTAACGACCAACTCCGTAGTTGATGCATCTGCAGAAAAACCCCGCTCCACCATTTCTTGAATAAGCCTCACAGACTTTGATGTCTCGTTGTTATTGAATAACCCACGGATAATTGTGTTGTACGTGCAACCATTTGGAGAACAATCTCTCTCTTCCATTTCTCTAAGCAAGTTTTCTGCTTCACATGTAAGTCCCCCATTACAAAATCCACTGATCATTATAGTATATGTCCTGACATTAGGTTGAATTCCTTTTGATGATAAACTACGAAAGAGATCCCATGCATATTCAACCTTTTCAGCTCTGCACAAACCTTCAATAAGAATATTGTAAGTTACAATATCAAAATACAACTTCTTTCCCTCCATCTCTTCCAACAATTCAACTGCCTTGGGAAATTGTTGGTTTTTACAAAGGCCATCCAGTAAAATATTATACGTATGAATGTTTGGAAGTTGGCCACAAGCTTGCATTTGAGAGAACAAGTTTTGTGCATCTTGTGTTCTCCCCATCTTGCAAAACCCATCAATAAGAGTATTATAAGTAACCGTATTTGGAACAACTCCCTTACGACACATTTCCAGAAAAAGCATCCGAGCATCATCTATCCTTTTATGCTTACAATAGCCGTTTATCAATACGTTGTAGAACCAAGCTTCAACCATGCAGCCTTTGCTAAGCATTATTTCAAAAACCTTTTTCGCCTCATCCATTTCTCCTCGCAAACAGTAACCATCTATAAGTGAAGTGTACGTAATTGTATTGGGTGCTATATTCCTTTGCGTCATCATTTCGACCATGCTCCTTGCTTCTTGGACCATTCCCTCTTTACAAAATGTATCAACCAAAACATTGAAGGTGCACACATTTGGAAAGATATGTTTACTCACCATTTCATTCAACAATCTTGTAGCTTCTTTCCAATTTCCCAATTTGCAAACTCCATGAACCAAAGAGGTATAGGTAATGACATCTGGGGCAATACCCTTGCTCGTCATTTCTGAGAAGAGCTTCAATGCATCAACAACTTGAGTATCCTTGCAAAGACTGTCGATGATCATGCTATAGACAACTACGTCAGGCTTGCAACCTCTTTCTTCCATCTTCTTAAGCAACTGGATTGCTGCAGTGTTGTTACCTTTCAAGCAATGGCCCTTTACTAGTGTGTTGAAAGTAACCACATTCGGCTTGCAATTACCTCCCTCCATCATTTTGTTGAAAGGTGCTGCTGCCTCAGCCTCTCTATCCTCAAGAAGAAAGCCGTTGATTAGAGTGTTGAAGGTTGTGACATCCGGTTCAAAACCAAATTTGAAGAATTTTCCCAAGATAGACAAGCTAAACCCCATTTGGTGCATATGGCAGAAGCAATTAATGATAATGTTTAGAGTATAAACATTAGGACGAATTCCGGACATAACCATTTGGTTATTGAAAGAGATGACTGCCGAGTAATGTTTCAACTTGGCAAGTTGAGTCAAGATTTGGTTGAAAGGGACAACGGAAGGCAGAGGACGCCTGTGAAGCATTTCGTCAAACACATTGAGAGCATCCTCAACATTAGTGATTTTCACAAGCTGGTGGTGTTGGGTGTCTCTAGATTCGGTCGATTTAGAAGGTCGAGAGTGAAACAAAGCCAAGTAAGTGTTGAAGAAAATAACAACAGAAGAAGCTTGAAGAAGACTTTTGCTGGTGCTGCTGCTGCCACAACCAACCTTCAAAAAAGAAGCAGCAGCAGCAGTTGTTTCCCGCATCATCTTTAGTGAGTCAGCGAGTCCGTGCGTAAATCCTCTCTTCGGAAAACTTTGGCTGAGGATGATAATATACGGAGGAATGAATCTGCTTCAACAAATATTTGACAAAACTCACATATAATTTCAAGGAACATAGGGATTTCAAATACTATCATCCCCTAATCATTTCGTTTTTTTTTTTTTGTACTTTTCCAAAAGCTTAAAACTTTCCTTGAAATATTGTTTGGTAACTAATTACCCGTTGTTAATCTCACGAAATTGGGACTTGGGTACGGTAGAAATCTTTTGTCACTTAATAATACCGTTTTGTGATATTCATTTTCACTTGTAAATAGGATGTCTTAAGTTCGATTTTCATTAAGGACTAATTTAAACCACATTATTACTAGTCTATTATGAGGCTAAGCACATCCTCTTCCTTTAATGTACATAATATCGTTTGTCTACCAATAATATATTTGAAGTAAAGAGGAATATCATTATATCGTATTTGTTTAAACTTTCAGCAATAAAATTATTATCAAAGAGTAGGCTGGCTTATGGGAAAGTACGAAGCAACCCAAAAATTGTATTTATGAAGTTAATGCCGAACCAATTATGCAATGCATTTATAGATCTCTTTTTGCTACGACGTGATGGGTTCTTAGATTATGGATTTTCGAATCTAAATCTTCATAATTCGAAGAAACAAATAATATATTTGGTCGGCATTATAAATTCATGAAGAATGTAGAAAACGTATTATGTGTATAAAAAATATGCAGTTGCAATAAATTTTAATTAAAAAAACAAATATAAAGTGTATTCGACACTATCTGAAATATTAATATAAATTTTAAATAGAAAACAATAAAAAAAAAAAAAAAAAAACTATACAAATTGTGAAAGCGGTTCCAACACAAATCAATGCCTGTAGGAAGTCGGAATTCTCCGCATTTGTCCGTGGCAAAAGGTATAAAATCATCTCTCTTGGCACTTGGACTCTAGCTTCTACATTGTATTCCCGAGTTAGCTTCCCTCCTGGGTTCTTTGATTCTCTATCAAAACCTTACCTTTGGCGTTTGCGGGTTTTCCCCAAGCAGCGCAGAGTTAAATTGAAAGGCCAAATTTCAGGTTTTAAAAAAAACTTGATTAGCCTTGGTTGTTGTTGATTGTATGATGAATTTTTTTAGCTAAGCTTCTAGCTCCAAACCCTTGATTAGAGTTGTCTAATGCTGATTTTATGCAGTATGGTGTTCATGTTAAATGTAGTTTGAACAGTTTATGGAGTGAGATTAGGTTAAATTTGGGGCTAAATTTTATTTTTTCCCAATCATGATGGTGAAGGATTTTGAGAAGCAAGTTCTTTGTGTTAATTGCCAAATGGGTTTTGATCGTTAGTTGATAATTCACATGGTCCCGTCACAATCAAAAAACTTTGTGTGTTTAACCAAACCTACAAGTCCCTTTGAGAGCTGAGATGCAGCAGCAGCAGCAACAATACCACCAGCACTTGGGTTTTGAAGAATCACCAAGTGGAAACAGGGGTGGTAGGGTGAGCTTATTGATTCGTTACCTTCCTGAAGCTATTCCTGAGGACACTCTGTTTCGGCTGTTGTCCCACTATGGTGCTTCTTCTGTCCGCTCATGCGCTGCTACTGGCCGTCAATGCTCTCCTCCCTTCCTTTTCAGTTGTAATCGTTTCTCTCCTTTTTCTTTTGCTCCCCTTGCTATAATCTATATGAATATACTTTTAGGTTGAGAAACTGTGCATTTGTGGATTTCCAAAACGAAGGCTTGGCGTACCAAGCGCAACGACAGTTAAAATGGGTATCACAAGCACTGTCATATGCTCATTCTCTTTCTTGATACAAGAATTGCAGTCACATTGCCATGTTATGTTACTAATTGGTTGGTGGCATTGTTTTGTTGGGGTAGGCTGAGGTTTCTCGGTAAGGTCTTAAAAGTAGAGAGGGCAGCCACCAATAATGATAAGCCATCACAGGCTACCAACAAGGATTCTACTTCTGCAAACACCCTTTCCAAACCATCTTTGAAGAAATTGAAGACTTGAGATCAGAGCCCATTGCTCCGAGGCTTGTGTAGACTATCCCTTTCCTCCTTAGCTCGAGTATCTTATTACACTCTACTTCTTTAATTTCTTGAAACATATTTTATGAGGGTCGTCCTGTATTGGAGAAAATTATGTTGTACCCTCCAATAGGTTTATTTTAAAATGCTTTGATTTTACACATCACAGGTACGCTTACCCGCCACCAGATGGAAATATTCTAACCAACATTGTAAATGCTCTTATAGCCGTACCTCGCTAATCTCACACAAAACTCATGTAACTGTATATTAATTTGAATATGTGCTTTGTTTTGATCTAGTCAGTGAAACATATTTTGGACCGTGTTATCTAAGACTTGCACCGTCAATTGTATGTTTTGCACTTGATGAACAAAATGAATATACCAGCTCCATTTCGTATGGTGCTTCCCTCTCCACCACTGCCACCCTCAGTACCTGTGCCACTTCCACCTCCTCCCCCACTTCTAGCTGAAAAGCCTCTGTCAACTGATTTATCGAGTGAAGAGTCAGAAATGGAATCTTCAGATGAGGTAACTTCATAGATTGACAAGTCTTCTTTTGATAACGATTTTTGCTTTTTGTTCTGTAAGTTTGCGTGCATGTTTACATGAGAGGGAGAGTGGTAGCATGGTTTCTGGAGTGAAAACTAAGAACAATTTTCTGTTCCCCCTCCCTATCTCTTTTTCTCTTCAACGAACAAAAAAAAAAAAAAAAAAAAAAAAAAAATTATCAAAATAGTCATTAAAGCATTCGGACCACGTATAAAATTTCTGAGTAATTATATATCCGCACACCTTTATGTTCCAAGAATAGTCTCCACCCAATTGTGGAGGTTTAGAACCAGAGGCACGCCAACTTTTGCTCACTTAGTCCCCAAAAAAGTTCAGTTTATTTCATAAAACCCTTGAAAGCTTTCAAGAAGAATGAAATTTTAATTGATCTCCACTTGTTGAGTGGGCATTGAACTAGACTTGTGAAATCATTTCATGTTTCTTCAATTTTATATGTCCACACATCCCCATTTGTATTATTATGTCAAAAACCCCTGATAAATTACTCTAGCTGTCAAATTTTCTTGTTTCTTTATAGTTTTTAAATCCTTTGAGACTTTGAATGTTATCAGGAAGTCAAGGACAAATCCTATAGTAGAGCTTCAAGTGGACGGAAGCGTCTTAAGCGGGAAGGTATTGTTGGTCCTGCAGTTGATAAAGATGTATCTCATGAAGATGTTGGATTGAAATCGGCTACTCTTATCCCAAAGGAGATTCCAATGATAAAAAAGAAGAACCCTATCGTACAGGTCTTTTAATCTTTTTCTATGGGAAGAGGTTATTTACTTTTCGAAATGAATGGTCATCTTTGTAGGGTGTTCTCTTAACCTAGCAAATTTTCATATAGTCTTCTTGGATTGTTGCAGATAAAAATTGCACCAAAAGTTGTTACTAATGAAAAGAAATATGATGGCATTACTGAAGACTCAGAGCATCCAGAAAATGAGAGTGCTGATATCAACGCTTTTGCAACTCCAGAAGAACTGGAAAAAGGAAAGTTGCCTCCAGAAGAAATATTATCACTGCCAATGTTTAAGGTACCAATTTCGATTTGACATTTTGGCTCTATTTTGGTAGGCGGCTTTGCTGTATCGAGTCTGAAGTGATGCCTAGTCATAAAAATTATACGAACTTTGAGGAAAGTTTTATGTGACTTACAAAAAAGATATTTAATACGGAGATCTCACTTGGAATCTGCAGAACTATGCAGCTGGGAATCCTGCCTTGGTGTTGTATATAAAGAACTTGGAGCTGGCGGTTCTAAAAAGGTTGAAGGTACATGCCCAGATGGTCTCAACTAGGCATCCTGCATCAGCTCAAAAGTTCTGTATCAAAATGCGTACTTTTTTTCACTGATTCGTGCTGTCTCCAGCAGCGTAATGTTAAATTGAACGGCCAGCAGCGTAGAGTTAATTTGAAAGGCCAAATTTCAGGTTTGAAAAAAATTGTGTCTAATGCTGATTTTATGCAGTATAGTGTTCATGTTAAATGTAGTTTGAACAGTTCATGGAGTGAGGTTAGGTTATATTTGGGGTAAATTTGATTTTTTTCCAATCATGGTGGTGAAGGGTTTTGAGAAGCAAGTTCTTTGTGTTAATTGCCAAATGGGTTTTGATCGTTAGTTGATAATTCACATGGTATTCATGAATAGGTATTGGGGAAGCAAGAAACTTTGGCTGGAGCAGCTGTTTTCGGTTGACAGAGTTTCGTCTTCAACCTTTGTGTTTAACCAAACCCGCAGGTCCCTTTCAGAGCTGAGATGCAGCAGCAGTAGCAACAATACCACCAGCACTTGGGTTTTGAAGAATCACCAAGTGGAAACAGGGGTGGTAGGGTGAGCTTATTGATTCGTTACCTTCCTGAAGCTATTCCTGAGGACACTCTGTTTCGGCTGTTGTCCCACTATGGTGCTTCTTCTGTCCGCTCATGCGCTGCTACTGGCCGTCAATGCTCTCCTCCCTTCCTTTTCAGTTGTAATTGTTTCTCTCCTTTTTCTTTTGCTCCCCTTGCTATAATCTATATGAATATACTTTTAGGTTGAGAAACTGTGCATTTGTGGATTTCCAAAACGAAGGCTTGGCGTACCAAGCGCAACGACAGTTAAATGGGTATCACAAGCACTGTCATATGCTCATAGTAATGCGTACCAAGCGCATAATTTGTTACTAATGAAAAGAAAGATGATGGCATTACTGAAGACTCAGAGCATCCAGAAAATGAGAGTGCAGATATTAATGCTTTTGCAACTCCAGAAGAACTGGAAAAGGGAAAGTTGTCTCCAGAAGAAATATTATCACTGCCAATGTTCAAGGTACCGATTTCGATTTGACATTTTGGCTCTATTTTGGTAGGCGGCTTTGCTGTACGGAGTCGGAAGTGATGCCTAGTCATAAAAATTATACAAACTTTGAGGAAAAGTTTAATGTGACTTATAAAAAAGATATTTAATACGGAGATCTCACTTGGAATCTGCAGAACTGTGCAGCTGGGAATCCTGCCTTGGTGTTGTATATAAAGAACTTGGCAAAGGACATTGTTGCCGATGACTTCTGTTACATATTTGGTGAGCTCAGAATTCTGATGAACTCTGTGTAACTAATTTTCGTTTTCTTTAAATAGTATGTTAGAAATTTTAGTTCTCTTGACATTTTTTTGGTGTCCACAAATGGTAGAAATCACTCCAATTCTCCTGGTCCAAAAATTGTTAAACTGATTAAATTCTTAACATACTGTAATACTTTGCTATGCCGTAGGGTCATTATTTGGAAGCATTGATGCAGCCAAATCTGGTCTCAGCGTGAAGCTCATGCAGGTGAGATCTCTTGATAACCTTTATGCTTCCAAGTCAACCTCTGTTCCTTTAAAAATTCGATTAACTGTGCTGGCTTGAGTTACTCTCTTTGTACATCAACGATAGCTGAAGTTTTTGATGGAACAAGAAAAAAAAGTGGAAAGATTGAAAACTAGGAAGAGTTATGGGCTATGTTTGAAAAAAATGTGGGAGGCTATGAGGTTGGAATGAGACGTTTACCGTGACGTGTGAAGAAAGAATCCAATAAACTTAAAAGGAGGAGTCCATATATAAATTTGAATGCCTTGATGAAGACGTCTTGTCATGAAGATTTCATTCCTTATAAAGTATCTGTGGCATGTTATATAATTTTGAAAGCCAATTAGGATCTTTTGCCGATCTTTGCATCTGCATCAAGTGCATTCCTACTTGCAAAAGCTGAAAGTATTATTTTGGATTGCAGGAAGGAAGAATGAGAGGTCAAGCTTTCGTGACATTTCCATCAGTTGAACTAGCCCATTATGCTTTGGTAAGTCTCTCTGTTCTCAAATAATAATTGCTCTATGATTAGTATCAAGATGGTCTTGGTGCTCATCTGCTAGTTTTATCGTGGATTTTTAATTGCATCCATGTATTCAGTTTTGCTTACGATTCAAACAGAAAGATGCAGTCCCTTTGTTATCTTGATGTTGGTTAAAATTACTCATGTTATGCCATTGTACATTTGTTGCAGAATCTAGTAAATGGGTATGTGTTCAAAGGCAAACCAATGATCATCCAGTTTGGCCGGAATCCTGGAGCTGGGAATGATCAACTATCTGGGGTAGTTCTGAACGATAGATTTTAGTTCTTTCTCTTGCCTTGCATCTATGGGCAGCTGCACTTTCCTCACTTTTGTGCCATTTTTACCAGGTGTTGTGCCATGGGCTTGAATTTTTAATGACATCTTACTTCTCAATCCACCATGATAACAGTTTACTGAATTTTTAATCACCTTCAACATTGCGGATAATCAGCACTCTCATTTTGCCAACATCAATAGATTTATATCGTGCAATCATGTTTTTTTCTTTTAGAAATAGGCTGGAGTGGGGTTTTCTCCAGAACTCCTCGAGCACGAATGGTGCAGTAGAAAGAAGCTGTAATATGTTGCTACCCATGGAACTAAAGTGGACCGGGAGCTGGCGGTTCTGAAAAGCTTGAAGTACATGCCCAGATGGTCTCAACTAGGCATCCTGCATCAGCTCAAAAGTTCTGTATCAAAATGCGTACTTTTTCTTACTGATTCATGCTGTCTCCAACACCAGCGCGATAATTGACTTTAGAAGAAGGTGCATGCAATGATTTTTTGCTTCCGCTCTGGATGATTCGACTTGTCTGAGTCTCCGCTGCAAGGTACCAAGTTGTGATTAGTTACTCAATATGTTGCATTTCATTCGAGTCACCAGAGGTTTTCTAGAAAACCCTAAGGACAATGGCAACAGCCATTGTATTGTAGCTTGACCGAAACAACTGAGCCATCAAAGTTAAGCTTCATAAGAGCTACGAGAACACATTATTTCTCCTGTACTTAAATGCACACTTCGTGTATTCTGTTATGGGTTTTTGGTTAAAAGGGTGAGGGTATTGAAGCAGAGCAATTTGTGAATTCTTATTTTTTGTTTTGTTTTGCGGACAGTAAGACCATCTCCAATGGTGGGCTAAAAGCCAAATTACCCTCCAAAATTTCCTCCCAGACTCACTCCAACCCAAGGGGAAAATTTTGGCTAAATGCTAAATGCTAAACCAAGGCCAGATTCCTCCCAGAATTTAGCCTAGAAATTAGTGTGGGCTCCACCGAACCGAGTGAAAATATTTATCGGAATTTAAAATTTTTTAGATTAAAATGTTCATAAAATTAATTTACGATAGTTTACATATTTATTTTTTTTAAAAATTTAATTTGAGAAAAAAATAGCCTAAGTTTATTCTTTAATAATTTCGGGCTAAAATTTTAGGCTAGAACGATTGGAACAGAAAAACTATTTATGGGCTAAAAGCTAAATTTTTCGGGCTAAAATGTTTGGCTTTTAGCCCAACCATTGGAGATTGTCTAAGAGAAGAATTGAAGAAATGGCAAAATAAAAAATGATAAAGATAATAATTTGGGTTTAAAAATATTTTAATCTATAGCTTAGTCTGACAATGCATCAAACACTTAACTATTTTTATTCTGCATGGTTCAAGCCAAGCTAGTACATTTTAGTTCTAGTTTTAAATAGGAATTCTTACTCATTTTTTGAGTAACCAAGTACTATTCTTAAGAACCTGAACCATGGACTAAGGCCGAAGAGGATGGGCTCCAGTGGGTTTGAAAATCAGGGGTGGGGCAGGTATGATTTTTCATAATCTTACGTATCAAATTGGTTAATTAACTAAGGATTGAGAAATTTGTAGAAATGACTCTCAACTTCAATCTAATTAAAGCAATGGTCCTTCATTAAAAATTTATAACTATCGGTCCCGTAATTCATTTAAGATTTTGGGTTTCTAATGCATTTGAGCACGAGAAAGTGGTCTTTTGTTTTTCAGTTGAAAGATCTAAGATTTTCATCCACGGTTATTATTACTATTAAGTTTTAACCTACAATGTTTGTTTTTATTACATTGATTTTGATATGTTTTCTGCTTTGTGTAGGCGCTCTGAAAAGAGTTAATATTGGAACTAAGGATGGGCAATGGTTATGATGAGCGGGTAACCGCGGTTATTTATCCATAACTGTTTATGTTCATAACCGCGGTTATTTATCCATAACCGTTTATGTTCATACCCTCATAACCGTTTACCCGTTGGGTAATTGCATAAACGATTATACTCATACCCATAACCGTTTATAAACGATTAACCATACCCATTTAACCTTAATCGTTTACCCGTTTTTGAACCCGTTTATCCTTTTTTTACCCATTTACTCCTTTTTCACCCTTTACGTGTTTTTTTAACAACTTGAAAATTACAAAAGAAAAATTTGTCATAATTTTCGTTTACTGACAATTAAACATCGTTATAGGCTTAGTCTTTGAAGGATAGTTTGGATAGGTATTGATGCGAGGAATCAGAAGAGGGCGACATAAGCGAGAGAGAGGGTAGAGTTGCTTGGAAGAGTTGTATTAAACCCGAAATCCCTTCTAACATTTTGTTTACTGCTTCAGTATCATGTATGCCTTCTAATTTTATATATGCCTATGTAATATATATTTTACTACTTCAGTATCATGTATGCCCTCTAATTTTATATATGCCTATGTTATATATATATATATATATATATATATAAAATATTCGATCGGTTTGGGATTACTGAACGCTTTTAAAGATGTGGCTGAATCGTAAGCCGAAACATTCGGGATCGGTTTGAGATGAGAGAGAGGGCATCATGGAGGAGAGATGAGCGGGGGATGGGGCGTTTGAGACTCTGAGTTTGGCGAAGAGAATGAAAATTTAGGGTTTTTAATTTTTTTTTAAAATTTACATATATTAAATTAAATGGGTAAATGGATATCCGTTATAACCGCGGGTAATAACCATAACCAATGGATACCCGTTATAACTGCGGGTAATAACCATAACCAATGGATACCCGTTATAACCGTGGGTAATACCCATAACAGCCCATTTAAATTTCACGAATAAACGGTTATACCCATAACCGTTTGTTCGTCTAAACAGTTACCCATAACCATGAACTTTAAATGGACAGATAACCGCAGTTACCCAAACCCATGGGTATTTTGCCCATCCCTAATTGGAACATGCACCTCCTCCTCCAGCCATAGCAGAATTTGCAATTGCTAATTTGATAAAGATGGGGTTCCCACAAAGAGCGGCAGAGACCTCTGTGGCCATCTGTTCATGTCACAAGGAGGCAAAGGTAGGAGCTGGATACAATTGTCCTAGGTGCAAGGCTCGCGTATGTGAGCAACCTACTGAATGTCGCATTTGTGGGTTAACTCTCATTTCATCCCCTCATTTGGCAAGGTCTTATCTTTCCCATTGTACCTTTTGACGAGGTAAGCATAAAGGTTTAGGACGTTTGCAACTGAGAAGTTTTCTGCAAATCTCGTGCATCACTGAGAAGGGGCGAGTTCAATTTCTTCCGTTGAGTTCGGCTGGTTTGGAATGGAGTGAAGGAAAATTTGCGATGGTGTGGCAAGTGGTAGCTGATATGATCTAGCACTGGGGAGTGCACAATTATGCGTCTGAAAGGAAGCTTCAGAATACTCTTCCTTGCCTGAATGCTTGAAAATGTGTAAGTTGGCTTCTGTATACTGAGAGATGGCCTTCTCTTCTTTCAATACTTCTAGTGCACATAGAAAAAATATTTAAGCAAAGATGGAATTAGTAAATTCTTCGTTTAACCACGTCTGACATCGTTTGATCGGGTTAGACTGTTCCTTTCGTGATGGAATTCCAATGCATCATTTGATCAGATGTGTGTATATTGTATCTGGTGTTAGAGGAAGTGCAGAGTTTTAAGAAATTAATCGAGTACTCCACCTGCAGCTATCAGACTTAGGGGTGGGTTCGGTACGGTTATCGTACCAAAACCTTTGTACCAATTACCGTACCAAACTTCCGGCTTGGTAAAATCTATTACCATTACCGTACCAAATTTTCGGTATACCGAATTTCGGTATTGCCAAAAGTTCGGTTGGCATGGTATGGCAATGGTAATTACCATTTTGTTTTGGGACAAAATTTGTTTTTGTTTTTTTTTACCCAATTCAAGGGCAAAACTTTTTTTTTGGTACCTTTATCTCTTCCATTGTAGCTTAAATTTATCTATTATTCATCGTTCACAATTCACACACACAATAATTCAAATAATGCATCAAGATTCATGATGAAAATTAAGCTTGCAATCCAAGTAGAAGTTACGAACCAAAACAAAAGAAGTTAACAATCCAAATAGAAATTAAAGTTTCAAACCAAATGAAAATTGGAACTAAACTTCAAAAGTAGAATTCATTGATCAATTATTCAAGCTTGAGATGTCAAAGCTTTTGAAGGAGGCATTGAACTTGTAAAAGATTGACCTTGTGTCAAGCCTACATTACAAACAAATAAAACATATTAATTAGTAGCAAAAAGAATTAAAGTTGAAAACCATTTAATAACAAATTTACTAAAAAAATTAAAGCATATCTTTCTTGTTTCCTCTTTTTCCATTTCCTTGTAAAATTGAAGCATATATTCCGTTCGTTCTTTGTAGAAGTTTACTTCATTTGCCCTAAGCCAATCACTAGTACACACTAATGCCTCTACTATTTTAGGAATCAAGGATGCCCTAAAAAGGTCCACAACCCTCCTTCCTAGGCTAAATGCATTTTCACTAACAACGATAGAAGTGGGGGTTATAAAGGTATCTTGGCTATTTGTGAAAGAATTAGGAACTCTCTTGTATTTGATTTCCACCATTTCAAGAGATCAAAGTCACCAACAACAATGCTAATATAAGTAGGGTTTTATTTTCAAATTATTGGAATATTATAAATATATGTTATATAATTATCTATTATATATTTTATAAATTACATATTTTATTTTATTTTCGGTACGGTACGGTAATGCTTTGGTAATGGTATCCATTACCAATACCCTACCATGAAATTTTGGTTCGGTATATTACCGTACCATTACCGATTGGAGCAAAAAATTTGGCACAAAATCGGTATGACACGGTTGGCAATTTGGTTGGCACGGCAATTTGGCAAAAAAATCGACCCCTAATCAGACTCATATCCTTTGAAATTATTTATAAATAATGTCCTTAACAGAATTATTACAAAAAAAAAATAAAGAAGTTGAACCAAGCCATAAATATGTCTACGAATTTCATATCAGTCCAGAAACTTTGCTTCTCCAACAAATTTCATAATCGTAAAAGGGCAACATAAAAGTTGCTCTATCACTTGATAGATAAAATTAATAACAGATACCATCCGTCACCAGGCGATGCATGAATGGCTCCTTGAACTGGACTCAGCACAGGAACAACTCCCTCCAATGCAGCATTCAAGGGAAGGATGCACCGAAACTTGTCAAAACTGCAAAGATGCAAATCAGTTTCATCACGGACTTTCCATAAATGCCAACAAAGTGG
This sequence comes from Cotoneaster glaucophyllus, assembly GCA_036320875.1. Taxonomy (NCBI): domain Eukaryota; kingdom Viridiplantae; phylum Streptophyta; class Magnoliopsida; order Rosales; family Rosaceae; genus Cotoneaster; species Cotoneaster glaucophyllus. The sequence continues at coordinate 11,599,230 of CM070058.1, read as the reverse complement.
GATCGACTTTATTTTTAGACAATAAATTAACGATCAACTCCGTAGTAAAAGCATCTGCAGAAAAACCCCTCTCCACCATTTCTTGGATAATCCTCACTGCCTTTGATGTCTCATTGTTATTGAAAAAACCTCGGATGATTGTGTTGTACGTGCAATCATTTGGAGAACAGCCACTCTCTTCCATTTCCCTTAGCAAGTTTTCTGCTTCACATGTTAGCCGCCCATCACAAAATCCACTAATCATTATAGTATATGCCTTGACATCAGGCTGAATTCCTTTTGATGATAAACTACGAAAGAGATCCCATGCATATTCAACTTTTTCAGCTCTGCACAAACCTTCAATAAGAATAGTGTAAGTTACAATATCAAAATCCAACTTCTTTCCCTCCATCTCTTCCAACAATTCAACTGCCCTGGGAAAATTTTGGTTTTTACAAAGGCCATCCAGTAAAATACTATATGTTTGAATGTTTGGAAGTTGGCCACAAGCTTGCATTTGAGAGAACAAGTTCAGAGCATCTTGTGTTCTCCCCATCTTGCAAAACCCATCAATAAGAGTGCTATAAGTAACCGTATCTGGAACAACTCCCTTATGAGACATTTCCAGAAAAATCATCCGAGCATCATCTATCTTTTTATGCTTACAATAGCCATTTATCAATATGCTATAACTACGAGCATTAACCACGCAACCTTTGCTAAGCATCACTTCAAAAACCTTTTTCACCTCGTCCATTTCTCCTCGCAAACAGTAACCATCTATAAGCGAATTGTAGGTAATTGTATTGGGTGCTACATCCCTTTGCGTCATCATTTCGACCACGCTCCTTGCTTCCTGGACCATTCCCTCTTTACAATACGTATCAACCAAAACATTGAAGGTGCACGCATCTGGAAAGATATGTTTACTCACCAATTCATTCAACAATCTTGTAGCTTCTTTCCAATTTCCCAATTTGCAAACTCCATGAACCAAAGAGGTATAGGTAATGACATTTGGGGCAATATCCTTACTCGTCATTTCTGAGAAGAGGTTCAGTGCATCAACAACTAGAGTATCCTTGCAAAGACTGTTAATGACCGTGCTATAGGTAACTACGTCAGGCTTGCAACCTACTTCTTCCATCTTCTTAAGCAATTGAATAGCTCCGATGTTGTTACCTTTCAAGCAATGACCCTTTACTAGTGTGTTGAAAGTAAACAGATTCGGCTTGCAATTACCTCTCTCCATCATTTTGTTGAAAAGTGCTGCTGCCTCAGCCTCTCTATCCTCAAGAAGAAAGCCGTTGATTAGAGTGGTGAAGGTTGTGACATTCGGTTCAAAACCAAATTTGAAGAATTTTCCCAAGATAGACAAGCTAAACCCCATTTGGTGCATATGGCAAAAGCAATTAATGATAATGTTTAGAGTACAAACACTATGATGAATTCCGGACATAACCATTTGGTTATTCAAGGAGATGACTGTGGAGTAATGTTTCAACTTGGCAAGTTGACCCAACACTTGATTGAAAAGGACAACGGAAGGCAGAGGACGCCTTTGAAGCATTTCGTCGAACACATTGAGAGCATTCTCAACAGTAATGATTTTCACAAGCTGGTGTTGATGGGTGTTTCTAGATTCGGTCGATTTAGAAGCGCGAGAGTGAAACAAAGCCAAGTAATTGTTGAAGAAAACAACAGAAGAAGATTGAACAAGACAAGGCAGCATGCCTCTCACAAGTCTGTTGGTGTTGATGCTGCTTCCATAACCAACCTTCAAAGAAGAAGTAATCGCAGCCCACATCATCTTCAGCAGCTCCAAGTCAGCCTCACGAATCAAAGAGTTGTTGTAGAACTGTGCCTTTGCACTATGTTTCCCATTTTCAAAGTTAACAGGATCTCTTGTAACTTCTCTTTTATCAGTATATACATGAAAGAGTATAAAATAGGTGCCATGGATGCGTGTCCATAGAATTAGAAATATAAGCAGAAATGAAGAGATGGATGCGTATCAACCTTGAGATTTTGATACATTGTCTCTGGCCTTTGAGTCGGTACACGTTTGCCAGTTTCCTTTTTCAACAATAAACGATCGAGATGCCTCAAAAAAAAAACATAGGTCGTACGTAAAAACGTGTGAAAATTAATAATACGAAAATACGTGATTTTCAATAATGAAATCCGGGGACGGGATTTCACATTCTTCCCCCCTAAAAAAAATTCCGTCCTCGAAATTTCAATATCAATACCTTTCAATCATTCACACCTTCAATACACTCGAATTTGAGTATCAACAAGTTTGACAACATCGAACAGTGACTCACGAGTACAGTTATCATTGTCTCAGCACGACTTCAACACCAATCTTTGCACAAACACAAGGAATGCCATTACTAACAAGAATTCATCAATATACTTATGATTATGGCAACCAAACCAAGCAATTTGTAATTACGAACTTTCTCCAACATTCCATTTATAGTGAATAAAATCATAACCTCAGCATATGAGTTTATTCAAACTCAAAATGAATAGATCAATAGAGAAATCATCGTGATTCTCACCCATATACTCAGGTTCCCAGTAACCTTTATTGGCAGAATAAATATTAGAAATTCTAGCCATATTCATTGGCAAAATAAATATCCACCTTGAGCCACAATTCTCATGGCTTAAAATAACCACTAGCATAATAGTCACAACATTCACATCACTATCAAAACAATTATCATAAATGTCAGCCATAACCATCATCGGCCAACGAGATATCAGAAATGCCAACCATAATCATCAGTGACTAAGGGTCGAAATTGCATGCCAAACATCATTAATGACAAACGGATATGAGAAACGAATGACTCGCTCGCAATATAGAATCCGATAATGCCAACTCAAGACTACGGCAACCAAAACAATCAAACTTATAATTATAAACTTTCCCCATCCATTCTTTTCATCAATCATAAAAATTTGTTTCACACAACCAGAAATTCATTTATAGTAAACGAACTCAAATCTCATTTCACAATTTTATTCATGTCCACTGAGAAATTTCCATGCCCACACAAGGAGCTTTTCTTCCGAAAGTACTGGGTCCTTGTGCCCACTCATTCATTCCTTCACATTTCGCCCAATTCATCGTTCACGGTCATTTTGTCCAATCATATTTAGGCATTTTTGCCCAAATCCACATAACACATCCTTATTTCCCTGGCCTTTTTTTTTTGTTGCCCAATTCAATAATTCTCACTGGCACAGGTCACAATCCCATTATCATTCTAACATTCAAAATTTTGATAATACATAACATAACATCAACCCAATTCAAGACTTCAATCAAACGCTCATCTTTGAAGCTAAACAAGAAATATGACATTTTTAAAATTTTCTTCTCCCATTCAATTATACGAACACAACCATTTCACAATCATCCATAACCATGATTTAAATGAATGGCATTCTAACCACAAATTGAAGTAATAATGATGCATGTGAATTTCACACCACAGTTTCTAAGATTAAGTAAAAAAAAAATTAACCGAACCACTTACTCAACGTACTATCAACATTCATCAACATAAACTCTGCTTCGGAATAAATTAGCACAATACATGAGCTCAATACATCGATACCAACCAAGAGCAATGTCACATAAGCAACACAAGGCTTCAAACCAACAAGATCAAATGCTTAAGTAGCGTTCCGTCAAAGTTACACATGACGTTACCCAAAATCGTTCCCACACTAAGGTAAAGGTACGAGGACCTAATACCTAAGCTCTGATACCATTAAAGTTGTCACGCCCCGATCCCGACACACGTCCAGGATCGACACGTGACGTCAACAAATATCCGTATCTCTGACATACACCGCCTCCGGGGAATGGTAAAACACAACTTAAGATCCAATTGCATAATAATTCTTCGTAGATTTTATGGCTGCATCTAACATCCTCGTTAGACTGCCTACGTACCCTCAATAGGGATCAAGCCATTCGTAGTTCATCCAAACATTTTCCTTAACTTTTAACACAGTACTTTTAAGTGAAAAAAAATCAAAGCACTCATCAGTCAATTAATAGAACTTGACAAGGAGAAAACCGCGTTTGTGATCGAACGAGGTACCTATTGCTACAAGGTCATGCCTTTTGGCCTCAAGAACGCAGGAGCAACTTACCAAAGGTTAGTGAATATGATGTTCAAGAAGCAAATTGGGGTTACCATGGAAGTCTATGTTGACGATATCATGGTAAAAGGCAAGCAGCGGTCAGACCACATTCGCAACTTGATAGAAACATTCAACATCCTTAGAAAGTACAAAATGAAGCTCAACCCTACCAAATGCACATTTGGAGTATCTTCAGGCCGATTCCTAGGGTACTTAGTCACCCAACGAGGGATTGAGGTGCATCCCAAGCAGATCCGAGCAATTCTAGAAATGAAGTCTCCCACAACCCTGAAAGAGATCCAAAGCTTAACTGGGCGAGCAGCGGCCCTCAACCGTTTTCTCTCACGGTCTACCGATCGATGCAAGCCTTTTTTCAAAGCCATCAAGAGGGTGCAACGTGATAAATGGGATGAAGAATGTGAAAAAGCTTTCCAAGACTTGAAGAGGTATCTCACATTGCCGGAAACTGCGGAGGATTTATACATCTACATGGCAGTCTCCGAGGTAGCAGTGAGCTCTGCCCTCATACGAGAAGAGCTGGGGGCCCAACTACCGGTATTCTACACTTCTAAAGCTCTCCTCGATGCGGAAACAAGATATCCGAAGATTGAAAAATTAATTTTGGCTCTAGTTGTGGCGGCTCGGAAACTTAGACCGTACTTTCAAGCTCATACTGTCATTGTCATGACTCAATATCCTCTACGATCCATTTTGCATGGTCCAGATGCTTCTCAACGAGTGATGAAGCGGGCACTTGAACTAGGCCAGTATGGTTTAATCTTCCGACCCCGTACGGCAATAAAGGCCCAAGCTTTAGCGGATTTTATAGCAGAATTTGCACCCGGCCTAGGCAACGCAGCAGAGAAGCCCAACAATGTCCTAAAAGCAGCTGAGACCTTAGCTTCGCCTGCTTCCCTCAATGGAGATATTTAGCATTTGCATGTCGATGGCGCGTCCAATTATAAAGGTTCGGGAGCAGGCGTGGTTCTCATTACCCCAGATGGCTCGATGCTTGAGCAGGCAATCACTTTAGGCTTCAAGGAATCCAATAATGAAGCAGAATACGAAGCCTTACTGGCAGGCCTTCGGATGGCAAAAGATTTAGCAGTGAAGAAGCTTGCGATTTATTCCGATTCTCAGCTAATTACTGGCCAAGCCACTGGGGAATACACGGCAAAACATCCAAGGATGGCGCAGTATCTAGAGAAGGTACGCAAGCAGCTTGAGGCATTTCAGACTTACACTCTCACTCAAGTTCCAGCGAACGAAAAATGCCCATGCAGATACGTTAGCCGGCTTAGGCTTCGCCCTCGATCACCAGTTCAAGCGTTCAATTCCGATGGAATACCTAGATAAGCCAAGCATAGAGGCGGAGCCGGTAGCCGAGGTGTCACAGGTTAGTGTAACTCCAAATTGGCAAAGTTCTATTATAGATTATCTGGTCAACGACACACTCCCCACAGAAAGATTGGAGTCTAGAAAACTCAAAACCAAGGTGGCTCGCTATTATATGTGGAATGGCATTCTAGTTCGAAGATCCTACACCGAACCACATCTCCGTTGTTTGGCACCTCCCGATGACTTGAAGGTCCTAAGTTCAATCCATGAAGGCATTTGTGGAAATCATTATGGAGGACGATCTTTAGCGCAAAAGGCTCTTAATGCAGGCTACTATTGGCCAACCATGCATCAAGATGCTAAGGAGTTAGTACAAAAATGTGACCGCTGCCAACGTTACAAGCCTGTACCAGCGTTGCCTGCTAGCGAATTACACCCACAGACAAGTCCTTGGCCGTTCATGCAATGGGCAATTAACTTGGTTGGGCCTATGCCGCCCGCTACAGGGGGCAGAGGCATGATGATCGTGGCAACCGATTACTTCACCAAATGGGTAGAAACGGAGCCCATGACAACAACAACTCAAACAGACATAGAGCGCTTCATCTGGAGGAACATCATTTGCCACTTTGGTATCCCTCAGTCCATCGTCACTGACAATAGCCCGCAATTTGTGGGCAAAGATTTGGCAAGATTCTTCCAAAAATATGGCATAAAGCAGCATATGTCCACACCAAGGTATCCACAAGGAAATGGGCAGGCCGAAGCTTATAACAAGACGATCCTCGACTGTTTCAAAAAGTCCATCACCGACAAAAAGAGAAAGTGGCCAGATGAACTCCCCGGATGTCTATGGGCGCATCGTACCACCAAAAGGCGAGCAACAGGAGAAACCCCTTTCTCTTTGGCGTTTGGTTCGGAAGCAATCATTCCTCCTAACATCATTGTGCCAAGCATCATCACCCTGCTGCCAGATGTTGAGCATAACGGTAAAGAGATGGCCACAAACTTAGATCTAGCAGAGGAGAGGCGTGAGCAGACCATAGCCCGAATCGCATTTTACCAGCAGCAGCTCCTCTCTAGTTACAACAAAAGGGCCAAAATCTGGCAATTTTAACCCAGAGATTTAGTCCTGAGAAAGGCTTTCATCACTGCTCGTAGAGAGGGATCGAAGAAGATGAACCCTATTTGGGAAGGGCCTTACAAGATCAGCAGAGTAGGCGGCAAGGGAAGCTATACCCTCGCTACTATGAATGACAAGGAGATCGAAAAGCAATGGAACGCCTACAACTTGCGAAAGTACCATGTGTGATCTCCAACTATGTCAAGACTCGAAGACTCAAGCAGCTCAACGGGCACCACCTCGCGAGCCGAGGACTATCTAGTTGTTATGCAATCTTTTACAATTAAGTTATTTGTTCACTTGTTTTTCAATAAGGAACTTTTTTACAATTTGATTCGATTGTAACAACTTATCATCTCCTGCACTTCAAAGGAAGACCGTGCCCTTCTTAGGGACTCACCGCAGGAATTGCATTCCCCAATGGATCAACCATGCTCCCCAAAGCGGGAGGATAAAATTTACACTCCGAATATCCAGACGTGGATGAGCCTGGCTGCCCTAGTATAACTGGATGCGCAATGGCTTGTGCCGGGATTCCTAGAAATAGCCACGATGGTCTTTTCAAGGCCTAGCTAATTGAAGGATTTTTGGTCTCTTGACCTAATCCGCAGGGAACTGGGCCCTAGAAACGGAGAGGGCACATTGTGCAGTACATCCGATGGACGGCTGCCCTGGGAATCTAAAGTTGCTACCGAGTGCACTAAAGTAGCCTACGATTTCTAGAAGACTGCATACGGCTTGCCCTTCGAGCAGTAAAACCACGCTTATGCAACCGCATGTTCTTGTGAAAGGTTAAACAAGTTAGCGTGTGTATACGAAGTTTCATCCACTGCTGACATGCTACGTAGTCGATAAACTTCACATCTGCCGAGAGCGGAATGATTTACACCAAGTCCTAAAGTGTTGTGAAACTTGCTACGCAACCTACAGAATTAGAGAAAGCCAAGGTTAACAGCCTAGTGGTCACGCGAACTCGTCTGTTTCTGTAAGTAAGGCGTCCGGCTGCCGGCCCTATGGCTAGCAACTTTGCAAAGTTCTACCCCAACACCTACGGCTGCATAGGCTATGCAGCTTGTCTGCTTATAAAAAAGTAGCACGTCTGCCACTAGTCTATAAACTCTATAGGTTAGAGCATGAACAAAATAAGCGAAGATGGAGAAAAGCGAAGGAAGCAAGTTTATTAAATTTTCTAGCAAAATTGATAAACAATTAACAAAGACTGACGGAGTTCAATCAAAACAAGAGCAACATGGAAAAATAAATCCTAAAGGCTACTTAGAAGACTACTCTTCAGCAACTTGGTCACTTGACGACTGCTCAGTCGTCACACATTCGGCAGCCACGACATCCCCAGCAGTGGTACCATCCGACGCTTCATTCCTGGCTGCCCCACCTTGGGCACCCCCATCTCTAACTATTTCATCGATAGAAGACTCAAAAGTAAAGGCGAACAAATCTTCTGGAGAAATAGAGAAGGTCTCGAAGTCTTTTTCAGAAAACTCAAAGTCAGACGGACGTCCAAAGAGATGATCTACATAACCAAGTTTGTAGAAGTCAGATTGATTTTGAGACAGCGAAGCCTCAAACCCAGCTTTCTCACCCTTCAACTGCTCAACCTCCTCAAGCAGGCGAGCGCGAATCCGCTGCATTTCCTCCATTTCTTTCTTCAGATTATCATTGATCTTCAAAGCACCTTGAAGTTCCAACACTTGAGGCTCAAGCCTATCAACAATTTTCTTGAAGTGTACCACTTGGTTGTAAGCAGCAATCAGTTCTTCATCTTTAGCATAAGCAGCGGAGCGGAATTCGGAGATGGAGCGTTCGAGATCTTGAATCTGAGGTATGTAACGTTCAATCTCCTTCTCTGCACTTTCATATTTTACTTGAGTCGCGTCAAGCCTAGCCTTCAAGTTCGTGATCTCTTGGCGAGCGGTCTCAAGTTGCAGAGAAGTGGGGGCAGAGATATTAGACCCTTTCAAAGCAGCAAGTTCAGACTCCAACTTTTTAACTTTCTCGGTCGAGGAATAAGCTTTAGCAGCCATAGACCTTGCCATCTCCTTGGCAGCCTTGGTATCCTTTTGATCAAGGACCATGGACTCGACTGCCAAATCGCTGTTTTCTGCATCATGGTCAGCAGAGCGGCCCTCCTGTACTCAGGCGTGTGCTTCATAAAAGAGCCTGGACCAATAATCCCTTTAACGCCGTCAACAAATTTAGCACATGCATCCATATCCTCAAGAAGATCTGGTTTCAAGAGCGCACAAATCTCAGCAACTTCACTGGAATTAGGCTTGGTAGATTTGTCACGACTACTGGCACAAGTAGTCTCTCTCTTCTCAGAAGGCAAATTGGTCTCAGCGGCGGAATGGACAAGTTTGGCGCCACTTTAGCAGGCAAAGATGTCTTGCCACTCTTCATAGTAGCAAGCCTTTCCGACGGAGAATCAGATTTAACCCCAAGCGGACGCTTTAGCACAAACTTCGGCACTAGAGGCACTAATGAACCTCTACGTTGAGCGATCCTATCAGCAATCGAATTAGCAGCTTTCGGAACAGCAGTCGTTACTGGCACAGATTCGGCAGTCGTTTTTTTCTCGTTCTTGGAGGAAGTCAAGTCAATCACGAGCTTGGGAGCAGCTGGTGAACCCTTGCGAAAAGCAGAAGAAGTCTTCGGCCTTTTCTCGTCAAACACCTCCTAAGCAGTTGATGAACCCCCGCGAGCGATCCTTGGTTTCTTTTCAGCAGGCAACTCTTGAGCAGGCAGGGATTGCTTTTTTCTTCCGCTATCATTGGCAGCAGGCTCCACCACAGTGATAGGACGCACCAATGCTACTGTTTTGGATCGTTTTATCTCTTCCTTTGGGGGCATCCCATCTTTCTCCCTACGAAGAAGACTTAGCAACCAGTGCCACTCACGATACTCAGAGGGGATACACAGAGTAACATGCACTTCTTCATGTCTAGGGAGACCTTGGGAGTTGAGCCAAATTCCGAATCTACAAAGGCGGCAGAAAACAATCAGAAAATTGAAAAGCAATTTAGTATTAAAATCAAGCAGCCAGGAAAAATTAAAGCAACATGCTTACCGGATATAAAAGTTGTTGGCACACGCAGCTCAGGAGAGTGATCAGATTCCCACTCACCACTTATCTCCAAAGTCTCCTTGGCCCAGTCATGATCTCCCTTACTCGAGTTGTCAAAAAGTCTATGACGAGACCGCAGCTGCCCAACTCCATCAATACGACCTATGTCAAAGAAATACCCAAATTCATTTGTGGTTAGTCCCAAGTCAAAGAATTGGCTCAAATTGTGGAACCCCACCATCACTCGAATCGCATTTGGGGAACATTGGGCAGGCACACATTTCATGGAGCAGAGCACTTCTTGGAAGAAGCGCGGCATGGGAAAAGTAAACCCTAACACAAAATAATAAGAGTGGAATTTGATGGCTCTCCGAACCCCGTCACATGGCTCACGGCTGCTACCATCCTTAACCCGCCTCACACGCACTCCCGATGGAATGGCATGCCAATATGTCTCAAGGAAGTCTCTAAAGGAATCATCAGAATTGATCTTGAAGTGATCAGCCTTGAAGTAGCCAACCTTGCTCAAAGACCCGCCTTGACGATACAATGGCGGCACACCATCATCATTCTTGTGGTTTGAGGAAGACATGCTAGAGAAAGTTCTACAAAAAATACAAGGAAGATTCATTAGAGGGTTGCAAAAAAAACAAAAAAAAAAAAAAAAAACAAATCAAGGAGCCCAGCCCGAGCTGGCTCCCCATTTTCTTCTCTCGGCCGAGGGGCTTAACAGCCCAATCCAACCAACTGGGGGCAGACCCCACTTTCTTCTTCCCAGACACGGGCCCGAGCCCAGTTTTTTTTAAAAAAAAAAAAGAAAAAGAAAAAGGAGAAGTGAAGACCCAAAACCGCGGGACCCAGCCAGCTTGCTACCCCACGGCCTGGCCTGATGCCCTTTCTGATCGCGCCCCAGCGCCAAAAAAAAAAAAAAAAAAATGATGAGGGATCATGCCATGGCTCCCTAAGGGATCCCATCACGAATTCGTGATACCCATCGAGCCAAATTTCAAAGTCCCAAAGATTCAGGAAAATTAATTTTTTCTTACTTAGAAGCAACGAAAAGCGATCTTTTGCATGGGCGAGACGAGGAAGATTGCTAGAGGAGGGAGAACAAATATTCTCTAAGCTCTCTTTCTTTCTTGCAAGGTTGAATAAATTTCTCTCTAAAGGTTGATTTAATAATCCACTTAAGGTGGACTTAAATAAGCTTTTGGGAAATTTATTTCCTTTTCCTAGAAGGAATTTAATCTCCTATTAAAAGAGAGAATCAACAACAAAATAGGAAGCAATTCAAAGTTTCCTAAAGCAAGAAAATCTCTACACCTGTTGCCCTTTTTGCAAGCAGCCCAACAGGTGTGGGGGCATTTGTGGAGCCAAAAATAATCACAAGGCGACACGCGGACATTTTAGCAAAAAAGGACCAAACTACCCCTGAGGTACACCGGGACTTCTACGCGCGAGCAGCAGACAACCATCTTTCAACAAAGTAAGGAATGCTCCAAAAAGAGGTAACCAATTCAAAGTCTATCTCATCAAATCCTTTTTTTGCAATATAACCTCCAAAATAATATTAATTGGTAAATTAATGGATTAATTACCCAATTAATCCATTAATTACCTATTAAAATTATACAATTTAACCTAAAAGTTGTTAAAGGGCCGGCCATCACCTTTCTCCCTAGCTTTTCACACTTCTCTCCATCTTGTTACCCTATTTACATAAATATTCAATTTTGTAACTTCCTATTTATTTCCTTCATACATAATTAGCCAATAAATTGGCTAATAAACCAAAATTGAACCCAAAAAACCCTTGAGTGGCCGGTCACCTTTATTCAAAATTGGGCAATGCCTAACCCTATAAATAGGCACCCATTCTCACCAAAAAGTCATGCCAATTCTCTTGCAAAAAATCCCAAATTCACTAAACACTTTTCTATCTAAAATTCTAACTTTGGCATCGGAGGTTCTTCGGCCAAAGCCCCCCCCCCCCATTCATCATGGGCGCGTGAGGCTATTGGCCTTAACCTAAGGTGCTACTTGTTTTGTAGGTGCAAAATCGTCCAAGATCAAAGAGGAGAGAATTTGCATTCACAACATGCATGACATTACCAATTCCAGGCTGCAACATAAACCAACCTGCCCTTCAAGATTCTTATTCCATCCATCATATAATTCCCATGTTTTCAGCACGATACTTCCATCCACAGCATGTAACATACCAAATAACCAACGAAGCACATATTATTCTCAAGCCACATTGATCAACTACAATAATCAGAATAATAACAACCATAACTAAGGTCATTCCATAATCCCGTCAATCAATCAATTCGTGAATCAAAGAGATATGATCTTAACATTTAAATTATGTTAATCAATGAATGCGGTAACATATCATTTCACGAATTTAACCAAGGAACTCTAACATCTCCGAATGAGTCACCCAGACATCCAACGGCTTTTCCCATTCAAACCACCAAGATTCTCAAACACCATCGTTCATATGTACATTAAAAACTAGGGCTAGAGGAACACCGTTCGGCCGAAGCCTACATTTATGAAGCTGTCTCAAATGAATCAAATGATGCAATTTCGGACCACTCAACGAAATCCATCAACATCGGGTTCCGGACCTCTCAACGGAACCAACTAAAATCTGATCGCCCATCAAATGTACCAAGTATAACTAATCCTCATCACTTCTAGAATGCATATGGTCCCTCAACGCGGATATACCAAGCATGATCACTCCTAAGAATACATGGCCATAAGGATCGCCCAACGCGGATTAACCAAGCGCGATCCATATATAGTATGATCCAGCAATGCGGATTAACCAAGCATGACCATTTGTGACCCCCCAATGCGGATTAACTAAGCAGGGTCAAGATAATCAAGTAGGTAGTGATCACCCAATGCAGATATACCAAGCATGATCACTCCTAGAATGCGTATGGTCTCCCAATATGTCCAATCCCAACATACGTCCAAGATTGTCACGCCCCAATCCCGACATACGTCCAAGATTGACACGTGACATCACCAAATTCCCGTATCCCAACATACCCAGTCTTCGGGATATGGTAATTCACAACTTGAGAATCAAATCAAATAGAAATTTTCGTAAACTTTATGGCTGCATCTAACCTCCTCGTTAGACTGCCTACGTACCCTCAAAAGGGATCAAGCCATTCGTAGTTCAACAATCACTAATTTAGACATTTATTCCAGTGCGTTCTAACAGGAATACCTAACATTCTGTAATCAATTATTAGAACTTGACATGCATGACATTACCAAATTCAAGCTACAAAATAACCCAACATGCCGTTCAAGATTCTCATTCCATCCATCATATAATTCCCATGTTTTCAGCACGATACTTCCATCCACTACATGTAACATACCAAATAACCAATGAAGCACATATTATTCTCAAGCCACAGTGATCAACTAAAATAATCAGAATAATAACAACCATAACCAAGGTCATTCCATAATCCCGTCAATCAATCAATTCGTGAATCAAAGATACATGATCTTAACATTTAATTATGTTAATCAATGAATACGGTAACATATCATTTCACGAATTTAATCAAGGAACTCTAACATCTCTGAAGGAGTCACCCGGACATCCAACGGCTTTTCCCATTCAAACCACCAAGATTCTCAAACACCATCGTTCATATGTACATTAAATACTAAGGCTAGAGGAACACAGTTCGGCTGAAGCCTACATTTCTGCAACTGTCTCAAATGAATCGAATGATGCAATTTCGGACTACACAACGAAATCCATCAACATCGGGTTCCGGACCTTTCAACGGAACCAAGACACCAAAAGGGATTCCGGACCACTCAACGGAACCAACTAAAATATGATCGCCCATCAAATGTACCAAGTACAACTAATCCTCCTCACTTCTAAAATGCATATGGTCCCCCAACGCGGATATACCAGGCAGATCCATATAACATAGTTTAATATCATAGGCAGTGATCACCCAACGCGGATATACCAAGCATGATCACTCCTAAGCATACATGGCCATAAGGATCGCCCAACGCGGATTAACCAAGTGCGATCCATATATAGTATAATCCCCCAATGCGGATTAACCAAGCATGACCATTTATGACCCCCCAATGCGGATTAACCAAGCAGGGTCAAGATAATCAAGTAGGTAGTGATCACCCAATGCAGATATACCAAGCATGATCACTCCTAGAATGCGTATGGTCTCCCAATGCGGATATACTAAGCATGACCATTTGTACAACTACTACATGGTGTAGTAAATTCAACACCTCAACTTATCCACATCTCAACCTCTATGAGTTACAACGTAGTCACCTACACCATCAACCTCTCAAGGTCACCACTAATATGGCACACAAGTGTATAAGTTCCGTAACATACTTCTAATATGATTCTAGGGTCGCACAGTCATAACATTTATCTTATTTATTAATCACATTACTAAAAAGATAACTAAACACATATATATCACAATCATCATCAGTACGTATGCCAAATCATGTTTAATAAACATAAGTCTATGGCTAATATATAAAAATCACATTTCAATAGAAATCATATTTATAAAACCAATTCATATTCACATATGATATTAATATAAGAAATTATCGTAATAACCACATTACATATATTCAAGTCACTCTCTAACCAATTTAGGCCCACTAGACTTCAATTAGTCTCCAGTAGAACTCATTTTAGTATTTATAACGTTTCGAGACATGTTGAACAAAAGTCAACTCTCGATCAACGATAAGGTCCCTAACACTTCGTAATTCAATCCGGAAGATACGCACATTGAATTTCAGATCCGTAACTTCCCAAAGTCCACATTATGCTCAAATAACAACATACTAAAATCGCATCACGATCCGACGGTCGGATCTCCGCCAATTTCAAAATCCAAGTGGCGGTCGGCAATTAATTTTACAAACTTAGAAATCCAATTAGGGAAGATCTGTGTGTCGGATTCCCGATCCGTAAGTTTCTATAATCCACAAATATTATGTTCTAACACGCGTTAAGGTTTGGTGACGATCCAACGGTCGGATCGTTGATTCATTATTTTGACCAAGTAAGGTATCGTAACGAAACTAACTCCAAACAATCAAATTTCGTCATATGGATATCAAACATGAACTCAGGGCATCTAATAGTACTTAAAAGACATCGTCGGCCCACTGGACAGGCCGCCGCCGCACGCGCCATTCAACTATTTTTAAAAATTACCAAAAATTACAGAAATGAAGATCTCAAAGTGTAGAACAAACTTTATACCTGTGGTCAAGTCCAATTTGGCCGGGAAAGGCTCCAATTTCACTCTAACCCGTCGGAACCCTAGAAATGGGTGTCCCTTGATTTGACCTCAATTCGATCTCCAACGCCCCTACCACTGCTTGGGATTTGTTCCTGAGGTTGTGGTGAGTAGGTTGGTGGTGGTAATTGGTTGAGTTAGGTTCACAATTGTTGAATCGCCGCCACGAACCCGTTCGCACCCACCGTGCGGTTTTCACAATTTCAAGACCAAATTCCACCAATTTTAGGGTGGAATGGGTAGAGGTGTTGAAGGTCATGGAGGGATTCTCAGGTGGTGGCTTGGCTTAATTCGCTGGAAAAATAGCCTAAAAAGGTGTTGAAAACCTCCATTTCCTCCGGTCTGCCCGCGGGTCACGGTGACCCGTTTTGGTTGGCTGGGTATCTGGGATGGATTCCCTCCATTTCCTCCCCTCTCCTTTCTCTCCTTTGTTTTCTGATTGGGCAGCCAATGCCCTGCTCTCCTTCTCTCCCGCACCTCTCCTTTCTTTTCCTCCCGCTCGCTCCCTCCGGCAGTATTCCGTCTTCCCCCTTTTGTTTTTTTTTTCTTTAGCTGCCACTTGGCAGCTCAAAATTTCTTTCTGTTTTTTTTTTCTTTTCTTATCTCAACCACTCACGTGGTTTCATTTTTCAACAATAAACGATCGAGGTGCCTCTAAAAAAAACATACGTCATACGTAAAAACGTGTGAAAATTAATAATACGAAAATACGTGATTTTCAATAATGAAATCCGGGGACGGGATTTCACATTATATATATGTTAAAAGCATGTAGGTGAGGCTTCAATGACAATTCACACATTTGCAATTATTGGAATAATTGTTGAAGACTCGAATGGTGATGTGCAAGCATGATAACTTTTTACGTGGTTCTACATCTCCACAAATTTTAAAACTTGCACTTTGATTCCAACAAATGGCAATTTGTTTAGTTACAAGTTTATAACCAGGAAAATGTTTTGACCGAGGATAATAAATTCATGAGCTTAGGTCATCGCCAATAGACATAAATGACTAAAGGTCCAAAAGCTAGAGAGAAAAAAAGAAAAAGGAAAAAAAAAAGAGGCATATTTGGCCAAAATCCATCTCCAACGTTTGGCTAAACTATAATTATATCGAGCCCACCAGATTTTTTTTCTTTTGCCAAAATGACATCGGACTAACCAAGCAAAGACCCCCTTCCAGCCCGTTGTCCAGGGCCTAGCTCTTCTGCTGCATAAATTAATTCAAATCCAAAGGCCGGAAGAAAACTGATAGTTGAGAGGCATCGTTTGTATCACCAGGTAATCTAAGAAAACTTATGACAATTTATATGAGGTATTATTGTTTGTTGTAGGCCATTACTTTATTTGGGACACATGGTTACATTATAAACTAGGAGCTAGACAATTGTTTAGCATAGAGGGGCGTTTGTATCAATAAATTAAAATAATAACTTAAAATTAATAAATTATTGAGAATGTTATGTTTTGTATTTTCAATTGAACTTAAAATTAATAAATTATTGAGAAAGTTATGTTTTGTATTTTCAATTGAAGATGATATGTGAAGAGTAATGTTAAGATGATCAAAATTTTAAATTAAATATGCAAACTAAATGATGTGTAACCAATAAGAAACAAACACGTTAATCGACACTTAATTAATAATCTAATTACCTACAACCGTATCATTTGGTTTGCAGATTTAGTTATAAAAAAAAAAAATTAATCTTCCTAGTATTATCGTTTCGATTTCATGTGTTTTGTTTGATAGTTTCTCTAAATGTCTGATGCAACTTGGTTTTCAGTTTCAGGAAACGGTGCCTTTGAAAATTTGGGAGTTTCGATTTCGATTTCCCAAGTTCTCTGTGTTGAAGGTATATGAATGTGTTTTAATTTAGTTTCCTTTGTTTTGCTTGCGCCTGGGTTTTTTTTTTTTTTTATTTAATTTTTTTTTGCTTATTTGGAAAGATTTTCTATCATGTTTTTTCTATGTGTTTTGGTTGTGGGTGTGTTCATAGTTTTTTTTTTTTGTAGAGTTTCAGGATTTAACACTGCTGAATTTTAATCTTTTTGCTTAACATTGCTGCTGTTGTGATACAATATAAATTAGAATATAATAAATTTTGCAGCCAGCAAGATTAATAATGCAATATTCTAACTTGCAAATATAATTGGATCTGTTTTCATTACTCATTGTTTTCGGTTTTGTGGTTTTGTTGTTTGTGGCTCTCTCTCGCTATCTTCTCTCTCAGTCTCGCTCGCTTTCGGACTGGATATTTTTTCGGTGAGTTATTCGAATCTTGCATCTGGGAGTTTTTTTAACCAAATCTATCGAGCTTCTTCCCCACTTGAAAAGTAACAGTCCCAGCTTTAGTTCAAAGCTTCATAAATCACCCCAGGTGTGTATTCATTTGCATATTTACCTGATTTTAAAGTGACTTTGCAATTGGCCACCGCAGCAACTCGCGGGCACTATTTATAGTTTATTACTAAATCTTAATGGTGTAGGGTATATGTAAATGAATTCAATTAGAACTCACTTTTTTGTTTTCTGTTTTGTAGCTGCCCTTGATCATTAGTTGATGATGTTTGGGAGATTAAGAGTAGGATAGGATAATTTTATTGTATAATCGAATACTTTTGTATAACCACTGTGCTTATACATTTTATATAACCATTGTACTTATACATTATATATGTATCAGAGACCCAATTTGTTGGATCAATATAGTATATAAAAGGATTTGTCATCATCAATGGGAGTGGGATTATAATTTGGGTGCCCACATTACTGTGCCCTTTTAAAAAAAAAAAAAAAAAAAAATATATATATATATATATATATATATATATATATATATATATATTACAACATAGCCACCAATGTATAATATTTATATAATATTTCAAAAGTGTAACTATTCATTATGCCACCATTATCTAATTGGTAGCCATTGTGACAATAGAGTCCTCTACATAGGCCACACTCTCTAGTTTAGTGGGTGCTTGGTGGCCATAGAGGTTTGCCACCAATATGAGTGGCAACACTTGACAATAACCACCAATTGAAAAGGGTGGCTTATAGTCAAATTTCTAGTAGTGACGGGAGGGAGGAAGACGGCTCAAAAGGACAAGGAGAGCTTGAGAGAGAGAGAGAGAGGGGGTGGGAAGATATTTTCTTTTCGAAACTAGGTGGGGAGATGAGATGGATCAGGTTAATAAACAAGGCTATCGCCAAGCAGCCACCGTTAAATGACTATAAAACAATAAAGGGCACCAATATTAATCAAGGGTGCCAACCTACTACAAATAGGCACCGTTTAGGAATGGTGTCCTAATATCAGTGTCCTATAGCCCTTTTTCTAGTAGTGTGTATCCTCTCTCACCCTCTTCTCTTCCACGCAACAGTGCCGCCATTGACCGGTCACCAACGACCGGCAAATTATACTTGAAGAGTCCTCTTCCCGTCCTCTTTTCAACCCCCAAGTTAGTTTCTACAAATTCATAGCCGAATTTCCTCAATTTTAGATCTAATAAACGGTGTCCGCAGGGTTTTCGGCCAATTTCCGGCAAAGCCTGCTGGAATTGGACCTTGACCCAAAAGATAAAAATGATCCTCTCCTTGACGACTATCCTTCAGTGTAAGTGCTTTTCCAAAATAAAAGGTTTTAGTTATGGGATCAATTCTAGATTTCAAATTTTAATTACATTATTAGTATGCATGTGAAACATTGGGTTCGAGGAAGGTGAATTAAAGGTGTTTCCAACCTGAGCCGACCCTCCCAAGCGTCCTTCACTTCCACATCCATGGATCCACTCTCTGTTTGGGTAAAATTCGTTTTTTTGTTTTAATTTTTTTTATTCTAGGTAATTGTTGAAATTATTCACCTGATGAATTTATACATGTGTAGATATTTTAATTGCTTTTAGATTTAGGTTCAAAAATATAAATAGTTTTTAAGAGTAAGTCCAATTATTTAATTACATGTTCTCATTTCTTTTATACTCATTTTATTTTTTAAAAAATATTAAAAATCAATTAAAATCTTCTAATATTATGCATTTTTCAACTCCAAAAAATCTAATTAATATCTCATAACAAAAAAAAAAAAAAAAACTAATATACTAACATAAATTATCTACAAAATATTCTACCTTAACTCAAGTGACAAATATATGAATGTATATTATACATGTAAGTGAGATATGAAACCTGACTAAAAAGTAGGGAAAAAACATAATATACTTGCAAGTAAGACACATTAATCTGTGACACATTGATTATAAAAAAGAATCTGTCATATAGATACATAAAAATAATTAACTTGTGATATAGGTTGATTATAAAAATTAAAAACAAAATCTATAAATAAGGTTTAAAGCGGGAGGAAGAACAAGAAATAACAAAATAAATAAATAAAAAGAAATAATCAAAGAGATAATTAGGAAGAAATTTGATTTTTATAATAAATCTTATTATTGAATAGATAATTATTGATAATTAAATAATTAAATTTAAAGAATTGTACTTATTTTAATAAATTGGACTATTTCTACTATTAGTTAAAAAAATTGAACTTATATCAAGTTTCCTTTAATTATTTGGAAATTAAATCTCAGCAGTTCCTTGTTGGTGCCATTTTCAAAAACGCAATCGGAGATTTATGGAAACGGAACTGGAAGGCCCTACCGGACGACGGAGCTGGGCCGTGTACGGTTTTGCTCCGCCGCGCCGAACATTTTTTACGGCAAAATCACCTCCGTACGTTTTTACTTTCTCGTTAATTATTAATTAATTTCCTTAATCTCCTTCGTGATAATATTTCCGGATTTGATGCGTTTAACTGAGTTTAACTTCAAGATTAATAAATTAATTAAATTTCCGGGTTGTTGTACTAGGTTGCTTAGCTATGAATTTTGCTGTAATTAGAATTTGGCTCAGCTGATGAGTGGTGTAAACAAAGCCAGTGAGCTACTGTGTGAAAACTGAGACTAATTTGACTCACAAATCATGTTTTAAGTTAATTAATTTATCGTTTCAGCCTTGCAGGGTTGTTTGATGGTTGCTTCACTAATGAAGCTGTAGAATCTGCCCATTTTTGTGAATGTGGAACACCCTTTGCTTGCTAGAATTTAACCTGTATCTTTGTGACCAAGGTTCTAAAAGACGCTAGGCGCTAGTCGGGTGCGCGAGCTGGGGCCTAGCACCTAGGCGGCTAGGCGGGCGCCTAGGTGGACTAGGCGGATTTAAGTAAATCTATTATATTTCGTATAAATAAGTGTCTACATATACTTGAAAAAAATATATAATTTCTTTATAAACTACAAAATAGAATGACATATATATCAGGAAGTATTGAAACATAATGAAAACATGGAGAACATGCATATAATGTGTATTCATTTAAGTATTCAACAAGTCTCTTACAATTTATTGGAAAAAATAAAATGCAAAATGAAAGTTATCTATTTTCTATCTAAGCGAGTCTGGACGGGCTAGGCGGGCGCCTTAGCAGGTCTAGGCGTCCTTTCTTAATTTGAGTAATATGTGGTCTCCGATATGCATGTAAGAATCTTTTGAATTTTGTTTTTGTTTTTGTTTTTGTTTTTTTCATTCTGTAATCCTTACATTCGTTGATGTTAGAACGGAACTCAAAAGTTTTCATCATTTGTGTAATGTGAACTTCTTTTGAGATGCAGCGGAAATTTAACAAGCCCCAATGAGACACTGAGGCTTGTGGTGACAATCTTCGTTGGAGCTGTAGTCGGGTTTTTTCTAGGAGTATCGTTTTCAACAATTTCGTTGACTAAGGTGCACAAATTATCATTTTATCTTTTTTCTGTATGGTTGTGTTTCAGATGAATTTGGTTCTAAATCATATGATTGTATGAAGAGTAACATGGGCTTCTTGATTGTGTTTGAATATGGTAGATGAATCTTCCGTCCTCCTTTTTCCTTCAATTGATCTTTCGTACATAGAGGAAAAGTACTCCGGGTTTTCAACCCAAGCATTGTTGAGTGCCTGGTCTTCTTTGAAGGGAAACAAGCAGCGCACTGAAAAATATGTATCTCAGGAGACAAAGGTATTCTTAAAAGTATACTTATGCAGCACGAAAGGTTTTAGGCCTTCTCCTAGGCTAATTATCGTAACAATAATGAGCAGAAATTGCTTGCTTGCTAGTAAAGGAAATTAAGATACTTCTCTGAATTCATACGCTCATATAGTGGTGGATTGTCATAGTAGATAGGGTATTCCTCTTTTACGTCACTACGCGTGCAAACTCTCTCCCTTCTCGCAGTCTGGATGAATTTAGTGTAGATTACTGTCTACAAGTCACATGCTTACGCTTAGTACATAACAGGAACTCGATAAGAATTTGACATAAACACCAATTTAATAAGGTAGCCGAAAGGTTGGAAATGAGACTGATCCTTCAAAATTCAAATAACCAACCAATTCAGTTCATATACATAATACCTTTTTGGCTTCGATTTTGAGCTGTTCCTCTGAGTGTGGTAAGCATAAAGGTTTAGGACGTTGTTTGCAACAGAGAAGTTTTCTGTAAATCTAGTGCAGCACTGAGACGAGGCGAGTTCAATTTCTTCCGTTGAGTTCTGTAGGTTTGGAAGGGAGTGAAGGAAAAATTGCACTGGAGATTGCACAATTATGCGTCTGAAAAGAAGCTTCAGAATACGTTTCCCTGCCTGAATGCTTGAAAATGTGTAAGTTGGCGTCTGTATACTGAGAGATGGCCTTCTCTTGTTTCAATATTTCTAGTGCACATAGAAAAAAAATATTTAAGCAAAGATGGAATTCGTAAATACTTCGTTTAACCACGTCTGACATCATTTGATCGGATTAGAATGTTCCTTTCGTGATGGAATTCCGATGCATCATTTGATCAGATGTGTGTATATTGTATCTGGTGTTAGAGGAAGTGCAGAATTTTAAGAAATTAATCAAGTCCTCCACCTGCAGCTATCAGACTCATATCCTTTAAAATTATTTCTAAATAATGTCCTTAACAGAATTATTACAAAAACATAAAATAAAGGAGAAGTTAAACCAAGTCATAAATATGCCTACGAATTTCATATCAGTCCAGAAACTTTGCTTCTCCAACCAATTTCATAATCTTAAAAGAGCAACATAAAAGTTGTTCTATCACTTGATAGATAAAATTAATAACAGATACCATACGTCACCAGGCGATGCATGAATGGCTGCTGGACTCAGCACAGCAACAACTCCCTCCAATGCAGCATTCAAGGGAAGGATGCACCGAAACTTGTCAAAACTGCAAAGATGCAAATAAATTTGAACACGGTCTTTCTATAAATGTCAACAAAGTGGGATCTACTTTATCTTTAGACAATAATTTAACGACCAACTCCATAGTTGATGCATCTGCAGAAAAACCCCTCTCCACCATTTCTTGAATAAGGCTCACAGACTTTGATGTCTCATTGTTATTGAATAACCCACGGATAATTGTGTTGTACGTGCAACCATCTGGAGAACAATCTCTCTTTTCCATTTCTCTAAGCAAGTTTGTTGCTTCACATGTAAGTCCCCGATTACAAAATCCACTGATCATTATATTATATGCCTTGACATTAGGTTGAATTCCTTTTGATGATAAACTACGAAAGAGATCCCATGCACATTCAATTTTTTCAGCTCTGCACAAACCTTCAATAAGAATAGTGCAAGTTACAATATCAAAATCCAACTTCTTTCCCTCCATCTCTTCCAACAATTCAACTGCCTTGGGAAATTGTTGGTTTTTACAAAGGCCATCCAGTAAAATATTATACGTTTGAATGTCTAGAAGTTGGCCTAAAGCTTGCATTTGAGAGAACAAGTTTTGTGCATCTTGCATTCTCCCCATCTTGCAAAACCCATCAATAAGAGTACTATAAGTAACCGTATCTGGAACAACTCCCTTATGAGACATTTCCAGAAAAATCATCCGAGCATCATCTATCCTTTTACACTTACAATAGCCATTTATCAATACGTTATAACTACAAGCATCAACCATGCAGCCTTTGCTAAGCATTATTTCAAAAACCTTTTTTGCCTCATCCATTTCTCCTCGCAAACAGTAACCATCTATAAGTGAAGTGTACGTAATTGTATTGGGTGCTATATCCCCTTGCATCATCATTTCGACCATGCTCCTTGCTTCTTGGACCATTCCCTCTTTACAAAATGTATCAACCAAAACATTGAAGGTGTACACATTTGGAAAGATATGTTTACTCACCATTTCATTCAACAATCTTGTAGCTTCTTTCCAATTCCCTAATTTGCAAACTCCATGAATCAAAGAGTTAAAGGTCATGACATCTGGGGCAATACCCTTACTCATCATTTCTGAGAAGAGCTTCAGTGCATCAACAACTAGAGTATCCTTGCAAAGACTGTTAATGACCGTGCTATAGGCAACTACACCAGGCTTGCAATCTCCTTCTTCCATCTTCTTAAGCAATTGGATAGCTTCAGTGTTGTTACCTTTCAAGCAATGGCCCTTTAGTAGTGTGTTGAAAGTAACCACATTCGGCTTGCAATTACCTCCCTTCATCATTTTGTTGAAAAGTGCTGCTGCCTCAGCCTCTCTATCCTCAAGAAGAAAGCCGTTGATTAGAGTGTTGAAGGCTGTGACATTCAGTTCAAAACCAAATTTGAAGAATTTTCCCAAGATAGACAAGCTAAACCCCATTCGGTGCATATGGCAGAAGCAATTAATGATAATGTTTAGAGTATAAACATTAGGACGAATTCCGGACATAACCATTTGGTTATTGAAGGAGATGACTGCCGAGTGATGTTTCAACTTGGCAAGTTGAGTCAAAATTTGGTTGAAAGGGACAACGGAAGGCAGAGGACGCCTGTGAAGCATTTCGTCAAACACATTGAGAGCATCCTCAACATTAGTGATTTTCACAAGCTGGTGGTGTTGGGTGTTTCTAGATCCGGTCGATTTAGAAGGTCGACAGTGAAACAAAGCCAAGTAATTGTTGAAGAAGATAACAACAGAAGAAGCTTGAAGAAGACAAGGAGGCATACCTCTGGTGCTGCTGTTGCCATAACCAACCTTCAAAAGAGCAGCAGCAGTTGTTGCCCGCATCATCTTTAGTGAGTCAGCGAGTCCGTGCGTAAATCTTCTTTTCGGAAAACTTTTGCTGAGGATGATATACGGAGGAATGAAGGTGCTTCAACCTGTTAGCAGGATTAACTTGGCTCGCTCAAAATCCCAGTAAATTGGAATCAGTTACAAATGAAGAGGAGAGAGCCAAATTTAGAACCCTTGAACAAATATTTGACAAAACTCACATAATTTCAAGGAACTTTGGGATCTCAAATATTATCATCCCCTTTTATTTTATTTGCATAAAATTGATATTCTAATTTGATCTAAAAAAATTTATAGTTGAACAGTTTGATAATCATTTCGTTTTCAATTTTATTTTATTTTATTTATTTATTTTTTTACTACTTTTCCAAAATTTGAAAACTTTTCTTAAAATATTGTTTTGTAACTAATTACCCGTTGTTAATCTCACGAAGTTGGGACTCAGGTATACTGGAAACTTCTTGCGTACTCCGGCCTAATGATATTCATCCTCACTTGTAAATATGAGGTCTTAAGTTCGATTTTCATCAAAGACGAATTTGAACCACATTATTGCTAGTTCATTGTGAGGCTAAGTCCACCCCCTCCCCTTAGGTTACATAATATCGTTTGGGCTACCAATAATATATTTTAAATTTGCCTTCAACTAGAATCGAACTTAAGATCTCTCACTTACAAGTGAAAATGTAACAACCCGTTCTTAAATATTTCGGTTTTTATAATTTTTAAATCGTGAATTTATGAAAATACCCCTAACAAGGAAAGCATTGACTTCCGTTGACTCTCGTTCTATGACATGGAGGAACTTTTTTGTTAATTTATTCACGTAGCACTCGTCTATATGGTAAAAGGGCCATTTGCTTTCCGCTCTACTTTTTGGTGATGTTAGTTTTGACGCACAGTTTTTATGAACCCTTAGTATACTGTGCATTTTCGTACTTTAACAGTTTTCATTTTATCACTAAATGTGGCATATCTGTACGATTGCACATTTTTTTGTGTACGATCTAAATATGCTTGTTCTGTTCTCGTGGTAAAGCAGCAGAAACGATAGAAAACAAGAACTCGACGCGATTACTTAAGTAGGGAGATGACGTTAATAAATTAGTACACTTACTTTGTTAATACGGTTCCATAAACGAGTAACGCAAGTGCTAGTATGTTGGGGCATTTCCACTTTTGGATCGCACATCGGAATGGGCAAATACCCATTGGTTATGGATAACTGCGGTTATCCGTTCGTTTAAATTAAACGGTTACGGTTATGAGTACCTCTTTAGATAAATAAACGGTTATGGGCATAACCGTTTACCCGCGAAATTTAAATGGGCGGTTATGGGTATTAACCGCTGTTATAAACCGGGTAACCGTTTACCCATTTATTTTATATATGTAAAATTAACACAAACCATGTTCCCTATCGGACAAAACTTAGATCAATGCTATTGACTATAGTGTATGATTTCTGTAGCTAATATAATATAGTTTTCCTTAACCACTTTAAATTTCATGGTCCATTATATATATTATGTTAATATTTACATTCCGAGTTAAATAACCAAAGAATACTGTCTTTTAACAGTTTTTGTAACCCAAGAATACTAAGCCAATTTTATATTACCTTCATTGTTAACAGTTAAAAATATCATCTGTAAACTATTATTTCAATTATTGGAATGGTATAAGGACTTAAAAAATTAAAATGCGGAAATGTATGATGAATGTACCTATAACGGTGTTTAATTGTTAGAGAAAGAAAATTATGACAAATTTTTCTTTTTTAATTTTCAAGTTGTTAAAAAAACACGTAGATGGGTGAAAAATGAGTAAATAGTAAAAAAGAAAGGATAAACGGGTTAAAAAATGATAAATGGGTAAACGGGTATTAAACTGTTACGGTTAAATGGGTACGCGGTTATGGGTATGGTTAACCGTTTATAAACGATTATGGGTATGAGTATAACCATTTAGGCAATTACCCAACGGGTAAACGGTTATGCGGATATGAGAATAAATGGTTATGGATAAATAACCGTGGTTACCCGCCCACCATAACCGTTGCCCATCCTACTTAGTACATAACAGGAACTCGAAAGGTTGGAAATGAGACTGATCTTCAAAATTCAAATAACCAACCATTTCAGTTCATATGCATAATACCTTTTTGGCTTCGATTTTGAGCTGGTCCCCTGAGTGTGGTAAGCATAAAGGTTTAGGACGTTGTTTGCAACTGAGAAGTTTTCTGCAAATCTCGTGCAGCACTGAGATGAGGCGAGTTCAATTTCTTCCGTTGAGTTCGGCTGATTTGGAAGGGAGTGAATGCTTGAAAATGTGTAAGTTGGCTTCTGTTTACGGAGAGATGGCCTTCTCTTCTTTCAATATTTCTAGTGGACATAGAAAAAATATTTAAGCAAAGATGGAATTCGTAAATTCTTCGTTTAACCACGTCTAACATCGTTTGATCGGATTAGACTGTTCCTTTCGTGATGGAATTCTGATGCATCATTTGATCAGATGTGTGTATATTGTATCTCGTGTTAGAGGAAGTGCAGAATTTTAAGAAATTAATCGCGTCCTCCACCTGCAGCTATCGGACTCATATCCTTTAAAATTATTTATGAATAATGTCCTTAACAGAATTATTACCAAAAAAAATAAAGAAGTTAAACCAAGCCATAAATATGTCTACAAATTTCATATCAGTCCAGAAACTTTGCTTCTCCAACAAATTTCATTTAAGTTGCTCTTTCACTTGATAGATAAAATTAATAACAGATACCATACGTCACCAGGCGATGCATGAATGGCTCCTTGAACTGGACTCAGCACAGGAACGACTCCCTCCAATGCAGCATTCAAGGGAAGGATGCACCGAAACTGGTCAAAACTGCAAAGATGCACATAAATTTCAACACGGTCTTTCTATAAATGTCAACAAAGTGGGATCTACTTTATCTTTAGACAATAAATTAACTACCAACTCCGTAGTTGATGCATCTGCAGAAAAACCCCTCTCCACCATTTCTTGAATAAGCCTCACAGACTTTGATGTCTCGTTGTTACTGAATAACCCCCGGATAATTGTGTTGTACGTGCAACCATCTGGAGAACAATTTCTCTCTTCCATTTCTCTAAGCAAGTTTTCTGCTTCACATGTTAGTCCCCCATTACAAAATCCACTGATCATTATAGTATATGTCCTGACATTAGGTTGAATTCCTTTTGATGATAAACTACGAAAGAGATCCCATGCAAATTCAATTTTTTCAGCTATGCACAAACCTTGAATAAGAATATTGTAAGTTACAATATCAAAATCCAACTGCTTCCCCTCCATCTCTTCCAACAATTCAACTGCCTTGGGAAATTGTTGGTTTTTACAAAGGCCATCCAGTAAAATATTATACGTTTGAATGTTTGGAAGTTGGCCACAAGCTTGCATTTGAGAGAACAAGTTTTGTGCATCTTGCGTTCTCCCCATCTTGCAAAACCCATCAATAAGAGTACTATAAGTAACCGTATCTGGAACAACTCCCTTTTGAGACATTTCCAGAAAAATCATCCGAGCATCATCTATCCTTTTACACTTACAATAGCCATTTATCAATACGTTATAGCTACAAGCTTCAACCATGCAGCCTTTGCTATGCATTATTTCAAAAACCATTTTTGCCTCATCCATTTCTCCTCGCAAACAGTAACCATCTATAAGTGAAGTGTACGTAATTGTATTGGGTGCTATATTCCTTTGCGTCATCATTTCGACCATGCTCCTTGCTTCCTGGACCATCCCCTCTTTACAATATGTATCAACCAAAACACTGAAGGTGCACACATTTGGAAAGATATGTTTACTCACCATTTCATTCAACAATCTTGTAGCTTCTTTCCAATTTCCTAATTTGCAAACTCCATGAACCAAAGAGGTATAGGTAATGACATTTGGGGCAATACCCTTACTCGTCATTTCTGAGAAGAGCTTCAGTGCATCAACAACTTGAGTATCCTTGCAAAGACTGTCGATGATCGTGCTATACACAACTACGTCAGGCTTGCAACCTCTTTCTTCCATCTTCTTAAGCAACTGGATAGCTTCAGTGTTGTTACCTTTCAGGCAATGGCCCTTTACTAGTGTGTTGAAAGTAACCACATTCGGCTTGCAATTACCTCCCTCCATTTTGTTGAAAAGTGCTGCTGCCTCAGCCTCTCTATCCTCAAGAAGAAAGCCGTTGATTAGAGTGGTGAAGGTTGTGACATCCGGTTCAAAACCAAATTTGAAGTATTTTCCCAAGATAGACAAGCTTAACCCCATTTGGTGCATATGGCAAAAGCAATTAATGATAATGTTCAGAGTATAAACATCAGGACGAATTCCGGACACAACCATTTGGTTATTCATGGAGATGACTGCCGAATAATGTTTCAACTTGGTAAGTTGAGTCAAGATTTGGTTGAAAGGGACAACAGAAGGCAGAGGACGTCTGTGAAGCATTTCGTCAAACACATTGAGAGCATCCTCAACATTAGTGATTTTCACAAGCTGGTGGTGTTGGGTGTTTCTAGATTCGGTCGATTTAGAAAGTCGAGAGTGAAACAAAGGCAAGGAAGTGTTGAAGAAAATAACAACAGAAGAAGCTTGAAGAAGACAAGGAGGCATACCTCTGGTGCTGCTGCTGCCATAACCAACCTTCAAAAAAGAAGCAGCAGCAGCTGTTGTTGCCCGCATCATCTTTAGTGAGTCAGCGAGGCCAAGCGTAAATCCTCTTTTCGGAAAACTTTTGCTGAGGATGAAAGACGGAGGAATGAATGTGCCAGTAAATTGGCTCGCTCAAAATCCCAGTAAATTGGAATCAGTTACAAATGAAGAGGAGAGAGCCAAATTTAGAACCCTTGGAACAAATATTTGACAAAACTCACATAATTTCAAGGAACTTTGGGATCTCAAATATTATCATCCCCTTTTATTTTATTTGCATAAAATTGATATTCTAATTTGAACTAAAAAAATTCATAGTTGAACAGTTTGATAATTATTTCGTTTTCAGTTTTATTTTTTTTTATTTTTTTTTTTTACTACTTTTCCAAAATTCGAAAACTTTTCTTAAAATGTTGTTTTGTAACTAATTACCCGTTTAATCTCACGAAATTGGGACTTAGGTATAGTGGAAACTTCTTGCGTACTCCGGCCTAATAATATTCATCTTCACTTGTAAATAAGAGGTCTTAAGTTCGATTTTCATCAAAGACGAATTTGAACCACATTATTATTATTCCATTGTGAGACTAAGCCCACCCCCTCCCCTTAGGTTACATAATATCGTTTGGGCTACCAATAATATGTTTCAAATTTGCCTTCAACTAGAAACTTTTCTTGAAATGTTGTTTGGTAACTAATCGTCCGTTGTTAATCTCACGAAATTGGGACTTGGGTACAGTGGAAATCTTTTGTCACTTAATATTACGGTTTAGTGGTATTCATTTTCACTTGTAAATGAGATCTCTTAAGTTCGATTTTCATCAAAAATAAATTTGAACCATATTATTGCTAGTCCATTGTGAGGTTAAGCCTACCCCCTCCCTTTAATTGTACATAATATCATTTGGGCTACCAATAATATGTTTCAAATTTGCCTTAGGCTATAATCGAACATAAGACCTCTCGCTTACAAGTGAAGAGGAATACCAGTAGACCGTATTTGTTCAAATTTTCAGCAATAAAACTATTATCAAAGAGTAGGCTAGCTTATGGGAAAGTATGAAGCAACCCAAAAATTGTATTTATGAAGTTAATGCAGAACCAATAATGCAATGCATTTATAGATCTCTCTTTGAGTCTCTCTGCTACAACGTGATGGGTTCTCAAATTCTTTTTGCCTTAATGATGGATTCTCAAATCTAAATCTTCATTATTTGAAAGAGAAGAGAAACAACATGGAAACCACCTCATAATGCGAAGAAACAAATAAGATATTTGGTCGAAATTATGTATTCTGAAGGGTGTAGAAAATGTATGATGTATATAAAAAATGTGCAGTGTATGTTGCAAGTGTGGAATGAAAGGATAATATGAAAATATATGAGTGTAATAAAATAAATTTTAAATAAAAAAACAAATATAAGATGTATTTTTTTGTAGACATAATTTATCGAACAATTATGGAGACCTTAGAGAGAGGGGTTCGGCAATAGTAGAGAGAAGATAGAGATGTGTAATTGTGAGGTGTGTTATATTCCACCCAATTGTGCCTTTATTTATAGTAGTAGGGAAGGTTAATTTCTTACCCTTTTAGGAGTACAACTCTAAAAGGATATTAACTACTAAAAGGAATATTCAAAGATATCCCTAGATACACTAGGATTTACACAATCACATTCTTAATCCAATAGGACTGCAACACCCCCCCCCATGTGTAAATACTCAACTAAATGGTGCATCAGGTCTTTAGCGATGAAGTAAGTACAGTTGATGAAGTCGTCGACACAATGAGCGAATGCGAGTCTCAAATCAACGGAAGAATGCATAAAAAGGTAAAACTCACAAAACCTCGATATGGTATAACCCAAGGTGGGAGAAAAACCCATAGACTAAGGAGAAAAGTGAGAAATAGCATTAAGTCAAAATTATACATCTTCTGGACACAAGTAGAAGAGCTTATAAGGGTATGATTAGCCCAGGATGGGTGCCTCGTCAAAACTTAGTTAGGTAGCAAAAACCAGTGGGAAAATTGCTCATAATCGTAGAGAAAAAGTACATTAAGATCAAGTGAGTATACTTCTGGATACTCCCCTGAGTTTGACATAACTTCCAAATGAGAACTACAAGCATTGCATACGAATAGTTAGGCATACCAATTCCTCGGACAAGCTTCTGGAAGGTTGACTTTGGTAGTGACACCGTGTAGAGGTTGGAAAGGTTATCTGGGATCGGCTTGCATGACTTCAATCTCCTGATGCTTTGCTGATGTGATGTAGACGCAATATGTCTTGACGTTGAATTCGTTGATGTATCATGTCTTGGTAGTCTTCATGGATCGTTGTTGGGACTCAATGATGGATGAAAACAGCAAGTACTTCGAATATGCTCAACAAGAACTCCTAACCATCTCACTTATGGCGTAGTGAAGTGAGGTGAGTCTGGGAACGATTCGAAGATTTCGCAACTAAGGTCATATCGTGGACCTCCAAGATATTGCGATGTCCCTTAACGGTAAAGACATAACCATTCGGAGATTTTACCTAGTGGGAGTTTGATAAGTAACCAACGTCAGCATAACAAACAAGGCAAACATCATTCCGAGGATCAGGGGGGTTGGATCTGCTTGAGATGCGTGAGATTTTCCAAATTCATAGTACCTTCAGGGTATGTCTTTAATACCAATTCAGTGGTTGCGTGTAGGCGCGGTGTTGCATCTTTACTAATAGATCAACATCGAAGAAGATGTCATGTCTAATATAATGAGCTAAGTATAACGAAGTGCAAAGTTGAACTTAGATATGGAATTTTGGATTCCATAACCTCTTCAAGGGTTTCATTTGCATATAACGTATGGACGATCACAAATATACTCAAAGTGACACCTTTGGGGTGTAGTTCGACTAATAGACCAAAATACCATCAGAACAATGCTTTAACTTCAAGTCAAGGCATAAACAAGTTTTTCCAAGATCCTTCATCTCAAATTCCATCTTCAGGTGTGAAGCAGTTTTCGCAAGCTCTTCTAGAGTCTTAGTGAGATTCATGTCAACGACATAAACTGTAACTCTAGCTATTCGGAATAAGACGTCATAGTTTACCATGCAAGGGTATTTATTCATATCCCTGACTGATCAAATAATCACTTAGACGAGTATACCACATCCGTCGGATTATTTCAATCCGTAAGTGAACACCTTAAACAAGTTAAGAGCGTGTTCCGTGATTTGGAACTATTTGGACCAGTCCATGTAATTCTTCGGGAAATTACATGTAAATCTCTATATCTATATCCCCATAGAGAAAATACTAACCACATTTCATAATGCTGCTATTAATCATAGGACATTTGAGAGAAACCTTACGCCGTAAGGTGTGCATCATATTGCACTATTTCATTCATCACATAACGCTTCCTTTCCCACTTGTAACACAACAGGGTTACCTTGGGCAGTGTAGGAATGATAGGTCCAAAACACACTTTGGTAAGGAATTTGACCTGGATTGTAATTTCAGTTGTCCAATTAGTTCTACGTTGTCAGTTAATCAACGGAACACGGTTCAATATCGTCGCTTTTCATTTATGTCGGTAACTACCATATAAGTGAAAACATCATCGATGGTAATCTCATTTCAATTCCATTAACTCATCCAAACTAGTATATTGGACCAAGAACTTCAAGTTTTGGGAGTAACCCGGATTAATCTCATGAGATGGAAACAGCGATCAAGTATAGATTCATTTTGTGTCATGTCTTCCTCTTCTAAGGAAGTGAATCCTATGAACCGAGTGATCTGTTGTGCTCCAGACCCAAGACAGATTGATTGGCTATCAACCGGTGTACCGAACTGTCCAATAGGAGGGGTCCAAACCGTCCATTAAGTACGTCTATCCTTACAGGCATGTTTGCAGATGGTATATGATCTCGTCACTTTAGCTAGATTAGAGGAATGCGTCTGGAGCAACATTTTAAAAGCTAGAATTTATCGCACTTGCTTATCACACTTATGCGATATGAGGATCGAGATAAGACATGGTGTGCAAGGGCTCTAAGAGAGCTAGTGTGTAAGAGAATCATAATCGATAAAGATTCACATCCTTCTTTGAGGACCCACATTGGTACATTGTGGCGGCACAACTTGGCACATGGAATGCACACTTAAATGCGTAAATACGAAAACGTCAGGTTTGTACCCAGTAACCAACTATAACGTCAAATAAGTTGGGTGGCAATTGGCCTCAAGGCTAACCAACATAACTGTGTACAAGATTGCATAGCCTTAGGCAGAAACGGAAAACTTGGTACATTCGCCAAGGTCCGGGCGATCATTTAAATTGCACTTTATGATCACTAGGCGAGGCTATTTGGGATGAACATGGAAATTCGATGTTCAATTGTAAACCCAAAAGACATGCAATACTTTATCGAAAACTGTCGATATAAACTCTCTGGCATTATCCAGTCTCCCAGACTTTAAGGGATAAGTAGGGTGGTGAACCCTTAATTGGCCAGGGGGTTTAGCAGCAATGTGTGTGCTCAATCACCAGGCTCCAAGTCGGCCACATGTGGCATGTTCCCTGTTGGGAGACAACCCATTTGGCCCCAAATCAAAGCTTGAGGCTCATTTTTAGAGGTGGTGCAAAGATAGGCAACTCAATTTTCTTCAGTGGTTTTATTTATGATCATTATCATCTCGAATATCCTTAAAAACCCAAAACGGTGAGAATATAAGGTCTCTTAAATGGTAATTCAGTACTATTCATACAAGGAGGAGCATGCCAATGCTTTTAATCAGGTTGGATAGACTTGAAGTCATTGTTAGAGATGTGATTTAGGTATAAAGTTAGTGTGTGTAGTATCGCATTCATCCAGACAACTAACTTTCCCACATTCGTACCTAATCACGTGTTTAATGGAATTCAGTCACATGTATACAAAAAACATGATTCAATTAACTCATATTCGAGGACAATATCAATAAGATTATCCATAACTAAAACAAACACCAAACATGAATCCACGAACATGGAAAAACGTTCACAAAGTAAATGATTTACTAAGGGTATTCGGCCAACAAGGTCATCCATGTCAAAATTCTGCTCTTCCAACGATGTTTGGTGGAGCAAATTTAGTCTCACATATTGACTACGAGAATGGTACTCCTCAGCGACATTGGTAGGGGCACAAATAGGTGCATAACCAATGATCTATTCCATCGAGACAGAAGTAGATTCTGCAGGGTTGAGGTTCGGGAATATTATCCCTTATTCTTGAAGGTTTAGGTCTTAGGTACCAAGGATCACGCTTCGGGCATGATGCCACACCTTGACATGCCCTCATTCTACCATATGTTTGTGAAAAACAAACTCGAAATTGGATTGCGAAAGAAACAGACCCAAAATTGGATTCAGTAGGTTCCAGCCGAAACTGGAGGGGTTTGTTCGATAGGTCTTTGCTGAAGTAAAGAGTACCGTTCGATGCATCTTTGCCGAAACAGGGCATCACCATTCGGTAGGCTTTGACCGAACTGGATTGAGTCATTCGGTAGACTTCAACCGAACTGGGTCTATACCTTTCTCTCACGTTTGTGGTAGTAATCAGATTCGAGAATTTGGTAAACTTCCACTTTCTACACTGCTACTTTCAGAGTGAGTTAGAAACTTGGAAGGACGAGAAAAGTATTCTACAGTCAAAATTCGTTCGGATTTATAAACTTCAGAATTGTACTCATTCATGGACGTAATCATGTTGTACTTCAGGTAATATATCGCATGATTAGACAATTCGTATGAGCGAGCCAAAGAGCCAAGGAATCCTTGTTCGGGAGGTACTTCCGTGGGTAATGCTTCAAGCATAAGTCTTCGAATGAAGTTCATGGCAGAGGCTTATTCAGCTCTTCCTTGCCATTGTTTGCTTTAATGGTTTCTCATCTTCTTGACAGTCAAGTGGAGATTCACGTCTTGTACCCCACATAAAGTGGTTTCTGTTAGAAAACGTCCAAATCAGGAAAATCGAACTTGTGATGGTTTAACAATCCATTGAATTGGAGGGAACAAGATTGTGATTGGTGCTATGGAAATGAATCACCCATAAGCATCAAAGTTAGAACATTCAAGTTCTAAGACATGGTTTTCACCACAAACGTCGAGTTTTCATGGGTGTATTTGTTTTATGAAAACTTCTGGTTTCAAAAGCACTAAATTTGAAACTACAAGCTCAATTTAGTTTATGAATGGTTAGTTCATAAAAGACAGGTTCCTGCAAGAATACAGAATGCAATATGTTTATTTAAGTGTAGTGGATTTGAATTGCTTCAGGAACTCAAGTGTGAGCGCTTCGGGACTACGAAAGGATGTCAACAATTCAAAGAAAAGAAATAAATATTGAATCGATAATGTCTAAAAGTGATCTTCAGGTCAATAATTTTGGATTAATTATCAGATTAATGGATTGTAGGTCACTTTTAATTAATTCAATAGATCGAGACCATTCGAGATTGATCATAGAAGCAAAATTTAAAAAAAAAAAATTGTCTAGACCCATGTGTTATTCAATGTGGGCTGTAGGCCACAGGAAATCAGACCCAAATTTGGGCTCAGGTCATGACTGCAAAGTAGCCCAGATAGGTTGTAAGGGATGGGCCACGGCTGCTGTGCAATCCACGGTGGTGCAGGTTTACCAGCTCCATTTCATATGGCGCTTCCCTCTCCACCACTGCCACCCTCGGTACATATTTTGGACCGTATTATCTAAGACTTGCACCCTCAATTGTAGGTTTTGCACTTGATGAACAAAATGAATATACCAGCTCCATTTCGTATGGCGCTTCCCTCTCCACCACTGCCACCCTCAGTACCTGTGCCACTTCCACCTCCTCCCCCACTTATAGCTGAAAAGCCTCGCTCAACTGATTTATCGAGTGAAAAGTCAGAAATGGAATCTTCAGATGAGGTAACTCCATAGATTGACAAGTCTTCTTTTGATAACGATTTTTGCTTTTTGTTCTGTAAGTTTGCAGAGAGTGGTAGCATGGTTTCTGGAGTGAAAACTAAGAACAATTTTCTGTTCCCCCTATCTCTTTTTCTCTTCAACGAACAAAAAAAAAACTTAACATTATCAAAAAAGTCATTAAAGCATCTGGACCACATATTAAATTTCTGAGTAATTATATATCTGTACATCTTTATATGTGTTCCAAGAATAGTCTCCACCCAATTGTGGAGGTTTAGAACCAGAGGCACGCCAACTTTTGCTCACTTAGTCCCCAAAAAAGTTCAGTTTATTTCATAAAGGCTAAATAGCCAAAATGGTCCCTCATATTTGCATAACACATCACTTTGGTCCCTGAGATTGAAAATCAAGAGAAATGGTCCCTGAGATTGTCCACCATCCATCATTTTGGTCCTTCCGTTAAAAACTCCGTTAAGTGTCGCAGAGCTCTTGGCCGAAAGTTTGGGCAATTTTCAAAGTTTCGTAACTCAATCGTTTATTAACGAAATTCGACCCATAATATATCAAAATAAAGATAGGAAAGTGTAGAACAAGATTATACTAATTTGGAAGCCAATAGTTTCCGGAGATGACCAGAAAGTAGCCTCAAAGGTGACTGGTCCGTGGGAAAACTGAAAAACTCGCGGGAAACTGGATAAACTTTAAACGTTCATAACTTCTTCAATGCTCAACGAAATCGAGTGATTCAAAAACGAAAATCATACTTCTCGACAAGGCGAAGATAATGGTACCTTTTTGACCGCTAACTCACTGTGGTTTGGCCAAAAAAGGGCTCGAAAATGGCTAACCATTTTCAAGTTAGCCACTTTCGAGCCGTTTTCTGGCCAAACCACAGTGAGTTAGCCGTCGAGAAAGGTACCATTCTCTTTGTCTCATCGAGAAGTATGATTTTTATTTTTGAATCACTCGATTTCGTTGAGCATTGAAGAAGTTATAAACGTTTAAAGTTTCCTAAGAGTTTTCCAGTTTTCCCACGGACCAGTCACCTTTGAGGCTATTTTCCGACCATCTTTGGCAACCATTGGGCTTCCAAATTAATATAATCTTGTTCTACAATTTCCTATCTTCATTTTGATATATGATGGGTCGAATTTGGTTAAGAAACGATTGAGTTACGAAGGTTTGAAAATTGCCCAAACTTTCGGCCAAGAGCTCCGGAACACTTAACGGAGTTTTTAACAGAAGGACCAAAATGATGGATGGTGGATAATCTCAGGGACCATTTCTATTGATTTTCAATCTCAGGGACCAAAGTGATGTGTTATGCAAATCTCAGGGACCATTTTGGCTATTTAGCCTTTCATAAAACTTATTTCCCTTGAAAGCTTTCAAGAAGAATGAAGTTTTAATTGATCTCCGCACTTGTTGAGTGGGCATTGAACTAGATGTGTGAAATCATTTCATGTTTCTTCAATTTTATATGTCCTGTTGTAAACTGAAATAGAAAGGAACGAAGTTATCAGGAAAATGTAGAAGCCTTGAGTGATGAATGATTCTTGGGATGAGTTGCGGACTAAGTCGCTCTCTTTAAGACGTTTCGCGGCTCTGCCCAAAGTGTGCAAGCAGTTCACAAACACCACGTCGTCCTCAGGATAAAACAGCCCAGAACCTTCTTCTTCTGATAAGTTCTTTCTTGCACAATGAATGAACTTTCGAAGTCACACCCTTTCTATATGTTGCTCCTGAACTCAATTTAAAAAAATATATATAGATGCTGTTATTTTTTCTTCTTTACCTTTCTGCCAATTTACATTGCTTCTATCTATATTTCTATATATAATATATATATATATATATATATATATATATATATAAAGAAAAAAAAAAGAGACGTTGGCGGTGAAAAAACCGTAAGAAATCAGGGGATTATTAGTGGGTGCATAACCGTAGGGAATCAAAAGGAAAGAATAAAACGGACGAGATCAAAACGGAAAAAAAAATTTAATATGGAATGATTATGGAAGGATTATGGATAAAGACTTGCTCTTCTTCTCTATACAGAGAAGGAATCTCAAAACATATTTATGTGGTGCCAATTACTCCTTATTAACTGATAAGGTTAACATCAATTAACAATTATATACTTAATATTTCTAATAAAACACAACATAAATATATATATATATATATATATATATGAATATTTAAATAAAAACATAACTGTTCCAACATGTCCACACATCCTCATTTGTATTATTATGTCAAAAAACACGATAAATCTACTCTGGCTGTCAAATTTTCTTGTTTCTTTATAGTTTGTACATCCTTTGAGACTTTGAATTGAATGTTATCAGGAAGTCAAGGACAAATCCTATACCAGAGCTTCAAGTGGACGGAAGCGTCTTAGGCGGGAAGCTATTGTTGGTCCTGCAGTTGATAAAGATGTAGCTCACGAAGATGTTGGATTGAAATCGGCTACTCGATCCCAAAGGACATTCCAATGATAAAAAAGAAGAACCCTATCGTACAGGTCTTTTAATCTTTTTCTATGGGAAGAGGCAGTGGCGAAGCTACATAAGAGTGAAGGGGGGCGACTGCCCCTCCGCTCGTCGGAAAACAAAGGCAAGAGGGAGGCTTGAACCCCTCTGGTTCGGCCGGAATCTGGGAACCACGGTGGTTCCTAGTTTGAATCTGGGAACTGCGAGCTTGCAGGTTCTTTTTTATAATTTTTAATTTTTGTTTGGGGAACCACGATGTCGTTTTGCATTAATTAAATAAAAATAAGTTAAAGAGGGAGGGGACCACTGGTCCCCATCCCAATCCCACCCGTTTCAATTATTACCCCCACCCTTGCCCATAAATTACAAATCCCATACCCCCACCTTTATTACCAGATTTCAATTTTCTAAATTGTCTCAAATCCAAGAATTAAACACAAGAAAGCCCTCTTCCGTTGGCCACCAAGCTCCAGAAGCCAAGCCCGCCGCTCCAATTGAGGTAAATTTTTAATTTTTTTTTTTAAATTTATGGTTATCGATTATAGTTTATTCATATGAATATTGATTTTTTTTTTTAAGTACATAAAAGAGGATTCATACATTATTATATAAGGAAAATTAATGAAAAGGGCTTGAAAAGTTTTAGTTTTAATAAAAAACCATGTTATAAGTTTTGTTTAATAAAAAACCATGTTATAAGTTTTAGTTTTAATAAAAAAATCATGTTATAAGTTTTGTTTAATCAAAAACCATGTTATAAGTTAAGTCACTATTTCTGGAATTTAAGTCACTGTTTCTGGATTTTGGTTCTTTCTTACGGACACTGTTTTTGGAATGTAAAAATAAACTGTTTCTGGATTTTAAGTAACACTGTTTCTGGAATTTAAGTCACTGTTTTTGGAATCTAAGTCACTGTTTCTGGATTTTAAGTAACACTGTTTCTGGAATCTAAGTCACTGTTTCTGGAATTTAAGTCACTGCACTGTTAGTTTATTTCCAGCGACAGTGTTAGTTTTCCAGAGACAGTGTTAGTTTTTCCAGAGACAGTGTTATTTTTCTAGCGACAGTGTTATTTTTCCAGCGACAGTGTTAGTTTTTCCAAAGACAGTGTTATTTTTCCAGCAACAGTGTTAGTTTTTCCAGCGACAATGTTATATTTTTCCAGCGACAGTGTTAATGTTCATTTTCTTTCCAGATACAGTGTTTGTTTGTGCACAGCCCAAAGGGCTAGGTGTGGTTGCTGCTCGCTGGAGCTAAACGGAAGGGAAGGACGGATTTCGACCGGAAAGTTAGACAAACTTTAAACGCTCATAACTTTGTCAATACTCAACGAAATCAAGTGATTCAAAGATGAAAATCGTAGTTCTCGAAGAGACGAAGAGAATGGTACCTTGCACGATAGCTAACTCGTTGTGGTTTGGCCGGAAAACGCCTTGAAAGCCTCAGAGGTCGCCAGAAACTGGGTTGGACAAACTTTAAACGCTCATAACTTTGTCAATACTCAACGAAATCGAGTGATTCAAAAACGAAAATCGTAGTTCTCGAAGAGACGAAGAGAATGGTACCTGTACGATGGCTAACTCATTGTGGTTTGGCCGGAAAATGCCTCGAAAGCCTCGGAGGTCGCCGAAAACTGGGTAAGATTCAAATGGATATAACTTCTTCAATACTCAACGAAATAAGGTGATTCAAAAAGGAAAGTTGTAGTACTCAGCGAGACGAAGAAGAGGAGGAGGAGGATGAGGGCCAAAGGAGAGCCCATGAGTGACTGGCTGGTGGTCGAGCTGTCTGTTGGTTTGGTGGGTTTTACCTTGTTCTGGGATGGTTTTTGGTTAAAAAAAGTTATAGGATGGTTTTTGGTTAAAATAAACTTAGTTCAAGCCCTTTTTATTAAAGCTCCCTAATTTTTACGCTACACAAGATCCATTCATTAAATCATTTTATACATCAAATATTTAGTGAAGAAATTAATATTTATTAAATTATCATGGTTAATTGAACAAATATATTTTTTGTATTGACGAAGATGGGTATAACCAATAATTGATGGGGATCCGTTACCCGGTGGGTATGGTTATGGATAATACCCGATGGTTAATTACCGGTTATGGATATGGTTAATTTTCGTGGTTATGGGGATGGATATAGCATTTCCGTCCCCAAACCGAACCGTTGGCATCCCTAGTACAAAACCCAAATAGAAAAAACCCATTTGAAATTGAAGTTTCCAGAGTCCACATTTCAAAGAGAAAAAAGCTAATAAACAATAGTATCATCTTCAAATGTTTCAAGATCCGCAGGACCGCAACAGAGCGCATGCATTTTTGCTAGTATAAACTAAACCCATCTCCAAAACATCACAAAAACTCTCATTTTGTTAGTCGTCTTGCCAATCACAACTTGCCTAATACAGAAGATCAATTTGTTTGCGGTACTTCGCCCACTGGTTATTGGGTGGAGGCTACGCTTTGGTAAAGTTTTTCTATTGGATTTGCTTCAGCTTTGGCTCTACGTCAAGAATTCAAATTGGCACTTGGACTAAAACTCTCAAGATTGGAAGTTGAAGGTGCTTCAAATACCATGGAATATCAGTTGAAGGTGTTTCAAATTTAGGACATGTTTATGATCATTCTTGTGTTTCGTTTCTGTGAAGCCAACATGAAAGCCTTGAGGGGTGGATTGTCATAGTAGATAGGGTATTCATCTTTTACGTCACTGTGCATGCAAACTCTCTCCCTTCCCGCAGACTGGATGAATTTAGTGTAGATTACTGTCTCCAAGTCACATGCTTACGCTTAGTACATAACAGGCACTCGATAAGAATTTGACATAAGCACTAATTTAATTAGGTAGCCGAAATGTTGTAAATGAGACTGATCCTTCAAAATTCAAATAACCAACCATTTCAGTTCATATACATAATACCTTTTTGGCATCGATTTTGAAATAACCAACCATTTCAATTCAAATAACCAACAATTCATAACAGTACGTCTCTCTCTGCAACGTTCAAATAAACTTGTTCACGGCACTTGTAAAGTTATCATGCACAAGCCCTCATCTGTTTGTTGCAAGCATATCGATATACAGATCCCAGTTCTAGTTACGAAAAACCTCTAGGAAAAAAATCATGAACGAAAATTACCAACTTTATTGAGGGCATTCGAGCAATATGTCGAAAACTATTCTTCTGGCCAAGACAAGACTAAATTGATTGGCCCGAATGAGGTTTATGTTTGAGTAGAAAAATTACACATCTGCAGAATCTTTTACCTGCAAAGCAACCTGCGTGGCTCTTTCAGCCCGTACAATCCTGAAAATTCGTACCTTGAAGATTTATTGTTTGCAAATGCTAACAACTTGTAAGATCACTTACTACAACAACAACAAAGCCTTTTCCCACTAAGGGGGTCGGCTATATGAATCCTAGAACGCCATTGTGTTCCGTCCTGTGTCATATCCTCCGTTAGATCCAAGTACTCAAGTCTTTTCTTAGAGTCTCTTCCAAAGTCTTCATAGGTCTTCCTCTACCCCTTCGGCCTTGGACCTCTATCCCGTGGTCGCATCTTCTAACCGGAGCGTCAGTAGGCCTTCGTTGCACATGTCCAAACCACCGTAACCGATTTTCTCTCATCTTTCCTTCAATTTCAGCTACTCCTACTTTACCTCGGATATCCTCATTCCTAATCTTATCATTTCTAGTGTGCCCACTGTCAATTTGGGGTTTAATTTCCTGATATTATTCTTCTCACCAAGGAGGAAAATATATAATGTACAAGAGGATTTACAAGGAAAGAAATATAAATAACCTAATTACTGATTACAAGGACCTAGAAAAGGTAACTAAAATAATCACAAAAAAGTCAACTCTCCGACACTCCCCCTTAAGTTGGTGCATAAATGTCGTTCATGCCCAACTTGACAAGAGAGTTGTAGAACGCTTGACTTGCAACAGCTTTAGTTAAGATATCCGCCAATTGATCCTCTGACTTTACGAACGGGAATTGAATAATATCCCCATCCAACTTCTCCTTAATGAAGTGTCTGTCAACTTCCACATGTTTTGTGCGATCATGTTGAATTGGGTTGTGTGAGATATCGATAGCTGCTTTATTATCACAAAATAAATTCGAGGCTGAATTCGAAGGATACCCGAGTTCACCAAGTAACCTCCGAAGCCATAATAGTTCACATACTCCTTTTGCCATACCCCTGTATTCAGCCTTTGCACTTGATAAAGCAACCACTTTCTATTTCTTACTCCGCCAAGTGACTAAGTTTCCTCCCACAAATGTAAAGTAACCAAATGTGGACCGACGATCAGTAACGTTGCCTGCCCAATCTGTATCGGTGTAACCCTCTATTCGGCAATGATCATTCTTAGAAAACATGATGCCTCTACCCGGTGAGGACTTCAAGTATCGTAGGATGCGTTCAACCGCACCCATATGTGCCTCACTCAGAGAATGCATAAATTGACTAACAATACTTACTGCGTATGCAATATCAGGCCTGGTGTGAGATAAATAAATTAACCTCCCAACTAACCTTTGATAACGATCTCTGTTAGTGGGAACTTGATCAGGGTGCACGGCAAGATGGTGATTTTGGACTATGGGAGTGTCAGCCGGTTTACAATCAAGCATTCCGGTTTCAGCTAATAAGTCTAGAACATATTTTCTTTGAGACAGAAATATACCCTGTTTAGATCGAGCTACTTCTATCCCCAAGAAATATTTCAAACCACCAAGATCTTTCATCTCGAACTCGGTTGCTAGGTAATCTTTGAGCCTTGAGATTTCCTCTTTGTCGTCACTTGTAACAATTATATCGTCCACATAGATGATAAGTGCCGTCAATTTCCCCATTCTACATTTCAAGAAAAGTGTATGATCTGAATTGCTCTGCCTGAACCCATATTTCCTCATAGCCGTCCGGAACCTACCAAACCATGCTCAAGGTGATTGTTTCAACCCATACAACGCTTTATTCAACTTGCAGACTACTCCAGTTTGTAAAACCGATGCATAACTAGGTGGAATATCCATATACACTTCTTCGTCAAGATTACCATGTAAGAAAGCATTTTTCACATGAAATTGCTGTAATGGCCAATCTAAGTTGGCCGTCAATGAAAGCAATACTCTTACCGTATTAATCTTTGCTACCGGGGCAAATGTCTTTGTATAATCAACACCATACGTTTGAGTGTATCCTTGGCCACTAATCGTGCTTTGTATCGTTCAACGGACCCATCAACTTTGTACTTGATGGTGTACACCCATCGACACCCAACTCTCTTCTTTCCTCGGGGAAGTGGAACTAAATCCCACATTTGATTTTTCTGGAGTGCAGCCATTTCTACCTCCATTGCCTTGGTCCATCGATCGTCAGATAGTGCCTCTTTCAATGAACTTGGTGTGCTATCATTGGATATTTGTTGTACAAAAGCTTTGCCGGGTTCTGATAACTTCTGTGATGACACATAGTTAGCAATAGGGTATTTAGAGCCTTTCGTTGTGTCCGGTGAATATCGATTAGGTGGCTTTCCTCGGTTATGCCTGAAAGGTAATTGATAATTCGGAACAATGGTATCATCAACAGGGATAGTCGAGCTTACCTCAGGAATATTCTCAGGAGTATGGTCATCTAGTGGTACTATATTTGGAGACGAGGGGGGAGTAGGCTTGGCAAGGGCAGCTGGCCGAATCTCGACGAAGGTAGCTGGCCGAATCTCGGCAGAGGTAGCTGGCCGAATCTCGGCGAGGGCAGTTGGCCGAGTCTCGGCGAGGGTAGCTGGCCGAATCTCGGCAGAGGTAGCTGGCCGAATCTCGGCAAAGGCACTTGGATTATCCTCGACGGTAGTTGGCCGAATCTCAGCTGGCCGAGTCTCGTTAATGGTCCAATCCTTCTCGTCATGTCGTGTCTCCCCCTGAGGAGGAGGATTGGAAGAAGCCGAAGGGTAATACATCTCAGACTCGGAAAAAGTGACATCCATAGTAACATACAGTCGACGGGAAGGAGGGTGGTAGCAACGGTACCCTTTCTGATGGAGTCCGTACCCCATAAAAATACAACGAAGAGCACACGGGTCAAGTTTCGTCCGTTGATTTTTATGAAGATGAACAAATGCAACACATCCAAAAATCCAAGGTGGGAGTACTAAAACCGACGGTAGATGCACGAAGGTAGCAAGGACTTGTAAGGGAGTACGAAAATCCAAGACCTTGGATGGCAGACGGTTGATAAGATAAGTGGCGGTCTGAAGAGCAACATCCCAAGAAGAGCGGGGAACAGATGCCCCAATCAAGAGTGACCGAGCCGTTTCTAAGAGATGACGATTTTTGCGCTCAGCCACCCTGTTCTGTTGAGGAGTCTGAGGACATGTAGTTTCGTGAAGAATTCCATAATTCGTCAAATAATGGGAAAAATC
Organism: Cotoneaster glaucophyllus; assembly: GCA_036320875.1. NCBI lineage: Eukaryota > Viridiplantae > Streptophyta > Magnoliopsida > Rosales > Rosaceae > Cotoneaster > Cotoneaster glaucophyllus. The sequence goes on along the minus strand of CM070058.1, from coordinate 11,554,476 downwards.
ATTATTAACATATTCACCACCATTATCAGAACGTAAAATTCGTATGTTAGTAGAAAACTATGTCTGAACCATGGTGTGGAAGGTCTTAAAAACCGAAAACACATCACTTTTATGCTTAAGAATATATAACCATGTCATCCGTGTACAATCATCTATGAACGTTACAAACCATCGAATACCAGATGAAGTAGTAATCGGAGATGGTCCCCAAACATCCGAATGAACAAGACCAAAAGGAATAATACTTTTATTAGAATTCAACGGATAAGAAACATGGTGACTCTTGGCGAGTATGCAAGTGTCACATTTAAAGTCTAAAACTGAGCAACCAACAAATAAATCCGGAAACATATGCTGCAAATAACTGAAAGATGGATGACCCAAACGGTGATGCCATAACCATATCTGACGCCTCTTGTGACCAACAGCTCTTTGGGCGAGATTGACACGTCCTGTACTGACATCATCCACAAAATAGAGATCCCCCCTCTTAGTACCACGACCAATTATCTCCTTCGTGAGAATATCCTGTATAAGACAAAACTTTGGATACATTAGCACACAACAGTTCAATTGTTCAGTAGCTTGGCCAGGAGACATCAATTTATGCTTTAGTGAAGGTACAAGTAATGTATGAGGCAAAGAGAGAGTAGACGTGAGGCGCACGGTGCCAACGCCGGTTACCGGTGAGGTGACTCCATTAGCATTAGTAATATTACTTCGAAGTGGAACAGTATCATAAGCTAAATCAGTGGGATCATAAGTCATATAGTCTGTGGCATTGGAGTCAATGATCCATTCGGATGGAGTAGCATCGTTATTCATATTAAAAACATAACCACAGTTACCTGAGGACTCTGGAGACATGTCTGAAGGACTCGAAACCTGAGGAGGATCATCTTGAGATATCAAAGATAATTGGGACATGGAGGTGGCGAGATTGGCTTGCCCAAGCTTGGCTTGCTCGTCTCGTTCTCGTTGTTTCTGAAGCTTCAACGGTTCCCACCAGTCAGGATAGCCATGCAATTGGAAGCAATTACCACAGCCATGCTTCTCACTACCGCAGTAAGTACAACCACCAGCCGGGACAGGTGGTTTAGGTCGAGGAGGACGGGGACCCGTGGTGGGCCATGAGGCTGTCCTAGTAGCAAAGAGCGAGCCCTGTGCCGAGCTCGGTGCAGTAGCCTGGGGTTGCAGTCCTGGGCTCGGTGCAGGTAACTTATCAAGGGCCCGGGGACGAGATGGAGCTACGGCTCATGTGGCAGGCCGAGTCGCCATGGCAGGCCGAGCCACCATGGCCGCCCCACTCGGCAGCTGTCCTCCGGTACTCATCACAGCTTGTCACACTCCCTCTCGGCGAACATAGGCAAAAGTTTGTTCGACGGAATGAAGGGGCTCAGTTTGTAGAATATCACTACGAATTTTATCAAACATCTCATCCAATCCTGCAAGCAAAGTGTACACACGATCCGTTTGAACAATTTTATTAAAAATTTCAATATCAGTACCGCACTTCATCGGATTAGGTCGACGATAATCAATCTCCTGCCACAAAGATTGAAGATCACTATAGTATGTCTCCACCGGTCGTCCATCTTGCCTCATGCGAGAGGCCTTGCATGTAAGATCATAGACTTGAGATATATCGGAGCCATCATAATACGTGCGAGCAACCGCATCCCACACTTCCTTTGTCGTTGGTAGTCGAAGAAAGTACCCAATCAAATTGGGTTCCATAGAGTTGATGAGCCAACCCTTTACAATAGCGTTCTCCGTACCCCATTTGGTGAAGGCCGGATCGTCGATAGGTGGTTGGGGATTACTCCCAAACAAGTAGCCCAACTTGTCTTTTCCAGCAACAAACATCTCAACAATCTGAGACCAAACTCCATAATTGGCACCATTGAGTTTGATGCCAATTGAAGCAGTAGACGAATCATGATGGACAATCTGTGTAACAACTTGTGGTATAGGTGGGATAGGATTCATGGTAGGGTCGGTCAGGGTAGTAGTGTTTAGGGTTGTAGTGTTTAGTGTAGGAGTATAATCGGTTATGATGGGGTTGTTTTCACTGTGGAGTGGTGGTAGGTTCTCCATGGGAGGCCGAGTTTGCTTGAGGGAACGGGCAGAGCAGAAACCCTAGGATCTCTGCTCTGATACCATGTCAATTTGGGGTTTAATTTTCTGATATTATTCTTCTCACCAAGGAGGAAAATATATAATGTACAAGAGGATTTACAAGGAAAGAAATATAAATAACCTAATTACTGATTACAAGGACCTAGAAAAGGTAACTAAAATAATCACAAAAAATTCAACTCTCCAACAATCCAACGAAGCATCCTCATCTCCGCCACCCCCATTTTATGTACGTTTTGATGCTTCACCGCCTAACATTCTGTGTCATACAGCATCGCCGGCCTTATTGTCGTCCTATAAAATTTTCCCTTGAGCTTTAGTGGCATACGACGGTCACACAATACGCTGGATGCACTCTTCCACTTCATCCATCCAGCTTGTATTCTATGGTTGAGGGCTCCATCTAATTCTCTGTTCTTTTGCAAGATAGATCCTAGGTAGTGAAAACGGTCACTCTTTGGTACTTCCTGGTCTCCGATTCTCACCCTTAACTCATTTGAGCCTCCATTTGCATTGAACTTGCACTCCATATATTCTGTCTTTGATCGACTTAGGCGAAGACCTTTAGATTCCAACACTTCTCTCCAAAGGTTAAGCTTCGCATTTACCCATTCCTGAGTTTCATCTATCAACATTATATCGTCTGCAAAAAGCATACACCACGGAATATCATCTTGAATATGTCCCGTTAATTCATCCATCACCAATGCAAAAAGGTAAGGACTTAAAGATGAGCCTTGATGTAACCTTACAGTTATGGCAAAGCTTTCGGTTTGTCCTTCATGAGTTCTTACAACAGTCTTTACTCCATCATACATATCCTTTATAGCTTGGATATATGTTACTCGTATTCCTTTCTTCTCTAAAATCCTCCAAAGAATGTCTCTTGGGACTCTATCATATGTTTTTTCCAAATCTATAAAGACCATGCGTAAATCCTTTTTCATATCTCTATATATTTCCATCAATCTTCGTAAGAGATAGATTGCCTCCATGGTTGAGCGCCCTGGCATGAACCGAATTGGTTGTCCGAGACCCGTGTCTCTTGCCTCAGTCTATGCTCAATGACTCTCTCCCAGAGCTTCATTATATGACTCATTAGCTTAATACCCCTATAGTTCATGCAATTTTGTACGTCATCCTTATTCTTGTAAATAGGCACCAAAGTGCTCTTTCGCCACTCAGTTGGCATCTTCTTCACTTTCAAAATCCTATTGAAAAGATATGTGAGCCATGATATACCCGTCTCTCCCAAGACTTTCCACACTTCGATCGGTATATCATCTGGCCCCACTGCTTTTTTATGCTTCATCTTTTTCAAAGCTGCAACCACTTCTTCCTTCCTAATTCGGCGGTAAAAGAAGTAGTTTCTACACTCTTATGAGTTACTCAACTCCCCAAAGTACTCCTTTCTAAATTCTTTTTTTTTTCCACTTTAGTAAGTGATCTTGTAAGATCACTTAATAAAGTGAAAAAAAAAAAAAAAAAAAAAAAAAAAACGAATTTAGAAACCCAACAGCAGTTACAGCACCTTAGGGGTCAATTTTTCCTTGGTCACACTCCCTGGCAACAGAAAACATGTAGGACCTGAAAACGAAGGGAGGAGAGAAAGAAAGAGATTGGATAACTCTGTTACCATTTGACTATTAGAAGAAAGAAAAAGTAGTCGAAAAAGGAATACCGATCCTTTACATTGATGATTGCAAACAAGTATAAATGTCGACAAAAGCAACTGACCAAAGTTAAGTTGGCTTCTGTACACTGAGAGATGGCCTTCTCTTCTTTCAATATTTATAGTGCAGATAGAAAAATGTCTAAGCAAAGATGGAATTCATATATTTTCGTTAAATCACATCGGACATCGTTTGAGCGGATACAGACTGTTCCTTTCGTGATGGAACTCGGATGCATCATTTGATCAAATGTGTATATTGTATCTGGTGTAGACCGAGTGCAGAATTTTAAGAAATGAGCTCAGTCCTCCTCCTATAGCTATCATTACCGCCATTTCTTCTTCTATCCGACTTATATCCTTGACAGAATTATCACATAAAAAACAAACGAGAAGTTAAACCAAGCCATAGATATGTCTACGAATTTCATAGCAGTCCATATACGCACTTATCCAACCTAACTCATCATCTTAAAAGAGTAACATAAAAGTTTCTCTATCACTTGATAAATTAAATTAATAACACATCATTCGTCAAAACTGAAAAGATGCAAATCAGTTTCATCATGGTCTTTCTATAAATGCCAACAAAGCGGCATCTGGTAGCTGATATGATCTAGCACTGGAGATTGCACAATTATGCGTCTGAAAAGAAGCTTCATAATACTCTTCTTTGCCTGAATGCTTGAAAATGTGTTCAGTTGGCTTCAGTATACTGAGAGATGGCCTTCTCTTCTTTTAATATTTCTAGTGCACATAGAAAAAATATTTAAGCAAAGATGAAATTCGTAAATTCTTCGTTTAACCACGTCTAACATCGTTTGATCGGATTAGAATGTTCCTTTCGTGATGGAATTCCGATGCATCATTTGATCAGATGTGTGTATATTGTATCTGGTGTTCAAGGAAGTGCAGAATTTTAAGAAATTAATCGAGTCATAAAGGAGAAGTTAAACCAAGTCATAAATATGTCTACGAATTTCATATCAGTCCCGAAACTTTGCTTCTCCAAAAAATTTCATAATCTTAAAAGAGCAACATAAAAGTTGCTCTATCACTTGATAGATAAAATTAATAACAGATACCATACGTCACCAGGCGATGCATGAATGGCTCCTTGAACTGGACTCAGCACAGCAACAACTCCTTCCAATGCAGCATTCAAGGGAAGGAAGCACAGAAACTTGTCAAAACTGCAAAGATGCAAATCAGTTTCATCACGGACTTTCTATAAATGCCAACAAAGCGGGATCGACTTTCTTTTTAGACAATAAATTAACGACCAACTCCGTAGTTGATGCATCTGCAGAAAACCCCCTCTCCACCATTTCTTGAATAAGCCTCACAGACTTTGATGTCTCGTTCTTATTGAATGACCCACGGACAATTGTGTTATACGTGCAACCATTTGGAGAACAATCTCTCTCTTCCATTTCTCTAAGCAAGTTTTCTGCTTCACATGTAAGTCCCCTATTACAAAATCCATTGATCATTATAGTATATGTCCTGACATTAGGTTGAATTCCTTTTGATGATAAACTACTGTTCGGCCTCGATTTTACATTTATCAGCCCGAGTAATCAAGGCCGTTGGATGAGTAGATTTTTGGACCGTTGGATGACAAAGTGGTTGAGATAGTCTTTAATTATTATTGAGAAATAATATTGTGATTTTAATCATGATATTATTTGTTAATATATATTGGATTATCTAACCCTAATATTAGCTATATCCAGCTGGTTGCTTAAAGATAAGTGATGAGGCAAATCATATTTCCAACTTGGACTTGGAAGTACAGTTCAAAAGGGTTTGGGATGCTTGGTACGACTCACGCGGCAATACAAACTACGAATGAATTAATTTAAAATGTGGATGGATGTGCATGCAGAACCACGTGCAACAATAGGATAAAGGAGAAGTAAAAATGGTGATGTGCTTGGAAGATGATCCTACACGTGGTGGTGATAGATGGTAACAATTATCTTGCTGATTATGCTAAGTGATTTAGCATATGGGTATAGGCTTTTGCATCGTGGGCCAACATGTGGTTGTTCATGGAGCCGAAGTCACTCAACATGGATATTTGAGATAATTAGCAATAAGAAGTCTAAGTAGGCTTAGGCTTCTGAGTGTTTGAGTTCAAATTGGAATCATCAAGGCCACGCCAAGCGGGATCATGCATATTTGAGAGAATATTCTTATTATTTTATAAGTTACGACGGCAATCCTAGGGTTATTGGTGAATTATAAATACAAGGCTACAAACAATGGAAGGGACCTCCAATTCAACACACAAATCTGCCCTGCGCAAACCCTCTCAACCTTGAGATTTTTTTTATTTTCTTTTTCGCCAACACATCGTCAGTTTGGATAAACAGCACTGTGGAGGCAACCGGTAAACATCTTCAGTTTGGATAAACAGCACTGTTGCCGTAGAATCAGCCGACCGCGGAGCACCTTCAGTTTGGATAAACAGCACTACGTCGGGGCCGACTGGTTATCTATCCAAGTCTCGGCCGAGAAGGATTTTCGAGTTCTTTTCGACAGAGGTCATCTCACCAGCCTTCTCGGCGAAGTGAGGTGTTACAGTTTATTACATTCGGCACATTGAAAGCCGAAATTTGATATTGAACTTCGCAGAACTAGCAGCCTTGTCTTCAGGGTCTAGAACCCAAAGGCCGAGGCGTGTTCCTTCCTCGGCCGCAGTCGCAAGATCAAGAAGTCAGCCGCGCAACACAACACCACATCCACACATTTTACTCACCGGCCGAGCTCGGCCGTCGAGTTGGCATGCCCCGCATTCAACCGAAGGACGTAGTTAGCTCATAGATTACTCGGCCTGCGCGCCACGTAGGCTTTGTAGTTTTTAGGGTCAACATTTTGGCACGCCCAGTGGGACCAAGTGCTAAAACTACGAAGTTCACATGATGGATCAAGATCTCAATCGAGTTCCATTAGATGAGATTTGGCGCCTATTCAAAGAAAGTTCCTAGAGGTATGCCAAATTCCTCGAGGAGCAGATTAGAGTTATTGACAAAAGGCTAGAGGCCGGGGGGCAATTTTTCACTTCGGCCACAACCAACTTTCGGCCTAAGAAGATTATCGGGACGGCCGAAGAAGAACCTAGGCCACCTGCTGTCTCAGTCGAGACTAAAAGTGTGGTAGGCCTAGAAGAAACAGTTCAAATTTCTGAGTCAGAAATTGACTTGGAAGATGGTTCGTCAGAAGAATGTTCCAATGACGAACAAGACCAATTCATTGTTTTAGCCGAACAAACCACGCCAATCGATATGATTATTGGCGATAAAGCCGATATAAAGAAATCTCATTCGGCTAAGTTGTTCGAATTAAAAGCCGAAATTGGTGAAATTATCATGCCTGGGGGGCATAATAATTGTTTAACACATTCGGCGGTCGAAAATGAAAAATATTTCTCCAAGTCAGAAATATTTGGAGAAAATTCTTTATTCGGCCTAGAGCGAAATCAAGTTGAGAATTTTAATATTAAAATATCTTGGCTTGGAATAAAGCATCGTTGGCATCCCCCTGTTTAGGATTCGGCCACTTTTCTTTTTCATTTGTCAAATCATTTTATTAACCATTCGGTCTCCTGATCGATACTTAAGAAAATAAGGGGGCAATGAGCTTTGAACCCTCGTACAAAAAAAAAAAAAAAAAAAAAAGGGAATTAAATTTTTTTTTTTAACCATTTAGCTTCTCGGCCGATGTTTAAGAAGGTAAAAGGGGCCGAGGAACATCCCACACACTAGCGAGTATGCGTGATTGGCAGCCTAGTACTTCAATTCACGCTAAGTGTGTTCAAATAAAGGTTGTTGTACTGAGCCGAGGAATATTCCGTAAGGCATTAAATCATTCGTTGATATTCAAGACAAGCCTCTCGTGATATGATGCTCGGCAATCCCGTGGTCTGCCTATAATATATATTACATGTGCCGAGCTCGGCAAGTTGATGCTCGGCACAAGCTTGTTTTATATATGTGTGTGTGCTCGGCACAAAATTGCTTTAATATATATATATATATATATATATATGGCAACTGCATGGCCGACAACATCATTACAGGCTTTGATTTTAACAAAGCCATTTGTTGGCATTTGTTTGAATTTGTCAAAGTCCAAGTACGAACATGCGTTTCCGCCGAATGATGGTTATTCGGTGGTGGTTTTTTTCTCGGTGCAATGTTTCTCGACCTCGTCCTGCTGTTTCTAGGCTTCGGCCCATTTTTCTCAACCCCAGTTTTTCTTGACCTCGGCCAAATTGAATGTTCTCGACCTAATAGGCCGAGCTGCCAAGATTATTTGCTGCGATGTCTCGGCTCCCAACGCTTCAAGCCGAGCGGTTGTGGCGTGAATCATCATTTGAGCCTCCATTTTTTTTCTTCCGCCAAGCGTATCTGTAATAAAACCGAGGCCAACTTTGGAATCCATGCCACTGAGAGCCTGCTTGAAATTAGTTAGAAAGGATCGGCCGTGCCTTTGAGTTTGACTGCTGATTGAGCTCGGCAGTTGAAGACTCATTGAAAGAAGTGATTTTGTTTCATGGTCGAGGTATTTTCTCACTGAGCTCGGCTGACAAGTCTTTGCCGAGTAAAGCGAGGCCTAAATTGCCAACAATTAATTTCCTTAACCATTCGGCTTGCGAGCCGAAATTCAAGGAAATTGGGGGGCAATGTTTGGACCCGATTTTACACTATCGGCCCGAGTAGTCGAGTACCGTTAAATGACAAAGTGGTTGAAATGATTTTTAGTTATTACTAAGAAATAATATTGTGATTTTGATCATTGTATTATCTCTTAGTAATATATTAAATTATCTAAACCCAATACTTGTCTAAATCCCAAGTTATTTGAATGATGATGGAATATGGGGATATACATTAAGGCATGGCATCAGATAAAAGCATGCATAGATTTTGGGGATACTTTTCACATGTGGTATTGCTTGGTCCACGTAACACACATGCATAATTAGGATTCCTATGCCAAATGGTATTTGATGGGAGATGGCATCTCACGTGATTAGATTATATTGCAATTAAAATGCATGCATGATTGTACCTGGACATGTGTCGTGGGAAAGAAAGCTTTATAATTTGCATTGGGAGTCTTGGCTATGATTGACAGCTTAATGGGATAAAGCAAGGCCACTGATGGAGTCATCAGGGATAAGAAGCCTAGGTGAGCTAGGTTTCTAATGTGATGTGATAAAGCTTAGATGGGTTTTTATCTTGTTTGAAGAGCCGGGAACAAGCAATCTGAAGGATATGCTTCAGCTGTTGACATAGATTAATTTTAGGTCCACAAATTAGAGTTGCAATTGGACTCTACAAAATCATCTGACCGTGCAAAGCAAGTACAGCAGCTCTATAAATACAAAGGCAGTGGCAACGGAAAAGGGACCTCCAATTCAATACACAAATCTGCCCTGCGCAAACCCTCTCAACCTTGAGATTTTGTTATTTTCTTTTTCGCCAACACATCTTCAGTTTGGATAAACAGCACTGTGGAGGCAACCGGTAAACATCTTCAGTTTGGATAAACAGCACTGTTGCCGTAGAATCAGCCGACCGCGGAGCACCTTCAGTTTGGATAAACAGCACTACGTCGGGGCCGACTGGTTATCTATCCAAGTCTCGGCCGAGAAGGATTTTCGAGTTCTTTTCGACAGAGGTCATCTCACCAGCCTTCTCGGCGAAGTGAGGTGTTACAGTTTATTACATTCGGCACATTGAAAGCCGAAATTTGATATTGAACTTCGCAGAACTAGCAGCCTTGTCTTCAGGCTCTAGAACCCAAAGGCCGAGGCATGTTCCTTCCTCGGCCGCAGTCGCAAGATCAAGAAGTCAGCCGCACAACACAACACCACATCCACACATTTTACTCACCGACCGAGCTCGGCCGTCGAGTTGGCACGCCCCGCATTCAACCGAAGGACGTAGTTAGCTCATAGATTACTCGGCCTGCGCGCCACGTAGGCTTTGTAGTTTTTAGGGTCAACATTTTGGCACGCCCAGTGTTGGCCAACATTAGAGGCCGGGGGGCAATTTTTCGCTCCGGTCACAACCAACATTCGACCTAAGAAGATTGTCGAGATGGGCGAAGAAATACCTAAGCCACCTGTTGTCTCCGTCGAGATTGAAAATGTGGTAGGCCTAGAAGAAAAGGTTCAAGTCTTTGAGCCAGAAATTGACTTGGAAAATCGTTCGTCAGAGGAATGTTCCAATGACGAACAAGACCAATTCACGGTTTTAGATGCCGAAACCACGCCAATCGATATGATTATTGGCGATAAAGCCGATATAAAGAAATCTCATTCAGCTAAATTGTTTGAATTAAAAGCCGAAATTATGCCTGGGAGGCATAATAATTGTTCAACACATTCGGCGGTCGAAAATAAAAAATATTTCTCCAAGTTAGAAATATTTGGAGAAAATTCTTTATTCGGCCTAAAGCGAAATCAATTTGAAAATTTCGATATAAAAAGATCTCGGCTTGGAATAAAGCATCGTTGGCCTCCTCCTGATTATGGTTCGGTCACTTTTCTTTACGTTTGTTGAAAAAATATATATATATAAAGAATAAATTATTTTCTTATTCATTCGGCTTTATAGGCCGATACATAAGGAAATAAGGGGGGAACATTAGTAGTCAATGCATTTATTTGCCTCGTTGCTAACATTGGGTTTATATATATATATATATATATAAAATTATCGGTGTCACATTCATAATTGGTGGGCAGGCCAAGTTGCCAAGAATGGTTTTTCTCGACCCAATGTTTCTCGACCTCGCCCTAATTTTCCTCGACCTACTTTTAACAACCGAGATAATCAAGATGTTATATGGTGGAGTCATGCATTATGGAAACAATGATTGGAAAACGGGCGTCATGGTAAAGGCCGAGATGTGTTTAAAACGGTGACTATGTAACTAACACTCGGCCCAAGGAATTTTGCATGGCACCGAGACTGACGTCCTACCCATGCTACCCATGGCGTGGGTGTACTTACTATGATACTATTAAGGATGCCCACCAAGCTCGGTGGTCAAGTTTCATAAAATGAAGTGGAGTGGTCTTAAAGGTTTCTAATTGTCGAGGTACTTATGGTATTTTTCTCACCGAGCTCGGTAAGTCAGTCAAGTTCGTGTTGAGTCGTGTATTGAAAAATTTTGTGTCGACGATGTTCTTCAGTAAGTTGGTTTCATATTACCGATGCACAAGCCGAGCTACCCAGTATATGTTGTTGAGCTTGACCGCATTATACGTCGAGTTCGGTAGGGTTCAAAGGTTGTACTCGGCTGAGACCCCACAATGAGGTTGGAGGATTTGCTCAGTCTCTGACTGCCATTTCAGAAATATGTATGCATGGTTGGGGCTTCAAATCTTGGTTGAGTTATGGTTTTGTTTGAGCTAAACGAGGATCTCATGTTTGGACGAATACCATGTCAAGTTAGTGGGTTAGAGACGGCCGAGGTGCCATTTCATGTTCGACTGAAGTATGGGCATTTCAAATATCTAATTTAATGAAGAATTATGGAGTCTACAGGGCAATTTTTCCGAGAGAGGGTTCGGGCTCGGCCAAGTCGGTGGTGGTTTAGTGAGATAACAAGTCATATAATCAACGGTTTAAATCATTCCACTGAGTAAGCCTACGTGATAAAAGAACTTATATGCCAATTTTTGCCGAGCTCGGCATAGGTTGGTCATTGCGTCTTGGTGTTTCTCGGGCGAGCTTTCTTGTTCTTTTGAATGAAGAGTAGATAGCCGAATAGCATGTCGAACGGTTGAGAGAGGTACAAATGATTAATTTCCTTAACCATTCGGCTTAAGGGCCGAAGCTTAAGGAAACTGGGGGGCAATGTTCGGCCTCGATTTTACATTTATCAGCCCGAGTAATCAAGGCCGTTGGATGAGTAGATTTTTGGACCGTTGGATGACAAAGTGGTTGAGATAGTCTTTAATTATTATTGAGAAATAATATTGTGATTTTAATCATGATATTATTTGTTAATATATATTGGATTATCTAACCCTAATATTAGCTATATCCAGCTGGTTGCTTAAAGATAAGTGATGAGGCAAATCATATTTCCAACTTGGACTTGGAAGTACAGTTCAAAAGGGTTTGGGATGCTTGGTACGACTCACGCGGCAATACAAACTACGAATGGATTAATTTAAAATGTGGATGGATGTGCATGCAGAACCACGTGCAACAATAGGATAAAGGAGAAGTAAAAATGGTGATGTGCTTGGAAGATGATCCTACACGTGGTGGTGATAGATGGTAACAATTATCTTGCTGATTATGCTAAGTGATTTAGCATATGGGTATAGGCTTTTGCATCGTGGGCCAACATGTGGTTGTTCATGGAGCCGAAGTCACTCAACATGGATATTTGAGATAATTAGCAATAAGAAGTCTAAGTAGGCTTAGGCTTCTGAGTGTTTGAGTTCAAATTGGAATCATCAAGGCCACGCCAAGCGGGATCATGCATATTTGAGAGAATATTCTTATTATTTTATAAGTTACGACGGCAATCCTAGGGTTATTGGTGAATTATAAATACAAGGCTACAAACAATGGAAGGGACCTCCAATTCAACACACAAATCTGCCCTGCGCAAACCCTCTCAACCTTGAGATTTTTTTTATTTTCTTTTTCGCCAACACATCGTCAGTTTGGATAAACAGCACTGTGGAGGCAACCGGTAAACATCTTCAGTTTGGATAAACAGCACTGTTGCCGTAGAATCAGCCGACCGCGGAGCACCTTCAGTTTGGATAAACAGCACTGCGTCGGGGCCGACTGGTTATCTATCCAAGTCTCGGTCGAGAAGGATTTTCGAGTTCTTTTCGACAGAGGTCATCTCACCAGCCTTCTCGGCGAAGTGAGGTGTTACAGTTTATTACATTCGGCACATTGAAAGCCGAAATTTGATATTGAACTTCGCAGAACTAGCAGCCTTGTCTTCAGGCTCTAGAACCCAAAGGCCGAGGCGTGTTCCTTCCTCGGCCGCAGTCGCAAGATCAAGAAGTCAGCTGTGCAACACAACACCACATCCACACATTTTACTCACCGGCCGAGCTCGGCCGTCGAGTTGGCACGCCCCACATTCAACCGAAGGACATAGTTAGCTCATAGATTACTCGGCCTGCGCGCCACGTAGGCTTTGTAGTTTTTAGGGTCAACAACTACGAAAGAGATCACATGCACATTCAATTTTTTCAGCTCTGCACAAACCTTCAATAAGAATATTGTAAGTTACAATATCAAAATCCAACTTTTTTCCCTCCATCTCTTCCAACAATTCAACTACCTTGGGAAATTGTTCGTTTTTACAAAGGCCATCCAGTAAAATATTATACGTTTGAATGTTTGGAAGTTGGCCACAAGCTTGCATTTGAGAGAACAAGTTCAGTGCATCTTGTGTTCTCCCCATCTTGCAAAAACCATCAATAAGAGCGCTATAAGTAACCGTATCTGGAACAACTCCCTTGTGAGACATTTCTAGAAAAATCATCCAAGCATCATCTATCTTTTTACGCTTTCAATAGCCATTTATCAACATGCTATAAGTACAAGCATTAACCATGCAGCCTTTGCTAAGCATTATTTCAGAAACCTTTTTCGCCTCATCCATTTCTCCTCGCAAACAGTAACCATATATGAGCGAATTGTACGTAATTGTATCCGGTGCTATATCCCTTTGCGTCATCATTTCTACCACGCTCCTTGTTTCCTGGACCATCCCCTCTTTACAATATGTATCAACCAAAACACTGAAGGTGTACACATTTGGAAAGATATGTTTACTCACCATTTCATTCAACAATCTTGTAGCTTCTTTCCAATTTCCTAATTTGCAAACTCCATGAACCAAAGAGGTATAGGTAATGACATTTGGGGCAATACCCTTACTCGTCATTTTTAAGAAGAGCTTCAGTGCATCAACAACTAGAGTATCCTTACAATGACAGTCGATAATCGTATTATAGGCAACTACGCCAGGCTTGCAATCTCCTTCTTCCATCTTCTTAAGCAACTGGATTGCTGCAGTGTTGTTACCTTTTGCGCAAAGGCCCTTTAATAGTGTGTTGAAAGTAACCACATTCGGTTTACAATTACCACTGTTCAACATTTTGTTGAAAAGTGTTGCTGCCTCAGCCACTCTATTTTGGAAAAGAAAGCCGTTGATTAGAGTGTTGAAGGTCGTGATATTTGGTTCAAAACTCAATTTGAAGAAGCTTCCCAAAACTGACAAACCAAACCCTATTTTTCTCAAACGACAAAAGCAATTAATGAAAATAGTTAGAGTATAAACATTAGGACGAATTCCGGGCGCAACCATTCTGTTATTCAACGAGATGACTGTCGAGTAATGTTTCAACCTGGCAAGTTGAGTCAAGACTTGGTTGAAAGGGACAACGGAAGGCAGAGGACGCCTTTGAAGCATTTCGTCGAACACATTGAGAGCATCCTCAACATTAGTGATTCTCACAGGTTGGTGTTGTTGGGTGTTTCTAGATTCGGTCGATTTAGAAGCGCGAGAGTGAAACAAAGCCAAGTAATTGTTGAAGAAAACAACAGAAGAAGATTGAAGAAGAGAAGGCAGCATACCTCTCACAAGTCTATTGGTGTTGATGCTGCTTCCATAACCAACCTTCAAAGAAGAAGTAATCGCAGCCCGCATCATCTTCAGCAGCTCCAAGTCAGCGAGATGAGACTCTCTCACAAATCAAAGAGTTGTTGTAGAACTGTGTCTTTGCACTATGTTTCCCATGTTCAAAGTTAACAGGATCTCTTGTATCCTCTCTTTTATCAGTATATACATGAAAGAGTATAAAATAGGTGCCATGGATGCGTGTCCATTGAATTAGAAATATAAGCTGAAATGAAGAGATGGATGCGTATCAACCTTGAGATTTTGATACATTTTCTGTGGCCTTTGAGTCGGTACACGTTTGCCGGTTTGGCCAACGTATATTGATGTAATATACTGATGGGATGCATCTGATAAAAGCAGCATCATCACCCACATACATATATTCAAAATCAATATATGTGATTTTGTTTGACTTATTCAACCTAACTAACTAACGACCAAAAATTAAGATAGGTGTGTAAGAAACAAAAAAAGACTTCTGAAAATCAAATATATATATATACACCTTTACCAAGAGGGATCCTCATTTTTCTAAAAAAATGGGAACACCCTCTTGACCGTTGGATTGACTTTAATAAAATTGTGTGGTTGAGAGATTAAAACATAATCTCAACCACACAATTTCATTAAATCAAAATCCAACGGTCAAGAGAGTGTCCCCATTTTTTTAGAAAAATAGGGATCCCTCTTGTGAAAGGATTCCTATATATATATATATATATATAAGTGTGTGCAAAATGTATTTTTTGAATCACGAAATGCTACGCGCGATTACACATTTTTTGAATCACATTATTGCCAGCTCATTGTGAGGCTAAGCCCACCCCCTCCACGTGTTGACACACCCCGACCGAAATCGAGGCATGCGGGCCGTCGGCCAGCATGCCTCGATTTCGGTCGGTGTGTGTCACGTGTCAATAATATCGTTTGCTAAAAAAAAAATCATTTGACAACTAATTAAATCACATTATTATGCGCGTGAAAAATATTTTTTTTATAACCGGCACTATGCCTCTTAAGATGTTTTAAATGTGTTTAAAAATAGAGAAAATAATATTTAATAAACAAATAATTGAATCATATTATTGCTTAATCCATTGTGAGGTACTAATTATAAATATAAAATAAAATAAAATAACTACACAAAAAATTTAATTTTAAAAAACACTGTTTATATGAAGAAAATACCCTTGCATTATTTTGGGCTGTTTTTGAACTTTTTGTTTGGGGGGCATTTTTGTCCCATTATTTTTTGTGATGCCCATGACCCCAAATGGGGCTACTGGCATTATATAGTAGCATAGATATACTCGAAGAGAAAGTGTTCCACTTGTATGCAACAGTATAAGTAATTTACGCAAGACAACACACTAATCACTATTTTTTTTTTTGAACAAATAATATTATCTACATTAGGGAAAGGGATGAGCTTAGTGTCACATCCCGACCCGGGGTCCACCACATCCCGGGCCCGCTCCACCACCGTAGCACGATATTGTCCGCTTTGGGCCCCGACTACGCCCTCACGGTTTTGTTTCTGGGAACTCACACGAGAACTTCCCAGTGGGTCACCCATCATGGGAGTGCTCTCGCGCGCTACTCGCTTAACTTCGGAATTCCAACGGAACCCGAAGCCAGTGAGCTCCCAAAAAGCCTCGCGCTAGGTAGGGATGGGAATATACATATAAGGATCACTCCCCTGGGCGATGTGGGATCTCACAATCCACCCCCCTTAGGGGCCCGACGTCCTCGTCGGCACACCACGGCCAGGGTTAGGCTCTGATACCAAATTGTCACATCCCGACCCGGGGTCCACCACATCCCGGGCCCGCTCCACCACCGTAGCACGATATTGTCCGCTTTGGGCCCCGACTACGCCCTCACGGTTTTGTTTCTGGGAACTCACACGAGAACTTCCCAGTGGGTCACCCATCATGGGAGTGCTCTCGCGCGCTACTCGCTTAACTTCGGAGTTCCAACGGAACCCGAAGCCAGTGAGCTCCCAAAAGGCCTCGCGCTAGGTAGGGATGGGAATATACATATAAGGATCACTCCCCTGGGCGATGTGGGATCTCACACTTAGCCTCACAATGAATTAGCAATAATATGGTTCAAACTCACCTTTGGCGAGAATCGAACTTAAGGCCTACTTACAAGCATCGTTTAAAATTTCTTCGAAACGGTCGTTCCATGGAAATATCCAAAAAATCAGAGAAATATATGGAAGTGGGGTTGAAGTCTAAACTTCACCTCATATCAGAGAAACTCTTAAAGTTTAGTCTGAAATCGACATATGTCGTCGATATTTCTGACACATATGTTAAATATCGGAGAAACTTTTATATTTCGTCCAAACCAATGTTTGACAATACTCAAAGTTTCGTTTTAATTTTCGTCATTTCCATCGAAAAGCAACCGATATCTCTTTTGATATTCAATATTTCCGTCGATATTTCCACAAAATTGCATATCGATATTTCCACCTATACTGATATTTTAAACAATGCTTACAAGTGAAGAGGAATACCACTAGACCGTAGTACTAAGTGGCACACTAATAACTATTAAACATGGAAAAATAGCCAATCTAAGGGGCACTTATTGAAATATAACCTTTTTTTTTATTTCTAATTCTTTTAAATATAACTAAATTGATGTTAAGAAGACTTAATTATCTTTAGACTAAAACTCTCTCTTCCTCCCAATTATTTTTTTTACTATGAACTCCCTCTTATGCCTATTGTTGAACCATCAGGTTACAGGCACCACTGCATTACTTTGTTATCTCTACTCAAAATCAACTAGCATATGCCCTCACGCTTTTGTAATATGTGAACATTTTTCATTTTTATTTTAAAAATAGGAGAGAGAGAGAGAGAGAGAGAGAGAGAGAGAGAGAGAGAGAGAGAGAGAGAGAGAGAGAGAGAGAGAGAGAGAGAGAGAGAGAGAGAGAGAGAGAGAGAGAGAGAGAGAGAGAGAGAGAGAGAGAGAGAGAGAGAGAGAGAGAGAGAGAGAGAACATGGGAGTGGAAGTGGAGGAGTAAAGATAGGTTTTTGTTTTTTATTTTATATTTTTCAATATTAGATATATGTTAAAATCATGTAGGTGAGGTGAGAGAGAGAGAACATGGGAGTGGAAGTGGAGGAGTGAAGATAGGTTTTTGTTTTTTATTTTTTATTTTTCAATATTAGATATATGTTAAAATCATGTAGGTGAGGCTTCAATAAAAATTCACACATTTGCAATTATTAGAATAATTGTTGGAGACTCGAATGGTGATGTGCAAGCATGATAACTTTTTATGTTGTTCTACATCTCCACAAATTTAAAAACTTGCACTTAGATTCCAACCAACGGCAATTTGTTCAGTTACAAGTTTATAACCTGGAAAATGTTTTGACCGAGTATAATAAATTTGTGGGCTTAGATCATCTCCAATAGAAATGACTAAAGGTCCAAAAGCAAAAAAAATAAAAAGTCAAAGCCAAATTTGGCCAAAAATTCATCTCCAATGTTTGGCTAGACTATAATTTTATCGAGCCCGTCAACTTTTTTTTTCTTTTGCCAAAATGGCATCCGGCTGACCAAATGAAGCCCCATTTCCAGCCCGTTTTCTAGGGCCTAGCTCTTCTGCTGCATAAATTAATTCAAATCCAAAGGTGGAAAGAAAACTGATAGATGAGAGGCATCGTATGTACCACCAGGTAATCTAAGAAAACTTATGACAAATTTATATGGGGTATTATTGTTTGTTTTAGGCCATTTATTTGGGACGCTTGGTTACATTATAAACTAGGAGCTAGACAATTGTTTAGCATAGAGGGGCGTTTGTATCAATAAATTAAAATAATAAACTTAAAATTAATAAATTATTGAGAAAGTTATGTTTTGCACTTTCAATTGAAGATAATATATGAAGAGTAATGTTAGGATAGCCAAAATTTTAAATTAAATGTGCAAACTAAATTATGTGTAACCAATAAGAAACAAGTATATTAATCGACACTTAATTAATAATCTAATTATCTACAACCACATTATTTGGTTTACAGATTTGGTTTAAAAAATTTAGAGCATGTTTGGTACTCTACTTGAATCCAACTTTTTAAATTCAAAAACAGTTTTCAAGTTTTTGGCCTTAAAAACTTGTTTGGTAAGACAATTTTCAAAAACTGAATTCAAGACTAACTCAAAAATATAGTATATTCTCTAAAAACACAAAAAATGAGTTTTTAGAGTTTTTAAACTTAAACTCACTCATTTCTTTTCTCTCCCTGCTCCCTTCTCACTCCAAATCTCTCTCTCTTTTCTTCCTCTTCCCTTCTCTTCTCTCCTCTTCTCTTTTTTATTTTTATTTTTTTTACCTTTTTCATCTCTCCTGCAATCCGCTCTCTTCATTCTCTCAGTTCTTTTTCTCACTACTCTTCCTCTCTATCTCCTCTGATCCTCTTACTTATTTCTCTTTCCTCCAATCATCTCTTACTTTCTTTCCTCCTCTCTCCTCTTTCTCTCTCAACCCCCTCTTTTTGGATTTATTTGTCCAGTTTAAGTTTTAAGATTTAAATTTTTTAAATCACATACCAAACAAGTTTTTGAGTTTACAGATGGCTGGATCCATGCCAAACAAGTTTTTGAGTTTTTGAGTTTACCTGTAATCCAAAGAAAATTGTTTTCAAGAAAAATTCTTAAGAAATGTTTTGAGAAATTATAAAAAAATTCAAATAGGATACCAAACAAGCCCTTAGTTTTTCTAGTATTGCCCACATATGAATGTGGCTTCAATTTAAAAATAATTTCTTATATGAATATAATTTTAGACGAGACTATGTTTAGCCATTTCAGTTAGAATTGGGCTTACTCTTCCTTCACCGAAATCCCACAAGGCACGAGCAGAACCCAAGGTATCATTCCGACAAGGAGTGAAAAATTGTAGGGTCCAGATTGAAGAGTCTTTGGATGACCTCCTTATTAGTTGTGGGTCCCAACCCTCACAAGTAGCAGATGAGATCTTCTGCACCCAAATACTCTTGTGGCCTCTCTGTGCCTTCCTTAATTGGCTGAGGATTTGATTTATTATTTATTATTTTAATTATTGTCAAGTTAACATTAATTATGTTTAGTTCAAAAAGCAAAGGCACAGAGAGGCCACAAGGGTATTTGGGTGCAGAAGATCTCATCTCCACAAGTAGCCCGTCTAGCTCAATTGGTAGAGCGCAAGGCTCTTAACCTTATGGTCGTGGGTTCAAGCCCCACGATGGGTTTTTTTTTCCTTCCCGTTATTCGTTTTATATTACTTATTTAGATGAAATTCTAAACCATATGCGTTCTTTAGATTAATTGGTCGGAACAACTTTTTCTATATGGATTAGATCGATCAGAATTAATGTGTTCTTTTTTATACACTTTTTTTGGACCCAAGTTCGAATATTCTTGACATCACTTTATTATAAATGTTGAGAATGTATGCAAATAATATAAAGGAATTCAATTAGGACCATACCTAGCGGAACTAACGAATTCCGAACTCTCTCGTTCTTACGAACAATTGCACAAACCACGAGCAAGAGTGTCTCTAGCCCGGCTAGATTGCCTACGTACTTTGTGCCAATGCACAAGGATCAAACCGCCACAGTTCTTAGTAGCCTCCAAATCCTAGGGCTAATAATTGTTTATATATCTAAAAAAAAAATGCATCTATATAGTAATAATTGAAAATCACAAATAAAAACTTAAAATGGACAAAACATTTTTCTCAAGTTGTTTGAGACAATACTTTATTTTATTTTTTGGAGTTGGTATCGTCCCTATGAGATCGTCCACATGGACATGCTTGACTACTAATGTCACATCTTGGTATGCTTTTATATCTCTTTTTTCAATGTTACATCTTTGGATGATTCATTATCGTAAATCGGTAAATTGAAAATAGACCTTAGACATTACATTTTGTGGTTATACCACTTGGTCCCAAGTGACCAATCATATAAACTAACCCCATCTCCAAAACATCGGCAAAAACTCTCATTTTGTTAGTCGTCTTGCTAACTCTTTATTGCCAATCCCGACTTGCCTAATACAGAAGATGAATTTGTTTGGGATAATTCACCTACTGGTTTTCCGGTAGAGGCTACGCTTTGGTAAAGTTTTTTCTATTGGATTTGCTTCAGCTTTGGCTCTGCGTCAAGAACTCAAATTGGCACTTGGACTAAAACTCTCAAGATTGGAAGTTGAAGGTGATTCAAATTTAGGACATATTTATGATAATTCTTGTGTTTCGTTTCTGTGAAGCCAACATGAAAGCCGCAAGGGGTGGATTGTCATAGTAGATAGGGTATTTAGACCTGATGGTTTCTGACACGACACGAAAACAATACGAAAATAACGGGTTTTGGGTCAACACGATAACTAATCGGGTCATTATCTGGATGACCCATTAATAACGAGTATACACGGGGTAACATGTGGATAACCCGTTTCGATCCGTTAAGAAAAAAAAAAATTTGATAATTTTAAAGTTTAATTACTAAAAGATTTATTATAAAATACAATAGCCATATTAATATATACAATATATTCTATATTAAATATATAGTTTTCTATTATTATTCTATATAAATTTAAAAAAAAAAAAGTTTTAGCCATTATTTATTTTTAGGGTAAATTACACAAAACCACCTCAATTATTAGGTCATTAACAGTTTCATACATCGTCTTTAAAAAGTTTCAATGTCATACCTTATCTTCGAATTTGTTGCAATGTCATACCTCTCGTCAATTCTTCGGTTATATGCTGACGTGGCAAATTTTCTATTAAAAACTAAAAAAAAAAATCATTTAATATTTTTTAAATATTAAAATAATAATGAATTTATTTAAAAAATAAAAAAACCCAACCAAGTTCGTCTTCCCCCACCCCCTGCAACCCAGAAAGAAAGAAGAACAAGAACAAGAAAAAAACCCAAGTTTGTCTTCCCCCCCCCCCCCCCCCCCCCCCGGCGGGAACCCAGAAAAAACAAAAAAAAAGAAACCCCAATTTCATCTTCCCCCCACCCCTGCAACCCAGAAAGAAAAAAAAATCATCTTCATCTTCCCCGACCCTCTTTCCCTACAACCCACCCCCTTTCTTTCCCCTCCCGTCTTCCCCTTCCCTCCTCCTCCACACCCACCCTCGCACTCACTACCTGCAACCCCTAAAAAAAAAAAAAAAAAAAAAAACCATCTTCATCTTCCCGACCCCCCTTTCCCTGCAACCCAGATCCCGTCTTTCGCCTATTCTGCAGGTGGAGAAATTAGGCACGGAGAAAATGGGGGGAATGGGTGTGGATTTAAGGAGTGGGGTGTGTAAAGGAGGGAAGAGGGTGGGTGCGAGAGGAAGACGAACTAGTTTTTTTTTTCTTTTTCTAGGTTGTAGGTAAGGGAGTCGGGGGGAAGAAGATGAAGATGGGGGAGAAGAGAGGGAGTGGACGAGGGTAGACGAAGAGAGGTTTTTTTTTTTAATTAATTATTATTTTAATATTTAAAAAATATTAATTTTTTTTTTTTTAGTTTTTAATATTATTTTTTTAGTTTTTTAATATAAAGTGTGTCACGTCACACGCCATGTCAACATTTAACAGAGGAATTGATGGAAGGCTGACTGAAGATATGACATTGCAACAAATTCAAAGATAAGGTATGACATTGAAACTTTTTAAAGACGAGGTATAAAACTGTTAATGACCCAATAGTTGAGGTAGTTTTATGTAATTTACCCTTATTTTTATTATGGGAGTTCCTTATTATCATTACTAGGATAAATTTTACTTAACATGTTGTTGTCCAAAATTAAAATAAACTAGTATAGTATTTGTATAGGCAAGATGACACACCCCGACCTTGGAAGGTCGAAGCATGTTGGCCATCACTGTGAGGTGACGTAACCGTAGGGGTAAGTGATGTGGAAAAGTGAATAAATTTAAAACTAACTATAACTAATTATACTAAACAATAATAGAGTGCGCAATCGTGGGAATAACCCACTACAATTATTCATAGCTTAAAGACACTAAGACTACCAAAGGATAGCCAAAGCAACTAAAGTACACTTATTACACAACAGTGATAAGTTTGTACGTCTAAATTGAAGAAAATGTTAGAACTACCAAAGATTCCTCGAGTGCCATGAAGAAATCAACTATCTAGGTCATGGAGGGGAGAAAAACAAAATTGAGTGGGTCAGCAAAACAATGCTTATAAGAAAACCTTTATTTTCGAATATACTAACCCCTCGCAGTAAAACAAGTATAGTTTCCTTTAAAAACATAATGCGTAAATATGTAACCACAATTCTATATCCATAGAATAAGAGAATATGCCAAGTCATGATATATCAATGCCACAATAATAATAATCATTTGATAATCAAATATAAACAGTTTGCTCATCACCTAAGCTAGCACACAAGTCGAAGTCGCCTAAAGCAACATGTACGACAAGACTAGGTAAAATAATGCTCTCTAGTACTACAATCACGTGAAGACTGGTGCCGAGGCACGGTCACATACGAGTCGGAATTGCCTAATGCAATCTGTACGACAGGACTGGCACCTAAACTTGGATTCACAGTAAGCGAACGGTGCAGATGTGAACATACACGTGAAAGACTGGCCCTGGCCTTGGACGGAGTACCAACACCAGGGTGCAGTAAGATGAGAATGTACAAATATGTATGAATGTCATGACTTAACCATATAGCAGCATTTATCACAATAATGAATACTTGGCAATATAAGCGTAAAACTGAAATAACTACGCATTTAGGGAAACTATAAATATGTATAGGTATAAAAACAAACTGCCCACTCACAAGTACGTCGTTGGGTCGTAGCCTAGCCTAGCCCCGTATGTCCTCGGGATACGTTTCCCCTATATGTAAAATAACTATAATATAATTAATTAAAGCACGTATACGGAAACTTAAATAAAACCCATCTAGTTTGCTCAAACCTAGGGTTTAAATACTTGAAATCGATCTACTCGACGTCACGAACCTACACAAATTTTTAGAATAATTTTTGGACCCCGCACACGCCCCCACCCGCCGAGCCTCTGAAGTCTGTCAGGAATATTCCGTCAGTTTGACAGAATATTTCGTTAAATATATAACAAAAGTTAACGGCGTTACTTGACGCCGTTAGAATATTCCGTCAACTTTGACGGAATATTCCGTCTCCTTCTCCGGCGACTTCGTCGTCTGCCACCGTCTGCAACTTGAATCTCGCCGGATTTCTGGAAAAATTTCAAACTTGAATAACTTCTTCATTTCTCAACCATTTTCGACCTACTTTATATGGATTTGAAGCTTATGAAGAGTAGAATTGCATTATACCTGTTTGGAGTCCAAAAAATGGACGGATGTGGTCGAAAACACCTCGAAAATTCCGGCCAAAAGTGAGACTTCTCGAACTCGGGTTGTTTCACGTTAAAGCTTCCTCAAACCTTGACTAGGAGCCTTTAGGAAGTTGCGTAGAGGCTTCCCCGAGTCCCAAAACACCGTGACTCGGTCGAAAACACGTCGATCTAAAACTCGTCCGATTCGGACCTTCCAAGTTCGTGAGTCAAAACTCGTTCATTCTGGGTTTGGTTGATATGGTTGTGTTCGTGGAGGTGAGATGAACACAATGGTGAGGTTTTTGCGCTTGATCTACGAGCTTTGGTACTCGTTCATGGTGTTGGCAGAGAAGAGAGTTTGACGAGAGAGAGAGAGAGAGAAAGAAGAGAGAGTAACTGTTTCCTTTGCTTTTTTTGATTGGTTGCTGAAGTAAGGGAGATGATGGGATTGGTTGGTGATGTGAGGGAGGTGAAATAATGGGGGTGCACGGGTTGGGTTAAAAATGGTAGATAAGGATAGGGTTTTAGATGTCCAATAGAAAAGGGAATCGAAAATCTATCTGAAATAGTGTTTTCACACTGGTAAAAGTTTACGTACACTCGTGACAATGTGTACAATTTAAATACGATAGCGAGAAATGAAATAAAAGCGATATAAACACGTCCACGTCACTTGCCTCCAAGGGCATAATTGTCAATTCACATACACGGGAAGAAATTACATAGAAAATTAGGGACGAGTCGTCAAACAAGAACTAAGAAGACATACATACAAATATGAAAAATGAAAAAATATATAAACACTCGTGATTCATCATTATTCCTCCACGAGTAGATAATGGTTACACTTACATTATCGTTTAGATTTTTAAAATCCTCCAAACCCTCATGAATAATGTTTTTTATTTGAGGGCAAAATTAATATTAATTATTGTAGAAGTGTAAAAAATGTATAAAAAAAATTATATAGCATCACTCATAGTGACAAGCTTTACAACTTTTATGAAGGGGTCAACTTCGAAATCCAACATTATAATCCATAAACCTTAAATTTATATGTAACTATCGATTGTCATTTACACTTTATTCTTCTTACTGAATTTCATTTTTAAAATTTTCTTTTATGAAAACATGATCATCTGGCAGATGTAAGAAGATGAACGGTTCAGATCTTTGATATCACATTTCGATATTTACGGTTAACTGAAATATGAGTCGATGTCATACAGTTTGTAGAAACTTTATAAACATCAAGCAATATTTTCACTAACTGTAAAACTCTGAATATAATATGAACGATCTAAACCATTCATCTTCCTGCATCCTCTAATAGGATCATGTTTTCAAAAAAGAAAATATGAAAAAACAAAATTTGATGAGAACAATGAAGTGTAAATTTAAACAACAATCAACGATTAAATTTTGATCTATGATTTTAATGATTATAGTGGCGAATTTCAAAGTTAAGCTCTTCATGAAAGTTGTAAAACTTGTCATTACGAGCGTTTATATATATTTTCTATATTTTTTACACTTCTACATTAATTAAAAAACTATTAAAGACTTTACTTAATTAATTAAGCTATTAATTAATTTATACCCATTTTGTTTCAGAAGCAATGGATTCTAGAGATTCAGATTCAGTAAACCTCAGTGATGAGGAGTTTGTGGAGAATATAATGGGAATAGAATGAGATCTTGGAAGCGAAAGTATAGACAATACAAATACGAGTCTTGCAAAGAAAAAGGCTAGAACAATCAATTTAGGTAAGTGAAAATATATTTAAAAGAAAAATGCATTTTTATATTTTGGATATGACAATATGGTATGTATATTCTTATTTAGTATTATGTTTTTCATTTGATTATTTATTGGTTTAAAATATATTTTCCTTAACGGGTAACGGGTAACGGGTCGGGTCATATTACATGTTAATATTATCAGGTTGATTTCGGATCGGGTCATTTTACCAATTTATTTTAACGGGTGTTACACGACATGACCTATTAAGATATCGGGTATGACACGAACACGGAAAACACTACACGAATGTCAGGTCTAAGGGTATTCCTCTTTTACGTCACTGTGCGTGCAAACTCTCTTCCTTCCTACAGTCTAGATGAATTTAGTGTAGATTAGTGTCTACAAGTCATATGCTTACGCTTAGTACATAACAGGAACTCGATAAGAATTTGACATAAACACTAATTTAATTAGGTAGCCGAAAGGTTGGAAATGAGACTGAACCTTCAAAGTTCAAATAACCAACCATTTCAGTTCATATACATAATACCTTTTTGGCTTCGATTCTGAGCTGGTCCTCTGAGTGTGGTAAGCATAAAGGTTTAGGACGTTGTTTGCAACTGAGAAGTTTTCTGCAAATCTCGTGCAGCACTTAGACGAGGCAAGTTCAATTTATTCCGTTGAGTTCGGCAGGTTTGGAAGGGAGTGAAAGAAAAACTGCGATGGTGTGGCAAGGCATTTGGTAACTGATATGATCTAGCACTGGAGAGATTGCACAATTATGCGTCTGAAAAGAAGCTTCAGAATACTCTTCCCTGCCTGAATGCTGAAAAATGTGTAAGTTGGCTTCTGTATACTGAGAGATGGCCTTCTCTTCTTTCAATAGAGTGCACATAGAAAAAATATTTAAGCAAAGATGGAATTTAACGTTATATAGTTTTTGATTATTTATATAAATTTCCTTTGTTTTCAGCAACATGATCTGATTGCATGGTTCAGCGATATTCAGTATAACAAAAGAAATTGTTTCTTTGATATACTCATTTTGTGGGATTTCAAAGTCGAAATCCGCTTGATGTCATTCTGTTAGATTGATCAATGTATACTCCACTTCTAAAACAAACCTATGTTATGCATCTATTAATCTCAGTTTAAACACTTCTAAAAACTTAGAGATGCATTCATTAATTCAAATTTATATACTTCGTTTACTTTCTTGACATCATTCTTTTTATATTAATCAATGTTATGAATCTATTAGTCCCAATACGTTCATTAATTCAAATTTATATACAGCTGAAAGGTTAGAAATTTTCAGATAATACTAGATTTAAGTTTGGTAATCTTTCAAACATAATTATTCATACAATTTGAAATCCCGCAGCAATTCGCGGGCATCACTATCTAGTTATAAACTGGAGCTAGACAATTGTTTAGCATAGAGGGGCTTTTGTATCAATAAATTAAAAAAAAATTATAAATTATTGAGAAAGTTATGTTTAACTCTTTTAGTTGAAGATGATGTATGAAGGGTAATGCTAGGGAGACTAAAATTTTAAACCAGATGTGCAAACCAATAAGAAACAAGCACGTTAATCGACACTTAATTAATAATCTAATTATTTACAACCACATAATTTTGTTTGCAAATTTTTGTCTCCATAGCATTACTCATATATGAACATGGCTTCATTTTCAAAATAATTTCTTATAAAGAGTTTTAACGAAACACTCCCGGTACTGTTCACTTTTAACGAAAAACTACATTTTTACATTTACCTAACACTATTCACTATACCTTTAAAAATGGCTTTTCGTTAAAAGAAAAGTTTTTTTGGACTTTTCATTAGTTTTCCTTTTCTTTTTTTATATGACTATAATTTTAGACGAGACTATATTCAATTCTTTCGATTGGAGTTGGTCTTAGTCTTGCTTCACAGAACTCCAACGAGAAGAACCACATATATCATTCCGACAAGGAGAAAGGAAAAAAATTGTAGGGCCCAGATAGAAGTCTTTGGACCAGAGCCTTATTACTTGTGGGTCCCAACCCTCCCAAGCAGCCCGTCTAGCTCTGTTGGTAGAGTGCAATGCAAGGCTCTTAACCTTGTGGTCGTGGGTCCCACGGTGGGCATTTCCTTTTTTTGTTGGAAGTTTTAACAAAATACTTTCGATACTGTTCACTTTTAACGAAAAACCATTTTTTTACCTTTAACTGTCACTATTTACTATACCTTTAAAAATGATTTTTCGTTAAAAGAGAAGTCTTTTTGGATTTTTCGTTAGTTTTTCTTTTTTTGTTTCCTTCCCAGTTATTCATTTTTTTATTGCTTAGTCACATCAATCGGGGATTAATGTGCATTTTTTTTACGGGCTTACACTTTTTTCGGACCCAAGTTCGAATATTCATCTTTGGAATTGACATGCTTTAGCTACTGGTTGTTAATCCCTCAGCTCTAAGCCTCTACCCTTAGATGATCTATATGAATGCAATCCGAAAACACTTTATTCATTCTCGCAAATTCGGTATAATTGAACAGAGACCTTGGACATTACATTTTGTGGTTATACCACTTGGTCCCAAGCGACCAATCATAAAAACTAACCTCATCTCCAAAACATCGCAAAAACTCTCATTTTGTTGGTCGTCTTGCTAACTCTTTATCGCCAGTCCCGACTTGCTTAATACAGAAGATGAATTTGTGTGGGATACTTCACCTATTGGTTTTTTGGTAGAGGCTACGCTTTGGTAAAGTTTTTTCTATTGGATTTGCTTCAGCTTTGGCTGTGCGTCAAGAACTCAAATTGGCACTTGGACTAAAACTCTCAAGATTGGAAGTTGAAGGTGATTCAAATTTAGGACATGTTTATGATCATTCTTGTGCTTCGTTTCTGTGAAGCCAACATGAAAGCAGCGAGGGGGGGGATTGTCATAGTAGATAGGGTATTACTCTTTTACGTCACTCTGCGTGCAAACTCTCTCCATTCCTGCAGTTTGGATGAATTTAGTGTAGATTACTGTCTACAAGTCACATGCTTACGCTTAGTACATAACAGGAACTTGATAAGAATTTGACATAATACCAACCATTTCAATTCGTATACATAATACCTTTTTGGCTTAGATATTGAGCTGGTCCTCTGAGTGTGGTAAGCGTAAAGGTGTAGGATGTTGTTTGCAACCAATAAGTTTTCTGCAAATCTCGTGCATCACTGAGAAGAGGCGAGTTCAATTTCTTCCGCGACTTCGGCTGGTTTGGAAGGGTGTCAAAGAAAAACTGCGATGGTGTGGCAAGACATCTGGTAGCTGATATGATCTAGCACTGGAGATTACACAATTATGCGTAAAAAAAAAAGAAGCTTCAGAATACTCATTCTTGCCTGAATGCTTGACAATGTGTTAAGTTGGCTTCTGTATACATAGAGAAAATATTTAAGCAAAGATGGAATTCGTAAATTCTTCGTTTAACCACGTCTGACATCGTTTGATCGGATTAGACTGTTCCTTTCGTGATGGAATTCTGATGCATCATTTGATCATATGTGTGTATATTGTATCTGGTGTTAGAGGAAGTGCAGAATTTTAAGAAATTAATCGAGCACTCCACCTGCAGCTATCAGACTCATATCCTTTAAAATTATTTATAAATAATGTCCTTAACAGAATTATTACAAAAAAAAATAAAGAAGTTGAACCAAGCCATAAATATGTCTACGAATTCCATATCAGTCCAGAAACTTTGCTTCTCCAACAAATTTCATAATCTTAAAAGAGCAACATAAAAGTTGCTCTATCACTTGATAGATAAAATTAATAACAGATACCATACGTCACCAGGTGACGCATGAATGGCTCCTTCAACTGGACTCAGCACAGGAACAACTCCCTCCAATGCAGCATTCAAGGGAAGGATGCACCGAAACTTGTCAAAACTGCAAAGATGCAAATAAATTTCAACACGGTCTTTCTATAAATGTCAACAAAGTGGGATCTACTTTATCTTTAGACAATAAATTAGCGACCAACTCCGTAGTTGATGCATCTGCAGAAAAACCCCTCTCCACCATTTCTTGAATAAGCCTCACAGACTTTGATGTCTCGTTGTTATTGAATAACCCACGGATAATTGTGTTGTACGTGCAACCATTTGGAGAACAATCTCTCTCTTCCATTTCTCTAAGCAAGTTTGCTGCTTCACATGTAAGTCCCCCATTACAAAATCCATTGATCATTATATTATATGTCCTGACATCAGGTTGAATTCCTTTTGATGATAAACTACGAAAGAGATCCCATGCACATTCAATTTTTTCAGCTCTGCACAAACCATCAATAAGAATACTGTAAGTTACAATATCAAAATCCAACTTCTTTCCCTCCATCTCTTCTAACAATTCAACTGCCTTGGGAAATTGGTGGTTTTTACAAAGTCCATCCAGTAAAATATTATACGTTTGAATGTCTGGAAGTTGGCCACAAGCTTGCATTTGAGAGAACAAGTTTTGTGCATCTTGTGTTCTCCCCATCTTGCAAAACCCATCAATAAGAGTGCTATAAGTAACCGTATTTGGAACAACTCCCTTATGAGACATTTCCAGAAAAATCATCCAAGCATCATCTATCTTTTTACGCTTACAATAGCCATTTATCAATATGCTATAAGTACAAGCATCAACCATGCAGGTGCACACATTTGGAAAGATATGTTTACTCACCATTTCATTCAACAATCTTGTAGCTTCTTTCCAATTCCTTAATTTGCAAACTCCATGAATCAAAGAGTTATAGGTCATGACATCTGGGGCAACACCCTTACTCGTCATTTCTGAGAAGAGCTTCAGTGCATCATCAACTAGAGTATCCTTGCAAAGACTGTCAATGACCGTGCTATAAGCAACTACGTCAGGCTTGCAATCTCCTTCTTCCATCTTCTTAAGCAATTGGATAGCTCCAGTGTTGTTACCTTTCAAGCAATGGCCCTTTATTAGTGTGTTGAAAGTCACCACATTCGGCTTGCAATTACCTCCCTCCATCATTTTGTTGAAAAGTGCTGCTGCCTCAGCCTCTCTACCCTCAAGAAGAAAGCCGTTGATTAGAGTGGTGAAGGTTGTGACATCCGGTTCAAAACCAAATTTGAAGAATTTTCCCAAGATAGACAAGCTAAACCCCATTTGGTGCATATGGCAAAAGCAATTAATGATAATGCTTAAGGTATAAACATCAGGACGAATTCCGGACACAACCATTTGGTTATTCATGGAGATGACTGTCGAATAATGTTTCAACTTGGCAAGTTGAGTCAAGACTTGGTTGAAAGGGACAACGGAAGGCAGAGGACGCCTTTGAAGCATTTCGTCGAACACATTGAGAGCATCCTCAACATTAGTGATTTTCACAAGCTGGTGGTGTTGGGTGTTTCTAGATCCGGTCGATTTAGAAGGTCGAGAGTGAAACAAAGCCAAGTCATTATTGAAGAAAATAACAACAGAAGAAGCTTGAAGAAGACTTTTGCTGCTGCTGCTGCCGCCGCCATAACCAACCTTCAAAAAAGCAGCAGCAGCAGCAGCTGTTGTTGCCCGCATCATCTTTAGTGAGTCAGCGAGTCCGTGCGTAAATCCTCATTTCGGAAAACTTATGCCGAGGATGATATACGGAGGAATGAATCTGCTTCAACCTGTTAGCAGGATTAACTTGGCTCGCTCCAAAATCCCAATAAATTGGAATCAATTACAAATGAAGAGGAGAGACCCAAATTTAGAACCCTTGAACAAATATTTGACAAATCTCACATATAATTTTAAGGAACGTTGGGATTTCAAATATTATCATTTATCATCCCTTTTTATTTTAGGAAGTTTTGACGAAACACTTCCGGTACTGTTTACTGTTAACCAAAAACCACATTTTTACCTTTACGTGACACTATTCACTATACCTTTAAAAATGGTTTTTCATTAAAAGGGAAGTTTTTTTTTGACTTTTCTTTAGTTTTTCTTTTATTTTATTTGTATAACATTGATATTCTAAATTGAAATAAAAAAAATAAATAAATAAAACTAATGTAAAATGTTTGAAAACTTTGAGTTTTAAAAAATATGTTATAAGTGAATAGCACCATAAGTGATTTTTTAGAGTAATAATGTTCGAAACGTTAAAATTGAACAATACCATAAGTGTTTCGTTAAGACTCTATTAAAAAAATTCATACTTGAACCATATATTAAGCATTTCGTTTTGAGTGTTTTTTTTATTTTTTTATTTTTTTTTTTACTTTTGACTTTTTCAAATTTTGAAAAACTTTTCTTCTCACGAAATTGGGACTTAGTACAGTGGAAATCTCTTGTCATTTAAACACGGTCTAATAATATTTATCTTCACTTGTAAACAAGAGATTTTAAGTTCGTTTTTCGTCAAAGACGAATTTGAACAACATTATTGCTATTTCATTGTGAGACTAAGCCCACTCCCCCCCCTTTAGTGTAGGTAACATCATTCGGGCTACCAATAATATAGTTCCAATCTGTCTTTTGCTAGAATCGAATCTAAAAGACTTCTCTTTTACAGGTACAGATGAATACTGATAAGGAAGCTGGGGAGTGTAGTGTTTCTTTGTTTTAATGCAACGTGTTAGCAGACGCTCCCTTAGGAAGCAGCAGCTTGAAGCCGCTTTTTTACTTTAAAAATAATATGACAACGAGTCCAAATAGATGAACCCGGAAATATCACTTGCGCTCCATATCATCCCGTTGTGTTGTCCACGTGTTAGGCTTGAAAATTCGCCACACGTGAGGGGGCGTGTTGAGAGTGAATCCCGCATTGATGGGAGGAGGGCCTTGCATGCGCTTATAAGTAAGTTGGGCTACTCCTCATATTGCCAATTGGTTTTATGGTGGAACCTCAACTTTCTTCATGGCATCGCCTCCCTATCTTATATTTGTTTTAACTGTTTATGACACAGGAAACAAGCCCGGTCTTCGGGTCGCTTGCCCAAAATGCAAACAGCACTTGTGCCTTGAATGCGACATGTATATTCATAAAAGCTTGCATAATTGCCCCGGTTGTGAGAGCACTAGGCACTCCAAGATCCCGAATATAAACGAAGGATGAAGTGCAGCTGATTTTAATACGATGCTGCCTCCAAATATACGGTGGTCTCTCACGACTCTCACCCAAATGTATGACCTGGCTACCGTCACAGGTACTTGTTTTTTGAACAATCATCTGCATTACAGCTACCGTGGTGGCTTTTGGGAGTCTGGGATGCCTTCATCAAACGTTGCAATAGAAAAAACAATAGCGTTTGCAGTACAACCATGAATCTGAGTTTCAAAATTTATTGCCATATCGATAGTTTCAGAAACAGGAATTTTTTCATTATTCCCCTTGTTTCCAGTCGGAGAGTTGTTAGTGCTAACTTCATAGAGAGGTATGTACTTGGATAGACCTGTCCTATTAAGTTAACAGAGCCACAAATATGTCTACGAATTTCATATCAGTCCAGATACTCTGTTTCTCCAGCAGTTATCAATTTCATCATCATTGAATATGTATCAACCAAGACACTGAATATGTGCACATCTGGAAAGATATGTTTACGCACCATTTCATTCAACAATCTCGTAGCTTCTTTCCACTTCCCTATTTTACAGACTCCGTGAATCAATGTGTTATAGGTAATGACAGTTGGGGAAATGCCCTTACTAATCATTTCTGAGAAGATGTGCAGTGCATCGACAACAAGAGTATCTTTGCAAAGACTGTTGATAATCGTGTTATAAATAACTATGTTAGGCTGGCAAGCCCCCCCTTCTTCCGTCTTCTTAAACAATTGGATAGCTGCAATGTTGTTACCTTTCATGCAAAGGGACTTTACTAGGGTGCCGAAAGTAACAACATTTGGCTTGCAATTACCACTCTCCAGCATTTTATTGAAAAGTGCTACTGCCTCGGCCTCTAAGTCTGAGTCTGCTGCTGCTGCCATAACCAACCTTCAAAGAAGAGGAAGAAGCAGCTGTTGCTGCCAGCATCATCTTCAGTGAGGTAGCGAGTGCTGAGGATAATTTATGGAGGAATGAATCTGCTTCAACCTGTTAGTAAGATTTTGTTTTTCCTATTAGTTTGCTTCCTTCAAAACAATTGCGAGTGTTGTGTTGGTCTCTAAAACTCCGACAAAGTACTGATTTGGTACTCAGTGCATTTATAAAAAGTGAGTATCAAAAAAAAATGAGCTTAAAAATATGTTTGATAAACACTGAAAAAAAACTTATTTTCACAATTTTGGGTGAAAAAAAAACTGAAAACGTGAAGCAGAAAAAATGAGCTTATTCTCACAGCTCAGCAAAAACAGTTTTTTTTCAAAGTACAACAATATCAAACCAGCCCTAACTTTGTTATAAATTCCATCTATTTTTTAACAAACGATATTATCTACTCAAAGAGGGTAATCCTCAAAATAGACTAGCAATAATATAGTTCAAATTCGCCTTTTGTGATAATCAAACCTAACATTTCCTATTTATAAGAGAAATATCATTAGACCATTATTTAGTTTTGTCCAAATCCTTTTCGTTCCACGATAACAACAATAAAGTAAAATGAAACATTGAGAAAGTATTTCTAATTACTAGGCTCACTCCAAAATGCCGATAAATTAAAAACAATTACAGTTAAGAGGAGAGAGCCAAATTTAGAATTAGAACAATCCAACAAATTGAAGGGAAATATGATTGAATCATTAGTTGGTTGCTATATTAGAGTTCATTTAGAAGAAAATTTTATTTATAATATTTGACAAAACTCACATATAATTTCAAGAAAATTTTTCTCTTGGTCTCAAGTCAAATTCGCACAACGTTCTACTAGTATTAAGACTCGTTTGGATGTGCTTTTAAAATGATTAAAAACACTTTTGAAAAAACTCTTTTTGGGTTCCAAAAGCACTTGAAGTGTTTTCTGCAAGAAGTATCAATTATGTGCTTCCTCCAAGAAGCACTTTAAGTGTTTTCAGGATTTACTTGCATTTTTATCAAGGATTGGTTCTAAAAATATTTTCACCAAAAGCGTTTTCAGCCATCATTTTAAAAGCACATCCAAACAAGCTCATATTCTCCGCTTGTAAGTTCAACTCCTATAAATGACAAGTTTTTTTTTTTTATTTTGGGTAAACCTATAAATGGCAAGCTTGATATCAAATTACTGACGGCCCATCCATCCCGCAAATATCATTGCGACCAAAACTGGAGTCAAAATTTGCTGGACCTTAGGGGCCAAAAAATTATCCCAAGGAGATAAATTAGGCATCAAACTAGCCGTCTAAGTAGTCAAACTTATAATTATTACTTACAAATGAAAAACAATAATGCTAGATTCTTGCATCGCAAGCTTGAAACCGTTGAATTTCCATCCAATTGCGGGTGGGGATATCATAAATCCTTCGGATTTTTACACAACAAAATGACATCCGATGACATATTGCATAAAGTTGGAATAACGGAACATGAAACTCAATTGCATTCCAAATACAATAAAACATATAAGTTCTTTTGGGTATAATTTCTATGTTGCCTCACCAGAAGTCAGTGTTCTACCATGATCTCAGCAACCATGACTTAAAACGTCGGCCATCGGAGCGACGCACAAGTGCCGATCCCCTGTACTTATAAATGGATCTCTATAAGTTAATACAAATATCATGCCCCAACAGTAATGGACACACCAATAAAAAGTCAGTAATATCAATTTTCAAAAAATGACCATCCATATAAAAAACTGAAGCTGGAGTGAATATTTACAGGCTATTGCTTCTCACTATAAAACCGAGCCGAGGCAGCTATGTTTTATTTCTTTGACAGGGTTTCCTCCGCCACGTCCCAATTTTTCGGATTCAAATCACAATCTCCTGTACAATACCAGCATCAGACCTGCAGATTGTTAACGAGAGGAACACGAAGAATCCTGGTGCCATCGCAAGTATTGTAACAATGCAGTCAATTTGGATGCCTTGTATATTTGTATCGCTTTCTTCTACCTCGGATGCCCAGTGCAACATCTAACGCTTCATCTCGTCAGGAACCAGCTGTCTGTCAGCATTCTTCCAATTAAACCCAAAACTAGATTCTCTGGCTCAATCATAAGAGATTACTCCAGGATCAGCTTTCAATCCCAGGGAGATTAAAAATAAAAAATAAAAAGAAAATCCAATAACCTTGTTCTCAAAACAAGCTCCATTTCCTCTATTCAGAGTCCGAGTCGATAGAAAGATATAATCGCGGTCTCACAGAACGTTTTTGGCGAGGAAATGAGAAAGGACTATTTGATCTTCGCCTACTTGTCCTGTCAGATCTGCTACCGTCATTCATACCGAGAAGCAAAGAAGCTGCAAAGGGTACAACAGTGAGCCTATTAATCTTTTTGATTGAACTGCAAAGAATGCCAAATAAAGGAATGACGACAAGACAAAGGGTGGGACAATTTCCACACACCTATATTGCTATACCCAGTCTCTTTAATAAGGTTATCGACTTTACAACTCCCTCTGCGGGTTTCCTAAGAGAAAGATAGCAATATTACAAATGAAGACAAAATAAAGTTGATTGTACACGCAAGGATCCCTATAGTCTCTGTTAACCACTAATTATGGACTCTGAAAATGTTAACAGAGATGTGCGAAGAAAATTAAATGTGATTAGTCTCTGATGCAATTGTATCAGAGTCTCTATCAATTCAACTTGCCTTAGTGAACATTATGAATTTCAAGCTTTTCAAAGCTTAAGAGTGAAGGATGCAGACAGAGTAAGCAACAAGCTTGGAAAAGTTAGGTCCTATCTGAATTGCAGATTCTAGTTCCATGGTGTTCGTGAACTTGAACGTGTGATTCCACACATGGTTTAGCTTGAAGAAGCTCAATAGACCCATTTCATTACTCAAATTCGTGCATGTATCTTCTGAGATAGCACTCAGCATATATCAGTGAAACTTATAGACAAAAAAGGAGATCGAGATAGCACGTTATTTATTTAAAACACACAAATGCTCAATGAAACTAGATGTGACTGTATCCCACATTCTAAGCATGTTTATAATATGTATATTCAGTTCTTTCTGGTTTTTTGCATTGTCGTAAGCAAAACCAAGATCAATTTGAAAGAACCACCAAAATCTAAAGACTTAAAGTAGAGACAGAAAATGAACTCTGCACATGCTTAACGACAAGACTAATGGTGTTTGATACTGTTTCACTGGATTGAGATGAGCTGGTTCACATCAAATTACATGAATGTACTATACAAAGGAAGAAGTCAGTCGAACATTCAACCACTAGAATAAGGTGAGACCTCTAAGACTCGGATTGACTTAAAACCTTCAACTATTAGCATAGGAATTTAGAGGATTAAAACTTCATTAACAGGACCCAAATATATAAAACAATTTTAGCCAGGCGACCCAAATCAACTAAATCAAAATATATATAACAAATGGCTTCGATATATTTTCAGGGACTTGTAATCCTTTATCATTTGTTTAACAATAAAAAATGGTTTTCTTTGTAATCTAGTTTTCTGCTTCTTAGAGACTTTGAGCATCAATAGTTGCCAAAGAATAAAAAAGTAAGAAACTAACTTTTGCTGATAAAAGGGCATTTGAAAGTTCAATACAAGGCTACGTAATAAAACTATATCTAAAAGAGCATTATTGGTACTAATTAAACAGCCCGAAAGCTTAGCCACGTTGAGGTAAGGAAATAGGTGGAAGCAAATTCCATATGCAGAGTCAAAAGTTTACATTCAACTTTTGCTAAGAGTAGAATTATACTGACTAGATATTTTAGCTTTTCTTTTAAGACTTGAGATATAGTTAAAAGTCAATAACCTCATTCAAGAGCAATACAAGGATGCGGAAATAGCACCTGCCTGAACTATATATGGTGAATGTGTTGCAACTCTGATGCTAATCATGAACAATATAAAAGTCATTTGCAACAAATCTATCGAAAGAGAACAAACCTGTATCAGCCAAAGAATCCATGGCACCTTCTCTGGATGGCATTTGCATTCTAGAATTCAAACCGTTTGGAGTTGCAGGCGCCCCATTGATGCCCCTGGCGTCACCCCCAAGCCTAAGAGATATCCAATCATCAGTGTGGACACCATTTGACATATCAGCTTGATCTCTCGAATCAGAATGAACTGATGCATCTGATGGTCTTGTGGGAAGAAATATTTGAAGAGAAGGGTCATCACCAGGAAATGCCATTGGATTATCAACTAAGCCACCGTTCATGTCAACATCTGAACATGCAATAGAAGAATCAAGTCCTAGGGTAGCAGATCCCATGGTAGTTTCTGGAGCCAAAGTGTATCCCTTCATGGATGTGGAACAATTGATGGAACTATGCTGAAGACCACCTAGGGTATCTGGTACATCTGCCTCAGAAGTAAATAACTGGAACCCGGCACCTGATTGAGTTCCAGGAGCTAATGGTGGCCAGAGCGAAATAAATTCATCATCGTTGCCAAAAAGACCCAAGCATGAGTTCCCACCAGTTCCAAGCGTGTGATCTTCACCATATGAATCAGTAATTCCAGAAGGCGCCACAGGAAAACCAAGCCCAGCAGCATCAGTTCTGTCATTCCTATAGATGGTTCCAGAAGGCATTATATCATCATCAGAATCACTTAGTACAATAACTTCTGCGTCTCCTACTGGTGCAGAAGGATTTTGTCCTGAAAATCCATACGCTGAATCAACATTCAGAGAAAAAGAATCCATCTCAATTCCATTGTTAGTAGAGAAATCAAAGTTTCCACCACCATCCTGATTTACACTCGCATCTTCGCCATCCCTACCACTTCCAGTGGCACTGCTACTCATTGGGATAACTTTTAGCTCATGGTCTGCAAACTGCTCTTGTAATCTATTACCAGAAGAAGTGTTCATATCTTCAGGTTTGCTGACTTCCCAAAAGCCATTGCGATTCTTCCTGATTCCAAGTTTCAATCCAGTATGAGCTTCTGAAACACCTTCCTGTTTGACCTGCTTCAACACTTCCGTTTTTGGCATACTTTCTCCTTCTGTCGGGACACTAAGTGTACCATCAGGAAGGTGCCACTGCCCAAGTTCCCCAAGCTCCCTGCGATCACTTTCACTTTTAGTCTTAACTCGCCAAGACCCATCAGGCTTCACCTCAATCTCTGCTACATCCTCTCCACAATACCTCATCTGTAACAACCCCACGAAACAAAAAGAGAGGAAAAAAAAAAAAAAAAAAAAAAAAAGGATAAATCAGTTAAGTGATACTTTAGAACCACAGTATTATGTAGTGCATAAAAAGGTATTACCTTTGAAGTGATACAGTTGAAATAAGGGTCAATAATGATATTCTCCAGCGCATAATTCTTGAGACAAATGGGGCATTGCCACTGCAATCACAAACCAAAGCGTGCTAAACAAACAGAATTAAAAACAAGGGCAAACAAAATACATCTTTCATTTTGCATAGAAGCTTACCTTCCTTGAACGTTGATTCATTTCCACAAAAACGTCAAGATCAAAACAGTTCATGTGAAGGCAGGGCTTGAATCTCCCAGCAACCTTCATTCTTGAACCACTCATCTATAAAATACATGCAGAAAAATACCAATTCAGTTCCAGAAACAATTAGCCGTTAAAAACAAGGCATGAAATATGTTAGTTGACATAAGAAAACTTGTCTCCGGACTATTCATTTCCTGTACAAAAATAATTCATCTCCGGACTATTTATTTCATGTACTAAAAAAAAAAAAAATCAACATGAATTCCTACAATATCAAAGAAATAAAATTGCAACATATAGAAGATATGTGTTTGAGTTAGAACAATTAGTGTCAGCATGTTCCAACAAATAAAAGATCGTCCCATCACTAGTAGGGGTGCTATTCTCTGTTTCACCACATGGGAACTTGGAAAGCACTTTAAACAATTAGCCTAACATGCAACATAAAGATGCACTCCTGATATCGAAATTACAAGAATCTGAAAAAGTTAGCAGAGTCCCTTGGTTATTCATATGCTTGGAAACTAAGCATTCTTGAACCCATGAGATATTAATTGCACACAGCGTCTTAAGCTAATACACAAAAAATAAAATTCATCGACGTATTCCATAATGCATCAGAAGAGTGAGTCATATTTCCCAACTGTACTTAAACTCCTAAAATAGAAGGAGCATTTCATCGCACAAAAGGTAAGTTGGGAAGACAACTTACCGGACAACGTAGATTGACAGTAAAAGAATCTGCAACAACTTCCAAATCACTGTCACTATCATCATTATCCATTGCAGTCCCACCACCAACACAACGACACACACGAGCAAGCGCATCTTCAAAACCCTCACCATCAGACTCCTTCGGAATCAGGTTGAGAATCTAGAAAAAGTAAAATTTAAACGACCCGCTAATATAATAAACGCCATCGAAAACCAATAACAGAAAGCATACGAAAATTATACTTAAATATCAACAAGATACTGGAATAATATAAAATGATCAACCATACGACAACAATAATAGTCCAGTAAATTACAAGATTGAGCTCAAAAAGTTAATCATGCATAAATTCCTGCTTCAGGACATTCAATCAAGAACATATTTGTTGTGTTTTTATATATTAAGAAGATTGTTGGCAATTCGACAACAGCATAATTTGACATTATGGATTTGACTTCTCCCTCACCAACAATCTTCTTATAGAAGTTTCATTTTCAAGTTACAAGTTTTACAAGCATATGCTAAGGAAACTACAAGAGCATAATGCAAGCTCAACCACCCAAAGAAACAAAATCAATATATAAAACATCAGTACTACCTGTTGCACTGTGCGTCTCTTCACAATACGAACCCCTAAGCAGAAAATGCGGGCATCGCACCCTGTTAAGGAAATCTTATTACTTCCGTCTTTCGTATATGGTGTGATCTGACAAAACAACATGAAGTACACTAAGATACTAACACAAACAACTTATCTAAGTTTTTTGAATTACAGAGCAATCAGAAAAGGCCCTGCAGTCACAAGGCAAGTAATCTCATCTAAAATAGAAAGAAAGGGTCCAGCACACAGAACAAAAACTGACAACTAAAAGCTAATAATTGCATAGGAAAAAACTCACAATTGGACCATCATCACGACCATTAGCTCCAAGAAGTTGCGAGCCAGGTCTATTGATTGCACGAACAGGCATACCTGCAAATTATACAGAACAATCTCCAATAATACACAGCACATTCAAGTGGATATACACTGAAAAAAAAAATATGCCAAAGCAGCATCTTTAAAGACAAGAGTGAAGATTTTAAATTAAGAAAAAACTCATCAATCTATATCAAAATTTCAAAATAACCATACCATTGACCTGTAGATCTGCATATTGCGGCCATTGCATCCTGAATGCAACTTTGTCATTTAAAAGCATACACCAAACCTGCATTATGATGTCAAATGACCAATCAATGATTTAGTACTAATTTAAAGCCAATGATTTGTTAGGATTTTGGCTCGTCAAATATGTCCTAATTGGTTTAGGATTGTTTTAGGAAAATTAGAGGTATACCGATTCTTGTCCTAGAGGGATTAGGAAAGAATTTCAGTTTTCCTTATTCAATTTAGGTTTGGATTTCTAGAAGTCTATTTGGATTTGGATAAGTGTAATTTCCTAGTCCACTTAGAAATAGGAATTCAATCAGCTTTGGGACATGCAAGCCAACCCTATGCCTATAAATAGGGTGCAGCAAGGCTTAATTTTTTAAGAGAGAAAACAGCCAAAGACAGCCGAGAGGTTAGAGATTAGTTCTAGGGTTTACAAAAGTTCTGTAATCTCTATTATTAATCAAAGGAGCAGTGATTTCTCTACCTAGAGAAATCACAATTGGACGCAGGCAAAAGTTCTGCCGAACCAGTATAATTCTTGTGTGTTTCTAAGTTTTTCTATATTTGCTAGTTTAGTCTATTGCTGTTGGTTACATTAAAGAACAAGGTCTAGTGGGCGTGTTTTTCAACATGATTCGCCAATCTTCAAACAATACACTAACCAACCTGAACATCATATTCTTGTTTAGACAGCAAGTCCTTGTCTGCCCTTGTGAGTTGAAATATTTTCTCCACACTTTGCACCGGATTCGAACTGGACAATTGGCAAGGTGATGAGGAACAAATATCAGATGCAAAGTAAAGCATCAAAACATGGATAAATGTGCAAATATTATCAAAAGGGGTTTGCTTGTCTATATGAGTGTACATAGATACTTGACACTCATAAGGTTCATTCTACCTGTTAAAGAAACCTTCAAAGTCTTCATATTAAATCAAAAGAAAACTACTCTCAGGCAACTGGACGTTTACTCCTTTGAATATGCTGATTCATAATGGTATTATGAAATTCGAGTGAAATAACAGTGCAAGCACAGTTATGGATCATATTTATGATGGGTAGGTATCATACACAATACAATGTCATCTTCAGAACGAACTTAATTGTTGCTGGAATTAGAATGTTATTGCTCAGAGCATGTGCGCATAGTACATTCATGAGAAATAACCATAAAAAATTAAACATGGTCCACTCACCCATCAGCTGGAATATTTGTTGGATGCAACTTAACAGGCTGTAAAGGATGTTGAATTGTTACCCAAAACCTGAATAAAAAAAAAAAAAAAATTAAGCCAAAAAAACAGAAGAAAACAAATGTCATAACATAAAAGGGGGCAAAGTATTTGCAATGTTGAAATAAAACATAAACTAAGTGAGGCAATAGTTATTACATAAAACAAATAAAGTGAAAGAACCCATTCAAACCAAAATACCATAACCTGATATAAGTAGAAATCATCACATAGCCATAAATCCTAGTCACTGAGTTTGACCCACCATACTGAAGTTAATAGTTAAAATAGTAGTTTCAAAAATGTCAAGATACACCAGATATAAAACACACATTAGCATGCCAAAAGCCATGCCATCACCATAATATTTGTGTTGGGACTTGGGACCAAGATGAATCTCTTTGGCTACTTATCTGGAACTGAAGTCATATCGTCTTTTAAATCATACCACATAATGATGTTACCCCCGCCTCAATTCAATTCAATGTACACTTTGCCTTTCCAAAACGGCACCTTACCACCAATTAATCATTGTAACTAGTTTATTATTCAAGTGACACTCAAAATTTTATGCAAACGATCATAAAAAAATATGTTATGGACCCAAAGTGAGACCTAATTTTTTGTTTGAGCAAAACTTCAGCACCTTTTATAAATATTGAATTTTTCAAATGGTACATAAACTGTGTAGAGCAGGTTATAAAGGTCATAACCCAAAAAATAAAAATCACTTTCACTATGTTAACATCATCGTATGAAAGATATAGCCCGATTTAAAATGGGAAAGAAGTTAGCAAAAAGGATTAGCATGTATAAATTAAACTAACCCCCCAAGGTCCCCAAAAAGCAAAACAACGACAAAGAAAAAGAAGATGGCTTGGCTAATGGTTACATGAATAATTCAAAATAAAACATACAAAAAATAACCAAGCTATAATCACTTTTTTATAACAAGAAAATACTGGTGCTACATACGGATCAGCCCGACTTAGTCGACAGAGTTCACAATAAAATAATTCAGGAACTGGTGGATTGCCTTCCATAGGTTTCTCTGGAACTATAACGCAACCCATGTGTTGCCACACTTGGCATCTTGGATCTTCACACTGCCATTAAAGGTGCAGTAAAGTCATTCACATAAGAAAGTGCAAAACCCATAAAAAGGGTACAGTAAATGTGTTCAAATAAGAAAATGTTTCATGTACACAATAGTAGTCAAATGATAAAAGGATGGGACAAGGAGAAGACTCGTGATTAATCAAACATGCTACAACCTAAGGGACTTATGAAGAGAATATGAAAATTTGTAGGATACCTTAATCATTGACTCTGTTTCTAATGAATTCCCACAGAGACAGCGAACCTTGATAGCTGACTGGTAGGGATCCTCAATTTCGCCTCTTATTTTCACATTACTACTATCAGAGATGCATTGTCCCTTTGATGCTAAATCAGGGGCACCAGAAATCTGCATTTTTCTGGAGAAAACAGAAAAAAAATACAAGTCAGGGGACAAAAGCAAAGTAAAATATATAGTCTGAATAAATAGAGCACTATATATAAAGCACATATGAGGACTTCAGCTCTACATTCAATATACTAGACAAAAAAGAAAAAAAAAAGGCAAAGATAAATCCATCCCTTCAATAAAATAAATGCAACAAATGTATG
Source organism: Cotoneaster glaucophyllus (assembly GCA_036320875.1). Classification (NCBI taxonomy): domain Eukaryota; kingdom Viridiplantae; phylum Streptophyta; class Magnoliopsida; order Rosales; family Rosaceae; genus Cotoneaster; species Cotoneaster glaucophyllus. The sequence continues at coordinate 11,510,554 of CM070058.1, read as the reverse complement.
GCATATATGAGGACAAACCTATAGGTGTGATCTACAAGTTCCGCCACCTGTTCCTTTCCAACTGCATTCTTTTTTGCCCACATTTTAGAGACTGGAGAAAGAGTAAAAGTTTTTAATGATCAAAACAAAGAATTGGAAACATAACCAAAGAATCAAAATAATGCAGACATATCATGGTGTCACAAACTAAAAGAAGTAGACACAAAAGAACCAGACCAGAGAAAGACTAAATGAAAACACCATCATTAGAAAAATGGTTTGGAGCATAGAAAGGCCTGTTTGGCACTGCATTTGGAATAGATAAAAACGCTTTTAGCAGAATTTGGCAGAAATAACTAGAAATACTTATGTGCAATAAAAACATTTTTAGTGCTTTTCCTTTGTGCTTCTTCTTGAGGAAGCATTTCCAAGAAGCACTAGACTTTTTAGTAAAAATTGGTGTTTTTAACATATGTGCTAAAGAGCAGAGAGCTTCCGAGAAGCATTCCCAAACAGGCCCTAAAACCAAAAAAGGTCGAGAAGCAAATTTCAGTGCACAGGAAAAAGGAAATAATACCTAGGTTCAAAAATATGGATATCAAAAAAACTATCCAGATTTAGAATGACTTGATTCTCTATCAGGAATATGTCTCAAAAATTGAACTATTGGATGACAACCTTTAACCAAAAGCGGATGGTTAAAAAGAACTGTGGATAACATATAACATCATTAGTTTTACAAGATTTATAAATAAAATGTCTTCAACGGTTTTTGAACCAGAAAATGCGCTTTGAGGAAAAAAAGCAGTTGCATTCCTAACTCTAAGACTCAGACACCAGATACATGATCCCCGAACGTTTCTAGGTCAGCCAAATAGAAGACAAACTGCAGATGAAAGCCACTTCTAATGCTGCAAAAAGAAAGCATTATGAATGCTAAAAAGATGTAGCATGCTAATTAACATAAAATGTCATATGAAGTACATCAATAAATTGTGACACAATCAATTCTCATCTCCTCTGCATTTATTATAGAAACCAATTAAGAAACAAATACTTATAATATCTTATCTGGCTGGACGAAGAAAAGGAACTATGCAATATGTACACTGGGTTCCCAACATATAAGCTACATTTATAGCATACAGGACTGTTACTGTAGGCTTGTAGCATTAAATCATCTGAACCAGGAAAAAAACCCCAATGCTATAGAACCAATTACCTTGTTCATCAGAAAGAATGGCCAATATCCGGTCAACAAGATCCTGCATAATAGATATTGATTAATCAGACAACGACAGCTTTCTCTTACGCCATCATCTCAAAAACCTTGTAAAATGCTTTACAAGATACCATCGTAGAAGTTAAGCCAATTATTATGCAATGAACGGGTCCTATTACACAAGAAAACAAAATTCCAGCCAAAAAGGTATCCAAAATAATTTGACAGATCTATGCAGTCAAATGACAGCACAGAAAGGAATAACAAAAGTACATACAAAATACTCGTAGGTGGAAACCATCCATCTTGAAAGTTGCAAATATTTTCATAGAATTGACAGTTGCACTCTTAAGTGATCAAATAATGGGGAAAATAAGAGAGAGGGAAAATAACTAAGCAACTTTTGGTAGTCATTGAGACTATAATGCATCCCAATATGCAATAGTAACTCTTCATAACACATCAATACTGCATAGTACATACCAAGGAAGATTCAATCCAACCTTGATAAATATACCTATATTAGTATGTAGAATATAACAGGACCTCTTTTCCTTTACAGGAGTATTGACAAGAACAATGGAACCCTACATCAACATAAACCCCTGTGAACTCAGAAAAATTATGCCACAGAGCACAAATGCAGTGCAAAGTTAAATATAAAGGAATGAAGAGGTGAGCATGTAGATGATATCCACAATATACAGGAACCCGACATCACATCACAGGGCAGTATTTCTAGCATCTTACCTGCTTCTTCCCCTGCTTTGACAGACCTAATTCAGTGAGAACATCTTTGAGCTCTTTTATTCGAAAATATGCCAATTTTTCCTGCAATGATAAACAAAAATTCTAAGCTGAAAATGATATGAATTTCACAAGTTGAATAATTTGAAACGGTCTCAATGTATACAGCACAAACAAAATTGTGTCTGCATCATGCATTTCAAACAGTCTCAATGAATTAAAGGCTGTGAAGGATATTTTAACCTCAAGGGGAAAGAAATGGGACATGAAAAAAGAAAGTAAAACTTATAACCAAATACGTAACTAGATTTACTACTCTTTCTTAGAAGGTAAATCTCCACCATCCAACAATTACTTGCTAACTTTTCGTGATCAACTGTATTCAAATGTCTTTGCTTCTTCGCATTCTCTGCTTCAAACTACCCAAACTCATTCTTCTTATCTCATCCATTAACACCTTATGCAAGTCACACGAACAACACTAACGATAAAATTAACCAAAAACAAAAAAGTTGTCATTTGAGACATACCCGACTACATTATATCATCTACTAATTGAATAACAGAAAATCTAAGTGACAAACACCTAAAGCTACTTATATGAGCTTACTTCCACTGATGCATTCAATGACACCGCTCACGTACTAGTTGACTATATTCATCAAGGTAAATTCGCAAGTAAAGCAAACATTCTGAGGCTAATGTTCTACCATATGCCAAAACTCCACCCATTACAAAATTGCATCATCCATCAAATTGCATAAATAATCGCCGCAAACTCGACTTTTTCCAGCAAATTCAGCAACTAATACAACAAGCATCAAGAAAAAAACGTAATCAAATCGAAAAAAAACAACTAAAATACCTTGCAACTAGCTACCAAATCCATTTTCACCGCCAAAAATGAAGGCCCAGAAAGTACAGAATCACCTCCGGACCAATAATTTAATCAACCACCAAACCAGAAAAACGAGCACATAGCCTCCACACGGACCGATCTAACCACCAAAAAAAATTAAAAATTAAACCATCTCAAGTTCTCAACTGATAGTCCTGAATTGAACAATCGCAGGCAAAATAAAAAAAATATATATATATAAAAAAAAACCCCTAAAAATTGAAATCTTACTTTCTTGATCGAATTGGGGGAGGGAGTCTAGGGTTTTTCCCAAACGCCGACTTTGCGATACTGCTACTTGTTCTTCGTCCCTGTAATCGTTTTTGCGTTTTTTTCTTCTTTTTTGACCGAAGACCCCCAACCAGAACCAATCCCCCCAATTACAATGTTCGGACCTGTCGCCGATTATCCAATCCGGTTTTTTGACGGGGGACGCGTCCGGGTTCGGTTCCGGTGCGCTCACGTGCACGTTGTGTGCCGCGCCCGCATTTTAGCCTCGCGCAAATTCGTACGGTGTGGACTTATCGGTCTGGTCGAGGTGGGGCCCAGCCCGCTCTGATCTTGCCACGTCATCGTTCAAAATTAAAATAATTAATCCTTTTTTTTTAAGTAATTTGATTTTATAATTAATAAACCGTACGATTAGGTGTCCATCAAAGTGGACCGGGAAAAAGCATGCACGAAAGAATCAGGAAAGGAGGAGGAAGGAGCACGAAACCATAGCCTGTGGGTCCCACAGAATACCAATTTTTCTTCTGCAAGCACATGTATGAATTCTTTTTAATTTTTTCTGGATAATTTTGTTTATTTTAATCAAAGAGGAAAAAGGAGTATTGAAAATTTGAAGGGCAGATGGGGAAACTCCGAGAGGCGAGCTGGGGCCCGCACCATGGAATGGGAATGTCGTGTGGGAGAGATCGACTTAAACTCATTCAATGGTGAGATTTTCGTGTTTTCAGGACCGCATATGGAACATTATATGTCATTATATAAGTATAATGATATACGAAAAAAAAAGTCATTTTTTTCTGTTGTACAATGACAAATGGTGTTTCATTTTGTTGTTAGAGCACAATGAAAAATTACCTCATTCAAAATAATTCCTATTTTACGAGCAAAATATTTCATTCACGTAATTTTGTGTTTATGAGCAAAATAATGAGTAGATCAACTTATTAATATTATAAATTATTTTGCATATATCGTTTCTAAAAAAGTTAAGGTCGATTTGTCAATTTATTTTATCAAATTCATTCATCTGTTTTTATACAGTTTGATAAGCATGAAATAAATTTTACAGAGTAATTTATGATTTCGTGTATGGATAATTTTTAGAAATATAATTTGTAATATTAACGATTCAAACCATAAGCATGACGTTTCAATAACCGACCACGAAGTATTTTGAAAATGAAGTACTCTTCATCATCTGAGGAGCGAGTTCCCTTTTCTAAAGCAACAAACTTAGAAAATGTTTCCAAAATCAAAAAGAAAATACATCAGTCCAAAATGTAAAAGCACCCCGCAATTTGTTTTGGTAAAGCAACAACTTGGAGGGCTATGAATTTGAGATACTGTACAAAATTGTTTTGGTAAGTATCTAACTCCCTTGAATTTTGATTAGATAACTTCGATAAGTTTGTATTGTTTCGATGAGATTACTGTGTAGTGCAAAGTAAGAAGGTAAACTTTTACAAAAATATTATGTTTGGTACGTAAAAATGAATTCAACGAATAAAAAGTTTCTCATGTTTGGTAACAATAGAAAAGTTGGTAGGAAATATCATTTTTTTATATATAATGGCATTTTTAGTCTTTAATGAGGACAAATTTATTATAAAAATATAGCAATCAATGCTTTTCATGTTTGGTGAAGATAATCACTTTCCCGCTATGTTCCCGTGACTCTATAAATCGTTTCCCAAAGCATGGACTAATGTGGAAGTTAGACTTATGGTCAGGAGGAGGCTAAAATCCCTCTGTGAATCTTTCCGACTCCTGGAAGATATGGATAACCGTGACTTGCCACCAGTTGTCTCCCTTTGAAAAAAAAAAAAAAAACATGGACTTACCATCCATGAAAAAGGTAGCATTTTCCTGTTCCGAAACTCTCTTTTCTCACATACCAAGTGTAGTCAAAACGCTTATGTCTCACTTACGTATCTATTTATCACATCAAGGGACCAGAGAGCTAATTAGCAATTAGAAGCCCTTGTTTATATATAGTGGTGGCCATCAATGACGGATCTAGAAAATAATATCAAATTTTTTTACCAGAAATAGCATGCATATCGTCATTTCATCGAGTCTTGGTAGGTCTGAAGTCAATTGGAAAGGCATACTGCACACCTGTTAATGTATGCAGGGGCAGCACCAAAGGTATCCATGGACATTCACCGAGTCTTGGTAGGCCTGAAGTCAGTTTGAGGGCATGTTTGAAGCCAACTCTAATCTTTAAAAGGGCAGCACCCAAGGTATCCATGGACATTCACCAAAGTTCGGAGGGTCAACACCCAAAGTATCCATGAACGTTCACTGAAGTTCTGGGGGTCAGTTGACCCCCACTGCCCCCTCAATGTATCCGCCACTGATGGCCACCACTATAGAAAAAGAGTACAATAGCTGGGACAAAGGGTCGCAATCCTGAGACGGTGAGTTAACTCAAAATACCCATCCTCAGTTCAAATTGTAAGCTGCATCTCGCCTACATGAAACTGGAATTGCTAATTTAGGTTTCATTAGATGTAAAAGATTGAAATATAAAAAAATAAATAAATTAAAAAACTTATTCATTCCAATAGTACCTAAAATAAGAGGATGAGAGAAGGTTAGCAACGCGAGGGTGGGGGAGCCCTGGTCTTTTAGTGCAACTCCACCATTACAATTTGCATGGCAATTACTAATCGATTTTTTTTCTTTTCAAAATAATTAAATTAAGTAACAATATTTAGTCTTAGTAAACACTATTCACATGAAAGTAAAATAAAAAGCAATACTACAAAAGTTCATAAATATGGGAAAGGGACAAGACTGTCTTGTGTTTTAGTGCGAGAAATGAAGAAGATGGTTGAGAATTTATACGCAATTTTTTTTTTCTTTATGTATTTTACTACTTTTTGTATTTTTAATTTTTAATTTTATGTTCCTATGTTTAAAACGTTTTTTTCAAGTTTTTTTTTTTAAAAAAAAAGGTTAAAGCAAGATTAAACTTGTTCGTTGGATCCTGTGATCAATGGAAATTCAACAACTCAGAGAGATCCACTTGTACTAATCGTTGGAGGTGCCCTATTTTTAAGAGGGAAAAGGATCCCCCCGGATCATTTTCTTGGGGATCCTAAAGATTATGTGATCGTGATCGTTTATCGTATAACTTGCGATCATAAATCATTTCAAAATTTAAAATGAAATATAAATAGTACATAACGAAAATTGACCGCACAATATATAATGAACGGTCACGATCACAGAATCCCTATGATCCTCAGGAAAAAGATCATGTGAGGATCTTTTTCCGTTTTAGAGTATTGATTTTCTCCCTTATAAATTCATCTTCCCTTTCTTTATTTTATTATTTTTTTATACAAACGATATTATCCTTACTAGGGGATAATAGACTAAGCCTCACAATAGGCTAGCCCTAATAATATGGCTAGAATTCGTCTTTTGATGAGAATCAAACGTAAGACCTCTCACTTACAAGTGAACGGTCACGATTTAGCCAATACAACTTATTGTTTTCACTTCTTTATAGAGAAAGAAAGATAAAGAAGAAAGTGAGAGAAGAGGAGAGAACAAAAGGAGATGAGATTTCGAATGAAGAGAATCATGCTCCCTATTTTTTGAACAGGTGTAAGCCCCCGACAACAAAACTTGGCGGCTCGCCTCGTCTCATTGCGCGACTAACGTCTTCGTAACATCAGTCTAGCGTCACCTCCCTTAGGTAAAGGCCTAGGCAATATCTACATGGGCTGTTAGTCCAGCTGAAGTTGACCCACCAGTTACCTAGCAACTCATGGAAGGGTGGAACTACTCTAAACGACTCAATTTTTCCAACATTGTCATTAAAACTCACAATTTCTCTTAACGTCGAAGACAAGTTAATTTAACAAAATCGCCCAAATTATTTGAATTGGGCTGGGCCATAGCTTATAGTTGGGCTTAGAATTGTAGTCCAATTCCACCAAGTGTTCCTTAATCCAATCTGAGTAATGTTTCGGGTCGCGATTTCTTGAGCAGAAGGAAAAGGGGAAAAAGTCTTTATTTGTGCCTCACTGAGCTTCAGAACGTCGAACGCTTTCTTCTCTCTGCGATCTCACAAAAAAAAAAGCTTCAGAAAGCAAAGAACGAGTGTAAGTTTCAAGTACCCATTTGATTTCACCACCCAGATTGTCGTTTAGTTGCTTGGATTTAACATTTGAAGGGGTTTTTTGAGCAGTTAATGGAGTCGAATCAATCCAAACCCGGCCTGCTGTGCAATCCTGAAGGCTCTCAGAGAACCCTGTATGTATTCTAATCTCTCTCTCTCTCTCTCTCTATCTCTCTCTCTCTCTCTCTCTCTTCGTTTTCTCTATGCTTAATTTCAACAAATTCTCTGTACTTTTTGAATGTAACAGAGATTAGGGTATTTTGGGCTGTTGGGGATTTAGCTTTCTGTATGATGTTGTTTCAATTATTTACTTTTAATTATTATTATTTTTTTGAACTTGTTGAAGGTACCCATATGTGACTGGTACATCTGTTGTGGCTCTCAAGTACAAAGATGGAATCTTGATGGCTGCTGATATGGGAGGTTAGCTGCCAATTTCATTGACATTGCATCACAAAATAAAGCTTTAATTTTTATTTGATTGAACTTGTTGGTCAGTTTCTAGATTGAAAATTGATGATGTTAGTGCTGGGTATGACTTTTTTCTTGTGTTTGTTGGAAGGTGGGACTCTTTCCCCCTTTCTCTTAGCTTCTTATTGAGTTTGGTATGGAATTTTCGGAGTTGTTCTTGTACGCTTATTCTCTGTGTGCCAATTTATCTTGAGCAGAAATAGTTCAAATTGGAGTCTTTCCAAAGTACGGTACATTAGTTTCTGTGTTATTATACATAATGCCCATTGTTAGCAGTTAGATCCCTACAATGCCAAATGTAGTTGAGATAAACTAACGATAAAGGCTAAAATGGTAATAAAAAACAGATTTGAACTTCTCACGTTCTGTGAAAGTTACAAGTATCGGGGAGAAATAAAACAAGCACAAAGTATGTTCAGGACAATGGGATATCTTCAATTTCCTCTGCATGTTTCAGGAAGCAAAGTTAGGCAACTTGGGTCCTAACAAGCTATTTATTCATTAAATCAAAGGATAAATGGTTGTTTGTAGTTTGCATCAATACTGTTTAAAAGTTATCAAGAATGTTGCGGGCTGTAAAATTCCTTTTTGGAGGGGTACATAAACAAAAGAGTATTCTTTATTTGATTTTGTTTTCTTCTTCCTCTCTTTTTGAGTGCCAGTTTTGTGCACTTATTGTAACTGTTAACAGTCTTTGTACCATGTCATGTATTCTCTATCTCATTGTTTTTATGTTATGGCCCATCTTTTTATCCTTAATATTCATCATCTCTTTCTTCTTCTTTTTTTATGGTTGGAGGTCTAGTACTTCATGATGCAAAATTTAGACACCCATGCATGCTCCTTTTGTGTCTGTTCATCTTTCTTAACAGTATCAAAATGATGGATTTGTTGATAGGTTCTTATGGGTCTACCCTGCGATATAAGAGTGTGGAGCGAATGAAGCCCATTGGAAAGCATTCTCTTCTTGGTGCAAGTGGAGAAATAAGTGACTTTCAGGAGCTGTTACGTTATCTTGATGAACTCATGTAAGCATTCCTGATTAAGGAAAATTACGAAGATAACCATTTAGCTACCTTTCTTAATGTTTTCATTGCGTTTTTATTTATTTATTTATTTTTATTTTTTATGCTGTTTCTTTGTATCATTTTAGCTGACCCCACTTAGTGGGAAAAGGCTTTGTTGTTGTTGTTGTTGTTGTTCTTTGTATCATTTGCAACAGTTGGTTAAAGGATAATTCATTTTGAGTTTTCTGGTTGTAGCCTATACGACAACATGTGGGATGATGGGAACTCTTTGGGACCGAAAGAGGTACACAACTATCTGACTCGTGTGATGTACAATAGGCGTAACAAGTTCAATCCACTGTGGAACTCTCTTGTCCTTGGTGGAGTAAAAAAGGGACAGAAGTATCTTGGCATGGTAGGGCTCATTTTTTCCTTCTCTTAACACTCTGTAGCATGTTGTATGGTTTTAGAACATATGTATTTTTTTTTTTTACTGAATGAGTTGACTTAGTTACTTGTCATATTTTTATTCTTATCCAGGTTAGCATGATAGGCGTGAATTTCGAGGACAATCATGTAGCAACTGGGTTTGGAAATCACCTTGCACGGCCTATTCTTCGTGATGAGTGGCATGAGAACTTGACTTTCGAAGAAGGTGTAAAGCTGCTGGAGAAATGCATGCGTGTCCTTCTTTATCGTGATCGGTCTGCTGTGAACAAGCTTCAGGTAGAGTAATTAATTATTGTTATTTGCTCTATCATTTAGTATCCTTTAATACTAACAATTTTAAAGTTATATATTCCGTAATTTTTGGCTAACGATTCCTGAGAGCTTTCTTATGCATCTATCTGTTTATTTTCTTTAACTGGCATATAAGCCGCCTGTCTGTCATATTTTATCTTCAACACTTATGAAACCTGACAAGCCTTTTTCAATAGATTGTTCTTTTTGTTGCTATTGTTGTCCATGTAAGTACTAGTTATTTTACTGATAATAGATTGGGCTTTAGCCCCGGAAATTGTTTAAAGTGGGCAAAGAGGGAAATATCACTTGTTATTCTGATGAACAGGACTGCATGGTTTTGATTTCAATTTTCGTTTGATTTCTTTTTCCTATTTCTACCCAACAAAGTTTTCTAATATATGTACTTTTTGTAAAATACATTGTAGAATGAGGTTCTTGGTAAAATTTAATCATAGTTTCTATACACTTACTGAAGAAAGTATTTAGTTGATTGTGGTCCTTTTTAGAGGAAAATATTCTTCTTGAAAACCCCATTTGTCAGATGTGTGCAATGTGCTTATGAACATCACATTATTTTCATTGTCACCTTCATCTCCGAAGAGGCGTTGAAGGTTGGTGGCATATGTTTATGGATTTAGTAAGATGCCAGACAATAGTACTACCAGCTTTCTATGGATTCCTTTTTCAATTTTTGAGTCCTGGATGCTAGCTACCTTGTATGTCCTAACTCTTCACCAAGTGTAGGAAGTGTTCTATTTTGAGGTTGACAAAATATGCAATAGCTTTATTTCTGCAGGTCTATGTTTCCTTACTCTTTCAAGTTGATTTTATTTGTAGAGGCCTAGTGGAAAATTATTTGCCTTCGGAATTCAGTGTCATTAATAAATCGAGGATTTCCTCCAAATTTCACTTTTATGTTAGTTGTGTTTGCATATATTCTCTTACATTAGTTGGCATAAAGAGTTCAGTTTTTAAAATTAGTCATACTCTTATGAGCCAAACCATTGGAAAGCAAAAGCTCAAGCTTACTTCTTTACCGAGTGGGGGAAGTTGTTAGCGGAGAAAACTTTGATCTTTATTATAGGTCTGTGAATAAAGTGATGATTGCACACATTGGATAACCGTGTGAACTAGTAGTTTGAAATTAACACAGTAGTTGCAAGGCCAAAAAAGAAATGCAGCAATTTGTCTCTGGACGGTTCTTGCCAATATTGTCCGCAGTAAGGGTGGAGTTTATTGTCTTCCTTGTAAGATGACACTTCTTAAAATTTGAAATTGCAGATATCTAAGATCACTGAAGAAGGCGTGACTATCTCGCAGCCCTACTCTTTGAAGACTTTCTGGGGTTTCTCCGCTTTCGAAAATCCAACATTGGGAGCTGAAGGATCATGGTAGCTGGATGGCTACATATCTTCGGAACATGAAACAACCAGCATGTTGCCAAGTTGAAATTTGTTGTGTTTCTACGGTTGGAAGTATGAACTTGTAACATTGCTGACACCTGGGAATATATTCCTTGGTGGCTGGTTGGTGTTGAGAAACATTTTAGCGATAATACATCGTTGGTTTTCTTTATGTTGGTGTTGCAGCATCCAACAAGCATGAACGTATTGTAGTGATATTTAAAGCATTGTGTGTACTTATTTTGAATTATTTGGGAAGAATGTGGTTTGAAATTCATATATTTTGTTAATTGTGAATCTGAACCATTGATCAAGTTTATTCGTAAATAATGCATGGTCCAAAAGCCCCGACAATACATGTAACTAAGTAGAGCGCGATTATCATAAACCCGTGCTAATTGAGAGATTGTAGATCGTAGTCGGATGTTGTGTAGAGAAGTGATTTTCGCACATATCCCGGATTATTGTTGCAATGGATTTGCAAAACAGATCGGTAAAATAGATTCTTGCTTCCAAATCTTGTGGATAACACAGGTAATATAATGAAGGTAAAACAGAGTACAAATCAACTATCAAAATTACCAACTAGAAACCCTAGGAGTTGGTTGGCAACTTGGAGTGTTGAAATTGTTGCCACCCAACTCCAAAGGGGCAGCTCGGAACGCTAGCGGAGTTTGATTGGTAAGACGACTTTGGGATGAAGTGTAAACGTTACATAGGATGGTTGACTCCCGTCCAGCTGTTGCACGAATTGTGGGCCAATTTGTGCGACCAAGGTTTGCCGTCATTTCTCTTTAGTGTACACCAACTTCAGAGTTTCTCGAGGGTGCATAGAGAAGGGGAGAATTTATAAAAAAATGAAAATGAAAACCAACTGATTCTTCTTTTTCGAATGTTGGAAGACGTTCTAAATTCAAATCACCTATCCCAGCCAGTCGCAAAAAGAGAAAACCAAAATATTAGTTCTAATAGAAGCATTTGGTAACCAAGTTTTATGCAGCTCTTCTTCCAAGCTTTGGAAGTGCAATGAACCATATCGAATTAGGTTGTGTACCTGCAAAACTAAGACTACATATTGCACAGTAAACAACAAACATTAAGGTTAAGCACAAATTGAAATAATGAGTAGAACCTTATTTTCATCGGAATCTCTGGTTGCCAATTTGCCACGGCAGTGGTTTAGGTGCACATACAATGCAAGGTTTCCTATGCAGGAGAGATGACGCTCTCGTTAGGATTGGAACGACAGCGTCATCTCTCCTGCGTAGCAAACCTCCCGAATATTCTTTACTCTCCTCGTATCCATGGCGGCGTGGTCAATGGCGTATCAGCTTCTACTCTGCTTCAGTATAGAGCATGGTTTTATATATATAAACATATTTATCCAGACTGCCTCCAGCCATATATCCATATAAACATAGATAAATAAATACAAATATATACAGTCTATCCTAAATCCTATACAAGGGATCCTCATTTTTTCAAAAAGAAAAAAGAAAAAAAGAAAAGAGATTAGTTGTGGGACTCACTTCACATTGAATTTCAACAATCCGACTAGCCTATTTTGTAATTTTTGATTCATAAATCATTTTTACAAAAATTCAATTCAATCCGGAACCATTTTCTAATTTAATTGTCTAGATGAAATTATAATGTTTCTCAAAACATATTGTTCGTTAATTTCTTTAAATTCTATTAGATATCTCAAATATTTCATAATGGGCTAACTATTTTGCAAATATGATTTATGAGGTGCAACTTAAAAAATAAACAGTTCGACTCGTTGAAATATGATTCAAGCCTATTTTTTTGTGTGGCTGGTGGAAGTAAGTGCTTAAATTGTCACATAACCAATTTATGAGGTCACTTGTGGTACGTCAGCAGTGCTATATGGTAAGAGCTGTTCTTTTGTCTGTTTTATCTGGTCAATTAGTGAAATATCAAATTGCTAAAATACCCAGAGGTTACAGCGGCATGAACGTTGCACTAACAAGCAACTTGGTGCATGAGTTAAGATCGCTTCAATAATTGAAGTGCCTAGCTAGTGCGGGAGAGTTTCGAATTCCGAACATTAAATGGCGAATCACAGTCTGACATGTGTACATAATTAGCTTAATAAAAATACAAAATAACACATTTCTACAAACGTATCAAGTTGTGTTTGTGTGGAGGAACGCTACTTATCTGCACAATGAAGTCCAAGTAGCAACTCAAACTGTTAAAAAACTAGAGACTTGGATTATCTCCCCTTCTATTTTTGTCTCCTCCCATCCCTGCCTTTTAATTTAGACCATTCAAAAGAAATATGATGCCTTTTGAGTTATGCCACCCAAAAATAAGAGGAGAGAGAATCCTTATTGGAATGGGGGACTTGTTGGCATGACACGTCAAAATAAACTTGCCTAATCATTTGATAAGAGATCTTTTCCGGATCTCTCCCACCAAATCACACCAATCAATTAATCTGGACCATTGAATTTGATCCAATGACTAAAATTATTATAACTTTTTAAAGGCCCTGTTTGTAGCCGTTTGATAAAATTTCAAGAGTCCGGATTAATTGATTGGTGGGCTTTGGTGGGAGAGATATGGAGAGGATCTCTTCCCCATTTGATAGGCCATTAGAAATGGATTTAGATCCTCTTCGGATCCCTTCACTGAGGATCCCGGGGATCAATGCATAGTAACCGTTCATCAAAGATCGTGCGGCCACAATTGAATGCTTTTTATATTTTAAAAAGTAAAGCAACCTTGTTTTGCGTGAAAAAAAAAATTGTGGCCGCACAATCTTTGATGAACGGTTACTGTGCATTGATCTCCGGAATCCCCAGTGAGGGGATCTGAAAAGGATCTAAATCCATTAGAAATGCTCTAAGGGTGCATTTTTTCTTACAAATTATACCTCATGCTAACTATTGCCCTATTGCCTCAGAGATCCTAGCCTCTTTGTTATGCCTAACAGTGGATAGTCCAAGTGCTTTGCTCTTGCTCTTAATTTGCTTGTGCAATTTTGATATTATCAAGTTTAACTGAGCTGAATTACTGATATACTTTTGTAACTCAGATAGTTAAAAGTATTTATGAAAACATTCAATGTATAGAGTTCAATTCCGGCCCCCAGCACAGAATCGCTTGTGTAAAAAACAAACAGAATTGAAATTAGTCATGGTCCTTCTAGCATTTTTGTTTTCATATAGGATGATGCAGACCTCCAAGAAGGTTTGGACCTCACAGGTTTGTTTCAGCAGCAAACAATAATAGTAGATCGAACATAACAACTGTGACCACTCTTTGGGCATTTTTGTGGTGCTGGGTGACTGCACTGGTGCCTGGCTGGTTGGTGATTAGGAAATGTGGGACATTACACTACTGTTACAGGTTAACTATGAAAATGGAATAGGAATTCTCGCACGATCCTTTTTGTGAGGATATTGAAGATACGTGAATCGTGTCTGTTTATCGTACATCGTACGATCAGAAATCATTTTAAATATTTTTATTTAAAATTAAACACAAACCGCACTTAACAAAAACTGACCGCACGATATACGATGAACATACATAATTCACGGATCTCTAAGATTCTCGAAAAGATTAGAGGAGGATCCTGTAGAATGAAAATGATGAGATTCGACCGTCAAGTCATGCGTATGTATACAGAGAAAAAAGACATATTGCTCGGTTTACCAAAAAAAAAGACATACTGCTCAATGTAGGGGTCACCTATTTGTTGCTCCTAAAATCGATCAAGTTGAAAGTTTTTAGCCATTTATAGTGATAGATAATTCACTATTCAATCCAAATCAATAATGCATTAGTAACTGATCAATTAGTATTCAATCATCAACAATCACGTTATCTGTTGGTCTTAATGATGTGTGACTAATAGAAAATAAATATGTTAATCAACACTTAAACAGTAATCTAATCATCAATAACCACGTTATATGGTTTACAAAATTTGCTTTAAAATGTTGATCTCTCAAGCATTACTCATCCAATAATTAGGATCTAGCCACTGTTACATGTTGGTGTGGGCATTAGGTCGACCGAAGCAACCAAATCGGCCAATCCGAACCATAGTAGCAGTTTAGTTTCTTATTTTCCATTCTACACACTCCATCTTAAATTCTAATTAGGCGTTATCACAAGTGATTCATGAAAATGACCAAACTCATTATTTTTGACCTCACAATTTAAAAATCAATAAATGTAATTTAACTACCTCACATTAATATAGTCTCTATCGTCCAAATTCGTAAGTTTTTTCTGTTAATTTGTTGATGTTGCACATAAGAGGAGGCATGCATTAAATGCAAATTGAGCTCAGCTCCCATCAAACCTTCAATCGTCGATCTTTAATGGCATAATGTCCAAATGAAAGAAATCCAGGTGAGAAAATGAAAGAACCCAGATGCTAGATTGGGGTAATGAGGAAGCAAAGGTGCTGAAATAGAAAGTGAACGAGAACGTGTATATATATATATAGATAGAGAGAGAGAGGCTGCAAGCTTCACATGGAGCTTCAACCACACAACTGCCACCAACGGGGCGGAGCTAGACCTGTAAACGGGTCGGGTTTATTGGGTTTTGGGTCGGGTTCAATCCGACCCGTTAAGTTAACGGGTCACCCGAACCCGACCCGTTAAGCTAACGGGTCACCCGTTAAGACCCGTTAACAATTATTATTATTTTTTTTTTTGCATAAAATCTATTTTTTGTTGTTAAGATTTTATTGAAATTACTAAAATATCCTCCACTAACGGGTGCTAACGGGTCTAACGGGTTTAACGGGTTGACCCAAAGTGACCCGTTATTTAACGGGTTGTTAACGGGTTCACCCGTTAGCGACCCGACCCGTTAAGCACCCACCCAAATACTAATATTAACGGGTCGGGTCGGGTCGGGTTAACGGGTCGGGTTCAAAATGCCACCCCTAGGCGGAGCTGGGCTTTGCGTGATTTGGTCTGCCAGCTGGCGGATGGGGCAGAAGAGATGTGGCTGGGCTTTTTTTTTCTTTTAAATTTTCCAGAATATTTTTTTTTGGCCACATCAGTAACAAACAGAAAATTTGATGGATTTTGACGTCATGAACTACATTGTTGTGAGGTAATTAAATTCAGAGACCACATAGATTGATTTTTAAATTAAGGAAATAAAATTGATGAATTAGATAAATTTAAAGATCATTTATGACAAAACCTTTTTTAGTTTGTTCAATCTACTTGAGGTACACTAATAAAATTAACGGGTAAGGAAACTTACAAGTTTTGCATGAGAGAGAGAGAGAACTCACAAACTTTGCACACACGTTAAGAGAATAGAAAAAGAGCATATTGAGAAGATAGAGAAGAGGGAAGAAAGCGAACAAATGAGGGGAATAGTCCATCATTTCTTGTGGAAACATAATGATCGTTTGATAAACATTTAGTTTTAAGATCAAAAAGTAAAAACTCAATGCCAAAATTTGAAAACTAGAGAAATGAGTTTTTACTGTTTGAAAACTGAAAGTAGTTTATCAAACAAGATTTTAGTTTTTAATTTTAAAAAAAAGTGAAAACAAAAATTAAAAAATAAAATCTTGTTTGGTAACTATTTTCATTTTTTAGTTTTTTTTTTTTTTAAAAGAAGAGAAAATTGAAAACCAAAAAGTAAAAAATTAAGAAATGTTGTAGGCATAATTTACTGAAACAATTATGGAGGCCAAAAGAGAGAGAGAGGTGCGGCAAGATTGAGAGAGAAGAGAGATGTGTAATTGTGGGTGTGTGTTATCTCACCCCATTGTGCCTTTATTTATAGTAGTAGAAAGGGTAAATACCTTTCCCTTTAGGATTACAACATTTAATAGGTAATCTACTCCTAATAGGAATATAAGATACATTCCCATATTTACTAGGAATTACACAATCACATTCCTATTCCAATAGGACTGCAACACTCCCCCTTGAGTGTGTAAATACTCAAGTAAATGGCACATCAGGTCTTCACTGATGAAGCAAGTACAGTTGATGAAGTCATCGGCACAACGGGTGATCGCGAGTCTCAAATTTACTTTGAAGTATGCATGTGTAAAAACTCACAAAAACCTCGCTATGGTAAAACCCAAGGAATGGGGAAAACCCATAGACTAAGGGAAAAGTAAGAAAATATGCATAATGTCTTAAACAAACGTCAAACTGGACGAGTGTAGTGAACTCAACGGAGTATGATCATCCCAGGATGGGTGCCTCATTAAAACCTCGTTAGGTAGCAAAAACCCAGTGGGAAAAATGCTCCTAATCGTAGGAAAAAGAGTACATTAAGATCATGTGAGTATGCTTCTGGATACTCCCCCTGAGTTAGACATAACTTCTAAATAAGAGAACTACAAGCGATTCAATTCAGATAATTTGCGCATACCGATTCCTTGGACAAACTTCTGGAAGGTTGACTTCGGCAGTGACGTCGTGTAGAGGTCGGCAAGGTTGTCTGGGATCGGCTTGCATGACTTCAAATCTCCTGATGCTTTGCTGATGTAGATGTAGACGCAATATGTCTTGGCGTTGGCTTCGTTGATGTATCATGGCTTGGTCGGGTTGATACATGCGGCATAGTCTTCATGGATCGTCGTTGGGACTCAACGATGGATGAAAACACAGCAAGTACTTCGAATATGCTCAACAAGAACTCATAACCATGTCTCACATGTGGCGTAGTGAAGTAAGGTGAGTCTTGGAACGATTCGAAGATTTCGCAACTAAGGTCATATCGTGGACCTCCAAGATATTGCGATATCCCTAATGGTAAAGACATAACCATTCGGGGATTTTGCCTTGTGCAGGTTTGATAAGTAACATGCGTCAGCATAACAAACAAGGCAAGCATCATTTCGAGGATCAGGGGGGTTGGATCCGCTCGAGATGCGTTGGGATTTGCTTTGCCCAAATTCGTAGTACCTTCAGGGAACGTCTTTAATACCAATTCAGTGGTTGCGTGTAGGCGCGGTGCTGCATCTTTACCAAGATCAACAGCGAAGGAGATGTCCTGTCTAAATGCAATGAGCTAAGTACAACGAAGCGCAAAGTTGAACTTAGATATGGAATTTCGGATTCCACAGCCTCTTCTAGAGTCTCATTTGCATATAACGTATGGACGATCAAAGGTATACTCAAAGGTGACACATTCAGAGTGTAGTTCGACTGGTAGACCAAAATACCGTCAGACCAATGCTTGAACTTCAAGTCAAGGCACAAACGAGTTTTCCTAAGATCCTTCATCTCAAATTCCATCTTCAGGTGCGAGGCAGTTTTCTCATGCTCTTCCAGAGTCTTAGTGAGATTCGTGTTAACGAGATAAACTGTAACTCTAGCAATTTGGAATAAGACTTCATAGTTTAACACGCAAGGGCATAATTCATATCCCTGACTGATCAAATTATCACGTAGACGGGTATACCACATCCGTCGGATTTTTCAATCCATAAGTGAACGCCTCAAAACGAGTTAAGAGGGTGTTCCGTGGTTCTGGAACTATTTGAGTCAGTCCATGTAATTCTTCGGGAACTTACATGTCAATCTCCGTATCTATATCCTCATGGAGAAATACTAACCACATTTCGTAATGCTGCTATCAATCACAGGACGTTTGAGAGAAACCTTGCGCCGTAAGGCGTGCATCATATCGCACTATTTCATTCATCTCATAACGCTTCCTTTCCCACTTGTAACACAATAAGGTTACCTTGGGCAGTGTAGGAACTACGGGTCCAATACACACTTTGGTAAGGAATTTGACCTAGATTGTAGTTTCAGTTGTCCAATCAGTTCTACGTTGTCACTTAATCAACGGAACACGGTTCGATATCGTCGCTTTTCATTTATGTCGGTAGCTACCATATAAGTGAAAACATCATCGATGATAATCTCATTTCAATTCCATTTAGCTCACCCAAACTAGTATACTGGACCAAGAACTTCATGTCTTGGGAGTAATCCGGATTAATCTCATGAGATGGAAATGATTTGAGACAGCGATCGAGTTCAGATTCATTGTTGTGCCGTGTCTTCCTCTTCCAGGGAAGTGAATCCTACGAACCGAATGATCTGTCGTGCTCCAGGCCAAGACAGATTGATTGGCTATCCGCCGGTGTACCGGACCGTCCAACAGGGGCGTCCAAACCGTCCAACAGGGGCGGCACACCCTCCAGGGATGTTGACTCGACGTCCGTTAAGTACGTCTATCCTTGCAGGCATGTTTGCAGCTGGTATATGATCTCGTCACTTTAGCTAGATCAGAGGAATGCGTCTGGAGCAACATTCTGAAATCTAGAAATCATCGCACTTGCTTATCACACTTGTGCGGTATGGGGATCGAGATGAGACATAGTGGGCAACGTCCACGCAAATTCGCGCCGTTCTACAGGAACGTTGACGTTCTTATCTCCCCCTAACGGCGGGAAGACTGTCTCATTAAAGTGACAACCCGCAAATGAGCGGTAAAGAGATCGCGTGCAAGGGCTCGAAAAGAGCTAGTGTGAAGGAGAATCATGATCGACAAAAGATACACATCCTTCTTTGAGGACCCATGGTGGTACGTTGCGGCGGCGCAACTTGGCACATGGAATGCGCACCCAAATGCGTAAATACGAAAATCGTCAGGTTCGTACCCAGTAACCAACTGTAACGTCATATAGGTTGGGTGGCAATGGGCCTCAAGGCGGACCAATCATCACTGCGTACAAGGATTGCATAGCCCTAGGCAGAAACCGAAAACTTGGTATGTTTACCAAAATTCGGGCGATCATTTAAATTGCGCTTTATGATCACTAGGCGAGGCTATTTGGGGTGAACATGGGAATTCGATGTTCAATTATAAACCCAAAACAACATGCAATACTTTATCGAAAACTGTCGATGTAAACTCTCTGACATTATCCAGTCTCCCGGACCTTAGGGGATAAGTAGGGTGGTGAGCCCTTAATCGGCCAGAGGGTTTAGTAGTAATGTGTGTGGACAAACATGTGACCAGTTTGTCGATTCATCAACCAAAACCATAAGTCTTTATATGGTCCGCATTTTGGTTGGATTAGTCCACGTATATTCCCTTGAATCCACTGTGAAAAGAGAGTCGTTTCGTATCTTTGCAAGGGATGATTTATAAAATCGAATTTCCCTAATGAGCATGCTTGGCAAAGTGTGCTTGTAGGCACAATATCCTTACTTCGGGTAAGGAGATGCATCGGAGCATCGTTGGTCGACCTAAGTGTCCCAAAAGGTCGTGCCAAAGCAAGTAAACTGCTCAATTACCTAGCCCTAGGCCGGCCACATATGGCATGTGCCCCAGTTGGGGGACAACCCATTGGCCCCAAATCAAAGCTTCAAGCTCATTTTTGGTGGTGGTGCAAAGATATTTCACTCTATTTTCTTCAGTGGTTTCATTTATGATCATTGTCAACTCGAATATCCTTAAAAACTCAACGTCAGGGAGAATTTAAGGTCCCTTAAATGGTGATTCAGTACCATTCATACAACGAGGAGCGTGCCATTGCTCTTAATCAGGTTGGATAGACCTGAAGTCGTTGTTAGAGATGTGATTTAGGTGTAAAGTTAGTGTGCGTAGTACGCATTCATCCAGACAACTAACTTTCCCACATTCCAACCTAATCACGTGTTTAATTGAATCGGTCACATGTACTAAGAAACATGATTCAATTAACTCATATTCGAGGACAATATCAATAAGATTATCCATAAGTAAAACATACACCAAACTTGAATCCAAGAACATGGAAAAATGTTCACAAAGTAAGCAAAGCTACTAGGTGGATTCGGCCAAAAGGCCATCCATGTCAAAATTTTGCACTTCCAACGATGTTTGGTGGAGCAAAATTAGTCTCACATATTGACTACTAGAATGGTACTCCTTCACAATATTGGTAGGGGCACGAACAGGTGCATAACCAATAATCTATTCCATCGGGACGGAAATAGATTCTGCAGGGTTAAGGTTGGGAATACTATCCCTTATTCTTGAAGTTTTAGGTCTTAGGTACCAAGGATCATGCTTCGGGCATGATGCCACACCTTGGTAGGCCCTGATTCTACCATATGTTGTAAAAACAAACTCGAAATTGGATTTATGAGAGAAACAGACCCAAACTTGGGTTTAGTAGGCTTTGACCGAACTGGGTTGAGCCATTTGGTAGACTCCAGCCGAACTGGGTCCATACCTTTCTCTCGTTTGTGGTAGTAATCAGATCCGAGAATTTGGTAAACTTCCGCTTTCTATAGAAACATGGAAGGACGAGAAAAATATTCTCCAGTCAAAATTCGATCAGATTTATAAACTTCAGAATTGTACACATTCGTGGACATAATCATGGTGTGCTTTAGGCAATGTCTTTCATGATTAGACAGTCCGTAGGAGCGAGCCAAAGAGCCATGGAATCCTCGATCTGGAGGTCTTTCCATTTGTAATGCTTCGGGCATAAGTCTTTGAGTGAAGATCATGGCGGAGGCTTATTCAGCTCTTCCATGCCATTGTTGGCTTCAATGGTGTCTCAGCTTCTTAATAGTCAAAGGGAGATTCACATCTTGTACCCCACATTAAGTGGTTTCTATGGGAAACATCCAAATCAGGAAAATCGAACTTGTGACAGTTCAACAATCCACTGATTTGGAAGGAACAAGATTGTGATTGGTGCTATGGGAATGAAACATCCATAGGCATCAACATTCGATGTCTAAGACATGGTTTTCATGAAAATCGTCGGGTTTTCATGGGTGTATTTTTTATGAAAACTTCGGGTTTCAAAGGCACTAAATTTGAAACTACAGGTTCGATTTAGTTTATGAACATGTAGTTCATAAAAGAGAGGTTCTTGCAAGAAACACATAATGCAATATACTAACTTAGTGTAGTGGATTTGAGTTGTCTTCGGGAACTCAAGTGTGAGAGCTTCGTTACTACGAAAGTATGTGACGGTTCAAAGTATAAAGAGAAATTATTGAATCGTTAATGTCCAAAAGTGATCTTCAGGTCAATAATTTTGGATTCATTATCAGATTAATGGACTGCAGGTCACTTTTAATTAATTCAATAAATCGGGACCATACAGGGTCGATTGTAGAAGCAAAATAATATTAGCATAATATTATTGGATCGAAATTGGAGCCCAAAATAATTTGGGCTTGTGCCGTGGGGTGTGGGAAGGCACGGGGTGCCTTAAGGGTCACGGCAGGGCCTGGGAAAGGACCAGGAACCATGGCAGCAGGTCACGGGGGAAGAAGGGCTTCCAGCCGAAGCTGGGTTGGGTCCATATGGACCGAGGGGATTGCACGGGGGAGCCCAAGATAGTGGGCTGGCGTGTGGAGGCTGCGAGCCTCGCGTGAATGAGCCCAGCCAAAAAAAAAAAGGCTGGCGTTTGTGCGAGCAGTGCCCAGCCGAAGGCTGGCAAATGGATGCGGGCCAGGTGTGGCCGAGGGCTGCAGGCCCAAGTCCAGAAACAAAGCAGGCGAGGCCTGATGTTTCTTGCTGCGCAGGGAGGGTGCAGTGCACCCAATCCCGATCCCTTGGTTTCCCATTTTTTTTTCAATTCCCTTAGGGTTTTAGGAAAACCCTAACTTGCTTCTAATTTATTTTTATACTTTGACTCACAAATTCCACATAGCAATTATTGCGTGATGCATGAAACAAATATATATATGAACATAGAGAATATATATATCGGAAGGAAAATGTAAACATAGGGGGTTCATACATCATGGGGAATGTTTTCATGCTTCATGGGTCGTTTCAAATATCTTACTTTATTTAAAGCGTACCTGAGTAGCAGAAAACAACAAAAGCCTTTGAATTTGTAAAAGTTCCTTCGCAGAAAGCCGGAATAGCATCTCCAATGCATTGTATCACGTTCAACATAGAAAAATTAAATTGAATCAATAGCATGTAGATCAATTTAAAATAATAATAAATTAATCGTACAAAGAATGATCAAAACGTAATACTCCCCTGATTGAAGAATAAACTCTCTTTAGCGCAGCGTCAAGAGCGTGCTGATAACGTGTTGTAGGCATAATTTACTGAAACAATTATGGAGGCCAAAAGAGAGAGAGAGGTGCGGCAAGATTGAGAGAGAAGAGAGATGTGTAATTGTGGGTGTGTGTTATCTCACCCCATTGTGCCTTTATTTATAGTAGTAGAAAGGGTAAATACCTTTCCCTTTAGGATTACAACATTTAATAGGTAATCTACTCCTAATAGGAATATAAGATACATTCCCATATTTACTAGGAATTACACAATCACATTCCTATTCCAATAGGACTGCAACAAGAAAGTATTTTTCATTATTTAAAAAAAATGAAAGTACTTATAAAACAAGATTTCGGTTTTCATATTTCAATAAAGTGAAACGAAAAATAAAAAATAAAATGATTACCAAACGGTCTCTAAATAAATGACCCTAGCCGCTCGATTTGCATGAAAATTTTGGATTGAAGTTTCTAAGACCTTCTCCAACCATGACCTAAAATTAACCTAAAACCTAAAACTTATTCTGAGGCCAAATACCAGTCCAATTTTAGGCCACAAAGTAAAATGGGCCCCACCAACTGAGACTGAAACAGGGGTTGTGAAGCCCACTTCCCAAAGCACCTTAATCAAATCTTTAAAAGTGAATGTTTAATCTAACAACTATAGAAAAGATGTAGGGCATTCTAATTTTCTCAAGATTGTATGACGATGCCACCAAAACCACCGATGAGGAGATGAAGCAAATCTTCATTAGCCGGCGCGTTGATAGAAGTTATGGATTAATGGATGATGCCTTGAAGCTCTTTGACCCGTTTCACCAACAACCCTGTTGAATGAAGTGCCATGTCAGCATAAGTAGATAGTGAATGGAGTGCCATGTCAGCAGGGCTGTTAGACTGATTAGTTAGAAGTCGGTTATATAGTTAGATTAGTAGCTTAGCTGCTAAGTCTTGAGAGAGTATATATAACAGTCTTAGCTATGCAATTGTAATCATTCAGAATCATCAATACAAAAGATTTCATTTCTCTCTCTTGTTTTCTCTCAATTGTTTCTTAGCTTTTCTCCGTTCTTCTGGGTTCTTCTGCATTCTTGCAGAACTGTTATCAAACCCCACCCCCCGGGGGAGACCGCTTGCACACACTACCAGTCATTGAGGCACATGTCACTGCCCGGCAAGATGAAGAGCGCATTCGGGGCCTATCTGCGCATGCTAGTGGCTGGGATCACACCCAGTTCCTAACATACAGTGTCATCATTAAGGCGCTAGCTGCTGACCCCCACTTCTTTGCGATTGCCAAGATATATTTGTATGCGTCCAAACGCCCGGTACCTAAAGGTAATGAAGGCCAAGGGATTTGGGCTGGACGAGGATGCTGTGGGGGAGGCTGCCGAGGGAAAAGCGCTGAGGTGGTTAAATGAATAATGACCTTGCTGTTCGGAAAGTATGACTTCAGGTCCTGGTTGAAGAGAAGAAGTGAGAGAACTAGTTCAAAACTTGAACCGGCTTATAGCCGTTGGAACTACGAATCGTTCAAGTTTAAATGAACTAGTGTAGTTTTATCTCTACTAATCCTTTCTCTTTTCTT
Organism: Cotoneaster glaucophyllus; assembly: GCA_036320875.1. Lineage (NCBI taxonomy): Eukaryota > Viridiplantae > Streptophyta > Magnoliopsida > Rosales > Rosaceae > Cotoneaster > Cotoneaster glaucophyllus. The sequence goes on along the minus strand of CM070058.1, from coordinate 11,486,118 downwards.
TCTTTACTGATTGCCAGACTTCTAGATTTTGAAGAATGCCATATATGAATCTGCTAACCGATCGAGTTTTGAGTTCCCCTACTCGGAAATTAAACTAGTTTAAGATATCGCTTTGTTAAGAAATATTTTGATATTGTTAGTTTGTAATATTACATTGTACCATGTGTTCTAGTTTTGTGCAACTCAAGTTTGGGCTTCGCTCATACGTTTGTTTTCACTTGTGAACGATCTTAACTAGTTAAATATCAACCGTTCACTCGTTAAAAACAAATGTGCACACAAAATTTCCACCTTTAGTTTGCTTCGTTCTTTATAATATCTTTACCTTCTGATATCAAAATTTATAATTTTATTTCTGACCTTTGCATGGATCCGGCTGTACTTATTGTCATGGTTAATTATGAAATTATTTTAAAATTGTTAGATAACTAAACAATTTTTAAATTTGGTCAATAGACAATTTTAATTATAAATTCACATTGTTAAATAAGAACGAGTAGCTAGCATTTCTAATATAAGTATTCAGGGTTTAGTAGTTGCAAATTTAACTTTTAGCTTATCGGGTATGGAAATTATTTATGATTTTTTATATTTTGTACCAAACCAAACTGATTCGAACCGAAAATCTCAATATAAGTATTAAGGGTGTAGTAGTTCCAAATTTAACTTTCTACTAACCAGGTATGGAAATTATTTATGTTTTCTTTTTATTTTGTACCAAACCAAACCGATCAAAACCGAAAGTCTCAATATAAGTATTAAGGGTTTACTAGTTGCAAATTAAACTTTCTGCTAACTGAGTTTGGAAACTATTTATGCTCTTTTTATATTTTATACGAAACCAAACCGATACCGAAATTCTCAATATAAGATTGGGTTAAATAACGTTGACACATATGTAAACCGAATGGAACCTAATATCGTATTTAATACAAATTAAAGATTTCACTACACATGATACCCTCTTATTTGAATTCAGAATAATGCTAGTTCGATATTATAACAATATATTTAATCTAAATGAGAATCACACTTCTACAGTGTGATATCAATATATAAAGCTCACACTAGTGTAACAGTATTGTTATATGGGGTGTGCTATCCACACACTGTATTTTACTTCTCGTACATCCCTTGATAAATTTTGTCTGTTGATCTTCTTCAATTCATCCAATTCGACGACCGAAAATTAAAATGGTGTGTGAGAAGTAAAATGAGGTATGTGGATATCACACCCCTTATTATATATATCCCCAATATAGTTAAAGAGTTTTCATTACTACTGAGATTCCAAGTTCGATTTTTCCAAAGTAGTTGCTTTTCACAACATTGGACTGCTCTTAACATATACATTGGGCTTATTTATTAGGTCCAAATTACATCAAGCCTAATGTTGCCTAGTACTCAAATGGCAAAGGAAATGAGATCCCATGTCTCTTACCACGTGGCACAATCTCCTCCTTAACCTGCACAGTAAATAGCAAAATACCCAAGAATGCATCTTTTCTTTGCTATGCAGTATGCTCTTCGACAGTGTCGGTTTCCTTTCTGCAATTAGATAGGTCATAGATCCACCCGACTTTTGCATTCATTTCATCTTTGGAGCCTCACCAACTCGACTCCTCTCCCTCCTCTCCCTCCCTCCCTATATTATAAATCCCCTTCCCAAAATTCACCAAAAACACTTGCAATAATTTCTCCCAATCATTTTCTCCTCACATCCATCCAAAAAAACCCAAAAAAAGAAGAAGAAAGAAAATGCAGTCCATGTTAAACCTCCATGGTAGCTTTGGCCTTCCTCTCTGTGTTTCAGGGATAACCCATCACCATCTCACCTTTTCTAAGGAGTATAAACTTCTTCTTCTTTTTTCTCTCTCTCTCTCTCTCTCACTACCTTCTCTCTCTAAAGCTCTCTCTTTCCATTTTTCAGAATATATTATTGGGTTTTGATTCTTTTTTGTGGGTGGTTTTTGTTTTAGGATGGTAGATCATGATCGCAGGAGGGAAGCCATGAGAAGGAAGAGATCACAAGCTAGGGCAGCTCTGCATGCAAATCAAGAAGTGGGTTTTGAAGTTAGAAGTGAAAGAGTTGCAGAAGAAGAGATCAAGTTTGCTGATGATGGAGATCTAGCTACTGCACGACATGATCTGTGTTGCAGTTATTTGGCTTGTACTGCAAAAGCTGCATAAGCTTATTAGCTTAGCTTAAGTTAGCTTATTAAATTTAATCTTAATTAATTTATGTGTTTTATGAACCTACTTAATTTGGATTATGAATTAATGTTGAATGATGTATGAAGGATTTGATGAATTTTTTTATTTTTTTAACATATATTTGGAGTTTTATTTTATTTCGGGTCAGAATTTGGAGTTTATGCTTGATCAGGGTTTTTTTTTTTGGAAAGCTTCTTGATCAGGGCTTTTCGGCGTTTTTGCTTTATAGGGTTCTGGGATATTTACCTTTGATTTGTCGTTCTTCTTGTTTGCTGGTTGCTTTTGGCACACTGTTGCTGTACCATTGTTCAAACAAAGAACGATCATCTTGACCATTAAACGAAGCAAAGAACACTCATCACATGAGCATGAGCAATGCATCCATCCACCCCTCCATCCATCCATCCATGTTTTGAATTTGATCCAACTTCAAATTCTTATGTTGACCATAAAAAGAATGGAGTTTTAACGAAACACTCTCGATAAGGTTCATTTTTAACGAAAATCCACTTTTTTAGCTTTACCTGACACTATTAACTGTACCTTTAAAAAGGGTTTTTCGTTAAAAGAGAAGTTTTTTTTGAACTTTTTATTAGTTTTCCTTAAAAGGAAAAGTTTATAACGAGGTGATTTTTTCACCTCTTTCTGGTTTTTTATTCAAATATTCTATGAGATTTGAAATCGATAAAAGTGGTCTTGGGTTTGTTCACCGTCAATTATTTTGGTCATTTTATGAAAAATCTCTTATAAATAAGAACTAAGATGACAAAAATACCCTAAATTTAACAAACAATGGGCCAAATGATATGACAAAATTAAGGGTACTTTTATCATTTTTCCTTATTTAACGAAAATTTGTCATAAAATGAAGTAATTAACGGTAGAAAGACTCAGACACTAGTTGTATCAATTTTAAATCACATGGACTAAAACGAAGAGTTATGTCAATTTCAAAATTCATTTTGGCTATAAAGCCTTTTATTTTTGTTGTCGGATTGAATAAATCGAATAGAACAACACACAAGATTAAGCAAGGGTGAGTAAAAAACTAAAAAGAGTGTTTGTTTATCATTTCTCGAATCTAATCTGCATCCGAAATCATGTATTTGATTTAATTACTCTTTCTTTATGTAAGAACTAAAAGTAAAATCTCGATCATTTGTCTGCAAATCATTGAAAAACTTAGAGAGGAAGATTATATGACAATGGATGTCCCACATACTTCCTTAGAGTCCCCTTCTCTCAAGGCATCAGCTTTTCAACCATTTGTAAGTTTTAGTTCTCTTATCCTTTTCTATGGGTAGAAATATATTTCCTCTTTTCCTTATGTTTTCGATTTTCATTCATGTGAGGTTTAAAGCTTGGCTAAGCAAAAGGAGGATCACGAGAGTCCAACTTTTGCCGTCAGCATAGAAACCACAAGTGCTCTGGTACTAGTTACAATTATTGGCATGGATTTGTTTATTTTTAAATACGAGAATCAATGGATTAAAATATACGAAATCCAGTAATCAAAGTGTTATATCCAAGAATTATATTGATATATATATAACCGATCGAATGTCCTTTTGAAATTAGTTATGAAGTCGATACGAACAAGTTTCACGGTTAAAAGATTCGAGCTCTTATGATTATGGATTGAGAATGGATTGCATGAAATCAAATTTCTTGTTATATGAAAGCTTAGGGGTGGAGTTGGAGTACGCTTGAATTCAAGCTCCTAAAGCATTAATTTCATGTGTCCTAGAAGAAAAGAAAAGGGTTGGTCCAAATAATAAATTGATTACAAAATAGTTGCATTATTTTTAGTGGTTGCCTATTTTGGTCCTTTCATTGAAGTTAGTCTTTAAACTTTCAAAAAATATGTTAAAAGAGAGGATAATTGTGGCGTCAGCTATAAAAGTTGATAGATTTAATTGTGAACGCAATTCAATTTAGTTGACTCTTTTGTTTGAACAGATCACTGTGTCAACTGTGTTAGCAAGAACATTTTTTGCACGGACAAAAGCCAAGTTGATAAGGCGTTTCGTAAACTAGTACATCAGTCAAACGATTCGTCAAATGGAGACATGTGTAAAAAAACAATATGTGAATCATATAATTCAGTCTTGTCCCTTACAACCAATTGTTTTTTAAAGTGAAAAATTAGTTTTATTTGTTCAGTTAGATTTTTTGTTCCTAAAAGTTTAGGGGTGAGGGGACACTTCCAGAGGGGTCTTAGCAATTTTTTGATTTTTACAGATCGCTCACTAAGATAGATTTCCGACTGAACTCGAACTTAAATATTGGTCTAGCGAAGAGAATGATCGTTATCAATTCAATCAACTCTCGTTAGCGGATTTAGTTAGTTTTAGTGTTGAATAACGAAACAGTTCCAAACTAAATCGACCTCTTTGAATTTGGTGGATCTGTCTGTTTTGCAACATAAATGCTTACTCCACGACAAAAAGGGTCAACAAGTTGCGTGGCAGCATATTTACGGTAGACTGAAAAAACAGGTGATTTACTGAAAGATCGTTCTAAAATAGTTACGTGCTATTCTATCCATTTTTGTAGGGACTTTCAAAATGTAAGAAACAACTTTGGACGAAATAAAATTTAAGGACCAAGGGCGGGGGGGTGAGGAACTTGATGATTAGTTTTCTTGGGGGTGTTGGGACTTGGGACAATCAACATGTGGAAGACATGACCAAACATGAGCGTATACAATGATCCATCTTTGTCAATTGCTTGTGTGTGTTTCGTTGTTTAGTCATTCCATCGTTGGACAGATCTCTATGTTCCTTGTTTAATCGTGATTGAGTTGTTATCAGTTTAAGCCTTGGTAGAAAGGATTAGGATTCTCTCTCTTCTTCTTTCCATCATCTTGCATCCCCTCTTCTCACATTCTCTATTTTGATTTTCTCTTTTTGTAAAAAGTTAATATAAGATGTTGATGTGACTTAACCGTGACCGTTCAAATAGGAGGGGATGGAAGAGAATGGAAAAAAAGAGAAAAGAGAATCCTACTCCGATAAAAATAAATAATATTATTACGTAATTAGAATAATGGTTCTTGAATTTATACCTATACGAGTTACGGTTTAATCTTTTAACTCATATTTTAGTTTGTGTGGTCCTCAGCTAGACCACTTCCGCCCCGCACCATTAATCCTACCGTCAACTTTTTCACGTCCTTCGTCAATTTAAAAAAGTTTTTTTAGCTAAAATAGTAGTATGAGAATATTTATCAAGTTGAGGTTATTTTTGTCATTTTGGTCCTTAGTTAATAGAGAATTTTCACAGAAAAACTAAAATGATTGATGATGGATAAACTCAAAAACCATTTCTATCGATTTCAAATCTCAAAGACCGAAGTAAGAAGTTATGCAAATCTCATGAACCATTTTGGCCCAATCAACGAAAAGGCAAAAGAGTCAAAGATTCCCGACCCAGAGCATGTTATTGACACAACCACAAATCTGTTGAATGAATTTAGCTTGCTTACTCTCAGCCACAAGTTAGAAGGAAATCCCTTGACTTCGCTTATGCCCTTATGGGCCTTATGCATTACGGAAAGCAAGTGAGGCTGGCGAAGATTCCATTCGAAGTAAGATGACAGGATTCAATGTTGCATTTTTCATGCATTATTGGTAACCAACTCCATATCCAGTTTTTAAGTTAAGCTAGCTTTCTGTTAAGCTAACGAGTGTATTCGGTTCATAAGAAAAAAATATCAGATTGAAATCTCAAATCCATATCATGTTAATTTACGTTTGATTGAAATCTCAAAAAATATCATAATACGGATTTGATATAACGACTACATAAGTGTTTAAGTGTTATAACAATTACAAACTTGATATAGCAGTTAGCAGTTGAAACTAAAAGAAAAGAATTTCGAAAACTGACACTATGAAGAGATAGTGGCTTGCCGATAAATACTATTCAAGTTCATGTTCACAGACGAGCCATTAATTAGTGAGATTTTATCTCTTTTTTGTAAGGATTAATGCATAAACAAAAAAATTCAGAAAAATAAATAAATAAATAAAAAACTTTCTTAATCCCATCCGCGTTGTTGTAGTGTCTATTTCTCTCCTCTTCTCACGTAATTAAATGCGAAGAGAGACATATACACCAAGGAGGATAAGGAAGTGTTTTCCGTACTCGCGTGCATGATTGTGGGCCAAAATTGCCGCCAATTAAGTGTGAGAAGGAGGGATATAGTTTAAAAAATGATATTAGATCGCAGTCACCTGATAGTGACTATTCGTAATCCTTTCGAAATTGTTTGACACGACCTTTTCATTTCTTCCTTCGACAACGGATTTATCCATTACAATTTAATATGCGGCAGGGATTGCCAAATGCCAATTAGTCCCATTATTTTTTATTTATTTTTATATTTTCTAGACCTGAAACTTAATCACAATGTTCCCTTGATCCTTGAAGGAAAGAGATCATCTCCGCATATCTTCCACCAAAGTCACCGGATCAAGTGATTCGAATTTTTGAAATTTGATCAAACGGCTAAAATTATTTTCTTTTATAAGAGACCTTTATTTTTAGTCATTGGATCAAATTTCAAAAATTCGGATCACTTAATCCGATGACCTTGGTGGAAGAAATCAGAAGAGAATCTCTTTCCATCCCTGAATGATAAAAATTCCATTCCTCATGCTTATATTCAATATCACTGGTTGAGAATAAATACATGTGCTTTTAGTATTTTAATCTCAACCATTTACATTAGATTTAGTAGTAAGCGACCATAAATCTTTAGACAAAAAAGCAAACAAAACAAACGTAACACAGCGATTCGCAAATGCCTGTAATCTAGTAGTTGATTTCCAATTGCATTTCACCACTCCAATGGACAATGTTGCCTCGAGAGGGGTTTAACAAGGCAGCATTGCCTTGCCTCGAGGGGTTTAACAAGGCAACATTGCCTTGCCAAAAAGTTGAAGGCAAATTGAGTCGCTTATCCCAGCCGAATGATTTGCCCATGACACAAATGTTCAAGGCAAAGTGCAACATACTCCATCAAATGACACATCCATCCACCTTAATCTAATGCTAACCCAAACCCTTAGTTTGTTGGGTCATTCCACTCACCAAACGAGTCTAATCCCATGGACGAGAATAAGTTACATAAAACGGATTCGATCCAATAATATATGGTTGTGTTTTAACCAAGCCGTCACAACCACAGCAAAACTGTTACATGCAAAACCGTTCCATGTAAATTGTTCTTCAACAAAGATCAAAAAGATTCCTTAACATTTGCACATAAAAACATCGTAGACCGACCACATCCACCGCAGTCAGAGCTTGCCGGAAAACTAATGAAAAGTAAAAAAATACTTCCCTTTTAACGAAAAACCATTTTTAAAGGTATAGTGAATAGTATCAGGTAAATGTAAAAATATGATTTTTCATTAAAATTAAACAGTACCAGAAATGTTTCGTTAAAATTCCTAATAATCATCCCACAACACAAGCTGATTCAAATTCATATAAAAAAAATAAAAATAAAATAAAACCGGAAGAAGCGAACATGCAAGTAAAAGATATTTAATAGAAACTAAGTTTTTATAGCGAGAGTAGCAAGAACCAAGTCGCAAAAGCTTTTAGCCGCTCCGGGAAGAACCTAGAGCACCTTTGACTCTCAACAGAGGACATAAAAGGAAAACACTAGCAGCGCCACCGCCGGTCAAGCACCCAGTTCTGAGAATGAATGCCTGACGACGACATCGACACCAAAATACGCAACCAGCAATCCATAGAAATACTAATAGAGAAGTTTTTACGACTAATATTATTATTAAGATGATAGAAGATTTCGCCTGCGGAAATCTGTTGAACCAGTGCGGTTCACTTCTTCTTGGCTGCGGCCTTGGTGATCTTAGCACCAGTTGGATCCTTCTTCTCAACGCTCTTGATGACACCAACTGCAACAGTCTGGCGCATGTCCCTGACAGCAAAACGTCCGAGCGGTGGATACTCAGAGAAGGTCTCAACTACCATGGGTTTGGTGGGAATCATCTTCACAAATCCAGCATCACCGTTCTTCAGAAACTTGGGCTCCTTCTCAAGCTCCTTGCCAGATCGCCTGTCGATCTTTGTCACGAGCTCAGCAAACTTAACAGCAATGTGGCAGGTATGACAGTCGAGAACTGGAGCATATCCCTGTCCAATCTGGCCGGGGTGGTTCATAATGATGACCTGAGAGGTAAAGTTGGCAGCCTCCTTTGCGGGATCATCCTTGGAGTTGGAAGCAACATACCCACGCTTGAGATCCTTAACAGCAACATTCTTAACGTTGAATCCAACATTATCACCTGGAAGGGCCTCCTGCAAAGCTTCGTGGTGCATCTCAACAGACTTGACCTCAGTAGTCAGACCAGTTGGGCCAAAAGTCACCACCATACCAGGCTTAATGACACCAGTCTCAACTCGCCCAACAGGGACGGTACCGATACCACCGATCTTGTACACATCCTGAAGTGGAAGCCGGAGGGGCTTGTCTGAAGGCCTCTTGGGCTCGTTGATCTGGTCAAGAGCCTCAAGAAGGGTGGGACCCTTGTACCAGTCAAGGTTGGTGGACCTCTCAATCATGTTGTCACCCTCGAACCCAGAAATGGGGACAAAGGGGATCTTATCTGGGTTGTAGCCAACCTTCTTGAGATAGGACGACACTTCCTTCACAATTTCATCATACCTTGCCTTTGAGTACTTGGGAGTGGTGGCATCCATCTGTACACAATAATCAACGCTGTGTGACATGAGTTAAAACTGCTTGTGAACTCACAGCTGACACCCAATACCAATTGAAATGTCATCGCCGTACAAAATTTGATATATAATTGCAATATAAAAACATCGAAATACCAATACACCGTATAAAATTTCAAATACAATTGACACAAGATATATAAGGCTCACCTTGTTGCAGCAGCAAATCATTTGCTTGACACCAAGAGTGAAAGCAAGCAAAGCATGCTCACGGGTCTGACCATCCTTGGAAATACCAGCTTCAAAACCTCCAGTCGTGGAGTCAATAATGAGAATGGCACAGTCAGCCTGTGAGGTTCCAGTAATCATGTTCTTGATAAAGTCGCGATGTCCAGGAGCATCAATGACAGTGCAGTAGTACTTGGTGGTCTCGAACTTCCACAGGGCAATGTCAATGGTAATACCACGTTCGCGCTCAGCCTTGAGCTTGTCCAACACCCAGGCATACTTGAATGACCTCTTGTTCATCTCAGCAGCCTCCTTCTCGAACCTCTCAATAACACGCTTGTCAATACCACCAAGCTTGTAGATCAAGTGACCCGTGGTGGTCGACTTCCCAGAGTCGACATGGCCAATGACCACAATGTTGATGTGGAACTTCTCTTTACCCATGATGGGTAATCAGCAAGAGAACTGAAAATTCAAACAGATAACCGAAAATCAATCAGTCACTTAGCTTTAATGAACTACAACATCATCGGATTATGATCACTCGTCGCCAAACAACAACGTATCGCATAAAATATAAGAAAGATACAACTAAATCGATGTAAAGATTATCAAAATACAGAGTCCTTCAGATGTTCCTAAAGATCGGCGATCACATCTGCAAATCTTTACAGGTCTGAAAAATCATCACTGCTGACAACACATAAACAATTTCTTCTGCAATTTAACAAAATACGAAGGGGAAAATATAGTTTCACAAATTCCACAAATTAACCAAGATAAATAGACGGGCAGATTTTCAAAACGGAGCACCAGAACAAATAAATTAATAAACAATTAAACAATATTAAAACAAAATCAAGATTATTAAATCTTAATGTAATACATGCGTGATTGTATCCAATCAGCAAATTTCTTTTTTATTAACGTAACAAAAATTAAAATAATACTTTCCTGTAACTATCTGAACAGACGAAACAGACCCAGAACCCACATGCAGTTCACACAGAAATCCAGATCTGATCACAAATATCAAACAAAATCCACAACCCAGTTCATCAACTCATCAGTGGACGAACAAAAAAACCATAAAATTTTCAAAAACTTTCAGAAAATTAACATCTAAAAGGAATCAAAATTAAATCGAACAAATAGAATCGCAAAGAATTTAATTAAATATATTAAAATCTGCGACAAAGAGACAAAGATCTGAGCAAACCTGGAAGAAACAGACGAGAGCGACAGGAAGATTCAGGAGCTTTCTCTCGCCGACTTCAGAGTGTGAGGATGGCAAATGTGTGCGCCTCGTGAATTTTAAATAGGGGGAAATGGGGCTTCTGTAGGGCTAGGGTTTTACTCTCCGCCTTTGGATGAGTGAGGATTTGATCTGACGGTTGTGAGTGTTTGCTTGAACTTACATAATGTGCTGCCCTGGCATGTTAAAAAAATTTCGGTAATCCCGTTTTACGTTATTTTCGCTAACGACATCCTTCAATATTAATATTTTAATAAATAAATTGTTTTTTATTCCCACTGACGACATCCTGCAATATTAGTATTTTAATAATTAATTACAGATGATCATAACCTCCCTGAATACAATTATGATTAACCACAAGCTGGTGTTCCCATAGTAATGATGAACTGCGAGACTTTCTTCAATCATTGCAAAAAATATGTGGAAGTCTCAGGTTTGAAACACGTCGTCGGTGTGGAAGCTAGACTTGTGGCCAAGGGAGGTTGAAATGCTTCTGTGAGTCTTCCTAACTCCTAGAAAGAGTAGATAATCGTGATTTGTCACTCGTTATCCTCTTTATAGAAAAATAAATAAATAAAAAATACAATTATGATTAAGCACTGTATTGTGGGTTCGAGTCTTCCAAACCTTCATAAAGAGTGAATAATCGTGACTTGCCACTCGTTATTATCTTTTTAGAAAAAAATAAAAATAAAAAAATACAATTATGATTAAGCACTCTATTCGGGTTCCCATCTACGACGACTCTCTTCGGCTTAATAACTAACAAATAAATAAGAGAGAATTATTTTCATAAAAAAAATAGCTCGAGTGTTTGATGAATTATCAAATTCTTTGAGGTTTGTCATTTAGTACTAGGGTCTAGTGGTATTACTCTTTAGAGAGGTCTTACATCCGATTCTCATCAAATGCAAATTTGAACCATATTATTGCTAGCTCATTGTGAGAGCTAAGCCCACCCCCTCCCTTAGTGTACATAATATTGTTTGTTCAAAAAAAAAAAATCTTTGAGGTTTAAGCCATACACTTTTGGGATAACATTTTAGTGTGACTGTAATACCGTTATATATTATTAGTTAAAATAATTTTCTTTTTATATAGGAATCTCAATATTGTATTATATAAGAAATGATTTAATAAAGAAGAAAACAAATAAAAAATGACTCATCTTTTTACTTCTCATACATCTTTGTTAATTTCTGTCATTCGATATTTTTTAATTCAGTCAATCCCACCGTTGCAAAAAAAATTGTGTGAATAGAACATCCCAAATACAATTGTATGACGTTGTAGCGAGTTTATGGACTGGGCCAGAATTATTGGGTCCTTACTTTTATTGGGCTTGCAACAAAAAATTAGATCCATCGCGAATGTGGAATTAGATAGATGCATGTATAGCTCACCAAATAAGGAAGGAGTGTGAGATACAAAAACGAAAGTCACATTTACACGCCAATTTTTATCTTTAACACACTTATTATTTTTTTGTTATTGATCTTCTTTTATTTATTCAATGCAATGGCCAAAAATTGAAAGAAGTATATAAAAAGTAAAAATCAATGTGTGGATGAGACGATCTTGCAAAAATTGCACGTCAACAAATTGACAAAATAAAATAAAATAAAATATCATTATATAAAGGCCGTTTGCAATGAAATACAAGACGTGGTGTTTTGAATGTGTATGCACAATGCAAGTTAGACATTTTTGGTGTTTGTTGAAAGTTGATCATTGATCTATCTCTTTAAAATCTTGACATAGCATCAATATTTTTTGGTCCATCTCTTTAAAATCTTGACATTTTTGGTGTGTATTCCTCTTTACTTGTTTGTAAGAGGTCTTAGGTTCGATTCGCGCTAAAAGCGAATGTTTATTCTACTCACTTAGTGTAGGTAATATCATTTGTTAAAAGAAAAAAAAAGTATTTTTCCTCAAACCTATGAATTTTTGTGGAATAGATGAGAGCAACTCTGGTGGAATAGATGAGAGAAAGATGGAGGAGGCAAAACTGAAGTGAGAGGAGGAGGAAGTAGGATTATTTGGTGCGGGAGATCAAATGTGAGTTGCAAATCATAATAAGACTAAAATAGATCGATATTCTTCTTCACTACACTATAGTGTAACAATATTTTTCTTTAGTTGTAAATCAAAATCTTAGTTTGACTTACATTAAAGCGAGTTCGGTATTAAATTATTATGTAACTTAGCTTAATTCCTCATCCCAATATAATTGTATAAAAAGATGGATAATGCTAGGAAGATCAAAATTTTAAACTAAATTTGTAAACCAAATAACATGTTACTAATAAGAAACAATCACGTTAATCGACATTTAATCAATAATCCAATCATCTATAATATCATTTAATTTGCAAATCTGGTTTAAAATTTTAGTCTCCCTAGCATTACTCTAAAAATATAGAAAAATAAACAATTGAAATGCATCCATTTAATTTATTGTTGGTTCATATTTCTTTAAATTGATTTGCACTGTTATGTCTTATTTTCTACCGAATTAAAAAACTTATAAACAAAAGCTGCACCAAACCAGATTGATGGGTCATACTGTTTTCCTTCTCTTCCAAACCTGCTAGGGGTTACCTTTTCTCTCCATGTGAGAGTTCTTCCCTCTGTGTGAGGGTGCTTCTCACCTTCTTGTGTGAGTGATCCCGCTCGTGGTTTTGTTTTCTGCCGCCGATCCTACCTGCGACTGAGATCAGTGGGTGGCTTTTTGTTTTTGTTTTTTTCGTTTTTCTCCCCTTCCATCTGTTGATGTTTCTTCCAATTTTTCTCGCTGGCCTTCCCATTTCTTCAACCCCCATGGGTTTCCCTTTCCATGGCCTTTCCTTGCTTTGTTTTTCAGCCATGTTCTATGTTGAGTTCGTGTGTAGAGTTCTGATGTTGTATCCGGCTCAGGTGTCTCCCACACCACCACGTTCTCCTTGTTGTTTGCCGTTTTCGGCGGTGTTGCTCCGGATTTTCCCGGAGCTTCTTTTTGATGGTTGGCTTTTCTATTGCCGACTGTTTCTTGTTGATGGCTGTGTGCAGGTGGTGCCTGTGGAGGGGATGTTTGGCGGTGGACGGCGGATATGGTGGCTGGCTAGTTCTCGGATCGGAGAACAAAGTAGATGGTTCTCGGTTGTTCGTTTTTGTTTGGGCTTCACTATTGTTGAGCTCATTTTGTGTGTTTTCTTTGTTTTTAGGCATGTTCTTTGTTTGTTTATAGGAATAAATTGGGCCTTCGTTTGGTTTGTAAGTGTGTGTTTGTTTTAATAAAAGTTCCTTGTTGACGGTCCATTTGGATCCCACTTCCAAAATTTATTAATAAAAAAAAATAAAAAAACCAGATTGATGATGGGTCCAATGCGACCAATTTTTCAGTGTGAATGCCCCCACTGTGAAGTCATCACCGAGTGGAATGATATATAATGTGCTTCCTCTCTATTTCATTGCACTCTCGTTTTTGTTTCTATCTATTGATTGAATAAATTAATAGTGAGTCACGGACTGTTTTACAGTTACCTTTACAAAATGGGCTATATGTTAGTTAAAATATCCCCCCCCCCCCCAAAAAAAAAAAGAACAGAAAAAAAAGATCATGGGGGCAAATTGTCAGTGACACAAAACTTTCAGGGGCAATCTCCCGATTGTGCAAACTAAAATGTCCAGCAACAGAGATTCAGATCCTTTACAAATCTGTGTTTTTGGATCTTGCGGTCATTTTGGCCGTTGGATTCAAATCATGCAGTCAGGAATTAATTTAGTCGATTTACTTATTTCATGAAAAAAAAGGTTTTTAGTGCATACATCTTTCTTCCAATGAGTCTTTTCTCCCAAATCTCACAACACCGTTCAGTCAACTACCTGAGTTTGTGTATGTAGTTCAATTTCCTTCAATTTTGAGTTGCAAATTCTCATCTCTTCTCCCTCATTTCCTTCTGCACTGGTTCCTCTGTCTATTCCAACTTACAACAAGTACTAACATAGGGTTTGGCCTTGGCTTTGGCTGCCAATTAAAAGAAAAAACAAGTATTAAAGTTCAATTGGCTTTTGGAGAAGAGACAATTTTGACAAATGTAAAAAGAACTACAGTTGTCTTAGCCACGCGATCTACTTCAACGGTTAGGATTAATGTGTTCAAAGGCTTCAGATAAAAGGGGATCCCGAGTATCGTAGTCTTTAAAACGGTGAGTTTTATTCTGGAAAGGGATCCTCTCCGGATCATTTCCACCAAATCCTGTCAATCAACAATGCAGATTCTTAAAATTTGATCAAACGACTAAAAACAGAGAATTCCTTTAAAAGTTATAATAACTTTAGCTATTTGATCAAATTTCATATGCCCAAATTTGTTGATTGACAGGATTTGATGGAAGGAATCCGCTTTATTCTGACCACGGCCAAAAACAGAAACCTTTAAAAGTTATAATAACTTTAGTTGTTAGATGAAATTTTAAGAGTTCGAATTTATTAGTTGACAGGATTTAATAGAAGGGATCCGCTTTATTCTGACCAGTGCAGAAGGTCACAGTTCGGAGTTGCACAGGAATTCTGATTTCCCTAGATAGTAGCTTTTTCCCATCGTTTCAACTTTCAACAACCGTACTCGTTTTTGCCACTTTTCAGGTAATCTTCTTCCCAACTTCTTTTTATTTCCTTACGACCTGTTTGGTTGCCGAGAAAGCCAAAAAAGAAATAATAATCTGTATTTTGTTTCTCTTTCTTCTGGAAACTGTTGCGTTCGATGCTTTCTGTATTGGCTAGCTATTCAAGCATTTTTCATTATTTTTTTATTTTAATTTTTTTAAGCTAAGCGTCTGTTATTTCGTATCGGTTTCGGTATAAATTGCGCATTGTTTTACCCCCTTGTGGTGTTTCAGTCAGTTTTCAGAGTAATGCTGGAGAATTTTGTAAGTTGTTTTGCAATCATTTCATGTTTTTTTTTTTTTTTCAAAAAATTTATGTTTGATGATGAAAGGCCATGATTTTTTTCGTTTTATATGTTTTCGATCTTTAAAAGTAATTGTCTGATTGAGCTTTGATGATTTGTTTTCTTGTGATTTCAGTTTTCAGGCTAGAAGTTCATAATGCGTAAGGAGGCACAACCAAATTAAGAAGTGAGTATTACGAAGCTTGGTGCTTCGATCTTGTGGTAAATCATTCAGTAATATGATTTCCATTAGTAGATATTGCTTTAGAAAGGATGTTCTTTCATATAGTTTGAATTCCATCACTAGCACATTGAGGCCTATACACTATTTGATTCAAACCCAAATTGACCCAGTTCCCAAAATCGCTTCAAATGGATATTTTGGTATATATGAGCGGTTTTTGCTGTATAATTTTTACTCGACCAAACCCCCATCACGATCGTTTAGAAGGAGAGAACGTAAAAGATCGGAATCCAATAGATCAACTCTTGATGAAGTCCAGTTTCAAAGGGCCTTATCCCCGTTGTTGCCTAGATTTACACCTGAAGAACTTTGCAATGTTATAACTCAGCAGGACAATCCTTTTGTGTGTTTAGAGTTGTTCAATTGGGCATCACAACAGCCGCGGTTCAGACATGATGTTTCTACTTATCACATTACGATAAAGAAACTTGGCATAGCTAAAATGTATCAAGAAATCGATGATGTTGTCAACCAAGTGCTTGCTATTTCTTACATTGGTTCTGAGGCGCTTTACAATTCCATTATCTATTTTTTCACGGAAGCTCGGAAGTTGACTAGAGCTGTCAATATATTTAAACACATGAGGAATAGCAGAAACATGGAGTGTAGGCCTTCAATCAGGACGTACAATATTCTTTTTACGGCCTTTTTGAGAAGGGGATCTAATTCTTACATAAATCACATGTATATGGAGACAAGTAGATGTCTGTTTCGGCAAATGGTGGATGATGGGATTGAGCCTGATATTTATTCTTTGAATTCTATGATTAAGGGGTATGTACTTTCCCTTCATCTCAATGATGCATTTAGAATATTCCATCAGATGGGTGTTGTCTATAAATGCACACCAAACTCATTTTCCTACGATTATCTCATCCATGGGTTATGTTGCCAAGGCCGAACAAATAATGCTAAGCAGCTGTGCAATGAAATGAAGAGCAAAGGGTTTATGCCGAGTAGTAAATCATACAACTCACTTGCGAATGCTTTGGCTCTCCATGGAGAGGTTGAGGAAGCACTGAAGTATCTGTGGGAGATGATTGAGAATCGAAGATCAGCTGAATTCATTACTTATAAGACAATACTTGATGAAATCTGCAGACAAGGAAGGGTTGGCGAGGCAATGAAGTTGTTGAAGGAATTCGAAGAGAAAGACCTTCTGAATGGGCATGCTTACAGGAAGCTTCTATATGTGCTTGAAGATGACTATGGAGATCCAAATGCCCATGCTCAATTCAGGTAGTGTCGTTGATCACCTGCAAGCACATCTGCCGTTTACTTTGATTTCATCTAGCACAAATTTACCGGACTTCCAGTATTTTAGTCTGGGCTGTCTAAATTAGAGCCAGCCTATAAGTGATGGCAGTTGGTGTGGTTAAATTCTTCTGTGTTGGTTGTTGATGCGTGCATCGGCCAAAGTGGATATGAAGACACAATTCGACTGATTTTTAAATCTTTTGTATATATCTGTTTTCCGTATATTCATTTCATTGTGTTTAGAAGTTATAACTGTCTTATCAGTCACTTGTAGCCAAGTTGAATATATAATACACAATCTTTGTAACAAATTTTTGGATGAAGCTTTTTCAGTATCAAATAAGTGTATCTGTTGGAATTGGTTGAATCTCTACCTTTTTAACTGAGAAGTATTCTTATCTTGGAGGAAAGCTATTAGTTAGCATCTTTTGATGTGAATAGAATCTGACCCAGTGTTTCCTTTTGTTGTTGCAGATAAACACATTTTACAAGTTACCCCCCTTATTGTTGAAGTTAAAACAGTGCATCATTACGTTGTGTTCGATGATCACAAAAAATGTTGCCATTTGGTCGAAAATCGTTTCAGGAAACAATAACATATTAGCCCTCCTCAAACAGTGCTGTTAAGAAACCAGCACAGCTCACTCTCCGAGAACTTTCTGCCAAACATGTATTCACCAGCATCTCTTCCCTTAGAACATGCTCCCATGGCATCGTGCTTGTCCAAGACAAAGCCCGGAGAACTAGAAGATTCTTTGCTCAATTGGTACAAGAGCACCACCATGCCTCCCTCAGAATTCACAAACTCACTGGTCAGTACCCCCGACATTCGATCTGTGGTTTGTTTCTTTATGTTGCCAGAATTCTCAAATGTTTGAATGAATTAGTTACTAGATAAATAATTAAGAATAATGCGAGTGATTGCGGCAGAGAAGGCGAATAATGATGCCACTAAGAAGGCTGTGAGTGTGGCATAGCTTCTGGTGGAAGCAGTGAACTGTGGGGGGTGAAAGAGTTGTTTGTAAACGAGAAACAATTCGATCTTGAAATTCAGGCATTGACTGCCGCCATTTCCCAATTCGTCAAACGGACTGATCAATGGCTCTCAGTCACGCGCTCTATCAACACTGCCATTAAGGTTCATTTAATTTCTAAGGAACAACATAATAATTAGCTTTTCAGAAATGTGAGCTATAGTCGCAAGACTCGCAACCAAAGCCACGCTTTTTGGCAATAGGTGTGCCGAAAATTCTGAAGTTCTTGAGAGTGGAATGTACTGATAGTTCCGACTTTTTGTGGGTTTGTGTTGTAGGAAATCGGAGACGTTGAGAACTGGATGAAGATCATGGAATTTGATTCACAAAGCATCAATGCAGCCATCCACAATAATCACCAAGCATGATCTCGCAGGTCACAGGTCCCAGAAAGTTGTCCAGATTTGCTTTACATACATTGTGGATGAACACTTGCGGTTCCAGTTGATTATTTTGTCGCCTGTCGTCTTGTTGAATCTCACATGTTCGTGATTCCCCTAGCTGTTAATCGGAGGCCCGGTAAATACACGTATGCGAACCCTTTGTCATGTGATTTTACTTGTTTATAATTATGAAGTGACTGGATTAGGATACCCAAAAAATTGTACTCCGAACTAGATGCATTCGAATTGGGGGAAAATTTAGAGGAAAAGGGTTTTGAAGAGCCCACATGCGGAAAGAATTTTGTTCTTGGGGGGAGGGGGCAGAGGTTGGGTAAATAATTGCGGACTTTTTCATTAATTCTTTCTCTTGACCTTGATTAATTTTTTTGAAAATTTATCTGTAGTATTTCGGAAATTACAGCCGACCACACTGAGTGGATAAGGTTTTGTTGTTGTTGTTTTGTTTTTCGGAAATTAGTTCTAGAATCCTTCTAGTGAATTATTTAAACAGACTCCTTAATTACCTTTGATAGGGATTAGGGACCCTTAACGCTGCTGGATTCCTTGTTCAATACCAACATAGCAAAACTACCCCTAATATTTAAGTTGCTGGAAAAGTCAGTTAATTATCTTTTGCAGTGAAAACCCTAATAATTTAGTTCTCTCTCTACAGGAGAATGAAACACCAGCTGAGGGAAACCCCTAACAACCTTCCGTCTGAGATCGTATGCGAGATTCTTTCATGGTTGCCGGTTAAGTCCTTACGCCGCTTTGTGTGCGTCTCAAAGCCATGGTGTTCTCTAATCGCCGACCCCAAATTCAGCACAATGCACTTCAACAAGGTAATCAAAGACAGAGACCGCCTACTCTGCCAAAGACGAAGCGTCATAGTTACTGATGTGGCACATAATGGACTCTACTCCATGCACCTCGACGAGTTTCTCGATCATAATGATACCGATGATCAGAATTTAGTATCAGCCATCGAGCACGAGTATCTTTGTAGCGAAGTGTCGGGTATTTTCGTTTCCTTGTTGTGTTCCTGCGACGACTTGTTATGCATGTTGTGTGACTCAAGGTTATATTTGGTTGACCCCTCCACCAAGGAAACCAAGAAACTGCCAGAAATACCAAAAGAAGAGAATTATCGGAATTCAGTCAAGGTATATGGGGTTGGATTTGATCGTTCCAGTTATGAACACAAGGTGGTTACGGGAATCTACAATAAACACGATCGTTTAACCAACCCCTTCATCGATGATTTCGATGAAGGGGTTGTGTTTAGTGTTTATACGCTGGAAACCGATTCTTGGAGAAAGATTGATAGATTGTTTCCCTACATTACAAGTCAACAGGGGATTATGCTGAATGGAGATCTCCATTGGTTCGGGGAAAGACTCGAAGATCAGTCACAAGTGATTGTTTCCCTCACACTAACGGGGGAGGAGAGGGTTCGAGAAATTCCACTCCCACTTGAATGCGATTCTGTTGAAAGTATTAAGAGGAAGATGAAATTGGGAGTCTTCAGACACTGGTTATGCATAACGCATCAATCTTATCCTCGTGGTGGAACATATAACGAGTTTTGGGTCATGACGGAATATGGAGTGAGGGAGTCTTGGACTAAAATGAGGGTGTCCATCCCGTATTCGACGTTAAAACATTCAGGTTTCTGGACAGAGTCTCATGATTTGATGGTGTTCGGAGAACAGTTAATCATGTACAATTTTAATGACGAAAGCCATCGGAAAATCAACATTCGTGGAATCGGCAAAGTTGGTCGTGTTTTTACGTGCTTGGAGAGCCTTGTTTCACTTAAACAACGTCAAAGAAGTAATTTGAAGATTGAAGCGTAAAGAAAGATCAATCGCTTTGCTTTTCTTTCATTTTTCTTTTCATGGTTTTGGTTTTCTTTTGAATAATATGCTATAGTCAACATTGAACAAAGGGTTCTAATATCTATAATGTTGATTCATACTTGTTAATGTTCTTGTCAAACTTTTCTCTTAATTGCCAAGTTTAGATTTATATATATATTTTTTTAAATTTTTTCTTTTGCTGGTCTTTACTACTATTACGCACTCAAGCACTAATCAGTTTGTGACGGTAACCATTTATTTGGATCCGCTCCACAATATATCTCAATAAGCATATGTTTTAGATCATTACTTTATAAATTCATTCCAATCGAAAAGTGAAGGAAATTGGATTCGGGAAGTTTGACCAACAAGAAAAGGCTTCATTTGATGAAGCCAGATAAGGTAATTGGATTCGGTAAGTTTGACAAATTGGGTGGTGTTGGGGTCGGGTAGAGAAGTATAAGAAGAGGAAGACGTGATGAAAGAGGAGACAAAGAGGAAGAGAGAAAAACCTAGACGAAAAGGATTGGGACAAACCCTAGGACGTAGTTAGGCCGATACCATATAGAAACGTTATTCTTTGATTGTTTATGTGTATAATGTTTACAATATACAGAATATTACATAACCTTAAGTGATAGGAATCTAAATTATAATTACAACCAGTTGAACTATAGTATAAAAAAGCATATATTAAAAAGAAGAATTCGGAGATGATTGTGATCTTTTGACACATAAATATATGCCAATGTTCTTCTAAACCCACGTAAATAAAATTATGGTCACCCATCGGTCAAACTTAGTTGGCGACTCACTTAATATGCTATGAGGGGATTCAAATTTGGCATATTTATCACAAATTGTAACGGGTTTCTTACATTTAAATAAATTTTTAATTCTTCTACTAGCATCTAGGGGTGGGTTCAAAAAACCGAAAACCGAAAAAAACCGAAAACCGAACCGAACCGAAACTGAAAAAAACCGAACCCAAAAAAAAAACCGAACCGAAACTGCCAAACCGAACCAAACCGAATCTGCCCAGTTCGGTTTCGGTTTTTGAGGTCCGAAAACCGAACCGAACCGAAAAATATATATATATATAAATACTCAAAAAACTATGTTGGTGTCAAGGTTTGAACCCCTGACCTCCAAGTTAGGGAGGTTCGCTTCAATCCAACTCGACCGTAGGCTTTCTGCTGCTATAATTGTTCACGTATATTATTTATAGGTTTCTAATATTTAATACTTTATAAAATTTCTTAAAGTTCACAAACCCTAGCCTTACTCCCACTTTCAGTTTTACCTTTTCTACATTTTCTCAAATGCTCTCACCCCAGTCGCTGCTCTCTCTCTCTCTCTCTCTCTCTCTCTCTCTCTCTCTCTCTCTCTCTCTCTCTCTCTCTCCCTCCCTTCTTCCTTTCTTCCATCAAAGTTCACAAACCCTCTCTCTCTCTCTCTCTCTCTCTCTCTCTCTCTCTCTCTCTCTCCCTCCCTTCTTCCTTTCTTCCATCAAAGTTCACAAACCCTAGCCTTACTCCCACTTTCAGTTTTACCTTTTCTACATTTTCTCAAATGCTCTCTCACCCCAGCCGCTCTCACCCCAGCCGCTGCCTCCTCTCTCTCTCTCTCTCTCTCTCTCCCTTCTTCTTTTCTTCCACCAAATCACTCTTTCTCTGTGTGGATTTCGACAAAGAGGAGAGCCAAACGGCGGTGGCAGTGGGGCTCTCGGATCAAAGAACTAACACATGCTGCGTTTTCTCTGCGGGAGCTCTCGGATCCACAACAAGAAAGACTCACCAACACCCAATAATGTCAGATCCATGGCGTTTTCTTTGCATGCGTTTCTGCATCTTGCAGATTTGTTCCAGACTTTTTTTTTTTTTTTTTTTAAATAATGGAAAAAACCGGAAAAAAACCGAAACCGAACCGATAAAATCCAAAACCGAAAAAAACCGAAAAAAAAATGAGCCGAACCGAACCGAACCGAAATTTCGGTTTTGATAAAAAACCGAACCGTTTTGAACCGAACCCAGCCCTACTAGCATCTGAAATTCCGCTGTAGCACAAAAAATTGGTTTGAGCATTGTTTCACAACAACCGGGTTCGAATCCCGGCAGCGGAAATTTTTTTTTTGTTATTTTTTTCTATCACTAAATTTTTTATTTATTTAAAGGGAATTGTTATTGGTATTCCAAAAATCTGATTTTATACTCCAAACCTTCTATAATTAGTAGAAAATTACACTTGTGAAGTGTAAAATAAGACTTTTGAAGAAAAGCTATATTCATATAAAATAAAGTGTATTTTTTCAAGGTATTAAATATCGATAATATCGGCGAAATATCGCCGATATTATCGTTTTTTGGCAACAACGATATTTTCAGAGTATTCCAATTGATATCGTAATAATATCGCGATATTATCGCTAATATCGCGATATTAGCGATAATATCGATAATATCGCGACTCTCTTCGCTCTCTGCCAAGATCTGCGCCGGTGGTGATGGTCGCAGGCCAAGATCTGCCAAGATCCTCGTCGCAGGCCAAGATCTGCTATCGATAATATCGCGACTCTCTCCTCTCTGCTAAGATCTGCGCCGGTGGTGATGCTCGCATGCCAAGATCTGCCAAGATCCTCGTCGTAGGCCGCCGCCGGGAGGTGAGAAAGGGAGGAGGAACGGTCCACAGGTGGTGATGGTGCTCGCCGGAGTGTGCGCCACTGTGGTGGAGGTCACGGTGGGGTGGGTGTGGTGTGTCTCTGCTCCGGGAAAGAATCTTGCAGAGATGGGGGGAGAAGAAGAAACAAGGAGAATGAGGGAGAAGGATCGAGAGAGGCTCTCTGCGTGTGCGTGTGTGCGTGTGTGGTCTGCGTGTTGCAGAGAAAAGATGGGGGGGGAGAAGGAAGAAGAAACAAGGAGACTGGGAGAAGGATCGAGAGAGCCCTGCACGAATCCCTTTACGTTTCTAAAAGATAATTAAAATCCTAACTGTGATAAAACTATCAATTCTTCACATGTGGCTAGAAATGCCGTGTGAAACTTTCCATATGGCACATGTATATATTATTGTCAGTTTTTCTTACTTTTCAAATTGTTTGTCCCACATTTGTTAATTTCATTATATATAAATGATTTTGGTGTGTTTAAATTTTTTTCATTAATTACTACATATTTTCTACATTCACAATGTTTGCCAGCTCGCTATATAATCAACTTAAATTAGTTAAATCCATCATGCAATGCATTTCCTTCCAATTTTTTGTGATAAACTAATAGATAATTGACTAAATAAACATCCTGCAAAGTTTCAATAAAAATTTCCAAGTTTTTCTTACAATTTCCGTGGTTTTTATTCAATTTTTATCAATATCGATAATATCCCGATATTTCCATCAATATTTCCATCAATATTTCCGTGTTTTTGGACTACCGATATTTCCGATATCATCGATATTTAATAGCTTGGTCCAAACCAATAGAGAGTGGAAGCACCTCTACACATGCTTCTAAAAAAAGAAAAACGCTTTTTTTTTTTTTCATTAGAGGCAGGTGAATAGTATCAATTAATGAAACCTTTATATTGACAATCCTAACCCCATCTTTTTCTTGCTAAAAGCAATTTTACCATACAAGTTTAAGGAAAAATGACAAAAAGTCCAAAAAAAAAAAACTTTGGTTTTAATGAAAAATGGCAAATAAAAGTGTAGTAAATAGTATCAGGAAAAAGTAAAAATATGATTTTTCGTTAAAAGCGAATAGTACCGGAAGTGTTTCGTTAAAACTCCTTATAGTTTATCCAACATTTGTTTTTTTTCATAACGGTTTATTCTTACAACACAGCAAAAGCAAGTTTGAACAAAGAAAACACAGTAACCCCAAACTAGCCATAATTGTACGTTCCTATACTCTTTTCTTTCTCAATTAATTAGGATTTTCTCCATAAACATAATTCAGGAGTACCTAAGTAACAAGATTACTGATTAACCGGATATACGTTCATAAATAAGTCTTTTAGCAACTGAGACCACAGTACATGGTGAATAAAACGATTAAGAAGAACAGGAAAATTTTGATCGAAGCATATCATTAAACTTGACAAGCTAAGCTGCCTATGTCTAGGCTTGTGACTTGCGATTTCTCTTTTCCTCGATGCCCGACTGAGAAAACCTACGCCGAAGAATTTCCAAAACCTCTTCCATTTTCACGCCTTTACGAGCCAGCAGAGCCATGCCATGATAAAGCACATCTGCCATCTCCGAGGCAGCATGCAGCCTGTCTTCGTTCTCCTCTAGTGTTCGGCATAGCTCATCCGCCTCTTCCCTGTGATGAGAAAGAAAAACCATGAACAGAGGCTTACAAGTGAAAATACAGAAGATAGCTCATTTAGTAGTATAGTTTTCGACAATGAGGATAACATCATAACTAGAACCACCCAAAAGCCTGCATCCGATATTAACAAGCATATTACTTCATGAGAAGTTAAGATACAAAGCAAATTTATATCATTCTGACTAAAATCTGAAACACTACGACATTTTGAACATCTTACCTGATTTTTGAGCACAACAACTTCTCATCAGATAGTAGACGCTGAGTCCACGAGGGCTTTCCACCCTGTGGAACTTCTAATTCTTCTTTTCGCTTAGCAATTGTCGATTCTAACGAGTACAAGGTGGTCAATGCAAATTTATGTTCTTCCTCCTGCCACAAATCATCTGAATCACTTACAAAACAAGTAATTTGATGCTTGATAGAAATATGTAGGTTACTATAATTGATTAAATGTTGAAAACCTGTCGGTGTTCCAACAAATCAAGCACTGGGGTGTAATAGCACGTCTCTGAACCTGTGTGGCAAGTAGGTCCATCAGGTTTCCCAAGGTATATTATCTGAGAAAAAGGTCCGAGTTAAAGTAGTTGAGGATTAGAAAATGGGTTCCAACTAAACTAGCCAATGACATACGGAGTCTCGGTCACAATCAAGGAAGATTTCTTGAACATTAATGAAATTATTGGAGGTCTCTCCCTTTGTCCACAATGTTGATCGCGACCGACTGTAGAATGTAGCCTTCCGGGAGGAAACTGTCGTGGCCACTGCTTCCCTGTTAGCAAAGCCTTGCATCAAGATGGCTCCTGTGTCAACGTTTTGAGCTATGGCAACTGCCAAACCTTTCTCATCCCATTTTACACTGTCTAACACTGTTTCAACCTGAAATATTATTGGTGGATATTATAATCTCCTCCATTTACATGTTCTATCCTGAAAATGGGAAGAGGAAAAAGACGGCAACCAAAATAAACTAAGTGAAGATGCATACATTACATCTATTGGCACTACAGTCTCTGTCACGATATGAGAGTGATTCGTAACAAGTTTAGCACATTTACGAAACTAAGTGAAGATGAATACATGTCATCTATTGGCACGACTTGTAGGTATATGTTTTGTACATTCAAGGAAAGGGGGTTGGTCTCTAGAGTCCAGATGGGGGTCAAATCAAATATCAGGAAATGACAAACTACGTCAAATTTCCTTCTGTATAATTCTTAATAAACACTTATTATGAATAGTGAATGATAGGAACTCCATAAATATAGGAAAACTAAGAAGACGAAACACAATTTTTCTTTTTACTGAATCATGTAGTGCCCTGTATGGTTGAGTTGCATTTCCGCAGAACATGGGTAAAGTAAAAATTTAGGGCTTGGCACTCATTCTGAAGGATGATTCATGCTAAGTCACAAGATCAAAATGAAGCAGTGTAATTCAAAAAGAAGATACAACAAGGCTATCTTTATCATCAGAAGCAGCTAAAGAAGGGGTGTTGCAGTTCTATTCGGTACTGATTTCTGTAAATGCTGATGGGTTTATCAAAACATATTCAAACAATGAAGAATCCTTCTGTAATTTCTCTATTCAACATCTCGATTAGAAATATTTCTAGTAAAGAATGACAATCAACATTAAGTTAGTGAAATAGGTACCTTTGATTGCAGATGGAGGCCCCTGTCAAAGTTGCTGGTGGAGGAAGCATAAACAAGAGAACTGCTCTTTCTACTGAAATTGCTTCTACCATAGTGATACCGGTTAGAAATGGAAACGAGGCAAGGGGAAGAAACTCTCACAGATTGCAGAGAATGCAAATGTGGAATCGCCATTCACATCAACTTTCCTGAGACATAAATACAAGATGAAGCCATCTGTCACCAAAAAGGAACAATGGAAATAAGAAAATAATATCAATTACAAACGCATCCACAAAGATACCTAGGATTGAAGAAATATGTGTGAGTCCCCCAAAATTAAAATCTTGAGAGGAATTAAGACAACGGAAATTGTATCTGCAATAAGACAATAGATAAATCATGAAAGTTATGATAGAAATGTGTGTGTGTGTGTGTGTGTGTGTGAGAGAGAGAGAGAGAGAGAGAGAATACCATAGCAGAGAACTTCTCCAACCAGTCCCTTTCTGATTCTTATGATTCCCTAAATAAAAAAGAGAAGTTTATAATAATTCTTTATAGGGTCCTCTCCTCAGACGCTAACATAATTCTGTGTTGTACATAAAAAAAGGGGAAATCGAGCATTGGTTTAACTTAGTATTCATCTTGTCAGATATTGATTCACATGAAACGAATACAGTTCCACAAAGGATTCATGTTGAGGTGATGCAAAAATAGAAAATTATATGATTTCATATTCTAATCACCCATATCGACTGTAGCTGGAGTGGGATCCATATCAACAGCCGCATAATCAATTTTTCGGGAACCAATAATATGAACGACATATTAATGATCGATCACATATGGATATGGATCCCACTCTATCTATGTATATTCCATAATCACCCAATAAGAATATTCAGTACATCAATGTAAGTTTTTTTGTTCCATAACAATGCAGAACCAAACTTCCTATAGTCCTATGAAGGGGGTTTTGATTAAACCGGTTCAAATCTACTCCGAAAGTTCAAACCTTCTTGCAAAATGTCCTCACAACAACATCAGTAGCTGCCTCCCTATAATTTATAAGCATATTTGAACACATTTTTACAAAATTCCCATCAAGTTTCTACTGAAAATTTAAAACCCAAGCAAGTATTACTTAAAAGCTCCAAACTTTACACCAATCCAAAGCAACAGCATTAATCAAATTTTTCTTCCAAAACCCATGATTTTTTATCAGGTACCAATGAATTCTTCACAACACATGAATTTGCGAAGCTTTTTTAGTAAATTCAAAACCGGCATTAATCGGTGGGTGAATGTGAAAAAGGAAAAAAACTAGGAATGGAATCCATTTTAGTAACATGTATTCATACCTCAAGAATCTGAACAGAACTAGAGTAAAAAGGGAGGTGTACTTGGTTGCTGCCAGGGCTGGGCACAGGCCGGGCCGGGCCCAATTTTGAAGGAACCGGACCGGACCGGAGTTTAAAATAACTGGGTCGGTCTGGGGCGGGTACAACAGATTTTTAAACAGGAACCGGACCTAACTTGGCCCGTTTACACGGGGTCCCCCTTTTTTTTTTTTGGGAAAAAAAAACACTTAATTTTTACAGATTTTACTGTTTTACAGCGCCCTAGAAGAAGCATTACGATGCCAGACTAAGTTAACCTAACTACATAGCAGCTGATCTTCAATTAACTAAGTTAACCTAACTACAAACAGACCACAGAATCATAACTCAAGACTACTAAAATATAGGGCTGCATATGTTTGATTACATTATGAATGCCTTCTGACATTGGTCAACAGAACTATAGGGTCACAGGATCTTCCAGTTCCTATAGAAAATAAATAATGCCTAAACAGGAATGCGAGAAGCAGAGGGAAAAAGGAAGAGCAGCTTAAAAATAGGCTCAACCCTGAGGAAAAAGGAACAGCAGCTATCAATAGACTCAAATTAGACACACAACAGGAAATCCACCAAATAAGTTCTAAGCATTAACATTCCAGTTGCCAACCAACGAGTCGGTGATTATTTGATCTCGTGCAATGTATAAATGATGTCATGCACAAGATGAGGATAATGAATTTAAGCAGCAAGTGTGGTTTCAAGACAAATCAGTCCAGAATATAAGTTCTTAAGGCTATAAAATGATGAAATTTACAGAAACCAACCTCAAGAATCTGGCGCCACTCTTTTCCAGACAGCTGCAAGAGAGAAACGATCAAAATGTATGAGTTACTCTTGACCAAAATCAATAGTGGGTATGAATAGTGAAATGAATACGGTGGGAAGAAGACTTTTACTAACCTTATTCAGCTGCCGGGAAACTAGTCCTTTCTGGTTCAGTGTACTCCACCTTATCTTCCACCTTCCGCCTACAACAAAAGATGTAAAATATTGTAATGATATAATCCATGAAAGCAAGGATAAAAGCTACCAAAATTTGAATCCCCACATCACAACCCACAATTCCTAGGAAGTTCTAGTCAGATTAAACCATTCCTAAAGAACCCAGATTTCAACCTCACACAAGCTGTCCCCACTCAGATTGACTCAATTCACCATCGAGAATGTGGTGGTCGGCGATTTTACCACTCAATCGGACAAACACACTCTCATACAACCTGTTAGTATCCATATCTGTGATTAATTTCAACATGTTCAGAAGGTAATAACTAAATCAGAACCAACCTTCATTGGTCTGGGCATTGGTGACGACGAGGTCCTAATCAACAGAGTCGAGCTCGGGGTGGTGGAGGAGACGACGAGGCGAGACTGCGAGAGAGAATGGAGTCGAGTTCGAGCTCGAGGAGACCTAGGTCCTAGGGTAAAACTAACGGTTCAGATTTGTTTGTAGGTTCTTTTTCAATCTCGTCCGTCCGTTGCAATTTCAAATGGCCGGTCCGGCCCTTTTTTCTATACTTCTAGAACTGGCCAGCCCCTAAAATTTCAAACCCCGGCCCCGTCCTGTTTCTTTTAAAAAAAATTAGGAACCGGTCTGTACCTTGATTACACGTCCCAATCCGCGGTTTCTATAGCCATTTGCCCACCCTTAGTTGCTGCTGACCGCTGTTTGCTGAATATTGCTAAACGTTTGCTGCTGCTACTCAAGTGGTGCCGTTTTACGGAAAGGATTTTTCCGGATCTCTTCCACCAAATCCACTAATTTGGACCTTTGAAATTTAATCAAATAGTTAAAGTTATTACAACTTTTTAAGGAATCCCTGTTTTTAATCAATTTATCAAATTTCAAAAGCTCGAATTGATGAATTTGATGAATTTGGTAGAAAAGATCAGAGATGGTCCTTTTCCTTTTTTACGACAATACAAAACATTATATATCACAAAGGAGGCACGTGTGCAAAAGAAAAAAAAAGAGGAGGCACGTGTTGCATGTTGCGGGATCCACTATATTGGCCTTAACCCAACCAAACCCAAAGGACAATACTTGAGTCTTCACCATTCAGGACCCTTTATACTGACCATCCTATGTGGAACAATCAAAGAAAGACACATGTCCTACTTAAATTTAACCAAAACTGATTGCCAAACAATCAAATATTCTAGTATCCAAACATGTTCTTCCTCCCTTCTTCCAAAAAAAAAAACATGTTCTTCCTCCCTCAGCAACCTTTGCTGACCTTTCCTCTCCTTCACTGTCGTCGGCCGATATCTCAACCCCATCTACTCCTCTTCTCCGGCAACCACATCCACGTCTCCTCCTCCGGCCTCCCTTCTCTGTCAACCCCACCCACCACTCCTCCTATAACCAACCTTGTCGACCTCGCCTTCAATCCATCCTCTTCTTTCCAGATGCGACCATGGTAGCAAGAAGAGGAAAGTGGTGGCGAGTCGCGACCGGTGAGTGGGCAGGTGCAGAGGTGCTCCCATGGCTTCCCCCGAAAAGAACATAAGGGATTTGGGGTAGGGCCGACCGAGAGGTTGAAGGGGGACGTAGGTAGGTTCCACTGAAAAGAATTTGAGGGATTTGGGGTTGGGCCGACCAAGAGGTTGGAGGGGAGATGTGGGTAGGGTCGACGTAGAAGAGGTTGGAGAAGGGGATGGGTGGCCAGCTCTGCCATAACACAGGAAAGGGGAAGAAGAAGATGGGTGTTTGGTTATATGTTCAAAAGTGAGAATTGGTGTTTGGTTACAAGGATTGCAATAATCTCGGGAAGTATAAAATGAACAGGTGTTATAATTTTATTGGGTCACATAATATGGTCAGCAAGTTGGGTACTCTCTGTTGATTACCCAAGTATTCTCCAAACCGAAATACGTTATAATTTGAAATGACCACCCAGAAAATTGATACTCCACACCAAATCCCAAATTTTGACATCTTAGTGCCAATTCTACCCATAATTAGTCTAATGGTATTTTTCATTACGTATGAGTTTGATATTTTAGATTGTCTTTAACATAAATGTTAAATTTCATTTTTATAACTGCTGTCACAAAAAAGAATTCTGTAAAGTCTCCTATTCCAACCAGGTGTTTTGAGAGTGAGATTTGGTGCAAGCGAGACCAAATCTTCTGCACCCAAATTTGGTGTGGCATCTCTGTGACCCCAATAAATGATTGACACGTATTTATTATCTTTACTTTTCTAAATTTTATTGTTATGAAATTAATATATGTCATACATTTATTGGAGTCACAGAGAGGCCACACCAAATTTGGGTGCAGAAGATTTGGTCTCGGTGCAAGGAGGATGTTAAGCGGATGACACTTCTTCTTGGATGACGTCTTATGGTCAGTCAAGCTAGGCAAGGTTTCTTTTCTACCGACTTGATCTCGTTATGGCATTTGGTATTTTATGGATAAATTTTTTCAGTGTGTTAGGAATAGAGTTGGACACTATGTGTCATTATATAAGCGGTAAGAAATTTTATTTTTTAAGTTGTTAATTTTTTAAAAGAACTATCCCACTATTTGTATAGTGACATATGATGTACCATTATGTTTTGAGCACACTAAAAATTCTCTCGTATTTCATATTTCATGGTTATTGGCACATCTTTGTTGACTTCTAATAAGTGGGTTTTCAAGTTAAAACTTTTGCTTTTCTTTTTATTTGATTTTTTTTTGTCAAACGATAAATTTTATTATATTAAAAATTTGATTAGTCATTGACAGAGTTCAAAATTATGCAAGAGCTCAATAAACAGGACAAGATGGTCATTTACTGAGAAAGAATATGCGAAAGAGCAAAGTGGCAACATAATGTGTAAACATTAGGGCATCACCAGACTCACAACAAGCCAGCCGCAATGCTAAGTAAACGTTACAACCGTTAGATCAAATCCTCAAAATCCAACGGCTCAGAAAGAAACCCTAACGAAACTGACCCAGCACTCGCTCCCCCTTAAATCCCCGAGCTCCTCACTGTCATTTTCCTCTCCTCCATCTCGCTCCTGATTACGAAGTCTGCGGCGAGAGAGAACCCCCTTCCATCTTTCACTCCTCGATTATTTGAGGTTAGCACTTCTGCTTAAACTTTTATGGCTTCAAAATTCTTGAAATCTTCTCGGTTTGCATGTTATCTGATTCATTGAAGTGAATCGATGATCTGGGTTTTGGTTGTGGATGAATATTTGTGATTGGATCTGTGGGTTTGTGTTGAAGATTTTCATTTGCGTTCGTGGGTTTTGAAGAAACTGCATGTGGGTTTCTTGGGTTTTTCGTTTTTTTCTGAAAATGTTTGAGTTTATGAACTAGGTTCTTGAATGTGCATGCAAATCCTTTAGCTTCTTGTATCAGATGCGGGAAGATCTAATCAGATTTGGGTTTATCTTTTTTTAATTATATTAGGCTTCATTATCTGGTTTGTGGATTTATCAGTTCCATGTGACTCGTTCCCTTGAAGCAATATTGATCGTGTTGCTTTCCATAATTTTTTACCTCGAATTTTCTCTTGTTTATTTGAGGATTATTGGTGCGACTAAATTTTTTCATAAATTAATTTCGAAATTTGTATTTGAAATGTTTAATTTTGTTACATTTATAAATATTATGCATTTGGGTCCAGTAAATTGATTGCAACATTGATGATTCCTACAGACCTGTAATGATTTGCGGATATGATCGCAGATCTAAGAACATCTAAGGGACTGAGTTCAATTTTCTCTTGTTTGTTTAGGAACACCGTAGCAACTAACTTTTTTGGTTCTGCATGTTTTTAAATTATATTAAAATTTATCTTTGCTTCTTTTAATTTGTAAATCCTAGTAAATATTTACTTATTTTGTAGTAACCGTGATGATTCCTTCAGACCTGTAATGATTTGCGGTAATGATCGCATATCTAAGAACATCTAAGGGACTGAGTTCTATTTTATATTTCCATAAATACTTTACATTGTTGATTTGGATTTAATTTCATATAATATATGCTGGTCTGCCTAATTGTTTGATGATGAATTGGCCATGCCGAGACGATTGTATATTTCATTCAGGCTAATTGCCTGTTGTGTTTTGATGGTTGTTGTTTTCTGCACTTTCAGATAACTTGCTGAGATCCCATCATGGGTAAGGAAAAGTTTCACATCAACATTGTGGTCATTGGCCATGTCGACTCTGGGAAGTCAACCACCACTGGTCACTTGATCTACAAGCTTGGAGGTATTGACAAGCGTGTCATTGAGAGGTTCGAGAAGGAGGCTGCTGAGATGAACAAGAGGTCATTCAAGTATGCTTGGGTGTTGGACAAGCTCAAGGCTGAGCGCGAGCGTGGTATTACTATTGATATTGCCTTGTGGAAGTTTGAGACCACCAAGTACTACTGCACTGTTATTGATGCTCCCGGACATCGTGATTTCATCAAGAACATGATCACTGGTACCTCCCAGGCTGATTGTGCTGTCCTCATTATTGACTCCACCACTGGTGGTTTTGAGGCCGGTATTTCCAAGGATGGTCAGACCCGTGAGCATGCTCTGCTTGCTTTCACTCTTGGTGTCAAGCAGATGATTTGCTGCTGCAACAAGGTGGGTCTCATGCATTATTTGTGGACATTTCAGTTGTTATGATTGTACTTATTTGTACTTATTTGTGGACAGTTCTAACTCATGTTTCATTATTTCTGAATTTTGCAGATGGATGCCACCACTCCCAAGTACTCGAAGGCAAGGTACGATGAAATTGTGAAGGAAGTCTCATCCTACCTCAAGAAGGTTGGGTACAACCCCGATAAAATTGCCTTTGTCCCCATTTCTGGATTTGAGGGTGACAACATGATTGAGAGGTCCACCAACCTTGACTGGTACAAGGGACCAACCCTTCTTGAGGCCCTTGACCTGATCAATGAGCCCAAGAGGCCCTCAGACAAGCCTCTCCGTCTCCCACTTCAGGATGTTTACAAGATTGGTGGCATTGGAACTGTGCCTGTGGGACGAGTTGAAACTGGTGTTGTGAAACCTGGTATGGTTGTGACCTTTGGTCCCACTGGTCTGACCACTGAAGTTAAGTCTGTTGAGATGCACCATGAAGCTCTTCAGGAGGCTCTTCCTGGTGACAATGTCGGGTTCAATGTTAAGAACGTTGCTGTCAAGGATCTGAAGCGTGGTTTTGTTGCTTCCAACTCCAAGGATGATCCTGCAAAGGAGGCTGCCAACTTTACCTCTCAGGTCATCATCATGAACCATCCTGGGCAGATTGGAAATGGTTACGCTCCAGTGCTGGATTGCCACACCTCCCACATTGCTGTCAAGTTTGCTGAGATCTTGACCAAGATTGACAGGCGATCTGGTAAGGAGCTTGAGAAGGAGCCCAAGTTCTTGAAGAACGGAGATGCTGGTATGGTTAAGATGATTCCCACCAAGCCCATGGTTGTCGAGACGTTCTCTGAGTACCCTCCTCTCGGACGTTTTGCTGTGAGAGACATGCGCCAGACTGTTGCTGTTGGTGTGATCAAGAGTGTGGAGAAGAAGGAACCAACTGGTGCCAAGGTGACCAAGGCCGCAGCCAAGAAGAAGTGAAGTGTTTTATGTTATCGTCCGCCCTTGGCTAGATCAGTTTTGTCTAATGTCGTTTATTTTCCATTTTTGTGCTACTCTCGGAGTTACTTGGACAGGTTTTACAAGTTTTACATCGTAGCCCTCTTGCCTTGCTTGCAAGGATTGTGGAGGAGCTGAGCGGCTAGAAGTGATTCTGGTTGCTCGGCAAGCTGTGTTGTATGCTATTTGTTATGGTTTATACATTGAAATCGGTCGTTTAGTTGGTTATTGGACAACAAAGTGTCTGCAATCTCTGTTAAATTTGCTTGTGTTGAAATTGTCTTCTTGGCTTTTGCTTTTATGTTTTCTTTTTAGATTAGAAATTCGGTCGTGCCCTGCCGAGTTTTTATGTGGTGAATAGCACACTTTGTGCAGACCCATGTTTCGGATAATAGCTATCGTTGGTGTTGGTTTTGTTCGGTTCCGGCCAAACTTTCCGGTCAGCCAGAGACCGTGCCAACCTTTAGTGAAAAGAAAAAAAACACCATCTTGTGCACTGGAACTTTAATCTGTACTTTGTTCATTGCGTCTGTTGATGCGGCGTATTTTTGTAATGTAATTGCATCATATCTGTTATCTGAAACATCTTATAAATCCGAACATGGACCATTCGTGTTCAATTTAAATCTGCAACTTAAACATGGACAATTCCACCAACCTAACGAACACCCAAACAAAACATCCTGTGAGAAATTTACCGAGTATTTGAATTTCATTGATGAATACAAGCTGCTCTTGCCCACGTACGTATCAGTTGTAGTTGATATCTGCCTCACTGGAGTTGTGATCCCGAGTCAAAATTGCTGTGCCCGAACCCAAATACTGAAGCTGAGATGATGTCCGTCACAACGTGCGCTATTGCTGGTTCAACACGCAAGTTGCATCTGCAGCAGGTACATTCATTTGTTACATACACATCTGCAGTAGATAGTTTCAGATTTCACAATTAGCCTTCACAAGGTATCTACCTGATCTACAACTCTTTATCACTGTCAAGCTGTGCCTTTGTTGCTGCCTTTTCAGCTTCTTCCAAGACAAAGTTCTTTAGTGAGTCAACATCCCTCGGCCCTGATCATTTGTACAAGAAACAATAACTAAGTGAGATACTGCACTATAGAGAGTCTAATACGTCATTTGGGCCATAAATTAAAAACTCAGCCTTGAATAGGCGGCACTTGACCCGAGTCTACAAATAATATACACAACAGATGAAACAGTGATTTGGACTGATAACAGATCAAACTCACTTCAAATGAATCCATAGCTCACCGGTATACAGCCACCGTGTCATCCCATGCCAATAATGCACCTAGAGATGTAATTTCCCTCATCTAGATATTCCATCACCTATATTTGCTTATGGGACCTGAGTAGTTTACATATATTTTGGAACCTAGGTATTTTGACTATAATCTGAGGTATCGTCATCACACGGAAATAATAGTCATTGTCATGGCCACCAGTGTAACGATTAACAGAATCAATGTCCCCTTGTTTATACTAAACAAGGCCAGCCAATATTAAGCATGTACATACTAAATAAGCCAAGGATCAGTCACCATAAATATTTTCTCTATCAGCGCTATACTAAACAAAGCAGCCAAATCTTTCACAGGTACACACTTAAGAGAGCACCACTCAAACATTCTTGCAATTTATATCTCACATTCCTCCTCCACCAAAAAAGAAAAAAGGGCAAAAAATAATATAAAAACATGCACATATCTTTTTCAACATTGGGGTATGATAAGGTAAAGTGCAGTATTTATCACTTTTCCTTTTCCACAATAATACCATATTCCCTCTTTCAATGTCAGACGTAGCCAAATGTTAGGACTTCTTATTTGTGATGGATTTCCAGTGTTGTTATTATATTTAAGATGACAAGTTGGATAATGAACGATACGCGGATGTGATGGCCAATTTATATGCCCAAAATAAATTATAATGCTTTCCCAAATGAATCTGTATCGAACAAAAATGAATATGCAAGTGCTACTGATCTGAATTGAAAATAAATAGATATGAACACTTTCTTCTTCTCAGATGTTACTAACAGGCACCTTAGGGGAAATATGTGCCCAAGCCTGCGAGAAGCTTGCACTTGAAATCTATTTTCTAGACAAGGCCCTTCAACAGGAATTTCATAGAAATTGGAAGCGCATTGTTTAGGGATAGCATAAGTGATATTAGTAAGCCTGAGTAGATCAAATAGAAAAGATTTTATGCAGCACAAAGATGACTATGGATGGAAATACAACTGATATAGCAGAAACGAAATTCAAACCGCACCTTGATATTTTGCAACTTCTTCACCATCATAGAATACTTTAAACGTAGGATATGAATGAATGTCAACTTTCGAACATACTGGTTTACTTGTACTACAATCAACCTCCCCAACGTCTATTTCGTCTTCACCTTCCATTGTCTTCCCAAGGTCCTCCCACAATGTACCCAAGTTCTTACTGAAACCAAATGTTATTATTACCAGTAAGAATAACAATCCAACAAATCTCCCTAATCATAAACTCGAAAGATGCGAGGAACTTACCAATGCTTACACCATGGCACACAAAATTTCACAAACCATGCCGTGTCTTTCTCCTTCACCTACGAAAAACGCATACGCAAATAAACAATCAGCAAGGTAATCAAGGGAAAATACATTTCTAATTAGCGAGTATGACATATCTTTCCAAACCCCTACCTACTTAACAAAAACATACATTTCTTATAAAACTCAACCCATAAAAAATTTCACTTTAACTTCCAGTCCGATTTCGTGGACTCAATCGCCATTTAATTCCGTCACCGATACTATATCAAAACAAAATTAACAAAAAAAGGCAAAACTAACTAGGGATTAGCATTGATAAGACCACCAGGGATTGATGAGTAAGGAAAAATATGATCCGGTTAGGGTTAAAAACCCTAACTATATATGCTTGTGTGTAGAAATTGAAAAATTGCATCTGCATCAAACAACATAATCACAACACAGCCCTAACAATTTTCCAGAAATTGGGGAAAGCTTCTGGAGCTATAAAATCACAGCCATAACTCATGAAATTATTGAGTAGATTGGATCTGTGAAATTGAACGCAAATCAATGAAGAATTTGAAGGGGTTTTGTAGCTGTTACCTTGTCGGAGAAGGTGTCAGCGGTTAGGGTTATAACCTCTGCTGCGGTATATGTTGTTAGAATTGGAAGAAGAAAGAGAAGAGCTGAGATGAAAACTAGAGAAGAAGAGTGGGTTTTCATCGCTGCTGAGAAAATTATAAAAATTTTCCGTGAAAATTAAGATTGACGGACGAGGCTACGTGAAGTTCTCTCCCAACTTCAGTTTCGTACCAGATTCATATGCCTAACGTTTTCGCTTTGCACTTGGCCAAAAGGAAAAGCATGCCTTGCACGTGACCCAGGGATAGTGGCCCTCGTTTACTAATTCATAATTAAAATGAGACGAATTGAATTAAAAGGAAATTGAAATATGATGAAGTCAGAATTAAATTCTTAGTATAATTCATATAGCGAGACATAAAAGTGTACAATTCTGTTAAAATATGCGGTTCTTTACGGATCAATTCCTCTAGCAGCACGAGCCTGTCTTTTATTTTATTTTATTTTATTTTTTCTGTTGAAAGCTAACTGTTGATTAATTCATATAAATGAAAATGAAAATAAATGTGATTGGTAAAATGCTTTTGTGCAAAGTAATTTATATTTATTTTTTATTTTTTATCACAAATGGATTGAATTAAATGACATGGAAAAGGGCCCAGCAAGAACAAAGAGAGGGCAAAGAAATGTCGATACCCATATCCACCACCTCCCCTCCTTCAGCGCCACCACCACACACACACTCATATAAATTCTTTCTGTACCTCCGCCAGTTGTTGTGAGAAAATATATCGTCATGAAGGTGTAAGGGTGATATCGTCGGAATAATACTTAATTACTCAAATTTCGTATACTCATTTTTTAATTTGGCTCAATCAAAAGATGTCACGTGTTTCTTGTTTTTAAAGTTAAGAAAAAAACTATTATTTTTTTAAAACAATAAAATATGTGCTAAAATATTATTGGGCCAAAATTAAAAAATGATTACCTAAGCATTACTCGTGTCGTGGTGGTGGTCACGGTGTAAGGAGTCAATATAGACAGAAACAGAAGGAGAGGGTGTGCCGCTCAAGGTGGAAGGTACAAGGGTATTTCTGGTAGAGAAGTTTGATTACAGAAAGAGCCTTCTCTCCGGAATCCAAATACCATCTTCATATAGGTAATTCAATCCTAAAAGATGAAGGAATTCAATTCCCGATTTTAAGTAGACTCTTTTTTTTTTATTTCCAAAATGCAAATACTTGAGGAGGAGTGTGGTTCCGTTTCTTCCCGCTCCAATCCCCTTTGGTAAACACACCATGAACGTCGAGAATGCACCGAGGGCTTCCTTTTCTTTTTCTTTTTTGATTGAAAAGATAGATCTCTCATTGAACCAAAGGAGCAATACATGAGAACAGCATTACTATAGATAGCTAGCAGCTAGGCAGCAGCAATCATACGGCTGCACCAACAGACTACCTATTGTACTCTTCATTGAGCAGGTCTACAATAAGGTCAGGGGGCTCTTCGATCCAAGAGCGGTGTGCCAGTGCCACTTCACTTGTTTGACGACGAACATGGGTAGTGAGAGCTCCGGTGATCCCAGCCACCAAAGCTTTAGCATCTTCTACAATTGGTCCAACATGGGACGAATCAGGAGAAGCCTCTTACAAAGCCGCAACGATCTGGAGAGAGTCGCTTTCTATCAAAACATTGTGCAAATCCCTTCCTGTCGCCAAAATGAACCCTTCTCTAACCACCAACGACTCATTCTGAAGAGGGGAGAAGACGTCTTCCAACTTCTGATATGAGCAATATCAAAATCAACTTGGTTAAGGCTAGAGGCTAGAGAAAGGACCCGGTGTGCGTTTGGTACGTGGGACGGGACGGGACGAGGCGTTCCGTCCCACGTTTGGTACGCCAAAAAACCGTGGAACGGGTTGTCCAATGGGACGAAATTTGGCTGATTTTTCGTTCCACCTCTCACCCCTGGAACGACCCATTCCACATTTGTGGAACACAAATTTATAACATTTTAAGACAAAATTTTTCCTTATTTTTTTTCAATATTTACATCATCCGTTCCGTCATGTCCTGTTCCGTCCCGTTCCGTTCCATCCCGTCCCGTCCCGTCCCGTCCCGTCCCGTCCCGTCTGCGTACCAAACGGTACCTTATGGACGTACTAGCTTCACCTCTCGGCGGAGACCCCAAAGGTGACGCTAACCATTCACAATCTCGCATCAAATGAATCTGACTCTCCCTGCACTCCGCAAATAACACAAGTCAAATCTGTACCAATGTGCCTTTCACTATGTACGAGTTGGAATTATGTCACCGCAAAGTCTGCCAGGCCCAAACTCTTACCTTTGGGGGAACTTGAGAACGCCACAGCTTATTCCAGCAGCTCCAGCGATACAAGAGGAAGCTGCAGCAGAGCGATCCAGTGTTCGAAAAAACGCCCTAGGCGGTTCCTAGGCGCTGGGCGGAGTGTGGCCGAGGCGTTTTTGTGCAAAACGGTGGAAAAATCGGCTGGGCTCTAGGCGGCCGCCTAGGCGGGCTAGGCGCTAGGCGGGCTGGGCGGTCCTAGGCGGGCTGGGCGGTCCTAGGCGGCGCCTACGCGGGCTAGGCGTTTTTTTTTTTTTTTTTGAAATTAAAAAAAAAAAATCCTATCTACATTACTATGTTTCCTTATTTTCCTCCTACTTTGCATTTTATGTGATTTTAAATTGTAAACTTCTTGTACATGTGTCATTCTATAATACTCCTCACTATGATTATATGACATATATGCTTAATGTGTTTTTAAATTTTGGATTTGTTGGATACTCTTTTTTGCATTTTATCATTCTTTTATTATCTTATCCATGGATTTCATACAAGTATAATTTTTTCTAAGTGTCAATATGCACTTATTTACAAGATATACAAGAAATTTACCTAAATCCGCCTAGGCCGCCTAGGCGCCCGCCTAGACCCCGCCTAGGCGCTAGGCGCCAGCCCACCGCCCGACTAGCGCCTAGCGTTTTTTAGAACCTTGGAGCGATCACACACCCATTGTCTTGCTAGGTGATAAGCGCTCTCCACCGAAAAAACCCCTTGTCAAAATGCCAAACAAGCTTCTCTGCCACCCTTCTCACGCTGATAGACAGATATCTAATGTGAGGTCCACTTCCTGCCAGTGAAAAACTCTCGGAGCAGCACAAGTTCCATCAACAGGGATTATCTTTCATCAGCTCATTGACATGGCGCAAGCTACAACCGTCAGGCTTTGGGGAGAAAACTCGGAACAAGGAAGGAAAGGGAATCCAACCATCCTCCCAAATTTGAATATTCTTAGCAAACTTCTGCTGTGTAGAATTATCAGAGAGACGAGCCATACAGCCCACTTCCAACAACACCGATATTGTTCCCAACTTGGTAATTACCACATGCACAATTCGTCAGGTGTGGGGTTTTATTACAAAAACCCTCGGTATTAGTTGGAGTGGGGTTATGATATTTAAACTCTTCTTTTCTCATTGATACGGTCGATGTGGGACATTTCAACATGTCGAAGACCTTGGGGTTTTGAGATTTTGAGTAAAGACCAACAGAAGTATTGGTTCTTGTGGGTTTTAAGACCATCAAGACCTTGGGGTTTTGAGAAGAAGACCACTGAAGTAAAGAAGCGGAAAACGAAGGTATAATAATATAATCTGTTTTTAAAAATCTCACCCGTTGTTCATCCGTTATCCGTTTACAAAATCCCACTTCGTCCATTTCACACTGCATCAAGTTGATATTCAGCGCCCAACCAAAAAAATAATCGTAAAGCAAGCAATTCGGATAGGCACCAAACAGAAACAGAAAGTCCTACAGTTCTTATTAATAAGCAACTCCTTCGCAAAGGTCCCAGAAAACCACCACAAATTTTATCCAAAAAAAAAAAAAAAAAAAAAGACCAAGTACAAAAGCTAAAAACATGAACAAATTAAAAGCTCCTAAATAAGCCTGAGAAATAGTAACTCCACAAAACCAGACTTTATTCACCACCCAGACTCTCTCAATCAAAACCCATAACGATGTCATTCCCAACACTCTTGATCGCCTCTAGCACCCTGTCGAACCTCTCAAACCTTCCATTGTCCTTTCTGTCATCCTCCCTTCTCTCCTCGCCCCTTCCCGCATCCCCCCTTCTCTCGCCCTCTTCCGGATGCTGCTGCCTCCTCTCTTCCTCCTCCTCCTTCGGTGGCTTCCTCTCCTCCTTGTACGGCGGTGCTGCTTGTGCCGTAGGCAAGATCACAGCCTCGCGCTGAGCATCAACAAACCTCCTCAACCGGTCTTCAGTCACGCCGAAAGAAGCTGCAAGCTCGGGTCCTTTGAGCTCCTGAAGAACAGACGCCGCACCAACCAAAATCTGAGGCGTGTTCTTCCGCGCCGAGGTTGTGAATCCAAAGAACTCTAGCGGGCTAGTTCTTGATGCGATTTGACAGAATGGGAAGTACCTTGGCACCCAAAATACATCACCTTCTTCTATGTTGGCATTCATGGCTTGTGTCCCATTTGGGAACACAATCTGTAGTGTTCCGGAGCCTCTCAACACAATGCTGTATTCTGTCGCTCTCGGATTCACATGCGGTGCCATCATTGACCCAGCGGTGAGGTTGACAAGGTAAACGCCGATGCCAGAGTGTTTCAACGGTGAGTAATCAGAATCATCGAGCTGCATGCTCCATCCGTAGTCGTTTCTGAAGTCGGGCTTTCTGTCGTAGAGGTTGTAAGAGTCTGGTGATTTTCCTGTTCCCTTGCCCTTATCGTAGTCATCTCGCCTCCTCTTGTTTTCGTTTGAATCAGCGCCAAAAACTGAGTTCAAGAGCTTCCTCCATGACCATCTTTCTGATTTGTCTTGTTGATCATCTTGTTGGATGTCAAACATACTCTTCATTTCTTGAAGTCTATCTTGCTGTTTCAGCTGGAGGAATTTTGACCAGACACTTGGCGAATAAGATCCGGGCACAAAGACGATTGGACCTTCTTGTTGACTTGTGAACATCTCTCTTAGTTCTGATGAAGTGACCTGCAGTATTGGACACACATTTGTGTCTTTAACTTTTGGTAAACAAATTTGGTGTGCTATAGGATTATTGTTAATCATAGAGAAAATTGTGCACACCCAATTGTAGTTTTGGTATCCGAATTAAAAATCCATTCAAATTAGTATCCGCGAGTTCGACAAAACGTGGAGCGTTGGTTCTCACACCAACTTATGTTAGATTTTTAGTCAAAATTAAGGATGTGGAAATGCGCATGAGTCTCCTTTAAGGGATAAACCGAGGAAATTAACCACCATTTCACATGTCACGTGTTTAAATTTGATTAAAAAATGTATTGTGAATTTCAGATATCAATGTGAACGGATTCTTACTGTTAATAATATGATGATCAATAATATGTAGCAATTAATTTTAAATTTAAGAATTGATCATAATAAAGCTGTGATGTGCTTACATTGAAGGCATTTGCAAGTATTTCACGGTCAAATCCAGCAATAATAGACTGTGGGTTGCTTCCTCCACCAATGAAGAAGGACTGCATTATTTTCAAAAACAGCCAAATTAGTTGTAGATACTGAAATGTTGAATTACCATAAACCCTAATTAAGAAATTTCAATTACCATAAACCTAATCTGTTACGTACCTGCAAACCCATTCCCAAACTCTCAGAAGTGTCAATGCTGCAAATGATGTGAACCCTCTGGCCCTCTCCAGTGTTCACCAAGTAAAATGGAGACCCAGCTGGAATTCTATACACATCCCCTGTCTTCAATCTCCTCTCTCCCAATTCATCTTTGTAGATCAACCCCACCTTTACTTCTCCTGCAAGCAAACAATTATAATTCATGTTCCACAACTCATTAGAATCTGATTCAAAACCAACCCATCAAAGGGAATTTTGTTCACTAAATAATTGGAAGTCCTACTTTCCACAATTGCATGGATACAATTCAAGTCACAAGACTAAATACAAGTATCCAGCAAAAACAAAATAAATGTAATTAATTAAGAGAAAAAAAAATAAAATTAGGATTCCATTGTCTACTCACTCACCATTTTTGGAAGTCCCACATTGTACAATTGCATACATCCAATTAAATTGAAAAACATTTGAGAAAATTATTTAAATTCAAAAAGTAAAATCAACTAACTAAGAAGAAACCAGTTAAAATTAAGTAGATGCAATCCATCAAAGGTGTGATTACTCGCCAATTTGGAAGTACCAATTGCACAATTTGCATGCATCCGCTTCAGTTAATTAAGAAATTAAAACCAATTTTTATTAAAAACAAAAAAGAAGAAGAAAAAAGAAGCAAATAGAGCAAGGAAGATTAAGCAACTCATCAAAGAGTCGATATCATCAAACAAGGGTTCGTAACACCAAGTATCGGTAGCCGCCTGGATTGGCTTGTCTGCCTTCCTAGTTTTATCACTGATCTTGTTCTTGAGGACTGTTTGTAATGGATCATTCTTGATGGGGTTGGGGCTGTTTTGGCCTCGCCTCTTTCAATGAAATCTACTATCGTTTCGATAAAAAAAGAAAAAAACTATAAATTTGTAAGACGGCATGTTGATGTTGACGATCTAAATGGTATCATTCACTCACTACCTTCAAAGTAAACCAGTTTGCATCCTTGCATGCATTCGCAGATTGAGAAAAAAAATCTTCTTAATTAGTAATTAGTAATAAGATTACCTCGGCGGACAAAGAGGATGAGATTGGAGTCGAGATACTGAGGAATAAAGAGAGACTTAGGCTCCATTGTTATAAACCCAATATGCATGGGCTTATCAACAACCCTACTGCGCGCACTCATCACCACTCTCATCTCTCCTGCTGCAGTTTTCACTACCTGCTTTGCCTGTGGCAGAAAAAACCAACCTTCTTCCGATTCTTCCCCTCCCGATTCCGGATAATGCCCCTCCTCTTC
Source organism: Cotoneaster glaucophyllus (assembly GCA_036320875.1). Lineage (NCBI taxonomy): Eukaryota > Viridiplantae > Streptophyta > Magnoliopsida > Rosales > Rosaceae > Cotoneaster > Cotoneaster glaucophyllus. The sequence goes on along the minus strand of CM070058.1, from coordinate 11,441,974 downwards.
CGGCCTCCTCCTCCCACCGCTTTCCTGCTCCTCCCTCCAATCTTCTTCCTCCTCCGTCCCTCTCCTCCAACCTTCATCCTGATCACCAGTGTACCCCACCGCCACTGAAACTCCATAGCACATCACCAGCATCAGAACCACAAACGTCATCACTTGGTTTCCCATTTTTTCTTCTTTTTTGCTTTCTCTCTCTGTGATGGCCTTTCTGCGAAGCATTAGGTTGAGGTGTGGGGTTTATAGAGGGGAGGGAGAGAGCATGGGGACGCGTGTCGGCCATGCAGAGTCTAAGCGGTTTGCTGGCGGTTTATGGCTTGGACACAGTTGGTGTTTGAAAGAGAAATATTCGTACAGTGTGAGAGTGTGAGTCTGACAGACAGACATCACTTCACGCCTTTGAAAAAAGAAAAACCAACCTGCCTACGATCTACTCGTTCTGTGCGTTTGGTAAGTGGGACGGGACGGGACGGGACGAGGCATTCCGTCTCGCGTTTGGTACGTCAAAAATGGGTGGAACACGCTGTCCCACGGGACATATTTTGGATGTTTTTGAGTCCCGCCTCCCCCCTGGAACGGGTTGTTCCACGTCTGTGGAACGCAATGTTTTTCCTCCTAAAACTATCTTCTCTTTCTCTCTGCCGCTGTCTTCTTCCTTCTCATCCTCTGCATCTCCCCTTCGCAACCTTCCTCCTCATCCTCTGCATCATCGTACCTCCTAGAATCGATCAAAACATGAATTACAGTACAAGAAGATTCCAAAAACTGAGGAAAGTTCCTGTTCCTGCGAACCCAGTTGTAAAATTCCAAGGCCGTTTGTCGGAGAAGCTTGGAACCCAGTTCCTGTTCCTCCTCTGTCGAAGTTTAACACAAACTGCTTTGAAGACAATGTTGTCGGAGTTTGTCGGAGAAGCTTGGAACCCAGTTCATCGCGGCGTCGTTTCAGTCCTTTTTTGCTTTTTTTAAATTCTCTTTTTTTTACTTCACCTAGAGCTGTAGATGTTGGACTCTTACAGAATATATCCTAGTAAGCAGCAGCAAGAAGAAGAAGAAGAAGAAAAAAAAAATTGTTCTGTCCCTTCCTGCGCGTACCAAACATAACATGGAACCACTGTTCCGTCCCATTCTGTACGGTCACGTCCCGTCCTGTCCCGTCCCGTCCCGTTCTGTCCCGTCCCGTCCCGTCTGCATACCAAACGCTACCTTAAAGAACAATTCTTTCTTTGTCGAAAGCTCAAAAAACAACTCAGATTTTTAGTTTTGAGTAATGCATTTCTTGCATCATCTTTTAGTAGAGTTTATTCTAATTTTAAACTCGCAGTAATTTGTTCATTATCTGTGTGTAGATATCAATCTCCATTGATTTATAGGGTCATCACGGTTTGACATTTAGTTCATTTTTGTTGTCTTTAATAAATGGGAAGCACCCGCTTTTAACTGTTAGATTCAAATATCTAGTTGAACAGGACTTTTATGCAAAGGGATTTACATTTAACAAAAAAAAAAAAATAGGAATTAGGTGTGGGGTCTACTCCCCATCAAATTTTAACGATCTGAACCATTTATTTTGTAACTCTCGATTCATAGATCAGTCTTGCATAAATTTAATTCAATCTGAAATGTTATGACAATGTGATCCTAGAATCCTATTAGAAGTATTCTGTAGAACTTATATACTTGTGTGACATATTACTTGGTGTCCATGAGAAGTTGATGGTGTAGGTGACTACGTTGTAACTCATAGGGGTTGAGGTATGGGTAGGTTGTGTGTTGAATTTACTGCACCATGTAGCAGTGGTACATGGATGGTCCTGCTTGGTATATCCGCGATGGGTGATCACCACCTGCACGATTAGACTATGCTTATGGTTCTACTTGGTATATCCGCGATGGGGGACCATACGCATTCTAGGAGTGACCATGCTTGGTATATCCGCGATGGGTGATCACTACCTAGAGTTATAAGATACAGTCATGCTTGGTATATCTGCGATGGGTGATCACTGCCTATGTTATTAGACTATGCATATGGTTCTGCTTGGTATATCTGCGATGGGTGACTATACGCATTCTAGGAGTGATCATGCTTGGTATATCCGTGATGGGTGATCACTACCTAGAGTTAGAATGTGGTCCTGCTTGGTATATCCGTGATGGGGGACCATACGTATTCAGGGGTGATCATGCTTGGTATATTAGCGATGGGTGATCACTGCCTGCACCATGAGATTATGCCTATGGTTCTGCTTGGTATATCCGCGATGGGGGACCATACGCATTCTAGGGGTGATGAGGATTGGTTGTACTTGGTACATTTCGATAGGCGATCATATTTTGGTTGGATTCAGTTGAGTGGTCCAGAATCCCTACTCTTGCTCATTTCCATAAAGTTAGTCCGACCCTAGATTCGAGTGAGTAAGAGTTGCTCATAGTAGACGTTATGTTTATAAATTAGAATTATCATGTTATTACTTGGAACCCAGGTAGGGAATTATGTAGAATTCCTTTATTAAATTTCATGTATTGAAATGCGATCTTACTGATTGTGTAATATACCCAAAATTTTAGGTGGTGATTAAGAGTGGATTACTTATGGCCATTAAAAGTTCTCTTACTTTTGAGACCAAGCTTTGGCTTGAAAAAAAAAAAAGAAAAAGAAAAAAAAAGGTGACGTTATAGGATTAAAAGGGCATGGGTTCTAGAAAACCCCTCAATTAGCTGCTTTCCCTTCCAGCCGAAAGAAATGAAAGGGTTTATCCCTTTTAGCTCTTAACTTGTCAAAAAGAAAATCTAAGGAAGAGGAGCTTAGTTTTCTTTGCTTGGGAACAGTAGAACAAGTGAGGATCCTTCCTTTGCCTCCATTTAAGGTATCTATTTTTTACCTTTGGGATCTATTTGATTTTTGGTTTGTTAACCCAAGAATTAGTTTGGGTGAGAGTAGGAAACATGAAGGTATCATAGTGCATGTTATGGTTTTAGAGTTGAGCACCAAGTGTTTGATTAAAGTCCCCAATTAACCTTGAATTAGGGTATGTTGTTTGGTATTTTGTATAAGTAGTGTGTGATGATTTTTCTTACTTATAGATAAGGAAGAGAAGGACAAGGGGACTACAAAACAAGTCGACGAACACCCTGGAAGTTGAATATCAAGAAATTGAGTTGAAGTAGGGGAGTTTTAACCATAAAAAATATTTTCATTTTTCATTTTTACTTGATCAAGAATTGTTGGCAATTGAGCACTATTTCAAGCTTATTTGAAATGTTTTTCCATTATTGATTATGTGAAAGAAGTGAAGTAAATATTTCTCTTTAGTTTGATTTTAATAATTCGAATTTCGTTGCTACGACTTTGGTGAGTTTAAAGTGATTTCAATGATTTTTTTTTAAATTGTGTTTTGATGTGCATGCCTCTCATGTTACTCAATATCGAATTCTGAAGCATCTTATACGAATGTTCAAATTGTGAAAGTAGATGGAAAGTGGTATAATACCTGTGCAGTTGAGAATGTTGAGAAATGTATGAATGGGCACAATGACCCGTGAAGTTGTTTGATTATGGGCACAATGACCCAAGGTTCCTCGGGGAAAGCTCCATGTGTGGGGGCTGTGAGAATGAGTTACGAAAGTGATAAATATGTGTGATATGTATATTGGCCATGTATATTACGGTTCTTTCCAATCTGCTTGTCACTTGTTTGGGATAAAAGAAAATCTTTGTGATTTGTTGCTAGTGATTCTTTAAATGATAATGGCTTTGTTATCCTTATGACAAAAGAAATGACTTTGAACTTGTGTGTTGTACCGTTGTTAACAAGCTACTAATGCTCTGAAATCTTTGGTTTTTCTGTCATATGTTACCTCCAAGCATTTTTGAACATATTTCAAATTGTTGGATTACGTAGTAGTGAATATAAATGGTTTTGAATCACTCTTACTACTTTCAGCATGCACTAGAAATTTTAAATGACTACGGACTTACCTCTATTGGGCATTTTATGCTCACCGCGTTTTCCTAAACATGTATTTTCAGGTGTGTAGAGTCGACTAGTCGAGTTTCAAGTGGCAGCTCTAGTTTGGGCTAGTGAAGGGAGTCCAGGCGTACACATCTTTTGGGTGGGCTGCCTTTGTATAGTTAGTCTCTGTCTGTAGTCGTTTCTTTTTTGTGTGTAGTAGACTAAGTTGTTGTAGACCTCAGTGGGTTAGAGTCTCTACTTACCTGGGCTATGAAAACCATGTATATATAACTACTCGTCTTTTGTCTTGTATAGTTTTTGCTGATATACATTTTCTTCAAATGGCCTGAATATGTTTCCTTGTAAGAAGCCTTGAAGACCTTTTTGTGAACTCATTATAATATGTAAGGTTTTATGAGTGGCTCTTGAAGAATCACTATGAACTTGGTTATGTTTAAAACCGTGGGTGTGTATATCCTACGTAGGTGACATTTTGGCTAAGTTTAGAATTTTACCCTTTGAAATGTAGTCAGTTTTATTTACAAAGTAACTTGGTGCTGCTGAAATTGTTTTTACAATAAAACAGTAGCATGCCTGTTTTAGATTTAAATTTTCCTATACTTCCCGAGCTCGAAACTTTATGAAATTTTAACTCAACCCAGTTTCATGTGTCTACTTTGGATCTGGAAATTTTCACATTTTTTTGTTGAGCGAGTTATTTTCGGTGAATTTTACGGTACAAGTCTTTTTTTTTCCCCCAGTTTGTATTACCGCGAGGTCTTTAACTCTATTTCTTTAAATTAACTTTTGTAGTTTGGTTTAATGAAATTGTGAAATAGAAATTTTCGTTGACATCATCTTAAGATGATATTTGTTTTACATCATTGAACAACCACTTTGTTCTAGTTATTTCTCTTAATCTCACATCTCTAGTTTTTGAGGTGTGACAGATTGATTAATGTAGTTAAGTGTTAATATAGTGCATCTCTGATTCTTAGGACTGATTAATTGGAGTGATTGTGGAATGATGTTGGATATGATTGTTATTATTATGATTAGACTCGTTGATCAATGTGGCTATAGAATAACATTGTGCTTTGTTGATTGTTCTTTGAGATGTTGCATTGTAGTGAATGGTGAACTACGAATGACTTGATCCCTTTTTAGGGTACGTAGACAGTAACAAGGAGGTTAGATGCAGCCATAAAGTATATGAAAAATTACTATGCGATTCGATTCCCGAGTTGTGCTTTGCCATATCCCGGAGGCGGGGTAAGTTAGAGATATGGGTATTTGGTGACGTCACGTGTCGATCCTGGGCGAATGTCGAGATTGGGGCGTGATAACTTTTAGTGGTATCAGAGCTTAGGTATTAGGTCCAAGTACCTTTACCTTTGGGTGTTAGACATTGTGTCATGGAGTTGGAATGTATTGTTATTGAATCATGAGTATATTGATGAATTCTTGTTATGTGCTTGTACAAAGATTGGTGTTGAAGTTGTGTTGGGACGACGATGATTGTATTTGTGAGTTGAGGTACAATGTGGTTGAGCTTGAGTTGGCTAAATCTGGATGTAGCTGAAGTGTGAACATGTTTGTGCATCACTATTTGCTTGAATTGTTGCATTAATGGATAATGATTTGATACTGAAAATTTTGAGGACGAAATTTTATAAAAGGGGAAGAATGTGAAATCCCGTTCCTAGATTTCACTATTGTAATTTACGTATTTTGTATTCTCAGAATTTTATATTATTTTCGTGAATTTAAATTAATTTTAGATTTTAATTACTTAATAATAAAGTTTGAATTTTTGAAAATAATTATTTAAATCCGTAGACCTTCGGGGGCCACTCTTAATGTTTTTGAATTGAGCTCAACCCTCGAGAGCATAGGCGAAGGCCGTTCGTAAATCAGGACGAGAAATGAGACGTTACGGACGTTAGAAGTTTCTTAAATAAAATAGGAATTTAATATTTTTAGGGGTTCCCATTAATTTGGGAAGGGATCAATACGAGGAAAAGGAGGGAAATGAGGGAAGAGAGTTGAGTTGGGTCGTTTTCGACCAGCGAACCACCAATTTTGACCCGGCCGTATCTCCCTCATCCGACTTTCGTTTTGGGTGATCTTGGTCTCCATGGAAAGATCTCGACGAGCCCAACATCTTGGTGTTGTTAGATTTCTCATTTTATCACCCATTTTTCCAGATTGAAGCCACAAAAAGCCGCATATTTTCCAATGAATTTTCTCATTTTTCTGTGATTCCGACAACGATTACCGTCGATCACCACCTGCCAATAGACTCCCCTCAACCCCAGGAATAAGACCCAATCATTGGATGAGGCGTCAAAGTTTGTTTTGGCGATGAATCGAGAACACGCACTTTTAGGGTTTCCGATGGATAGGGGCTATTTCAGGCCACTTCCTGGCCGAATTGGACTTCGCCCTAGGTATGAAAATTTTTCCCCTTGAAATGCGATCTTACTGATTGATTAATGTAGTTAAATGTTAATATAGTGCATCTCTGATTCTTAGGAATGATTAATTGGAGTGATTGTGGAATGATGTTGGATATGATTGTTATTATTATGATTAGACTCGGTGACCAATGTGGCTAGAGAATAACATTGTGCTTTGTTGTCTGTTCTTTGAGATGTTGCATACTATGAATTGCGGTATTATGTGAAACATAGTGATTTATATGATGGATGAATTGGAAATCTTGATTGTCATATGGGTTGTTATGTAGCCCTGAGTTTAATAATTTCATGCTTGTCAAGTTCTAATGATTGATTGAGGAATGTTATACCTTTCGGCTTGAATGGACTGTGACACATGTCAAATTGTAGTGAATGGTGAACTACGAATGGCTTGATTCCTTTTTAAGGTACATAGGCAGTGTAACGATGAGGTTAGATGTAGCCATAAAGTATACAAAAAATTACTATGTGATTCGATTATCGAGTTGTGCTTTGCCATATCCCGAAGGTGGGGTAAGTTAGAGATACGAGTATTTAGTGACGTCATATGTTGATCCTCGGTGAATGTCGGGATCGGGGTGTGACATATTCGACTAGACAGTCGAAAATTAACCGTGTGTGAGAAGTAAAAATGAGTATGTAAAACTTATGTGGGATGAGAACTTGAGAGTCAAGTTACCACCAACACTAAGTACTCGTTTGGAAGTGCTTTAAAATGACTAAAAAAGCTTTTAGAGAAAATGTTTTTGGATTTCAAAAGCACTAGAAGTGCTTCCTGGAAGAAGCACCAGTTATGTGTTTCTCCCATAAAGCACTTCAAGTGCTTTTTCAGGATTTACTTGCGTTTTTACTAAGTAGTGATTCCAAAAATGTTTTCATCAAATGCCCATGCAGATATTTTAAAAGCACTTCCAAACAAACCCTAACTAGATGATTCAATCCCATATGTAGAAGTTGCCCAATTAAAAAGGGCATATAAGGAGTATCTAGTGGGATATTGCCTCGACGGTAGCCCTTCTCTCATTTGGCAAGATTTCGGTGCGCAAGGGCTCGTGTTAATTCAATGACTAGATGCTATCACCTAGCTCTAATACAATTAATACGAGCTCTTTCCCACCGGAAACCAACCAAGGTGCATAGTGGAACATGGCTCTAATACGATGCTCATAGCCTCATATACCATCCCAAGATTCCCAATGCAGGCTATTTTTCCAACTTGCAATATTTGAGTCTTAACATTAAGTATTTGTTTGGAATTTCTTTTGTGAGAAGCACTTAAACTACAAAGCTTTTAATAACATTCCGAAACTTTTACTAAAAATCTATAAAAGTAGTTTATAGAAAAGCACTTTGAAATGCGTATTGAAGAACTATCATTTGGTTTTTTAAGAAACATGTTAAAAGCATTTATAAGTCTTTAAACCAAATATTGCTAAAAGCACTTTTGATTGTAAGAATTTTTTTTTTACATTTTAAAAGATACTCGAAACCGGCCCTAAAAGCATCTCGAAAATGAGATATAAAAATGAAATGTATTTACGTCTCACTTTACATCTCTAAAGAGATAAAAATATGTGGTTTCACTTATTTTTCCTTTTTAACCTGCGGAGACTACCGTAAATATATAAAAGAATGTGATATATATTTTTGTTTACATCTTCCAATGAATAAGATGGATGTTTTACATTCCATCACTAAAGAGGCCTCCGATGAAGAAAAAGTGTAAAATGCTTATTTCGAAGCATTTTGAACAGCGCGCCTAAACTACAGGCAGCAACTCATTTGCTAATTTCGTTTGCCTTCTCTCTCTTAGTCCCTCTCTTTAGTTCTCCAAAAAAAACAAAAACCAAGTGATTGAGAGATTTTTAAGTGGGACCGGAATACGGAGTGGTACACCATGTGTTACTATAAAAATTGTGAGATATGTGTGTTAAAAAGTTAATAACTTAAATATTAAAATTTTCCAACATTTATATAAAAACATGTGGTGTACCACTAGTGTTCCGATCATGATGAAAAATTTCTCCAAGTGATGCATTTGTTTTAGAGCAAGTCCATCGTATGTGATAGCTCGGTGGACCAGTTGGTTTTTCCATCCAATTGCCCTAGCTCCTTGCTCCAGCCCATGTGGGCGATTGGGCTGAGGGGGGCCCAAGTGAGAAGGCGGGCTCGAATCACAGGCCCGAGCGCTTGATGCTAGATGATGCAAGGCTGACATCAGGGTGACGTCAGCCACGTTCTAAAAAAATTTGCGTAAGGCGCGTGTCACACACGTGCGCGTGGGGGTGCGTCACCGACAGCTTTTCAGACGGTGGGGCCTGCAGTCCAGAGGTCTGAATTGTTACCACTCGTGGGGCACGTGGCACCTTCACGTCTGTTGGATTTCAATGGATACTTTTTCTCGACCGTTGGATTTCCAACGGTAAAAAAACAATTTCAAACCTCCCCCAAACGACTAGATGACGTGGCACAATATTAGCCGTTGGATTTCAAATCAACGGTCCACTTTATTCACCTTTAAAAATTAAAAAACAAAGAAAAAAAAAATCAGATATGTTACCGTTGTGCCACGTGGCATAATCTGGAGGGTTGGATTTCAATTTTTTTTAATCCAACGGCAGAAATTAATTAAATTAATAAAAATGTTAAAAATTAATCAAAAATTCGAAATTTTTTAAAAAAAATGATTTTACTTTTCTATAAATATCTTCTCATTATCTTCTACCGTACACCACAATTTCATATTTTCTCAAATACTTTCAACCACATTCTAATCTTTCTCTCAAAGTTTCAATCCAATTGGTTTCCAACAAAATGACTAATGATGCAGGTACGAATTCCACGCTTATTGAAGATGTTACGTTGTGTTCTAGCTGGGTTGAAGTTACTCATGATCCGATTACGGGTAATGAGATGCAGTTGCGAGAAATGTGGAGTCTTATTCATACCCTTTTTCTTGAGAAAATTGATGGGAAAAGAATGAAAGAATCGATGTCCAGTCGTTGGAGAATACTCAGCCAATCATTTACTCATTGTAGAAATGCCTTGGCACAAGCTAGTAGTAATGTTTGAAGTGGGGAAAATTTCGCGAATCAGGTAATAATATATTATTTATTTGTTTGTACTATACCCAAATTTACATGAGCTATTGTGATTATAATTATTTCTTCTCCCGCATTGTGTAGACACTTCAAGCACAAGCTTGGTATAATGCCAAAAACAAAAACAAGTCATTCACCAGGTGGGAATGTTGGAATATTGTCAAAGATTGTCCTAAATTCAGAGTTGTGCCTGTAGGTCTAGAAGTTGTCATGAACGGCACCCGTCTACACTCTACGCCTGATCATGACTCGCATGTTCATGAAAGCGACACAGAACAAGTGCCGGAAGCGAATCATGAACAAGGGTCGGGGTCGACCCGTTATCCAATTAGGCCTCAAGGTAAGAAGGCTTCAAAGAGAAAAAGGAGTGCTTCCAAGAATGATTATGCAAAATATATGGAAGAACTTGCTCGCCAAGGTGAATTGACTTTGGCACGGGAAATGGCTAAATTTGAGGCTGATAAGGCTAGAGATGAGGCAAAAGCTGCATCTGCTGAGAGATTATTTCAAGCCAATAAGAGAGAAAGAGAGCTACTTAGGCAAGAAAGGGAAGAGCTTAAAGAAGAAAGAAGGGCTCAATAAGATCGTGACATTATGAAGGAGCCTGTAGAGGCGATGTCTTCGAATTCTAAATATTTTTGGAATTCAGAGAAAGCAGACGTGGTGCAAATGAGACGTGCAAGAAAAGCGAGAGAAAGAGGAGATGGTCCTAGCACCACAAATTGGTTAGGTGATGATTTTCCATTCACGAGGGACTAAGGCATTTGTTTTTAATTGGAGCCCATAATTTTCCAATCAAATTTCTTATTTATTGAATAGAGTACTTTCTGTTGTTTCCAATTTATTGAATTTAGTACTTTATTTAAACTAAAAGTATATTTATTTAATTTGGTACTTTATTTAAACTAAGAGAATCTTTATTCAAAGGACATAAACACAACAAATAAAAATACATAAACATACCAAATAAAATTACAAACACACCAAATAAAAAAGAACTCACTAAATGAACTTAAAAAACATACCAAATAAAATTAAAAAAATACACCAAATAAAAACAAACACACTAAATGAATTTAAGTTTCTTGAGCTTGTTTCGATTCTCACCGGTGCTCTATCAAGTCAATTTGCCGGGCATTGTGAATGAGCCTTTCATTGTAACGTCCATCCCTTTGTAATTACTCATGTTGCATGAGTTCTTCGATGGCGTCATGAGCACAATATATATGTGTTCTAGAATTGTTCATCGTGTCTGGCTCATAATCATACTCATCTTCCACAATCATGTTGTGAAGAATGATGCACGTCAGCATGATGGATCGAAGTGACTCTAAATCAAAAATTATGGTAGCACCCTTGACAATCGCCCAACGAACTTGGAGGATACCAAAACAACGCTCAACATCCTTCCTACACCCATCTTGACAGCTTGCATAGTGTTTTTCCTTTTCACTTCGTGAATGTGGCACTGTTTTGACAAACGATGTCCACCTTGGGTAAATGCCGTCTTCTAGGTAGTATGGTTCGTGGAACTTATGTCTGTGAACCCAATACATGACTCTTGGTGCTTTTTCTTGCAAGACATTGTTGAACATTGGGAATTGGGCAAGAACATTGAGGTCATTTTGAGCTCCCGAAACACCAAAAAAAAGTGCCAAATCCATGTATCAAATGATGCCACCGCCTCCAAAATGATACTTTTTGCTCATTTTCTGTCCCCATAAGCTCTTTGCCATGCACTTGGACAATTTTTCCAGGTCCAGTGTATACAGTCGATGCTTCCAATCATCTCAGGAAAACCTCGCATCTCACCCTTCTTCAGAAGCCTTTGCAAGTCCACCTCAGTAGGTTTCCGGAGGTACTCTGTGGTGTAGATAGCTTCGATGGCGGAGCAAAGCTTCATCAGGGACTCAAGAATGGTTGATTTCCCCATCCTCACTATCTCATCCACTTGGTCTGCAGATGCTCCATATGCAAGCATCTGCAAGGCAACAATAACTTTTTGCTCAGGAAGGAAACCCATAACACCAAAAACATCATTCTTTTGCACAAAGTAAGAATCATGGTTGCAAAAAGCAATCATGATTTTGTTGAACAAATGTCGTTCCATTCTAAAACGACGTCTAAAGTACGTATCAGGGAATGCACTGTTACGGACAAAATAATCGTCCAAGAGATCCGTACCTTGTCGTTGCCTGCTTTTATCAATGTTTGCGGAACGGTTGGGTCTTGAGATCTGAGCCACATCTTGTATGACTCGACGGGAACGTGAGGCTCTTTGGCTTCTTGCTTCGTCATCTCTCCTTCTACGCTCCTCATTCTCTTCTATCTCATTTTCGCCCACGTGGAGATTGAACATTTCTTCCCCTTGCTTAAACAATTCAATTCTTTCTCTTTCTCTTGCTCATCGATTTCCCACAACATTCTTGAAGAAGACATTGTAAGAAGGAAGCATAAATTATGAATAATGATAGAGATTTTGATTTTGGTATTTGATTTCTTAGGATGGATGGTGGGTTATATGGAGGAAAAATAAAGGATTAGATTGTAGATAATACCACGTGGCATGCCATCAATTCGTTAAAAATCTGATCGAAATCTATCCACAAAGATTGTAAACAGATTATGACACGTGACGCGACGTGATTGGTTAAAAATCTTATCGGAAATCTATCATCAACGATTCTGAAAAGGTAACGACATGTGACACGACGACATTGGATAAAAATCTTATCCAAATCTATCACCAAAAATTATATTTTCGGATAATTACACGTGACGCAACGAGAACGATTAAAAATTTTATTCGAAATTACAAATAAAATTATTTTGTATTATTTTATAAAATAAAAAATACTAATATTTTATTACCCATAACTATTCAGTTAGGGGTGAAGATGCAAAAAATAATTATTGTTTATTAAAGACAGTTATTGTTTACGGGAGGAATTCAATAGAAAGTTGCCCTGGGGCTTTCATACGCTGTTCAGGTAAAACCAACCAAATCCGTGTTCTCGCATTCCCAACTTTATGCATATTGCTTTTCCAAACGCCTAATCTTCTGCTTGGAGATTTTATATTTTCATTTGTTTAGTTTTCGACCGGCAATGTTTTTGACATTCATAAATGAATAACGAATCATCTGTAGCTTTTGGAATCTCGCGGGTCGATCCTAGCAAACATTTTGATGACTGGGTGTATCTATGTTTTGTTGAAATTTATGCCTGCCAATTGTTCGTGATAATGCCTAGTACAAGCAACTTAGGAGTGATATGAGCAAAAAAATGATGGCTTTCACTCCAGTCTAGCAATATATGTGAAAACTAATTTGCCCATGATCCTGATTCCTGAAACATTACGTGAATTGAAGGTTTTGAAGGTGTACTTTGATGGTGCAGGTGTAAGCATACACTAGATTAGTATGCCAAGACCTGTATTTTCTATGGAGAGGACAACACTTGTCTGGTAAAGGCAAAAATGAACATGACTTTGTTGGGGTGCTACTCTGTCGGACAGCGTTTATAAACCCTTTACAATTATGCTCAGCCGGAATTTACTCTCAGTCAACCTACCTTATTTGAGAGGTTTTTTGTCAGCACCAGCTAGTTGTCTTGGAACTGGAGATACATTAAAGCAAGCTAGAGTATTTACGAATGAAGATGTCATAGAGTGCTCAAAAGTGAGACATGACTATAATCATCTGCATTTGAATTCTGAGTCTGCTCGAAATGCTGGATTTGAAGATCGACTGGTACACAGGATCCTGGTTACTTCCCCGGTCCCAAATATCGTATCTTCTCATTTTGTAAGTCTGATGCTTTATAATTTTTATCCTCTCTTGACTTGGTGTTTTAGATAATTTACATTACAACATTTTATCTCATTATTGGGAGAAGGGCTATGCAAAGAGGAGGCTATCGGGTTGCTCTGAACCTGATTTTAAGGATTCGGGTGGTTTGAAGAGTGCTCAGAAGAAGACTCAGGTGGCTGAATCGTTTTTGCACCGGTATAGGAAGAAGGGCTTGCTTGTCACCGACATTACTGGCAGTGTATGGAATTTATTGGCTTTCGGATTCTTTTTTTGAGGTTTTTGCAAAATTGGTTTTGCTTTATGTTTGTAAATTTTGAAACTTTGTTGTTTGATTGTTAATGATATGGTAATGGATTTGGATGGTTACATTGAATGTTTGAGATTGATTTTTGAATTGTATAGCGATGATATTGCAATGGTTTCTATGCAGTAGATTGATTTAAATTTGCTGCTTTTCTTAATGAGACATCAATGGTGTATGAGTGTAAAGCAAAATGTTTGATTTAGAAATTTGAAATTTGAATAATTTTCAGTTGGAAAAGTGAAAATGAGGCGGAATCAGATTCAGTATCCCTGTTTCTCCAGTGTGTGTTCACAAATGCTTCCAATTTCTATATATGGTAGTTAATTCCAGATAGGATTTGTAATGGGCAGTGTATTTGTAATGGGCACAGTGTAGTTGTAGCTATGAATAAACAACTTCAGTAATCTGAATGCTATTATTACTTTGTGAGAGGTTTTAGTTTAAGTTTTCTGTCCGTCCAACTTAATGATTTCAAAAGATACTTGAACTAGATCTGTTCTCCTTACATGTCACTGACAGGAATGGTGTGAAAAACAAATGGAGTTTTTTCTCCTTGTTGGCAAGCGAAAAGAGAGTAAGGCAATGAAAGCGGGTATTGCTCGCCATGCAAAACTGGAAGAAGAGGTAAGCATTCAAAAGGTGATTACTATTTGGGGTTTGGGGTTTTGTCCTGCATGAATTAGCCGATTCCTATGGTAGTCAAGTTACAATTTGGTAGTGAAGTTACAATTTGGTAGTCATGTTGAAATAGAGTTCAGTTTTCGTTAGACGAAATGTAACCTTTTTCTTTCTTCCCAAGGTACAAAGCACTTTTCCATACCTCCACGTTTCCTACGAACATTTACAATCTGATTATATTTTTGGGCAGGTTGTAAAAAAAAAAGCTAAAGTTCGTGTCAAATTGATTGAAGATAAATGGGATCCGAAGAACAGGTTATCAGGTTGGTCCGAACCCAATATCAAGGATGCTGGCGGTTTGAAGAGTGCCCAGAAGATGACTCGGGTGGCTGACTCGTTGCATCTGTGTAGGAAGAAAGAGTTGAATGTCACGTACTTTACTATCATCGACATTGAAACCACGGTATATGGTTGTTTTTTCGAGATAGTATTTGCAATGCGCCGGTGTAGTAGTAACTATGAATAATTAACTTTAGTAATCTGAATGCTATTATTGCTTTGCAAGAGGGTTTAACGTAAGTTTTCTGTCCATCCAACTTAATGATTTCGAAAGATATTTGACCTAGATCTGTTCTCATTACATGTCCATTATAGCAATGGTATGACCGAAACATGGAGCTTGCTTTCCTTGTTGGCATGGAAGAAGTGAGTAAGGCTACTGAAGCGTGTATTGCTCGCTATGCAAAACTTGAAGACGAGGTAAGTATTCAAAAAGAGTTAACGATTTGGTAGTATTTGGGGTTTTGTCCTGCATGAATTAGCTGACTCTTGGCATTTTAAAATCATAGTTCTGTTTGGTAGTCAAGTTACAATTTGGGATTTCATGAAGTTGATATCATGTTGAACTAGAATTCAGCCTCTTTTTAGATGAATGGAACCTTTTTCTTACTTGCCAAAGTACAAAGCACTTTTCCATACCTTTTCGTAGCTCCATGTTTCCTATGCACATTTACAATCTGCTTATATTTGTGGGCAGGCTGTAAAAAGGTTAAAGATCGTGTCAAATCGATTGAAGTTGAATGGGCTCTGAAGCTTCTGAAGTTTATAACTGGTGTAGATCAATTACTGTTTGAAGGATTGACACGTGAGCTGCCACTGTAAGTTAATTCATCTGCGTCTCTTGATTCAATCTTTGACTCCTGATACATTGTTTAGGTGGAACTACTTGATTCAACCTTGGCATTACTTGATATTATAATGCTGTCAATCCATGCGAGGTCCAAGGTTCATCTTTCTATTTATTAATTTATCTTTGTGGGGCATTTTGTTATAATTAGTTAGATAAAGTGTTCTTAGGAATTCTTTAGCATTATGATCAGTTAATAAATGGATCATATGGCTCATTGGCTTCTTTAGCATTATAATCAATTAATAAAGGGTTTATATCACAAATGGTCCCTGAAATTGACCCCATCAATCATGATGGTCCCTGAAATTGAAAATCGATCAATGTAGTCCCTGAATTTTAACTCGCGAATCAATGTGGTCCTTCTGTTAGTGTTCCGTCCAAATTAACTTTAAAAAAAGGTTAGAGAACCAATTTTTCATGGTAAAATGATCAAAAATAACCTTGTTACTTATAATTTTTCATGGATTTGGTGCTAAAACTAAAATAAAAACAAAAAAAAGTGGTTCTCTAAACTTTTTTTGGTTATTTTACCATGAAAAATTGGTTCTCTAACCTTTTTTTAGTATTAATTTGGACGGAACACTAACAGAAGGACCACATTGATTCGCGAGTTAAAATTCAGGGACTACATTGATCGATTTTCAATTTCAGGGACCATCATGATTGATGGGGTCAATTTCAGGGACCATTTGTGATATAAACCCATTAATAAATGGATCATATGGCTCATTCTTGCACAAAGTAGTTATCATCTATAAGGAGTGATGTCTGGATCAAGCTTGCAGCTCTGATGCTTTGCTTGGCAGTTTTTTGTATGGGTTGGATGTTAGTATGAATCCTGGATTCTAAAGATTATGGTGCCCTTCAAGTCAATATACAGCTTATCATGTATTTGATTGAAATGATATGAAATACACTCTACTAATTGCTGACGGTGATCCAGATGTGGTTTTTGGGACTAATGAGACAATGCTATGGATATCTGAAACCTCAATACTGAAAATGAAACATGATTGAGAGTGTCTTACAAAAACATCTTACCTTTAGTAGGATTAGTCCTTAGAAATATGCTTCAGGATATTCCTCTGAGATTGATGACATTTATATATTGGTATGTCAGATAGGCACGTTCTTTCTTGTACTTTATTCTTACAGCCAATTCTCTGTTTTCTTTCATAGAATTGATGGCATCAGAGCATTGATCTTCTTAACCTCCTTTCTTTCAATGATTTGCTATACTTTGTTATGGTATCAGAATAGGTTTTGTAGAAGGGGTATGGATGGTGGGTGTGATTGATGAGATTCGACTGTCTGTAACGGAAACCAACAGAAACCCAATATTAGTTGACACAAAGACTCGTGTGAAAGATACGCTTCCTCATGAATCGCAACGAAGAAATGGAAGGTCTGCACCTTTATTAGCTTATGTTTCGTGCTGATTTTTCGTTGCTATTGCAGAAGAAATGCACAGAAATGAACTCACACTGTGTACATCTATTTTTGCAGGGTTCAGTTGATGTGCTACAAGTGTATTTGGGATGCTTTAGCTGCCAATAAATTCCCATCGGAGGAGTTCTATGATTTCTTTTCCTTGAAACCTCATTACATCTTACCTAAGACAATCAGAGCGAGGACTGTTAAGTCAGGGTTCCCAGCGGTGGTAAAGAGTCTCTCCACTTGAATTATAATCGATACATTCAGTCTAGTAAATCATGATTTTCAGATTTATCAATATTACTGTACTTATTTTAGTAAGTGGTTTGGCTTCGTATTGATGGTTTTTACATTAACCAAATGGTTAGTTAATAAGAAAAGTGTGTAACGTAGAGCTTTCAGGTAATTACCACTTGGTTTTGCAGACCCTTGATGACATAGTGAGACACTATGGGAACACGTGCAGCAACCTGCGACCTGCTCATGACCAGCTGCTATTGAGGTGAGTGTAAAATTTATGCAGGAGATCTTTTACTTTTGCTTGTTCAATTTTGTTTCTATAGGTATATCTTTGAATGTCCCAATTCCGGTCATATATGGTTTGCCACAAAGATTGCATCTGGTGTAAATAGTTGAACTTTGAACACTTTAGAGTGAAAAAGTAGCCGGTCCATTTTGATTTCCCGAAAGACACTGATATGATTGTCTCTGATTCAGATATGAGTTACAGAGAGATCATTCATTACTTGGTGAAGATGAGTTTGCATATGACTCTGATTGGATCAAAAGTCAAATTCAGTGTAGACTCGAGTTCTTGCGAGGAGAGCGAGAAGCCAGATGCACTCCTAAGGAAGAGCGATGGAAATGCCTGTCCTGTCAACATTCCAATGACTGCCAAGATAAAAAAGCAGACTATAATAGTCCACCAAGTTAGAGAAAAGCACCTGCATTGGTTATGTTTCAATCAGCATTCTATACAAGGGTACAAGAAGCACAAATTTTTAGAGTTGCTTCTTTTTCGAGTTGCTTTTTTGGGGTAATTGCTGTGTTGGATTTGAGCTCTAGGATGTACATTGAATGAATCGTTCCTGTTGTTTCGTCAAACAGATATTCTAAAATTCAATTGCTTTGTACTGAAAGTTACGCTCAACGGATGAAGTCCGATGGGTCAAGAACTTGAAAACTTGGGTGTCAAGTTATCACCACCACAAACTACTCAATGAGACAAGCCCATATGTGGAACTTGCGTCGATAAAACCGGCCTTTAAGAAAATGGTGCACAAAAGCATACTCCCACATTTCCAGTGTGGGACATTGTCACGATGGCAGTCCTTTCCTCCTTTGGCAACACTTCGGTGCTGAAGGGACGGCTTACCTTTTCCTTTCTATATGCTTTTTCCTGTAAAACTCGAAGACGCAGACAGAGGAGGGGCCGGACCGTGGGGCACGGTGCGGACTGAGGAGGAGCACGGAGTGAGAGAGTGCGAGAGTGCAGAGGGCTGGAGGTGGAGGAGAGTGAGGGGTGGGGAGGAAAGCTCGGAACCCCATCGTTTATGTCATAGGATAAAATAAAACGACAATGTTTAGATGGGTGTAAGTAAAACGGTGTCGTTTTAAGGATTGTTCGGTTTGATTTCCGAACCACTGAAATCGAAACCGAACCAACGGATTTCGATTCAATTTTCAGCTTACTTTAGTATTCGGTTCGATTTTTTTCGATTTTTTGAACCCACCCATAGGCTGATGTCAACTCAAGTGACTCGATATATTTACCTGACTATAATACCAACTATTACGAGCTCTAGCCAATCGGAGAACAACCAAGATGCATGGTGGAACTTGGCTTGGCTCTAATATCATCCCAAGATTCCCAATGCAGGCTATTTTCCAGTATTCAACATCTCAGACTTTAAGGATCCATTTGAGATTGCTTTTTGCAGAGAGCACTTACTTATATATTAGCACTAGATGAAGGCCCACACATAAAAAATTTAGAAGAAAAAAAATATATGGAAGAAAGATAAGTTGAAGAGAAATGTGAAACAGAAAATATGGGAGTTTTTTTTTTTTTTTTTTATTATTTCAAAATATAGATATGTTTTGTTGACATATGGGGTTAGAAAAGAAAAAAAAAAGCAAAATATTTTTGTGCGAAATTAGTGTAACGCTCATAATTTTATCTTGATACTATTTTTTTGTCAAACAATAGTTTTTGTGAAAGAGTGATACAATGCCTACCTCATTGTCTTATCTATTCACTGACATTATATTCCCACCCTCCCTAAAAAGTATAAAAACACATAAACTCTTTCGTCACCCACCATTATTTCCAAAATAACCCTACATCTTTCTTCTTCAATTTTTCCTTGCTTTAAAATGGTACCATTATCATCAAACAAAATTTTACAACTCCCAAAGTAAATTCTTTTTATAAACCCTTAGCGCAAGGAAACTACTTTTAAATCAATGATATCACCACCAGCAGCCCCTCCCCACAAATCCCCAGAACAGTCGCACTAACCCCCTAAACCCCAACCATGCCGCCACCAACACCCTGAAATCCTCAGCCCAATCACACCATCACCTCTCAGAAACCCCATCTTAAACGTACGAACACCCTCAACCCTACACCACACCAATAACCAGCGCCCCGCCTTGGTCACCAACCATCGCAGCACCACCACGTCCCCAAAATCGCTCCGGCATCCATGAGTCCCCTAAACCCTGAACTAGTCTATTCCTGAGCCTCTCCCTTCTCGGTTGGTTTTTGCCAGCCACTAGCGCAAGTAACATCCATATGATATGTATGTAAATACCTGTATTCGGCAAGATTTCAAATAACTTGGAGGAAAAAGATTGAATCTTTAAACCCTAATAACGGATCATCCAAGGAAATGGGATCTTATTGGTTGATTGTTATAGAGGCGGTGGAGGGTACTGAGAGAGACAAGCGACTCGACACCGTCGTGAGGGAAGGAGGTTGAGGGGATTATCAGGGTTCTAATTGGGTAGGGATTTTTAATTTTTTTTCTTCCCTTTTTTTCTCATTTTTGATATTTTAGGTTTTAAAACTTTCAATTATATAACTAATAATTATGTGGCAAGACATCATTGGTTTGTCTTTAGGTCTTTGAAGGTCATTTTACACAAGAATAAATTTGGCAATAAAATTATAAGTTCAAAGTGGATGGAGAAATAAGACAAAGAGGTGGACTTATTCATGGAGAAATAAGACAAAGGCGTCGACCGATTTCCAACGGTTTTTCGGCTTTCTGCTTTTTACGCGCTCAAATTTTGGGTTGGGCCTTTTTGTTTCGGGGTCCATATTTCAGTAATATGCTTAATTGTAATTGGGCTCTCTTTGTATACGATTGTTTTGTTGGTAATGAATTTTACCTTTGACGATGCCGACAAAAAATAATAATAATAAAAAAACAAATACAAGTAGCAGCCCATTTGATGGTTTCGTTTTCTTTATTTCTCTCCAATATAAAAAGACCTCAGCGATGCTTTATTATTATTGCAGCCAATGTCAGGTAATATTCTGCATGGAGATTTTATTTTTGCAACAATTTAGTTTTCGACTAGCATAAATCATATCTGTGTCGAATTGGAATCTCGCGGGTGGATCCTAACAAGCAATTTGATCACTGTGTGTATCTTTGTTTTGTTGAAATTTATGCCCACCAAGTGTTTGTTACAATGCCTACTACAACTGTACAAGCAACTTAGGAATAATGTGCGCAAAAAATGAGGCTTCCACTTCAGCCTAGCAATTTACGCAAAAACAAAATTGCCCATGATCCTGAAACATTGTGTGAATTGCAGATTGATGGTGCAGGTGGTGAGCATACACTGCAAGTAGATTAGAAGACATTGAAACCTGTATTTTCTATGGAGAAGACAATGCTATTCTGGTAAGGCGTAAAATCAACGTAGTTTTGACGGGCTGCTACTCTGTTGGACAGCGTTTAGAAGCGGTTACAGTTATGCTTGGCCGGAACTTACTCTCAGTCAACCTACCTTCTTTGAGAGGTTTTTCATCAGCAGCAGCTGGTTTTCTTAGAAGTGGAGATGCATTGAAGCAAAATAGGGTATTCACCAATGAAGATGTTTTGGAGTACTCAAAAGTGAGTCATGACTCTAACCCTCTGCATTTAGATTCCGAGGCTGCTCGAAATGCTGGATTTGAAGGTCGGCTGGTTCACGGGATGCTTGTTGCTGCCCTGTTCCCCAAGATCATATCTTCTCATTTTGTAAGTATGATGCTCCATGATTTTATCCTCCCTTCTCATGCCTTGTCGATTTGTAATATACAGTAAGCACATGGTTCCTAAAAATTCCTGTCATTGGCTCTTCGGCATGGAACATTTCCTACATTTATCGCCGAACATTTTCTTTTTCGGTGGCATTTGTTGAGAACCGAAGTTCTAATTCCTTGATTTTGTTGTGGTGTTTCCAGCCCGGGGCTATATATGTTTCCCAAAGCTTGCATTTCAGGTTGCCTGTCTATATTGGAGAAGAGATAGTTGGTGTGGTACAAGCAACTAACATAAGAGAACAAAACAACAGATATCTGTAAGCCACCTCATTCTTTGCCAAAGCAATTCTTCTACAGTCTGTATAACTTGAACAGAGACCGACTTAATTGGTTTTTGAATGTTTGGTTCAGAGTGAAATTCAAGACGGCATGCTTCAAGAATGGTGCTACCGCCATTGACGGCGAGGCTATGGCCATCTTGCCTACACTGGCTGCAGAACAAGCGAGTGCTTTGGAATGACAGAAAGTCGGTTCAGGCATACAACACTGACTTGCTATGAAATTAGACACTCAGCATGTGAAGTTAGCATGCTGTAAATCAATTGAATTAGGCTGACGCCTTCCATTTTTTTGTTTGTTTAGTTTAGGCTAATGAGCCATCGCAATTGCTTTTCTGAGTAAAAATAAAATTTTACGAAAGCAATTTTCGCACACCCTTGGGTTTTTGAATAAGCGGAAGAAGAATCAAGGGACGTAAATAAACATCGAAATTGTTTCCTGCATTTTACTTTGCTTAGATGGTTCCCAAGAGTTTGATTGTAATTACAGTTAATACAGCAGCCGAAGCGCCATCGAGGGGAAGAATGTCAAAAATGCAGTGTCAACATTTCGAGTGTCATAAAACTTGGAGGAGTTGCAGCTGCGCAATCATCCCGAATCGCGTAAGCAGATACGAGGGATGCGACCGCGGCTAAACACCCCTCAATTGGTAAAAGCTGATGAAGCTACACAGAGACTAAAAAATTTTAATTGCCTTATTTATACAAAACCTCTGAAAAGAAATCAACTCAACAAAATTTCCTTTTCCTCATGGCACACAAAATCTCCTCTTCACTTGAGCAGTTTAGTTCTCTCTTCATTAAACACCAGCATCGTCAAATGAAATTTCACTCCACTCGTATGCCGAGCTCAATCTGGCCTGGCCGATCAAACCTCAGAAAAATTCCAGCGTGCCATCAATGGTGGCAGGTGGGTCAATTGCAATGCAGGTAGCTTTCCCCTCCGAATGCAATTGGGGTAAGTTGTTGGCGTCCTTGGCCGGAACCCCTTCTGCGGTCCATAAGGTGACATGCGGCCACTCATTTTTAGACACTACTCTTTCGCCTTCGACAGACCCAAGGCTGGCTTCAAATGCAGCCATTTTATCCGAGAAGAAAAGCTTAGTTATATCCACAGGGACCGTTTTGTGAAGGAAGGTTCCGTAACTAGCCACAGCAGTAACACCATGACTTCTCTTGTGTGCAAGAGTAACATGAGCCTTGTTAAGTTTATCCAAATGCTTCTCTTTGAGGAAAGCTTCGGCTTCACTATGTTTCGCAGCCAACTGCACCAAAAGAACAAAAGAAAAGAAACACGAGACAAATATGTCATCATAATCTCACTGAATAAGTGATGCGACTAGGAAAAATAATTGAAAGCGAACATTAACTTACGCTATCAAGCAGACCACTGACTTCCATAACAGGCAGGCTAACGGCAGCAAAGACAATGGCGCCGAACTTCCTCTTCCCAGTATCTGGAGTTTTGTACTCACCTTTTGCGACTTTTTTCAGCTGTTCTGACACTTCCTTTACAGCCGACTCAAAAGGAACCTGAGGTCATTAAGATTGCACAAATAGTTTATTTAGTGATCTGAAAAGTTAATGGTTCATCAAGTAAATTCCAGAGACGTTTAATATAATAGAACCGGAAAATGTGGAATCAACGGCTCAGAAGGTAAAAAAGAATACGCAAAAATGATACCGACCTGAACAGAATTAAGATACTCAGCATTGCCAAATAAAATATCCCGCAACTGTTTCTCCCATTTAGTCCACTCCTTTGCATAGGTTCCCTTGGTCGACTCCAATCTGAGTACAGGTTTACAAGCAAGGAGGTAAGGTTTTCCCACATGAAAGCGGTCACAACAGAGGTTAAACAATGACTAGGAAAATTCTAATTGTCATGCTATTATGGTACTCTGTACGCAAACAGCTAAAAGCTTAGCTTCATTGAAATTCCAATTAAGTAGGAAACGAAAATGAAAATGAAATAAGTATCTCCGTGGTGGTCAAATCTAATTTCATGTTATAGTGTCCAAACGGTTAACCTTCCATGTTTGGCGGTGTGAAGCTTGTATAGATTTATTCCCTCCTCCAGAATATTCTTCACGGGATCAGGTAATGGATTCCTGGGTTTGCAAAATAAATCCCATGACGTTAGTGTATTGCAATGCAAGAGGGGGCAAATATAAGACTTCACATTACACAAGCAAATCCCCATAAAGTTAATGTAACTGCATGGCTAGAGAGGAAAGATATAAGCTTCATACAAACAAATAATATACCTCATCCTATGCTTTTCATATGTTATGGAATCAACCACACAAACCAATTGGATTATCTTTTCCTCTATCCATAACACAGTTTTTAGACAGTCTTACAAGGCAGTGAACACAATCTTTTAGTTCATTAGTAAAATAAAAGGAAACATATATATATATATATATGTGTGTGTGTGTGTGTGTGTGTGTGTGCGTGTGTGTAAATACTTTTTGTTGGAGATTACTCATATGAACTGAGAATTCCCCTTAATCCACCCACCCATAAGTTAAGGCATGCAAAGAGTGCTCCTAGCAAAAACCCCTGCCTTACCAGGTGCGTGATTTGAATTACTATGAACAGTTTCCCCTGATATTTATCATTATCAAATAATAGAAAGCATTACAGAAAACAACCAATATGAAAGGTATCAGGCCCTTTTCTTTCGGAAAAAAAAAAAGGAAAACAGAAACTACCTATCAGACTTCAGCAATGGCATCTTGACAAGTGAGCCAAAACGCTCAACTAATTCCCCATCAAACTCTCGGCGACTCTGAAAAATTTAGACAATAACAAATTCAGAAAAATGTAATGAAGTTAGGTGCATCTATAGAGCATGGACCAGAGTACATAATTCATGCCTTGCCCTCATAAAGGTGATAGAACATTAGCAGCACATAGCCAGCATTTGGAGATTCCTTGTCAAGGTTTCCCTTCAGAAATTGAAAGCATGTAAGTATGCAAATAAATATAGGTGTCTCAGATCTACGAAGAAAAAGAACATGAGAGAATAAAATGCTTACTGGATGATTAGCACGTTGAAGCACCCGAAACATGAAAATTGCTAATGCATCAAGAGAAAATGGATTTGAATCGGTTCCTGCAAATTAAAGGATCACAATGTAAAAGCATATCCAATGGCCTCAAAATCATTTCCTAAACTACTGAAGTACATTCCATTCATCTTTAACTACAGTACAAAGTGAACTGGAACACAACAAATAACAGCCTCAGGAGCAACAGAACCTTCAGAATCAGGCACAACTGGAACCGCGGAGGCTCTAGTGCTGTTGCACATGTGTTCAATCTGCAAAAGAGAGACGAGAAAAATGATGGTGTAATTATGATAAGCACAAATCAGTTTTGGTTTGATAATTAATAAACAGTTTATCCAAAAAAAAAACAGCATTCATATCTGGAGATCTTTTTCATGATTCCTTTCAATTGAGTAGCCATCAATCTTGTTGGACAAGACGTCCTTTTTAGTTCCTTTGGGTTACCACTTTGGGGTGTTATTGTTTGTTACCGGAACATCACCCCATTTAGGGATTAAAAGCAATCCACTTTTGCTTACTAGTCCTACAGAAAGTGACTAGCACTAGGCAATACAAGTTTTGGTTAGGACCTTGGGCTACGGATCAACCTCCACACGCTCTGCATGGAACACTACTCTGGATTCTCATGAGCAGATTGTACAACAATCCTTGAAGTGAACCCCAAAAGAAAATTACCTGTCTCCATACTTCTTCATTTGGTGCATTCTTGTCTGCAAGCATTATGGAATATGGTTTTTTCTTGCGCTCTTCAGCAACCTTCTGCCAATATTTTCCTGTTTATAGACAATAAACAAGTAATCTGAATGTTAGTAAGTCCTCCAATAATCTTTTGACGTACTAATTCATTAAGCATCTTGACAATAGGATACCAGTGGATCTATTCTGAAGGATACAGAAGTTTCGATATGAAGGTATGAACAGTATAATGAGAAGAAGCCCGTTAAATTCTACGTATTTTTAACTTCCAATGTTTATAGAGTTTGATTCCAACTTCAACCAATTGGCGATGGGTGGAGAGTACTAATATCTTTTGAACTACCGTGCAAGGCTTCACTTTCCCAAAGTGGGACAATACCCTCATTGGAGGTAATAAAGATATGAACAATAAATGAGAAGAAGTCCTCAAATTCTAGATATTTTGAACTTCTCATGAAGCTCAATCATATTGCATAGGTCAATCCTTTGCATAAATTCAGCACCATGGTCAAGGACTCAAGGATACCTATGATATGCAGGGATGACCTGATCAGATTCTTACATAGAAACTGCTAGTTGAAGGATGATGAAGGATAACTATATTATGAGTGCATGATGAAGAAAATGTCAAAAAAATGTAATTTGAAGTGTTCACAAGAGTTGTTTTTCTGGGTGCTTCAACAACAAAATTACCTTTGATAAGGTCACCCATCAGGCTTTGAATTGGTCGATCGTCTCCCATTCTTCCCGGGTCTTGAAGTAGTTCCTTGCATAGTGCTGACTTAGCAGAACCTGGTAGTCCTGAAAATTCCAAGCCAAGAAAGAAACATCAGGAAATGCATAGAACATATGCTTTGACTCCCATAAACCATTACCAAAAGAGGGGATAAATAAAAATATAAGAACCCAATCATATACACTGTCAAAACAATTATAAACACCCACATGTAAATATAAAAGCAAATACCCATCAAGAGGTATTCAGATGCACAAGGGCATACTGCCAAAGAAGTATAAAAAGAGAAATATCGAAATGTAAAACTATGGAAGGCATCGGCTTCCCAAGTAACAAAAAAGTTGCACCATGATAAGTAAAGTGTATACAAACAGATATCTTTCAAACATTGTTAATTGTATTCATGAGAACTTTCCAACGTTCCAAAACTCCATCGATTTGACACAATTCTTACCAGGAAAGAATACAATCAGACCCTCAGCCTTTGGGATAGTGTCCATGCCTGAGGCACTGGGGCTTGATGGTGCAACCTCCTGCTCCCTCTCAAGATCACCTTCTTCATCTCTTCCTCCCTCAACAATGGCCAGGAAATCTTCAGCCCTTACAAAGTTTCCAGCAGATCCAATTAGAGACTGATTCTGTGGACTGCGTTTCGCATACTGTTCAAGAAAAGGCTCAGCCTCACTGAGGTAAACTGATGATGAAAGCGGTTTGTTTCCACATTTCCTTCGTATGTACACAGCCCTGAACATGAAGGAACAAAATTCTACCGGGTAAGAAGAGATAATCACAAAAGTCATAAGCAAAGAAAATAACAGAGTAATGTAAATCACCATTCATCAAGCATCTTTCTGAGTTCCCTTTTCTTTGGTTCTGAAGTATTCCATATTTTCATTTGCCTGTAATGACAGACGCAAAGTATAAATGGTTAAAAAACAAGATTCTGTGTTACTAGCATGCGAAAAATTAAGAAAAGCAATATGGGGTCTCTTTCACTGCAATAAGTAACAACCACACTAGTTTATAACACCATATTTCTCATGTCATCCATTAGATTAACAAAATGTAGCTCCACTTAAGTAACATCTTTTCCAACCAAAAAAAAAAACTTATGTAGCATCTTAATATACGTGTGATAAATAATGCTGACTAGTGACTAAAATATACTCATTTTAACTTTAAGACATAAAATGTAAGATAACCTGAGGACCTCACCTCTCGTAATAGGTCTTGTAAGCAGCTGGACCTTCTTTAAAAAGAATTGACAAACCATTGCGAATCAAAAAGGTTCGCAGCTGCAGTGAAAGATAAGCAGAATCAATATTTAATTCTTTGAACCCTTGTATGATGATTTGAACATTGATTGGTACACATTACATCAAAAGTAAATCTAATGAATAAGTAATATGCTCATAGAGAAAATGAAGAAATCAAGAGATGTACTACCAATATGATAACTGTTGGAAAGCTTAAGTTGTTCGTATATGATATCTGACACACCACCACCATGCATGAGTTCTCTCCACCACTAAAAAGTACAAAACACTCTACCCAAGCTACCTAACCTTCTGTCTATTTCAGTCTGGAAAGAATGGTGCAGCACTTGTTTTTTAGAATTTTTCTATAGCCAACAAAGGAAAAGAGGAAACAATTGGAAAACAAGACAGCGAGTTACAGGATCCAGTAGACATTGGTACTTCAATTCAACAGTTCGTTTCTGCCACTTCCATTTTCTTATTTAATACTGCACATCCACCATATACCATATTAAAACATAGCTGGCCTAATCCCTTCCATAAAGAACACAATAGTTGCACTATGTTGCTTCAGTTGCCATACAGAATTTATATAAGAATTCATTATTGTCAGTGAAATATTTTAGCTGCTACCATTTGATTTAACCTTGCTAATCCAGAGGATATAATCTTGATTAGATACTATTATTATAATAATGTACCACCTTCATAGCCATTTTCAAACAAAAGAAAGGTCTATTTATCAGCCTTATATGGTGAAAAGTATTCTTCTAATAAAATTTGACAGGAAAAAGAGAACAGTCACCATACATTTATTGCTTCCTTGAGGGAATTTTATGAATACATACTTTTCTATTAGGATAGGACTACATACCTTGTATGTAAGAAATTTCAGTTTTATCATCAAGTTTGCATCTTCATCAGCCAATCCATATTTTCCAGGCATACCACTGTTACCATCTTCCACAATGCTGCTTTTACCTTTTGTAATCTCAGCAGCTCTCTCCTTGCTTGCCTTGAATAAATTAATGTCAACAAAAAAACCTACATAATATTAAGTGTATCAGATTCAGTACTGAATAAATGACTTAAGAAAGCAAAACAAAATATAAGGCAAACCTATTCTTCTAAGGTGTGATATATGCTTGCATCATTCATTAAAAGACACATGCATTATAGAAAGGTTTACCGAATGTTGTAGGGGCTTATAGTTCAGAAAAAAGCAGTGAGAGATTGTTTCTCGACCTTCAGTCTAACCAGACTTATGCTTCACTTGTACCAAGATAACACCAAAAAGACAAAATAAAATCATTGAAAGGTTAACCAAAATAAGAGCCAAACACCCTATGTCCAATGTGCATACTTTCAACGACCATTATTGAGTTGACAATCTATAAAACATGTCCATTGTCCAGTACAGAAAAATATTAACTGGTTATAAGCGTGAATTTTTTCACTCAGCAAGGTTTTTTTTTTACCTCGATATAAAGGCCACAGTCCTGGCTTAGACCTGAAATGCACCAAAACGTATCCTCAATGAACCCAAGACATGTAAAAAAATGAAGTAAGAAGAATAAAAATATAAACAAAAGTCTAGCATTCAAAAAGAAAACTCAAAATAACATAATAGAGATTAGAGAGTGAATTTGAAAAATACCTCATCTCTTTCTGGTAACGCCTAAACGCAGAGTCGCTATGGACATGGATGACCATTTTATAGAAAAGGTTGTCATTTGATATGGAATCAATTTTGTGGTAGTCATAGTAACATTTAAAGGCAGCAGGAAAACGCTTTTCTTTCATTAAACGAATCATTTCCTGATTCAATAAATAGAATATTATTTACAAAGGGATCATTGTAGATCAAAACTAACAGTTCACAGTGGATTGTATGTGGTAAACCATTAAAAGAATATGTGGACAGAGATGCATGCATTTAAGATTGACTGGATATATAATTTTTTTAATGGTCGAAGATTGACTGGATTTCATCTGTAAAATTTCGTGGACGCTATTATTTCAAGAAGATTGAAATGAAAGAATGACCTGCAATTTGGTGGTAGAAAAATCTGCAGGATGAGATTGCAAAAGTTTTGATAGCACAGATTTATCTGCGTTTCTGGAATGGTCGTCACCAGCTCCAATTCCAAACCAGTCCGAATGGTCAGGGCAAAAAGAGGAGCCAACACCCTCAAGAAGCGCTTTTATTTGCTGCATGAGGATTTCAGAAAAATTATTTAAAAATAGTATATCTACATTCTATTATTGTTGATAACATCAAAGCAATAGAAATCTCATATCCAAAGAATAATCATTACCTGCTTTTCACTCGACCTATTTGCAGCACAAATATCTCTTGCGCTCAGTCCCAAATCAAGACCCGCTGAAACATAGAGCAAACCCAGTGATGTTCAAAACAATGAAAAGAAAGCTTCAAAACTGACTAGCATTCTCATGGGTCAACAAAATTATCTTCAAGAGGGTAGTAGGAAGAACTTTTTGAATGGATTGTTAAGTCCAGGCAAGTATGAACTTATGGGATCAGCGCAAAGCAAAAAATTGTTTGCATTATTAAATGTAACGGAATATATTTGGCTGAATCAGAAGAACAACACACCTACAAAAAAACTCCAGGTTGAATTGACCTATAATCTCTCCCCCCCCCCCCCCCCCCCAAAAAAAAAAAAAAAAAAAAACCAATAGCTGAAGAAGGAAACATCATACCTCCATCCATTGGTGGAGGAGGGAAATCTTTCAAGACTTTGTCCATATGTTCTGAGCTTTCCTGGCTTACAATACGAGCAACAATGCCCTCTAAGATTTCACCCTGCTCCTCTACATGATCTTTTGAGCCTGCATACAGAATTACAATCGAGTTCCAAACATCACAAAGACCTATTGAAACCAGTGTCCAACTGGGATAACACAAAACAAACAACAAAGGAAAATGGAAAATCTCATTAACATGTTCACCTTTCGGATACACAATCATCAATACCCATTTTATTCTAAATTTATTAACAGTATCCATGTTCCGAATATTTATTTTCAAAAGCCTCCTTTTCAAGTGATTGACAAAGCTTTAGTGTTGCAATATACTATAAACACAATGCTTCTATAACTTTGGTCTTCATTTTTCCCTTTATCCTACAAAGGTTGTTTAACAGGCCATACTTATGAAGAGAGAAGCTAACAGGCATCACTAGAAGTGGGAATCAAAATTAAAGCAAATTCTCTGAAGAGTTTACCTGGTATAGATATATCTGCAACTTCATTAAGAGCCATGCATACAGGTGTTGCAGTTCCTTCTTCGCAGAGAGCATCAAAGGCAGCAAAAAATGATGCAACTGATTTCCTTTAGTAATACACAAAGAAAAAGATTCATCAGGACTTCATTAATGATAATATCGCAATAACTATAACAAATCAACTGTCTTAACGCAACTGCTCCTTTGAAATACCCGAAGATTGTACTAACTTTATTATCAAGTTAACTGCCTAGACTGAAAGCAAAGAAGTTATAATCTTTCAAACTTAGTATGACTAGAAAACATAACTGCCACGACCATAACCATTCGTGTGACACGGAAATTACTGGTTGTCACCTTGTTGAGAACAGCCATACATGATTTGTTGGTAGGCGCCATTTTCTACAGAAAGCAATTATCTCAGGGGTTGAGTAGAACTTTGGCTTTCCATTGCCCAAATCTGTGACTGCTGTCACTACAGCTGTTTAATAAAAATAAAAAAACACATGAGCTTGAAAATCTTTTTGTGAATATTGAGAAAAGGCTTACCCATCACTTGAATCAAATACAAGTGATGACAAGTGCAATCACTACAATCATGGTTCCTTATTTTGGAAATTCAGGAAACTATAAACGACAGAATTCTCCTAAAAGACAAAGAAGTTTAGAGTCAAATTTTAATATAATTAAAATGGGCATTACTAATATATGACGCACTGGAAAAGCCAGGGGAGAGACACTATGCATCTGACTTTACAGAGTACTCTAACACAATCCACAGGAAAATGAATTATAAAATAATAACTCAGTACCAAAATCTTCTTTCGGACGTTGTCCATGGTCTCCTAGAACAGCAGTTACGAGTTCCATTGATATGCACATACGATTCCTCTGAAATAGTGACCAACAGAAAAATTAGGGGAAGGGAGTAAGAAGATTTATTCAAGCATAACCACTGGTGACTAAGTTATTAAATAAACAAATTTAGAAAAGGCTGAAATCTAAATTCAACCTCAACCAATACTTTGATCAGAATAGTAAGCCTCTCTCGAGAATAAATTTTTTTGTTTTTAAGAACTATCACAATCAACCTTGGATTTGACTAAACAAGCACAGAAAGGAAGAAATTTATAGCTGTTAATGAAGATCAGTTTTCTTTATGTTCAGGTTTCTCATGTGAATAGCACACCTCAAGGAAATCATTAAACTCTTCTTGCATTTTTGGTGCTTCACGTCCCCATGCTTCCCGAAACATCCGTCCAAGAACAAATACACCTACAGCCGTATATCTGTAGTAGAAATAGAATATTCAGCAAACCACGACTAACCTATATAAATAAGTACAGAACAAGGAAGAAATGCAGACATAGTGGAAACATTCAACACATTAAGTTTCAAGCAAATGTTTTCCTCGATCAGATTTTTTCTCCAAAATGGTTCCAGAACTTGCTCTGTAACAGATTCATTTAAGTATTCCAATTAGTGATATAGTGGAAACATCCAACACATTAAGTTTCAAGCAATGGTTCCAAAAATGCAGATATAGTGGAAACATGCAACACATAAAGTTTCAATCAAATGTTTCCCTCGATCAGATTTGTTCTCCCAAAATGGTTCCAGAACTTGCTCTGTAATCAGATCCATTTAAGTATTCCAATTAATGATGACATAAGCAATAGAACAAATTTACTTAATAAAAGTTGACAGTTAAGAAATTCGTGTATTGTATAAATTACAAACAGTATTCTAAGGAATACAATGTCCTTTTTGCTTGTGCACTGCACACATCATGCCCTTCAAGACATGAGGTTAAAAAAGAAACTACAAGATATTTAACACGACTGACTCCATTGATCTTTTCTTTCATTGAGTGAATTGAACAATTAAAATAACATAAAAAGGAAGGGAAGAAATGGTTGTCTTGTGCATACATATTCCCAAAGCTGTTTTTGGCATATGCCCCACCCTTATTACCGGCGTACATAAAAAGAGACCCCGAGTGTTTAAGTGAAACCTGCAAAAAGTTCCATTGTCAATAAATTCTTTAGATGAAGATTAATTTAGTAAAATAATAACAAAATTGAATCAACCAGAAAACTGTAAATCTAAGCAAGCATAAGCAACTGGAGGCTCCCCAACACTTATGAGAGAGTAAGAATGATTGCTAACATGAAAGCCAACAGATAAAATGTCCATGCAGCAAGAAAGCAATTCAAGAGCTCATAAAACACCCTTACCTCCAAGGTAGCCAATCCGTTAGATACCATCTCTATCATCCTTGTCCTAATCTGAATAAAGAAATAGTCATCAGACAAGTAATCAGATAAGATCCAAGAAGAAATAAACAATCTCATCATTATCTAAAGGCAAGTAGCAATTTAATTACATCGCTATTCTATAAAATATGAGCACATTTCTATTTGTTTTCCTTGGCTATATAACATAATCCAGTGGCGCAAGCACATGCTAGTTGTTGGAGACAAAACCCGCATAGCGCTATTGATTTTGGTAATTCCCATACAAGAGACACAAATGGATAAACATATTTGAAATTGGAAACGCATGAAGAGAAAAATATACCTCCCCATCTGTCTTCTCATTTTCAAATTTGGGATAGAAAGTAGCTCGTATTTGCACCTGAGCATAAGTGGAGTTGTCCACAGTAAAATTTTCCAACAGATTACCATTGAACAGCTTACTTAAACCAACTCTGGTTTTTTGACCTGCTGCTTGTCCAGCTCCATTTCCCTGGGTTCCAACTGTACTTTTATCAACATGTGCTTCAACTTCTACCGCCTTAGCTCTGCTCACTGTCCCATACGATTTAGGCATCCAAATTCCTTTCTGCCCTTGAACTGGACCCTGATTTTCCAATTGGACCTTCCCATACTGTATGGGTTCAACTGAAGCATTGGCCTGCCCATTGCTTCCACTAAGACTCAACTCACCAACTCTGTTAGTGACAACTGCTGGAGAATCACCAATGGACGTGGACGGGCTGTCAGTCTTTTGCTTTTGTGTCCACTTTTGTTCTGTACGCCCACCTCTTCGCTGCAAAGTAAACCAACCATCTCAATCATACACTTAACCAAGGCAATGTCCAACTAAAGTAAAAACAACCAGAGTCTTCACCACAACGTATATAGGCCGTGAGGCTCCTCACTTTATCAGGAGGCAATGTCATTACAACTCCTAAACCGGGACCAGAACCGCATTAAGATATATACAATCACTCCCGCACAAAGTACAATACTGCTATAATTTTCCTGCTACTACAGAAAAATACCAAATATTTATATGGGCTGAACCAAGTTTTCGCTGAAATTAATATCACATTACAGAAACAACCATACAGTCCCGAAATACCACCACGAATTACAAAGCTAAATTCATCCAATTTAACCATAATTGGCAAACGATCAACTTCCACCGCAATAATAAGCAATCTCCTCCAAACATTTTCAAATGGAATGCATAACAACACGATTCGAAATTCAAATTAACATAAAAACTGAATTCACAAATTGCAATTAATCGAGTCGCAACCAAACGTTTCGGCCAAGAAAATCACTCAGACGACGATCAACAAACCCAAAACGCCACCAATCAATTTATAATCACATTTAGAGTAAACGAGCTCCCAAAATAAAAACAGAAAATGATCGCCGAACTATACAAAAACAGCGTAAAAATGGAAAATTCAAATTAAATTAACATAAAATTGGTACCTGGTTGTAAGGCATGGTGGAATGGGGGAGAGAGATGGAAGAGGAGAGAGAAAGCGAGGGAGGGAGAAAGCGAGGATGGGCGGAGGAAGGAGCGGAGGACCGGAGGAAGAGGAAGGTTCCGGAAACGAAGGCGGACGAAGACGAGAGGGGAGGAGTGAGAGCGAGAGCATAGATGATTCTCTGCGACGCCCACATATAATTGCTACTCTGGACGTGCCACCACTATACGCTTCTATATTTATATGAGAGAGACAGAGAGTTCCCTAGAGAACGAATGCGGATGAGGCTGATGAGTCGCCAAGTGGAAGAGAGAACTTCTGGAGTTTTCGGAGCTGCTCTGAGGTTTTGGTGTAAAATCCTTGGAACCAGGTGGCAGCGACCGGGTTCAGGGGAGAGGCGCAATGAGTTTTGGTGTTCCGCGATACACAATATTGTGTGTGGCGGTTATTCAAAAGGAAAACTTTTCTTTGAGTTTTAATCAAAATGATAAAAAATGTAGTAAGTAAACAGTATCAGGAGTATCGTTTTAGAGTAAAAATATCATTTTCGTTAAAAGTAAACAATACCGGAAGTATTTCGTTAAAACTCCCTTAAAAAAAGAGTTGTAGTGATCGTTCCTTAATTTCAACTAAAAATTTATGATTATTGGTTTCTTAACTCTTTAAAACATGCAACTATGATCATTTTCGTCAATTCCGTTAGAACTTCCATCAAAATGAGTCACGTGCCACACACGTGAGTCTGAATAGAGGGGCAAATATAGAAAACAAAATGAGAAAAATTGGATCAATACTCCCTCAACTTTAACCCAATTAGAGAAATAGTCTTTCAACTTTAACCCAATTGAAGCAATGATTGCTCAACCATAACCCAATTGTAACAACGGTCTTTCCAACATAACTCATTTTGACGGAATTCTGACTGAGTTGACGAAAAGGACCATAGCTGCACGTTTTGATGAGTTAAGGGACCAATTGTCATGAATTTTTAGTTGATGAACTATTGTTTCAATTGAGTTAAAATTAAAAGACCATTACTTAAAATTGAAAGACCATTACTACAATTTTCTATTAAAAAAAGTGCTTAATTATCAACCATTTGTGGTTTACAAAAATAATTTATACATTGATTTCTCTAGCATTTTTTATTATAAATTGTCCCATTTGATCCAACATTAAAATAGACTGATAAGCACAAATGAGTTAAGTCAATTATAGATGGACGTCTTAAGCTCGATAAATTCATAAACTATATCGATTAACCCGAGGAGCTTCCAGATCGAAACTCAGATACCAAGGAAACCAATCCCATCGAAGCTGTTGCGGTGGAAGATGGCAGCCACAACTAGGATCAGCGGCAACTAGGGTGTGGAAAAGCTGAAGAAACCAGCTTGAATGAACTGAAATTAGAAGGTTGAACTCTCACACACCGGCATTACAAGACAACATCTCATTTACCACGACATTTGATCACGGTCATTAAGAGTTCGTTGTAAAAAATACAAATTTATCGCGGGCATAGTGAGCAAATGGTGAATAACAATTTTTTATCACAAGGAAATTTTAGTTTGTGGTAAAATAGTAATTAATAACCACGCGCAAAGTTTCATGTTGTAAATATACTAAGCCACCACGCGTGATACTTGTGGTCAATATGATTAATATCCACAGCGAGCACACCCGCCGTAGAATGTGTCGGCGAGCACACCCGCCATTCGCAATGAATGCTTTGTGTTGGAACTGTCGAGGAATGGGGGATTCTCGTGCAGTTCATGCCCTGTTGGGGCTCATACAACATCATCGTCCACTGGTTGTCTTCTTATGTGAGACAAAATGTAGTGAGACTGTGATTATACAGAAGCAGCGTAGTTTAGGTTTTGATAAATCCTTTGCAGTATCAAGTAATGTGAGGTCAGGGGGGTTGGCGGTGTTATGGATGGACGATGTAGAGATTGGGATTTTATCTTCTTTGGTGAACTATATTGATATGGAATGTAGGTTAGAAACGTTAGAGCAGAGGTGGAGGTTAACGGGTTTCTATGGAAATCCGGTCACGGCAAATAGGCATTTATCATGGTCCTTACTTGCTAATTTGGGTCAACGAAGTTCTTTGCCATGGATTTGTATGGGGGATTTCAATGAAATTCTTAGTGATGAGAAGCAGTTGGGTGGCAATCAACGTTGAGAAAGTCAAATGGATGGGTTCAGAGAGGCGGTTCATGCTTGTCAGTTGATTGACTTGGGGTTTGTGGGGAGCTCATATACATGGACAGATAATAGGGATGATGACGTTAAATGTAGACTTGACTGGGTTTTTGCTTCTCAACCGTGGCTTAACTTGTTTCCTGTGCAAGGGTTTGCCACCTCAACCCTTCCAAGTCGGATCATCTCCGTATTCTGGTGGAGATTCAGAGTTCGGTTGAGTTGTCTAGTAGGAGGAAAAGTAAAAGGTTTCGCTTTGAGAAGATGTGGCTTCGGGATGATAGTTCTGAAGGGATTATTATCTCAGCATGGAGTAAACTGTTGGTGGGACTTCCTTTCTTCCAAGTGTGTGAAAAAGATACGGTTTACCCATTGTGCTTTGCTCGCATGGCAGAATGAGGTTTTTGGATCCACAAAGGCTGAAATTGTGATGGTTCGGGATAAGTTAGGGGTGTTGTTTGAACATCCACCTTCGGCTGAAGTCTATTAAGCAAGAGGTGAATTGATGGGTCGACTTGACTCACTTATAGTAAGGGAGGAGACGTATTGGAGACAACGGTCGTGTGTCCAGTGGTTATAGGAGGGGGACATGAATAAAAAGTTTTTTCATTTGTGGGCATTAAACCGTAAACGAAAAAATAATATAAAAGAGTTGAGGGATGCAAATGGGGTATGGCAGGATTCGAGGGTTGGCATTGAAAGTACGGTAGTAGGGTATTTTCAGAATATTTTCCGTTCTCAGGGAGTCCTAGATCGTGCGGTGAAAGAGGTTGTGGGGGCATGTTCACGAAGTGTTACTACTGAAATGAATGAGGAACTGTTGAGACCTTACTCGGAGGAGAAGATCAGGTTTGCACTCTTCCAAATGCACCCGTCCAAAGCTCCGGGATAGGACGGTATGTGACCCCTATTTTTTCAAAAGTTATGGCATGTTGTAAAGCATGATGTGGTGAATGTTGTTCGCTCTTTTCTCACCTCTGGAAGATTGCTACGGGAGGTTTATTTCACTCATGTAGTCTTACTTCCCAAGGTGAATCAGCTGCAGTAAATGTCACAGTTGCGACCGATTAGTTTGTGTAATGTCATATATAAGATCGGAGCAAAGGTGATTGTGAATCGTTTGTAGAATTTTTTTAATATAATAATTTATCCGCATCATAGTGCTTTGTCCCAGGGCGGTTGATTTCTGATAATACTTTGGTGGCGTCAAAAATAGGTCATTATCTTTATAACAAACAGTGGGGCTAGGAAGGTTCTTTTGCTCTCAAATTGGATCTTAGTAAGGCCTATGATAGGGTGGAGTGAGAGTTTTTGGAAGCTATGATGTTGAAGTTAGGGTTTGATAGTCGATGGGTGTAGGTGGTGAAGATGTGTGTGAAATCTGTGTCGTACTCATTTTTCGTCAATGGGGAAGCATGTGGGTATACGGAGCCTTCTCATGGTCTAAGTCAGGGTGATCTGTTATCTCCGTATTTATTCCTTCTTTGCATTGAGGGTTTGTTGGCACTTATTGCGCATAATGAGCAAATGGGAGGTTCTTAACGGGATTCATATTTGTGAGGTTGCGCTTAGTATCCATCACTCATTGTTTGTTGATGACAATTTCTTGTTTGGTAAAGCCAATATGGATGAATGTGTTGAGGTCCAACATATTTTGGATGTTTTCTCCCAAGCGTCAGGGCAGGAAATAAACTTGGGGAAAAGTAGTAATGCGTTCAGTGTTAATGTGCATGGCCGAGAGCAGCAAGGGCTTGCCAATTTTTTGGGGGTCCAATTGGTGGAACTACATGAGCGTTATTTGGGCCTGCCTATGTTCATGGGTAAGAATAAATGCCAAACTTTTGCTTATATCAAAGAACGAGTCCACAAGAGGTTGAGTGAGTGGAAAGGGAAGTGCTTAAGTGGAGTGGGACGTGAATTGCTTGTGAAAGTGGTGGCTCAAGTGCTGCCCACATATGCTATGAATTGTTTTCTGCTTCAAAAGACTTTTTGTGATGAGTTACATCAGTTAATGGCTCAGTTTTGGTGGGGCAGTGATCTGAACTCAAGGAAGATTCATTGGAAATCATGGGATAAGTTGTGCATTGCTAAACCAAAAGATGGTTTGGGGTTCTGGAATCTTTATGCTTTTAACTTGGCGGTACTGGCAGAACAAGGTTGGCGAATTGTCCAAAACCCAGAGTCCTTAACGGCAAGGCTGTTTAAGGCTAAGTATTTCCCCAATACTTCCTTTTGGGACGCCTCGGTTTTCTTGTCTTCTTCATATTGTTGGTCTAGCATACTCAAAGCTAGAATGGTGTTCGAGAAGGCTTCGAGATGGCTAATTGGGGATGAGGCTTCAGTGCGGGTATGAAGGGATAGGTGGGTTTCGCGACCCTCGACCTTTCGTCCCATAACGATGCTGCCTCTATCTCGGGAGGATATGAGGGTTCATGAACTCATTGATGTGGAAAAAAAAAAAGCATGGTGTGACGCTAAGTTGACTGAGTTTTTTTTAGGAAGAAGACATGGAGCACATTCGTGCTTTGCCCATTAGTTATTGGCTTCCATCTGATAAACTAATCTGGCATTATAATGATTGGGGTATTTTCACAGTCAAGATTGCTTATTGAGTTGCATGGGATTCTATTAAACCACCGTCACTAAGTGTGTCTTCTTCAACTTCTGGAGGTAATCTGTTTACTCATTTATGGAAAGCTATATGGAAGGCCAAAGTCCCGCCGAAAGTGCGAAATATGGTGTGGATGACTTGTTAGAATATTCTCCCGACAAAAGAGAATTTGTTTAAGAAAGGAGTACCATCGAATTTGACGTGTGTTTTCTGTAATAGAGCACCGGAGACGGTGGTGCATGTTCTCAAAGAGTGTCATTTTGCTAGAGCTACATGGTTTGCGACCCTATGCAGCTTTCTAGTTGATTCCGTCCCTTGCAGATCGGTCAAGGAGTGGTTTTTGTTGTTGTTACAAACTAATCATTCTGCTTTCGATTTCATTTGCATGGTGGTCTGGCATCTTTGGCAGGCGAGGAATGATCGAATTTGGAGTGGGAAGTAAGAGGCCCTAGAGGTTGTGGCGTAACTCGGTATGGCATGGTTGCAGGAATTCCAGGCTGCAGAAGATCTTGTACTTATTTCTCAGCAACAGACGCCTCGTACTCAGCAAGGGGGATGAAGTGGTTCAATGCCTGGGGTGGTGGCAGAGGATTGGGTGAGATTGAATGTGGACGGAGCTACTAAATTGCAAGTTCAGGTGGGTAGGGCTGGTGCGGTAATCCGTGATGCACATGGAGCTTTTATGGCAGCAACGACATGCTTTATTCCTTTTGTTTCCTCGGTTTTCCAAGCTGAGTTGCTAGCGATTAAGCATAGAGTGGAGCTGGCTCAACAACTTGGCTATCAAAAGGTTCAAGTCGAAAGCGACTCCTCCCAAGCAATTTCCATTATCAATACTTGTGTGGATCCTGCTTCAGTTATGGATTTGCTAGCGGGGGATATTTTACATAATGCAGCTTCGTTTACTACTTCAAAGTTTATTTTTATTTCTAGGAATAATAATGGTATTGCCCATTGTTTGGCAAAGGTAGCAGTGTCAAGTGGGACACGTTTAGTTTGGATTGAGGAGCCTCAGAGTGTCATTCTGGATCTTCTCATCCAAGAAACAATGTAACTTTTCCAAGTTAATGTTATCGTCTTTCCTTCAAAAAAAAAAAATATCCACAAAGCCTTTTTATTATTTACCACAAGCATAATGTGTGGTACAGTAATTCATAATTAAAAAAAATAGAGAAGGAGGGACTAGGGCTAGTTTGGTTTGGGTTCCCGTATCGAAAATAGGATCCCAAATCCCAAACCGACACTTTTCGGGATGAGATTCTAAAAACTGAAACCGAAAAGATATTTCAGTAATACTGAATTTTGGGATTCTCGAAAAAATTTCGGGATTTCGGTACGGTTCGAGATTTGTCGACCTTCCTCAAATTCATCAACATGGCAAATATCTTCCGAAGGCTCAAGGCTCAGAACTAGATCGAGATCAGGAACCACCGTCGACCTCAACAAGCTCACGAAGGTGCGATATTCAATGATGGCGGCTTCTAGGTTCTGACAACGGTCATTCCTTACAGATCTAAGGAGAAATGGAGGCTAGGGTCTATGATGGTACGAGAGAGAACTCGAGAGCTCGATTCTAAATTGCAGTGGAGGTGGCTATGGCTGAGTGAATGGTTTATGGGGGATTGAGTTGCAGTGAATGTGGCTATGGATGTGTGAATGATTTATGGGGGTTTCATTTACAGAGGAAGGCGTGGCTAGGGTTTGGAAGAAGGATGAAGCAAAAATGGGGGAGGCTAGGTTTTCGTGTTGACAAAAATTGAAGAGAGAGAAAGAAGTGTCTCGTAGCAATTAGAGAGAGAATGGAGGAGCCAAACGGCGCTGATAGGGTTGGATAGAAATGAGGGAATGCACGACATCTTTTAGCTTTTATACAACCAATAAATCCCAAAAATACAACTCAAAAGCATACAAAGGAATCCCTTCGGTTCGGTTTGAGATTACCAGACCAGTGAATGGGCAGACCGAATCCCATATCGAATGGCTCCGGATCAGTTTGGGCTAAATACCAAAAATTTCAGGATTTTCGGTTTGGGATATTTTTGGTTCGGGATCAGGGATTTTTTCAGTATGGTTTGGGAACTTTGGGATTTTTTTCAGCCCTAGGCGGGACACCGAATTTCGCAAAACTTTAAACATATTTGAAATTTGACAAATCCATTTTGCACGCTCTCTGCCTTCCCCATGCCCCCCATCTCTTTCACTTTATCTTCCCTTCCCTTTTTTTAGTTCGTTAATTTTTGTCCTCTCTTTTTCTCTCTCTTATAGTGACTTCCATATCTACTCCAATCCTATGTCCCACATACACAAATGTTCATACTTCATCTCAAACCTTCTTCACGTTTCCCAATTCATCCCTTTATTGATGCAAGAAGAACCATTCTTTTTCCCAGCCAAATCAGTGGAGATGGGACTCTACGCACCAGAATCTCTTCAAAACTACCAGCAAAAGCTTTGTTTTTGAAGCAATTTTCCCAAATTTCGTTGAAAACCTTATAAATTCGGCCTTGGTTTCGCCCTCTTTCTCACCTCTGCCGCTCACTCCATTGATCCGTTTGTCCATTGCTCCGTTGTCACTCCATTGATTCATCTGTCCATCCGTCCGTCGCTCCGTCAAATCTCATCGCTTCGCCAGCCAATAGGAAGACTTTACATTTGGATGAATATTCCTTTTTTTTTTGTTAGGTAAGTTTGATTTTCATTTGTATCGTTTTTATTTTTTTATTTTTATATTCCTTTGTTAATGTGTCTTTGATAATAGTTTGTTGCAGTAATGTTTTTCTTGTTCAAAAACTACCCATATGCTTATTCTCTCTTACGAATGATGGTGGATGACGATTGGGTTGTAGGGCAGTTTGCATTTGCTAGCCCTTCTCACTTTATGGCTTAGAAATTGGTATGCAAATATTTGGACGGATTTTAGGGTTAGGGTTTTGAATTTGATTCTCTATATTCTCACTCAAATTTTGGAACTTTGATCTTGTATTTTAATTTGGAGAAATTAGGTTCTCATCCTTCCTTTTACTACTCCATTGATTAAAATCCTATTACTTTTTAATTTTTGATCAAGGTCTTTGGGTATTAATAACATCATTAATTATTTCAATAATAAAATATTTTTTATTTCTAAATGTATTCATTTAATGTTAAAAAATTTACAATTATTATATTTAGATTTATGAATAAATTTTTTATCATAAATTTTTATTTTTAGTTTGTACCCATTTTTAATTTGTAATTCTTTTTTAATTTGTACCAATTTTCTTTTCAATTTTATTTTGTACCCACATATTAATTTCTTTTTATGCCCATATTTTATAAAGTTTATTTTTATTTGTACCCAATATATATTTTTATTTGTACTTTTTATTTTGCTAAATGTACCCATGCTAATTATATGTACCCATTCATGTAAAACTTTTTAATCTTAAAATGTACTCATTCTTATATATACCAATTTGTTATATGTAAAATGTACCCTTTTTTTTTATATAAAATCTATTCAATTTTTTTTAATCCATTTTTAAACTTATATGGGCACATTCTTTTTTCTTTGATTTTAAAATGTATCCATGTTAAATTTAATCGAAGAAATTTACTAATGTTATTAAGCCTAATATCTTTTTCTTTTTTTTGTGATTTTGAAGAATGTACCCATGTTTTGATACAATAATTTTTTTGGTTAATTTTGATGAATGTACCCATGTTTATATACACACACACACACACACATAATCGTATATTTATATTTTAATATTTTTAATCCCACAAATTATGGGTTTTTTTTATTTAAAATCTCATTTATATAAACAACTAAAATTTCTAATTTTCAATTTAAAAAATATAGTAACGCACATAGAAATAAATTATCACATTAATTTCAGGGATCTCGATCAAAAATTAAAAACCAACAAGGTTTCAATCAAAGAATATTCATAGCCAAGGACCGTATCCAAAGTTTCCCATTTTAATTTTGTATTGTATTTGTTCTAATACTGTTGTAGTTGTTTTGTTGGTTTGATCTCAGCTTCCATTCTCTACTTAACTAATTCAGGGGCCATCATATGGTTAGTAAATTGAAGATGTTTCTCTCAATTTCATTAAATAACCTAAGCTTGAATAAATCTTGGTAACCCATATATTTGAAATATGTCCATTGTGATGAAAAAAATCAGTGAATGATCCACTTTGCTTCTTAGGTATGTGCATGAGTATGTCTTGTTCTGATTGAGATGTTAAGGGAAAAACTCCAGTGTAATAAATAACAGTTTGTACCAAGGTCCCTCTATCTCTTGCTCGCTCTATATATAATTGCATCCAATTACTTTGATGTAAATAAATGGCAATCCTAATTTCAAGTTGTTTTCTTATACCTTTTGGTTGTGGGTGTTTAATGAATGGAGAAGCAGATGGTGGCTACGAATGGTGCGACTCATGTTCATGGCTTCTCAGAAAATGTATTTGCCTATTCATTATATATATATTTTTTGTTTTCTTCCTTTATATGTATTTTGATGTGCACTCGAGTCTTTTCTCACACTATGCTTAATTGCCTTATTTGAATCTTTTCTGCAGTAATGGCAATTTCCCTTGTTCAAGCTTCTACCTCAAAGTCAAGGACTCCAAGATCCTTCTCTTTGGTGGCTTACTAAATAACTTCAAGAAACTTGGTTGAAATGGTAATTCCCAACTTCAAGTAATTGTTTATTTATCACAATTATTGCATATGTATTGACCGATGGGAGAATTCAAGTAATGCTTTCGTTAGTTTTGAGGCTGTTTGTTGTTGTATGTGCTTATTGATTTTCAATACTACTGAATGTTTGTGATGTACATTGTTTATAATTTCAGTTGTTCATAGGTTAACTACAATTCATAGTATTAACTTTCAAAGGCGTTTGGAGGTGTGTTTAGGCCCAAAATAAATAGTGGGCTGAATGAGGGTCACCTTCGGCCCAATGTCTATTTAAAGGCGTAATAGACTGAGGTCATGGGCCGAAGGGTTCAGAGTAACCGAGTATTAATTGGAGTAGGAATGTTGCGATAAGCATGAGTGAGATAAAAGCCGAGATCCATTAGAAGAAGGAGTCCCGAGAAGAAGGTGAATCAAACTTGCAATTGGAGGCAGGTTCAGAGTCCTAGTGGGATTGGGATCGGCCGAGATAAAATTGGATTAGTATCGGCTGAGGTAGAGTTAGACTAGGAAGAAGAGTTCTACCCAAGGACGGTTTGGAGCATTTGCATTACTATAAATAGAGGGGGGAGCATAACATTAACCCTCTCCAACTCAACACACAAAACTGCCATGCGCAAACTCTCTCAACCTTTGAGATTTTTATTTTCTTTTTCACCAACACATCTTCAGTTTGGATAAACAGCACTGTGAAGGCAACCGGTGGTATCTTCAGTTTGGATAAACAACACTATCGTCGTAGAACCAGTCGATCGCGGAGCACCTTCAGTTTGGATAAACAGCACTGCGTCGAGGTCGGTTGGTTACCTATCCAAGTCTCGGTCGAGAAGGATTTTCGAATCCTTATTGGCAGAGGTCATCTCACCAGCCTTCTCGACGAAGTGAGGTGTTACAAATTACCGAGCTCGGCACATCGAACGCCGAGTTGTTTTATGATAGGATACTCACATGTTAGCTTCAGAGTTCGGCATTCCGACGGTCGAACCACTTTCACTGTCAAGACATATATCTGTTTCGAGTATCTGTGCCCCTATACTTTGGTGTCGATTCGGCGTGCTTATACCTTTACGAATATAATCACCGTGATCGAATCCGGCGCCGACGATTTGTGAACTTCGCAAGACTAGTAGCCTTGTCTTCAGGCTCTAGAACCCAAAGGCCGAGGCGCGTTCCTTCCTCGGT
Source organism: Cotoneaster glaucophyllus (assembly GCA_036320875.1). Classification (NCBI taxonomy): domain Eukaryota; kingdom Viridiplantae; phylum Streptophyta; class Magnoliopsida; order Rosales; family Rosaceae; genus Cotoneaster; species Cotoneaster glaucophyllus. Next base: position 11,397,066 of record CM070058.1, on the reverse strand, counting down.
CGTAATCGCAAGATTCAGAAGTCAGCCGTGCACACAATGCAACATCAACATTTTACTCACCGGTCGAGTTCGGCCGTCGAGTTGGCACGCCCTGCATTTAACCGAAGGACGTAGTTAGCTCATAGATTATTCGGCCTGCGCGCCACGTAGGCTTGGTAGTTTTTAGGGTCAACAAGGTGTTCAATGAAAAGTGAAGTCTTTCAACTGACAATTTTCTTGTTATTTGAGGCCTAGTTGATGCTTCATGTGTAGTTTGATCTTTCATAATATAAATCAATGGTGGTGTTGTTAGCTTTGTACAATTTGTAATTCTTTTTTAATATGTGATTATTTAAAAAAAATTGTATTTATAGTAAATTTCCAATTTTGTGGGTTTATATATATTAGATTTTTTTTTATAAGGGGCATTACTCGTGACAAATAAGTAATCCACAACGGCAATGGTACCTGTGGTAAATTCCAATCTACAACGGGCACTGTTTGTGGTTACATTACATTTGACAACGGGGCATAGCCCGTGGTAGAAATTGAGACTTTTTACCATATTCAGATTACTAACGGGCACAATGTTTTTGGTAGATTGCAATCTATCACGAGCATTTACCGTGGTAGATGAGCATTTTTCTTCTAGTGCTGAGAGAAACTCCATTAACTTGCTAAATCACCTTATTGCAATTATTTTACCCTCTTCATTAATCTCTTGGTCAATTATTTTACAACTCCGGCTCGATCAAGTTGCCGTCAAACGATCGGAAGATCTCACGCAGCTGTGCCGTCTGCTCCTCCTCCATTATTCGTCGCCGCCATCGATTTATATTGTTTGCTTCTAGTGCTACTATTGGTGCTACTCATGAGCTTGCATGAGTAAGTTCACGAGAGGAAATTAGGGATCTAGGATCCTCTCCGAATCCTTTTGTGATGATCCCTAAGATCTTCCAATCATGTCCATTTATCGTACATCGTGCGATCATAAATCATTGTATTTTTTTATTTAAAGTTGAATGTAAACTGTACCCGAAGAAAAATAGCCGCATGTTGTACGATGAACATCACCGAGATCATGAGGATCCTCATTTAGAAACAAAGACTTTGATTAATTAAATAATTAATTTAAAAAGATTAGATGCCTCCTACGTCATCAACAGTTGCTTTGGCCGAGTGGTTAAGGCGTGTGCTTGCTAAGTGCATGGGGATCCCCCGCGAGAGTTCGAACCTCTCAGGCAACGATTTTTTTTTAATTTTTTTTCGGCCATGCTTGTGGTGCTCTATCTGCAGGATCATGTAAATTGGAACAGTCAATATTTGTAGGGATTACGTTACATTCACAACGTGGCCATGCAAAGCTTTTTTAACATTGTTCAAAAACTTAACAAGAAACTAAAAGTAAAAAGAACCAAACGTCTCATGATAGGATGATGAGACAATGCTGCAGATGTAGAAAATCATATTTTGCCATAAAAAGTAGTATGTACACACATATTGTAAAACATATATATAGTACATTCATCAATATTAACCAAAAGTTACTGTACCATAAAATGTTGGGTAAATTCTTCAAACCGAAAACATGGGTACATTCTTCAAAACCATGAAAAATAATAATAATGAATATTAGGTTTAATAACATTAATAAATTTCTACGAATGAATACATTTTCAAATCAACGAGAAAAATGTACCCATATAAGTTTAAAAAAAAATACATTAAAAAAAAGTGAACAGATTTTACATAAAAAAAATGGGTATGTTTTACATTAAAAGAAATTGGTACATTTTACATATAACAATTGGTATATTTAAAAAATTGAAAAATTATACAAATATGTATGTTTAAGAGATAAAAAAATTGAAAATTGACTGGACTCGACATCGTGGTTGCAAAACCCCACCTCCAATTTTAAATTGTAATTTTGTTTTGTCACTGAAAGTTTTTAAAAAGTGCATTTTGGTCCCTTTATTCCTATCTAATCCAGACCCTCCATCTTATTTTCCCTTTTCCCTAACGTTACCACGTGGCAACCCCTAAACTCATCACTATCTCTCTCTCTCTTCTTTCCTCGAAGCTCTCTCGAGTTTGTCACTCTCACAACCCTCTCATTTCTCTTGTCTCTCTGCAACTCTCTCCTTCCCTCTTCCTCGAACTCACAGACACACACCCAGTCAACCCCCACCCCAAAGAGACTTCGACGATGACACCACCACACCACCGTGCTACACTCTCTCTCTCCTTCCGTCTCTGTGGAGCACAAAGGAACTCCGGCGAGATTCCTCGTCTTTCCGACGACTGGTAAGCCTCAGAACTTGTGAAATCCCTTCATCTTTGTCCTTGTGGTCTAATTCTAACCTAGATTATATTTTTGAGACAACGAAATTGCACAGAGATGCCACGGGTGTGCTAAACCCAGTTCCCAGCGAGTCGTGGGTGTGCAAGCCCAAGTCTGGGGTACCAAAACATTCCTCTCACCTTGTACTTCAATTTGGCACTTAGATCGGAGCCTAGGGTGACGTTTTGGCGTCAACCAGAGCACAGGAAGTTCCGGCCTTCTTCCCCGACGAGAGCAGGCCTTCGCGCCTAAACCAAGAAGCCTAGGCCCTTTAGGCCGTGCCAAAACTCGGGCCTTAGGCCTCTTACCCCTTAAGCCTAACCCAAAACCATTTTATTATTTTTCCTTTTATTTTTCTGTTAAAACCCAAAGAGCACTGGGCCGAGCTTTTAAGCCCAAGCTCTTTTAAGCAACCCAGGGCTTTTAGCCTTTTTTGAAACCTTGGACCCAGGCCTTTGGGCAGTGAGAACCAGGGCCTTCGGCCGATTGCCCCAAAACCCTAAACATTTGGGCCTTAGAACCCAAGCCCAAGAACCTAGGGCCTCTAGCCCATTGACCCGGTCCAACCCAATACCCCTGACCCGGTTTGACTGGTCTGACCGTTGACCGTTGACTTGGTTAACATTGACCGTTGACTTTTCGGGTTTCGTCCGGAGCCCTCATAGGCTAATTCGACATCCTAAATCTGTTTCCGACGTCCGTTTTCCCAAACTCAATTGTTATAGTATAGTTTTATTAATTGGACCCTTTATATGCTTAGGGGCAATTATTTGTGGCGTTTTCTTCTTCGCTAGTTTGCGTGGCTTTTCAATGGCAAAGTATCTATGAGTGAACCCGTTCTAAAATGCATGTTTTAATAGTAGAACTGCATACATGAAAAGCATGATTTACTGAATATGTATTGTGAACGTTTTATGAGAAATTGATTATCATGCTATTCTGAGCTTATTTTGGAATACCATATTTTCTATTGAACCCATGTTCTTGTAGGGTATCTGATGGATGACGATATACTATTTCGAACATGTTTTCACACACTTCTTTATAGTATAGATGATGGATGACTTTATATTATGAAGATGATTTTGAGATAAATCAATGTAGTCTTTCTATGATAACTTTGTTAAATATTCTGTTATGTGATGATGTGACACTTAAATGGGTTTCATAAATATAATTAAATATTTTTATATGAATTAAAAAATATTTAAGTAATAAAATAACAATTTTTATTTTTTATAATTAAGAATTAAAAAAAGATAGGAATAAAAAATATGATTGTCATCTTCTTCCCGTCTTCACACACCAAAAAATCCCAGTCGGCCGTGCAAGTGTGCAACTCCTGAGAAGCTTCGCACCGCCAAGCCAAATACTCAGATTGGAGCTCAGCGCCGCATTTGGAAAGCTTAACCACTATTTTTTTGCAAATTCATTCAAGTCTTAATGAAACTTGGGTCACTGCCTTTTCTCCAAAATACCCATATCGAAGCTCTTCTCCCAGCCCACCCCTCAAAACGACGCTGCGCGGACCAACTCTCTTCTTTGAATAACACAAACTCATAGAACTCTCCAAAACCAAGCTCTGCACCCAGCTTGTTCTCCAGCACGACTTTGGGTACACATGCAGCAAAGCTCCAGTCTTTGCTACTATACCGCTCCCTCACACTACCCATCTAAAACCTTTTCCAAAATTTTCCTAGAGTGCAAAGCCACCTACAAAGGGAGGCAATTGATCGGATTTTCGGGGTTTGGCTAGGCGGCATTGAGCTCCTCAAGAGTTGCACGCGTGACTGGATTGTTTGGAGTGTTAAGATGGGAAGATGATATTTTTCTTTTCATTTTCTTTAAAAAAAAAATTAATTATACAAAATAAAATTTGTTATTTCATTATTTAAATAATTTTAATTTATTTGACAATATTCAATTATATTTGTGGGACCTAGCTAAGCGATACATCATCACATAACAAAATATTTAACGGAGTTGTGACGGAAGGACCATTTAGATTTGCGACACCTATTTTCAGGAACTACATTTACCGATTTCTAGTTTAAGGGACTATCTTGATTGAGTGGTTCAATTTTAGGGATCATTTGTGATAAAACCCAAAATAATAATAATGAATACTAGGCTTAATAATATTAATATTTCTTCGAATAACTTGACATGAATACATTTTCAAATCAACGAGAAAAATGTCATATAAGTTAAAAAAAAAAGTGAATGGATTTTACAAAAAAAAAAAAAAAAAACGTTTTACATTAAAAGAAATTGGTACATTTTACATATAACCATTGATATATTTAAAAAATTGAAAAAGTATACAAATGGGTATGTTTAGGAGATTAAAAAATTGAAAATCGACTGGACTCGATGTCGTGGTAATGGCAACATCCATGGTCAGTGTTTTCTGGCGAGAATCAGCTGGATTCTGGAATAGATGCGGACTAAAATTTAAAGGGTGGGGCCCAATTTTTTATTTATAATTTATTTTTTAATCAATGTAGACATTAGGGGTGGGTTCGGTTCTAATCGGTTCGGTTTCGGTTTTTTTTTTTTTTTTCAAAAATGAAAAAAATTGAAATCTTAAATTTTACCATCTCCAACACAATCATAACATAAATATTCCAACTAGAATCAAAGACAATGAAAGTAAACATTTCAAGTTCAACTAGAATTATAACATAAAGGTTTTTTTTTTTTATAATATTTTGGGTTTAAAGTTTAACTGTAAATAGATTTTTTTTTATAAAAGCAAAATTTTCTACCATTTTCTTCGCACCTCAACTCTTAACTATAAATAATATAAAGAGCTAGTATAGATTGGTGGACGTGAGATGAATTATTTTATCATGATAGTACGTACAATGAGAGCATTAGGCTTACAAATTGGGTTTAAAAAATAATACCCAAAACAAATAATTAAATAAATAAAATTAAAAGATATTAATTTAATTAATTCGGTTCGGTTCGGTTTCTAGACCACTAAAACCAAACCGAACCAAAAGAATTCGGTTCGGTTCGGTTTTTTCGGTTTCGGTTCGGTTTTCGGTTTTTTTTGGTTTTCGGTTTTTTGAACCCACCCCTAGTAGACATATTTGATTGTCAGCAAAAAGGTGGGATCCATAGTTGACACATCACACTTAACGGTCAAATTAACGAATTAACTAATGAATGTATGAAGTTGAAATGAAATAGTAAGTAAAGGTATGTGATTAAAATGTTTCAAAAATATTGTATGCTGTTGCAATTGACCACAAACCTGTGGGAATAAAATGTAATTTACTCGAATAATGAATAAGAGAAACCCATTAAAAGTCAACCTCACATCTCAGGTGGCGATTTATTTTTAATTTTTGTTTAATTAAATGGTTAATTAAAAAAGATGAGTAGCCTCCTATGTCATCAACAGTCGCTTTGGCCGAGTGGTTAAGGCGTATGCTTGCTAAGTGCATGGGGATCCCCCGCGAGAGCTCGAACCTCTATTGTGATGTATTTTAAAAGGATGCTTCTATGCATGTTTAAAGGAACAATTTGAGTTTGTCAACCACTATCTTGGTCATACAGGTTCGGTTTTTCTTAATGGTAATCTTAATTGTTCATATTTTGTACAATCTTGCTTAACTTGACGCCTTATTATCGTTTTTTTGTAATTTTCAGTTTGTGTTCAGATTTTTGGTGCACAATTACCTAATTAGTTTGTAAATTTGACACCTGACTTAGTGCCATACGTTTTTTAAGTGAAGAACGAATGTGAAGTTTGTAACTCACACAATTCAGACATGGACAAATGGTCAATGCAGGTGCTCTTCATTGCTGACTTGTTTCACTGCTTTAAGCATTCAAAATTTTCATGCTCAGTACTTCTCACTTTTGCATCTAATAACGTCTTCAATTGCCACTTAATCTTATGGCCTAGTGATAGCTTCACTTATAAGTGAGATGTCTTAGATTTGAACCACATTAATATGACAAACTCATTGTGAGACTTTGACCACTCCCCCCTCTTGGTGTAAATAATATAGTTTGTTAAAAAAAAAAAGGTTGTTCAATTTTAATGTAGTATTGTATGTTAAAAAAAAAAGCTGATCAATTAGTGGTTTTGTCACGGCAGTCCATCATTTCCGAGGCCGGAAAGACTTACAAAGGCATTTCAGCCTTTCCTGACCACCATCATGTGATTCACCAACGTCAAAAATTGAATCCAAGACGTGTCATATGAAATACAGACCCTTATTTCTATATATAATTGTAGAGGTGGACATAAAAATCATGGAACCAAATCAAACAACGACATAATAAACCGGAAAAAACCATGTTGACAAAAAATAATCAACTTACGTTCAAGAACCGGACCAAACCGTTCATATCCATTTCGGTTTTCATCTTGGTAGAACCTCAGAACCACACCGAACCGTTTATTCAATAAAAAATGGTTAATCAATAATGAGACATCAACGGGAGTGAGGCTTATTCAAGAAATGGTGGAGATGGTTTTTCTACAAATACATCAACTACGGAGTTCATCGTTAATTTGTTGTCTAAAGATAGAGTAGATGCCACTTTGTTGGCATTTATAGAAAGACCATGATGAAATTGATTTGCATCTTCTTAGTTTTGACAAGTTTCGGTGCATCCTTCCCTTGAATGCTATATTGGAGGAGGGAGTTGTTCCACTGTCGAGTCCAGTTCAGGTAGCCATTCGTTCATGCATCGCCTAGTGACGTATGATATATGTGATTAACTGAATTTATCAATTAAGATTATGAAATTTGTTGGGGAAGCAGAGTATCTGGACTAGTATGAAATTTGTAGACATATTTATGACTCGAATACCAATCCATGAGATTGCCTCTGCTTTCTTTACGAATAACTAGTCGTGTTTGAACATGATAACTGCTTGTTTAACCTTTTTTTTTTAATTTATAGTATTTTACAGCTCTTGCATTATAAAACGTTTTTCCTTTTTTTTTCTTTGAATAAACAATGTTATGTACACCTAATGGGTGGGGAGTGAGCTAAACCTCACAATGGATTAGCAATAATATAATTCAAATACGTTGTTTACGAGAATCGAACCTAAGACTTCTTACTTACAAGTGAAGAGAAATACCGCTAAACCGTAGTACTAAGTGGCTATACAACGTTGAAATGAAATAGTAAGTAAATGTATGTGATTAAAATGTTTCAAAAATATTGTATGTGGTTGTAGTTGACTATAAACGTGAGGGAATAAAATGTAATTTTCTCGAAAAATTAATAAGAGAAGCCCATCAAAGCCTCACATCTCAGGCGGCGATTTATTTTTAATTTTTTTAATTAAATAATTAATTAAAAAAAGATGAGTAGCCTCCAACATCATCAACAGTCGCTTTGGCCGAGTGGTTAAGGCGTGTGCTTGCTAAGTGCATGGGGTTCCCCCGCGAGAGTTCGAACCTCTCAGGCGACGATTTATTTTTAATTTTTGTTTAATTTTTTTCGGCCATGCTTGTGGTGCTCTATTTGCAGAATCATGTAAATTGGAATGGCCAATATTTGTAGGGAGTATACGTTACGTTCGCAACATGTTTTTGTTTAATTTTTTTCGGCCATTCTTGTGGTGCTCTATTTGCAGGATCATGTAAATTAGAATGGCCAATATTTGTAGGGAGTATATGTTACGTTCGCAACGTGGCCATACAAAGCTTTCTTTTTATCATTGTCCAAAAACTTAAGAAACTAAAAGTAAAAAGAACCAAACGTCTCATGATAGGATGATGAGACAATGTTGCCAATGTAGAAGAATCATGTTTTGCCATAAAAAGTATGTATACACATATTAGAGAACATATTGTGTATATGTATATATAGTACATTCATCAATTTTAACCAAAAATTATTGTACCATAAAACGTTTGGCAAATTCTTCAAACCCAAAATATGGGTACATTCTTTAGAACCACGAAAAAAAAATAGATATTAGGCCTAATAATATTAATAAATTTCTTTAAATAACTTGACATGGATACATTTTCAAATCAACGAAAAAGATGTACCCATATAAGTTAAAAAAAAAATAGATTAGAAAAATGTGGGATCCACAGTTGACACATATCATTTGACGGTCAAATTTAGTAGTTTGACTAAGAGATGTATGAAATTGAAATGAAATAATAAGCAAATGTATGTGATTGAAATGTTTCAAAAAATGTTGTATGAGGTTACAATTAGGCACAAACATGAGGGGGTAAAATGTAATTTAATAAAAAAAAATTAATAAGAGCAACCCACCAAATGTCAGCATCTCCTCCTTCTTTTTGTGCAAAACCCTACGATTGTAAAGGTTTGTTTGAATGTGCTTTTAAAATGACTAAAACGTTTTTAGAGAAAATGTTTTTTGGTTCCAAAAGCACTTTAAGTGTATTTCCAGAATTTACTTGCATTTTTACTAAGGATTGGTTTTAAAAAAAATTTCACCAAAAGCACTTTCTGTCATTCTAAAAGCACATCCAAACAAGTACTAAGACTTTAAGAAATGGTTACATACAATTATAAGAAAGTTTGCTAGAAGGGGAAGAAGAAAGAGAAAAAAATGAGAGAGTGTGAAATATCAAATGTTTCCGTTTGTCCGTTCAGGTTTTGCATTTCTTTCCTCAAGTGTTGCACATTTGCGTTTATTTTTTTCTCGTAAGCTGTAAGTTTCTTTGTTTATTAATTTTACTTTTCATTAATTAGGGTTAGAAATTTGAGCAATAATATGCTATTGTGATCTATTTTGAAAGGCTAAAAACGCTTCTATACATGTTTGAAGGAAAAATTTGAGTTTATCAACCACTATCTTAGTCATACAGGTTCGGTTTTTCTCAATGGTAATCTTAATTGTTCATGTTTTGTACTATTTTGCTTAACTTGACGCCTTATTATATTATCGTTTTGTTGTAATTTTAGTTTGCCTTCAGATTTTTGGTGCAATTACCTAATTAGTTTGTAAATTTGACACCTGACTTGGTGCTATATGTATTTTAAGTGAAGAATGAATGTGAAGTTTGCATCTCATACAATTCAGACATGGACAATTGTTGAATATAGGTGCTCTTCCTTGCTGACTTGTTTCACGGCTTTGAGCATGCAAAACTTTCATGCTCAGCACTTCTCACATTTGCATCTAATAACGTCTTCAATTGCCACTTAATCCTACGGCCTAATGATATTCTTATTTACTTATAAGTAAAATGTCTTAGATTTGAACCGCATTAACATGACTAACCCATTGTGAGACTTTGACTACTCCCCCTCTTGATATAGATAATATCGTTTGTCAAAAAAAAAAAAAAAATGTTCAATTTTAATGTAGTATGGTATGTTAAAAAAAAAAAAAAAAAAAACTGACCAATTGGTGGCTTTGTCAAGACGGTCCATCCTTTCGGAGGCCAGAAAGACTTACAGAGGCATTTCAGCCTCTCCTAACCACCATCATATGATTCACCAGCCCCAAGAATTGAATCCAAGAAGTGTCATATGAAATACGAGCTCTTATTTCTATATATAATTGTAGGAGTGGACAAAAAAATCATGGAACCGAATTGAACAATGACATAATAAACTGGAGAAAAAAAAAATCAACTTACGTTCAAGAACTGGACCAAACCATTCCTATCCATTTCAGTTTTCATCTTGGTAGAACCTCAAAACCAAACCGAGCCGTTTATTTATTTTTTTAAATATCTTATTCAATTAGCTCATTTTATATATAGACTCAAAGAAATGGAAAGAGATCCTCTTTGGATCTCTTCCACCTAAGCTCGCGGATTAAGTGATCCGGGTCCTTGAAATTTGAACCAACTGCTAAAGTTATTATAACTTTTAAAAATGCCCCTTGTTTTTCTGACCAAAAAAAAAAATGCCCCTTGTTTGATCAAATTTCAAAAATCTAGATCGCTTGATCCGCAAACTTAGGTAAAAGAGATCCTTTCCCAAATACATTTAATTAAGTCCAAACCTGAAATCATGATATTGCTTTCACCTGCTCTGCTCATTTGTTAAAATCATAATAATGTCCTTTCTTATCATCGATGGTCTAAAATTGGGGGTTTAAAGCCTAAATTTTAACTTTTAATGTAAGTGTTGAAGATGGTCTAAAAGAGGTTTAAATGTAGTAATTTGAATTATTTGAGAGTTAGACTTGTTCTTCTTCATGGTTATATTCTCCTAACAAAAAAAAAAAAAAAAAAAAAATCATTTCTTTTCGTTGATTTGTGTATTTATTTTTAATTTGCGTTAATCTAGAACTAGAAAAAAAAAAAAAAAAAAAACATGACATTCATGCTCTTCAACTGTCACAAACAGTCTTACAACAACTCTTTGATTTGTGAGCAACTCTCAACTCGCTGACTTAGAGATGCTGAAGATGATGCGGGCAACGATTGCTGCTTCTTCTTCTTCTTTGAAGGTTGGTTATGGAAGCAGCAGCACCAGAGGTATGCTGCCTTGCCTTCTTCAATCTTCTCCTGTTGTTGTTTTCTTCAACAATTACTTGGCTTTGTTTCACTCTCGAGTTTCTAAATCGACCGAATCTAGAAACACTCAACAACACCACCTTGTGAAAATCAGTAATGTTGAGGATGCTCTCAATGTGTTCGACGAAATGCTTCAAAGGCGTCCTCTGCCTTCCGTTGTCCCTTTCAACCAAATCTTGACTCAACTTGCCAAGTTGAAACATTATTCAGCAGTCATCTCCTTGAATAACCAAATGGTTGTGTCCGGAATTCATCCTAATGTTTATACTCTAAACATTATCATGAATTGCTTTTGCCATTTGCACCAAATGGGGTTTGGTTTGTCAGTCTTGGGAAACTTCTTCAAATTGGGGTTTGAACCAGATGTCGCGACCTTCAACACTCTAATCAACGGCTTTCTTCTTAAGAATAGAGAGGCCGAGGCTGCATCACTTTTCAATAAAATGTTAGAGAGTGGTAATTGCAAGCCGAATGTGGTTTCTTTCGGCACATTAGTTAAGGGTCTTTGCATGAAAGGTAACAATAGTGCAGCAATCCAATTGCTTAGGAAGATGGAAGAAAGAGGTTGCAAGCCTGACGTAGTTGTCTATAGCACGATCATCGACAGTCTTTGCAAGGATACTCTAGTTGTTGATGCACTGAACCTCTTTTTAGAAATGACGAGTAAGGGCATTGCTCCCGACGTCATTACCTATACCTCTTTAATTCACGGAGTTTGCAAAGTAGGGAAGTGGAAAGAAGCTGCAAGATTGTTGAATGAAATGGTGGAGAAACATATCTTTCCAAATGTGCAGACCTTCACTGTCTTGGTTGATACATTCTGCAAAGAGGGGATGGTCCAGGAAGCAAGGAGCGTGGTCGAAATGATGACGCAAGGGGATGTAGCACCCAATACAATTACGTACAATTCGCTTATAGATGGTTACTGTTTGCGAGGAGAAATGGACGAGGCGAAAAAGGTTTTTGAAATAATGCTTAGCAAAGGCTGCATGGTTAATGCTCGTGGTCATAACACATTGATAAACGGCTACTGTAAGTGTAAACGGATAGATGATGCTCGGATGATTTTTTTGGAAATGTCTCATAAGGGAGTTGTTCCAGATACGGTTACTTATAGCACTCTTATTGATGGGTTTTGCAAGATGGGGAGAACACAAGATGCACTGAACTTGTTCTCTCAAATGCAAGCTTGTGGCCAACTTCCAAACATTCAAACTTATTCTATTTTATTGCATGGCATGTGTGCAAACCAACAATTTCCCGAGGCAGTTGGATTGTTGGAAGAGATGGAGGGTAAGAAGTTGGATTTTGATATTGTAACTTACACTACTCTTATTGAAGGATTGTGCAAAGCTGAAAAAGTTGAATATGCATGGGATCTCTTTCGTAGTTTATCATCAAAAGGAATTCAGCCTGATGTCAAGGCATATACCATAATGATTAGTGGATTTTGTAACCGGGGACTAGCAAGTGAAGCAGAAAACTTGCTTAAAGAAATGGAAGAGAAAGGTTGTTCTCCAAATGGTTGCACGTACAACACAATTATCCGAGGGTTTATCAATAACAACGAGACATCAACAGCGGTGAGGCTTATTCAAGAAATGGTGGAGAGAGGTTTTTCTGCAGATGCATCAACTACGGAGTTGGTTGTTAACTTATTGTCTAATGATGAAGTAGATCCCGCTTTGTTGGCATTTATAGAAAGAACGTGATGAAATTATTTTGCATCTTTTCAGTTTTGACAAGTTTCGGTGCTTCCTTCTCTTGAATGCTACAGTGGAGGGAGTTGTTCTGCTGCTGAGTGCGGTTCAGGTAGCCATTCATTCGTGCGTTGGCTAGTGATGTATGATATGTGTTATTAATTGAAGCTATCAAGTGATAGAGCAACTATTATGATACTCTTCATTTAAGATTATGAAATCTGTTGAAAAAGCAGAGTAATGGGACTGATATGAAATTCGTAGACATATTTATGGCTTGGTTTAACTTCTCTTTTATTTTTTTGTAATAATCATCTTGAGGAGATTATGTATAATTAATTTTAAAGGATATGGGTCTGATGAAAGAAGCAATGGAGGAAATGATAGCTACAGGAGGAGGACTCAATCCATTTCTTAAACTTGTGCAGTTGCTCCAACACCAGATACAATACACATCTGATCAAATGATGCATCCGAATTCCATCATGAAAGGTACAATCTGTATCCGATCAAACGATGTCAGATGTGATTAAACAAAGAATATACGAATTCCATCTTTTCTTAATCATTTTTCTATCCGCACTAAAATATTGCAAATTCACCATTGAAACAAATGCCTTGAGTTGTTGATATGGAGGTTCATGAGTCCTGTTGGTAATGCATGTGCAATAAGAAGGCAATTGCAAGTAAATGTTTGGCTCCGTCAGTCTTCCATTTCTGAATCCAGAACAGGAAGGATGCTCGGGGCTGAAGAATTAAGATGCATGCCTCGAACAATCCCCTCATATTAACAGGCACAGGCGTTGAGTAAATTTCAGTAGTGCTGGCATGATAAACAGACTGGATGAAAAGCAGAAGGGACACCTGATACAACGGCTATGTACTTCTCAGGAAGCCTTTCTTTCCGAAAACGAGCACCAGCATAAGATGTTGTAAGAATCTGGATATCTTTACAGATTACTACCGTGAACGAAGAATGATTTGAGTTTGCAACTATTTTAACTCTAGTGATCCAAGAGACCTTCTCCGTCAAATAGGGATGTTGAAGCTTGACAGCTTTACCCTTCTTGTTTTCAAACTAAGAAGAAAAACAAAATCGCGCTAACAGGTTGAAGCAGATTCTTTCCTCCACAAATCATCCTCAGCAAACGTTTTTCGAAAAGAGGATTTACGCACGGACTCGCTGACTCACTGAAGATGATGCGGGCAACAACAGCTGCTGCTTCTTCTTCTTCTTCTTTGACAGTTGGTTATGGCAGCAGCAGACTCAGACTCAGATTCCGAGGTATGCTGCCTTGTCTTGTTCAATCTTCTTCTGTCGTTGTTTTCTTCGACAATTACTTGGGTTTATTTCACTCTCGAGCTTCTAAATCGACGGAATCAACACCCAACAATGCCATCGTGTGAAAATCACTAATGTTCGACGAAATGCTTCATAGGCGTCCTCTGCCTTCCATTATCCCTTTCACTCAAGTGTTGGGTCAACCTGCCAAGTTGAAACATTACTCAACAGTCATCTCCTTGAATAATAAAATGGGTGTTTATACTCTAACCATTATCATTAATTGCTTCTGCCATTTGTACCAAATCGGGTTCAGTTTATCTGTCTTTGGAAAATTCTTCAAATTGAATTTGGAACCAGATGTCACGACCTACACCACCCTAATCAACAGCTTTCTTCTTCAAAAGAGAGAGGTCGAGGCAGTAGCAGTTTTCGATAAAATGTTGGAGAGTGGTAATTGCAAGCCAAATGTTGTTACTTTCGTCACCTTAGTAAGGGCCCTTTGCATGAAAGGTGACAACATTGCAGCTATCCAATTGCTTAAGAAGATGGAAGGAGGAGCTTGCAAGCCTAACGTAGTTATCTATAACACGACTATCGACAGTCTTTGCAAAGGTACTTTAGTTGTCGATGCACTGCACATCTTCTCATAAATGATTAGTAAGGGTATTTCCCCAACTGTCGTTACCTATAACACATTGATTCATGGAGTCTGTAAAATAGGGAAGTGGAAAGAAGCTACAAGATTGTTGAATGAAATGGTGCGTAAACATATCTTTCCAAATGTGCGCACATTCAGTGTCTTGGCTGATACATTATGCAAAGAGGGGATGGTCCAAGAAGCAAGGAACATGTTTGAAATGATGATTCAAAACGATATTGAACCTGATACGGTTACTTACAATTCGCTTATGGATGGTTACTGTTTGCAAGGAGACAAGGCGAAAAAGATCTTTGATCTAATGCTTAGCAAGGATTGCATGGTTGATGCTTATAGTTATAACATATTGATAAACGGCATTGTAAGTGTAAAAGGATGGATGATTCCTGAATGCTTTTTTTGGAAATGTCTCGTAAGGGAGTTAACTCCGCCTGTGTAAGTTTATCTTACATTGCCGGTCCCAAGCCCGGATAAAGGAGGAGGGGGAGGGCGTCAGGTAGTTGACAGCCAGCACTCCTAGGTTACGTCGAATCCTTATGAAAATGAATCCATAACAAAATTGCGCTAAAGCTAGGGCGTCACCCGTAAGTGGCGCACTGTGTAGACTGAGCACAGTTATAAGTGAGCAAGGGTCGCTATATCTCCATCGGCACCCGGATGCAGTGTTAAATGAGCAAGGGGGCCATAGAAACTTCTTTTTGAACGACTCCACTCAAAGTTGTTTGGAAGCATATGCTCCTATCAACTTTACACAGGACTCACAAAAGAAGTGCTTTGATCGCATTAGACGGGGGAGGGCGAAGAAGCTAGGACAAAAGGGTGGAGTTCACGAGAGTAGAATGCGTTTAGGAATGTGGAATATAGGAACCTTAACGGGATAATCTATGGAAGTAGTAGAAGTTATGGTGAGGAGAAGGATAAATATTATGTGCCTACAAGAAACCAAGTGGGTTGGTTTTAAGGCAAAGGATCTAGAAAACTCAGGTTTTAAACTTTGGTATTCCGGCACAAATAGAACGAGAAACGGTGTTGGCATCATCGTGGACAAGACCTTGACACAAGATGTTGAAAATGTCAAGAGGGCAGGAGATAGAATTATGGCAATCAAGATTGTAATAGGACAAGAACTCATCAATGTGATTAGTGCGTACGCACCTCAAGTAGGATTGGATACAAGTGTGAAGGAGAAATTTTGGGAAGATCTTGGAGACTTGGTGCAAGGAATTGCTCAAACGGAGAAGGTATTTATAGGAGGAGATTTAAATGGACACGTGGGCAAGGAGACAGGCAACTATGGAGGGTTTCATGGTGGCCATGGTTTTGGGGAGAGAAATGAGGATGGGGAAGCCATCTTGGATTTTGCAATGGCATATGATCTCTTCATAGCCAACACCTTCTTTAAGAAGAGAGAAGAACATGTGATGACCTACAAGAGTGGGGCATCAAAAACACAAATAGATTTTCTCCTAATGAGGAAGGGGGATCGTATAACTTGTAAGGATTGCAAAGTTATACCTGGAGAGAGCTTGGCTAATCAACATCGCTTGTTGGTGATGGATGTGCACATCAAAAGAGAGAGAAAAAAGAACAAGACCTTGAAGTGCCCAAGGACTAGGTCGTGGAATCTAAAAGGAGAAAAACAAGGCATTTTCAAAGAGAAAGTAATCACCCAATGCGTGTGGGGTAGAGAGGGGGAAGCTAGCCAAATGTGGGATTCCATGGCTAGTTGTATCCGAAAAGTAGCAAAAGAGGTTTTAGGAGAGGCCAAGGGCTTTGCCCCACACCAAAAGGAATCTTGGTGGTGGAATGAGGAGGTACAAACAAAGGTGAAGGCTAAGAAGGAATGTTGTAAAGCCTTATACAAGGATAGGACCGATGAAAACATTGAAAGGTATAGAGTAGCGAAACAGGAGGCGAAGAAAGTTGTGAGAGAAACTAAGCTTGCAGCTTATGACGATATGTATAAGCGACTAGATACCAAAAAAGGAGAGTTGGATATCTATAAACTAGCTAGAGCGAGGGAAAAGAAGACAAGGGACCTAAACCAAGTGAGGTGCATCAAGGATGCGAATGGAAAGGTCCTTGCTATAGAAAAAGCCGTTAAAGACAGATGGAGAGGTTATTTTCATAATCTTTTCAATGAAGGACATGAAAGGAGTACTTCTTTGGGGGAGCTGAGTAACTCAGAAGAGTGTAGAAACTACTCATTTTACCGTCGAATTAGGAAGGAAGAAGTGGTTGGAACTTTGAAAAGGATGAAGCATAGAAAAGCAGTGGGCCCAGATGATATACCGATCGAAGTGTGGAAAGTCTTGGGAGAAATAGGTATAGCATGGCTCACAGACCTTTTCAATAGGATTTTGAAAATGAAGAAGATGCCAAATGAGTGGCGAAAGAGCACTTTGGTGCCTATCTACAAGAATAAGGGCGACGTACAAAACTGCATGAATTATAGGGGTATTAAGCTAATGAGCCATACAATGAAGCTATGGGAGAGAGTCATTGAACATAGATTGAGGCAAGAGACACGGGTTTTGGACAACCAATTCGGGTTCATGCCAGGGCGCTCAACCATGGAGGCAATCTATCTCTTACGAAGATTGATGGAAAAATATAGAGATATGAAAAAGGATTTACACATAGTCTTTATAGATTTGGACAAAAGCATATGATAGGGTCCTAAGAGACATTCTTTGGAGGATTTTAGAGAAAAAAGGAGTACGAGTAGCATATATCCAAGCTATAAAGGATATGTATGCTGGAGCAGAGATGGCCGTAAGAACCCATGAAGGACAAACCGAGAGCTTCCCTATAACTGTAGGGTTACACCAAGGCTCATCCTTAAGTCCTTACCTTTTTGCATTGGTAATGGATGAGTTAACGGGACATATTCAAGATGATATTCCCTGGTGTATGCTTTTCGCAGACGATATAGTGTTGATAGATGAAACTCAGGAAGGGGTAAATGCGAAGCTTAACCTTTGGAGGGAAGTGTTGGAATCTAAAGGTCTTCGCCTAAGTCGATCAAAGACAGAATATATGGAATGCAAGTTCAATGCAAATAGAGGCCCAAATGAGTTAGGAGTGAGGATAGGAGATCAGGAGGTACCAAAGAGCGACCGCTTTCGCTATCTAGGATCTATCTTGCAAAAGAACGGAGAATTAGATGGATAGAATACAAGCTGGATGGATGAAGTGGAAAAGTGCATCCGGAGTGTTGTGTGACCATCGTATGCCATTGAAGCTCAAGGGAAAATTTTATAGGACGACAATTAGGCCGGCGATGCTGTATGGCTCAGAATGTTGGGCGGTGAAGCACCAACACGTACATAAAATGGGTGTAGCGGAGATGAGGATGCTTTGTTGGATGTGTGGGCACATGAGAAAGGATAAGATTAAGAATGAGGATATCCGAGGTACAGTAGGAGTAGCCGACATTGAAGGAAAGATGAGAGAAAATCGGTTACGATGGTTTGGACATGTGCAAAGAAGGCCCACTGACGCTTCGGTTAGAAGATGCGAGCCCAGGACAGAGGTCCAGGGCCGAAGGGGTAGAGGTGGAAGAGAAAAGACTTAGAGTACTTGGATCTAACGGAGGACATGACACAGGATCGAGCGCAATGGCGTTCTAGGATTCATATAGCCGACCCCACTTAGTGGGAAAAGGCTTTGTTGTCGTTGTTGTTGTTGTTGTCTTGTAAGAGAGTTGTTCCAGATACGGTTACTTATAACACTCTTATGGATGGGTTTTGCAAGATGGGGAGAACACTAGATGCATAGAACTTGTTCTCTCAAATGCAAGCTTGTGGCCAACTTCCAAATGTTCAGACGTATAATATTTTATTGGATGTCCTTTGTAAAAACCAACAATTTCTCAAGGCGTTGGAAGAGATGGAGGGAAAGAAGTTGGATTTTGATATTGTAACTTACAATATTCTTATTGAAGGATTGTGCAAAGCTGAAAAAGTTGAATATGCATGGGATCTCCAAAGCCATCTTTTCTACTTCTTCTATACTCCCTGCCCTCCCTAGCATATCTATTAAACACCAGTAGTGCTTGACGTCCAGTGCAATTTCATACTCATCGATCATCTTCCCAAAGTCAGCCCCTCATCAATTAATCCTCCATGGCTGCAAACATTGAAAATACTCAACAATGCCACTCGATTCATGCATTTCCCGACCCGATGTACTTGTTTGTCACATTCTTTCCTTCCAACAACGGATGCTGTGAGAGGTACCATTTTGTGTACTTGTTTGGACAAAACATTGTACATAATTCAATCATGCCGTGGTCCCTTAGTTCGACACTCATTTATTTGGAACGGAAAGTAAAATTCATGAACAACATAGCCGATGATTGGAACCTGGGTTCTAAGGGGGAGGGCACACCTCTATCTCTCGAAGACGGTCTAAGGAATCCTGTCAAATTTGGGAGTTCTCGCTAACAAGTTCTAGCTAAGGGGTTAGTCGGAGCGAGTCTGATTTAACATCATTAGACTTATATATGTCTAACAAACATGGAAAATATTCACCTATTTGTGTAATTCCTCAGTTTTTGTTTTCTGGATTGTCAGTTTCAGATAAAAAATTATACAGAAAAGTAGAAGACTAGTTCCAAATTCCAACCTTGCGCAGCGTGAAAATCTAGTAGTGTTTTTTTTTTTTTTTTTTTTGAACAAACGATGTTATCTACACTAATGGGGTGAGGGAATGAGTTAAGGTTTACGACATGTTAGTAATTAGCAATAATGTGATTCAAATTTGATTTTGGCGAGAATCGAACCTAAGACGTCTCACTTACATTACACTAGTCGTGTTTGGATGTGATAACTGCTTGTTTGTCTTTTATTTTATTTTATTTTTTTTGAAATTAAAAAAATCTTTTGTATTTTACTATTTTACTCTTACATTACACTACCTTCTTCTGTTTCAAGAGTTATATTTTTCTGTTTGAAGAGCTTTTATGTCCAATTACTTTTTACGAAGCCTTCGAGAATAGTGAACGAGTCGGTTTTCACCAAAAATAGGAAAATCACTCCTTATTAAAGCTAATAGAAAAAAGCAAAATCGTCATGACGGGTTGAAGCAGATTCTTCCCTCCATAAATCATCCTCAGCAAAAGTTTTTCGGAAAGAGGATTTGCGCACGGATTCGCTGACTCACTGGAGACGATGCGGGCAACAACAGCTGCTGTTGCTTCTTCTTCTTCTTTGAAGGTTGGTCATGGCGGCAGCAGCAGCAGACTTAGACTCAGGGGTATGCTGCCTTGTCTTCTTCAATCTTCTTCTGTTGTTGTTTTCTTCAACAATTATCTGGCTTTGTTTCACTCTCCCGCTTCTAAATCGACCGAATCTAGAAACACCCAACAATACCAGCTTGTGCAAATCAGTAATGTTGAGGATGCTCTCAATGTGTTCGACGAAATGCTTCAAAGGCGTCCTCTGCCTTCTAGTGTCCGTTTCACTGAGGTGTTGGGTCAACTTGCCAAGTTGAATCATTACTCGACGGTCATCTCGTTGAATAACAGAATGGTTGCGTCTGGAATTCGTCCTAATGTTTATACTCTAACTATTATCATTAATTGCTTTTGTCGTTTGAGAAAAATGGGGTTTGGTCTGTCAATCTTGGGAAACTTCTTCAAATTGGGTTTTGAACCAAATATCACGACCTACACCACTCTAATCAACGGCTTTATTCTCCAGAATACAGTGGCTGAGGCAGCAACACTTTTCAATAAAATGTTGGACAGTGGTTACTGTAAACCGAATGTGGTTACTTTCGGTACCCTAGTAAGGGGCCTTTGCGCGAAAGGTAACAACACTGCAGCAATCCAGTTTCTCAAGAAGATGGAAGAAAGAGGTTGCAAGCCTAACATAGTTGTCTATAGCACGATCATTGACGGTCTTTGCAAGGATACTCAAGTTGTTGATGCATTGAAGCTCTTCTCAGAAATGACAAGTAAGGGTATTGCCCCAAATGTCATTACCTATACCTCTTTGGTTCATGGAGTTTGCAAATTAGGAAATTGGAAAGAAGCTACAAGAATGTTGAATGAAATGGTGAGTAAACATATCTTTCCAGATGTGTGCACCTTCAGTGTTTTGGTTGATGCATATTGTAAAGAGGGGATGGTCCAGGAAGCAAGGAGCGTGGTCGAAATTATGACGCAGAGGGATATTGCACCCAATACAATTACGTACAATTCGCTTATAGATGGTTACTGTTTGCGAGGAGAAATGGACGAGGCGAAAATGGTTTTTGAAGTGATGCTTAGCAAAGGTTGCGTGGTTAATGCTTATAGTTATAACATATTGATAAACGGCTATTGTAAGCATAAAAGGATAGATGATGCTCGGATGCTTTTTATGGAAATGTCTCGTAAGTAGGGATGGGCAACGGTTATGGCGGGCGGGTAACCGCGGTTATTTATCCATAACCGTTTATTTTCATACCCGCATAACCGTTGGGTAATTGCCTAAACGGATATACCCATACCCATAACCGTTTATAAACGGTTAACCATACCCATAACCGCGTACCCATTTAACCATAACCGTTTAATACCCGTTTACCCATTTATCATTTTTTAACCCGTTTATCCTTTTTTTTTTTTTTTACCATTTACTCATTTTTCACCCCTCTTAAGTGTTTTTTTAACAACTTGAAAATTAAAAAACAAAAATTTGTCATAATTTTCTTTTTCTAACAATTAAACACCGTTATAGGTACATTCATATATTTCCGCATTTTAATTTTTTAAGTCTTTATACCATTCCAATAATTGAAATAATAGTTTACGGACGATATTTTTAAGTGTTAACAATGAAGGTAATATAAAATTGGCTAGGTATTCTTGGGTTACGAAAAACTGTTAAAAGACAATATTCTTTGGTTATTTAACTTGGAATGTAAAATATATATATATATATATATATATATATATATATATATATATAATGGACCATGAAATCATGCACTATAGTCAATAGCATTGATCTAAGTTTTGTCTGATAGGAAATATGGTTTGTGTTAATTTTACATATATAAAATAAATGGGTAAACGGTTACCCGTTTATAACCGCGGTTAATACCCATAACCGCCCATTTAAATTTCGCGGGTAAACGGTTATACCCATAACCGTTTATTTATCTAAACGGTTACCCATAACCGTAACCGTTTAATTTAAACGGGCGGGTAACCGCGGTTACCCATAACCAATAGGTATTTGCCCATCCCTACTCGTAAGGGAGTTGTTCCAGATATGGTTACTTATAGCACTCTTATTGATGGGTTTTGCAAGATAGGGAGAACACAAGATGCATGGAACTTGTTCTCTCAAATGCAAGCTTGTGGCCAACTTCCAAATGTTCAAACGTATAATATTTTACTAGATGGCCTTTGTAAAAACCAACAATTTCCCAAGGCAGTTGAATTGTTGGAAGAGATGGAGGGCAAGAAGTTGGATTTTGATATTGTAACTTATAATATTCTTATTGATGGTTTGTGCAGAGCTGAAAAAGTTGAATATGCATGGGATCTCTTTCGTCGCTTACCATCAAAAGGAATTCAACCTAATGCCAGGACGTATAATACAATGATTAGTGGATTTTGTAATGGAGGGCTAATATGTAAAGCGGAAACCTTGCTTAGAGAAATGGAAGAGAAAGGCTGTTCTCCAGATGGTTGGACGTACAACACAATTATCCGAGGGTTTATCAATAACAAGGAGACATCAGCGGGAGTGAGGCTTATTCAAGAAATGGTGGAGAGTGGTTTTTCTGCAGATGCATCAACTACGGAGTTGATCTTTTATTTATTGTCTAAAGATAGAGTAGATGCCACTTTGTTGGCATTTATAGAAAGACCATGATGAAATTGATTTGCATCTTTTTAGTTTTGATAAGTTTTCGGTGCATCCTTCCCTTGAATGCTATATTGGAGGAGGGAGTTGTTCCACTGTCGAGTCCAGTTCAGGTAGCTATTCGTTCATGCATCGCCTAGTGACGTATGATATGTGTTATTAACTGAATTTATCAATTAAGATTATGAAATCTGTTGGGGAAGCAAAGTATCTAGACTAGTATGAAATTTGTAGACATATTTATGACTCGAATACCAATCCATGAGATTGCCTCTGCTTTCTTTACGATGTTATGTACATCTAATGGGTGGGGAGTGAGCTAAACCTCACAATGAATTAGCAATAATATGATTCAAATACGTTGTTGACGAGAATCGAACCTAAGACTTCTCACTTACAAGTGAAGAGAAATACCACTAAATCGTAGTACTAAGTGGTTATACAACGTGTGTTTAAAAAAAAAAAGTGTTTATACAACGTTTTTCAATTTCGAGTGTTTAATTTTTAGTTTGAAAGGCTTTTATGTTCAATTAGTTAAACTACATATCAATAGAACTTTGATTGTCAACTAAAATATTTTATATAATTAACATTCAAATTTCTAACCTACTAATCAAAACTGAACATAAATAAAAGAGATGGGCTGCAATGTAATTTTACACAAACTAAATTTTGCTATTTTTTAAAAGGTAATGCTACACTTACCATCTATTTGCACATTTCAATCATCTCTCTAATAGCAGTGGGGCCGCCAACGCATGTGGGTCATATCTTTGTTAGAGAGATAGTACAAATATGTGGTAAGAATATCAATTTTGTTTTTTGAAGTTTCACCCACTTGATTCTAACATATCTTTAACACTATGTTTGAATAAAGAAATTATAGAATTTTATTTTCTAAATTTGAAAATTTTCTTGTTTGGTTAACCAAAAAGAAGGAGGAAATTGGATACGAAATTTGTTATTTTCAAACTCTCAATCATAGAAATTAGGAAATGACACTTATTTATATAGAATTTAAACTTGGGAAATAACACCTATTTATGCAAAGCTTTTTTATCGTTGTCCAAAAACTTAACAAGAAACTAAAAGTAAAAAGAACCAAATGTCTCATGATAGGATGATGAGACAATGCTGCCAATGTAGAAAATCATGGTTTGCCATAAAATGTACGTACACACATATTATAAAGAGTTAATCTCAGTTTACTACCCTAAAGTTTCTTGGTTTTCAACATTTGATACATGAAGTTTTTTTTCATCCTGGAGTGGTACATAAAGTGTCACGCGCCTGATCCCGACATACGTCTCGGATCGATACGTGACGTCATCAAGTATCCGTATGTCTAACATACCCCATCTCCGAGATACGGCAAAGCACAACTCGAGCATTGATTTGCATAGTAATTTTTCGTACACTTTATGGTTGCATCTAACCTCATTGTTAGACTGCCTACGTACCCTAAATAGTGATCAAACCATTCGTAGTTCGTCATTCGTCAAACTCTAATCTTTTCGTAAAATACTTCTAGCAGAAAACATAGGGTACCACAATACACATCAACCATAAGCCAAACACAATTATCATCTTGTCATCCACGCAGGTGTGTTATTCCCACGCATATGCTTTCCAGTTCATCCTTCATATAAATCACTATGTTTCACATAATATTGCAATTCATAGTATGAACATCTCAAAGAACAGTCAAAGAAGCACACTGTTATCCTTTAACCACAATGGTCAACGAGTCTAATCATAATGACAACAATCACAACCACTGTTATTCCACAATTATATCAATCAATAACACATATCATATACCAAAATGCAGGGCTAGAGCGACCCAATTCGGCTAAAGCCTACATCTCTGAAGCTGATATCAAATCCAATGAATCAATAAGTCAAATGATGCGACTCCGGACCACTTAACAAAATCCATCAACATCAGGTTCCGGACCACTCAACAAAACGAGACATCAAAGGGGACTCCGGACCTCTCTACAGAATCCAAACCAGGATACGATTCAGAATCCTCACCCAACGGAATTGTGGAGTAGAAGGAATTTCGGACCATCACTCAACGGAATCCAAGTAGATACGATTCCGGACCATCACTCAATGGAATCACGGAGTATAAGGGATTCCGGATCATCACTCAATGAAATCGCAGAGTAGAAGGGATTTTGGACCATCACTCAACGGAATCCAAGTGGATACGATTCCAGACCATCACTTAATGGAATCGCAGAGTAGTAGGCATAAAAACGGCTCAAGAAACAAGACATGGATCAAGTTGCTCCATTCATGAAGGCTCAACGAAATGAAACAATATCGAAGCAACAATCCCCATCACAATGGGTTAACGGTCCACTACTAACCCTCACATTTCACAAGCAATTCAATATGCATTTCATCACAACATGCCAATCATACAAATCAAACCATATTTAAAATATATACGCCAAATCTCATTTCATAAACATAAATCGATGACTAAGTATTAAAAATAACAATTCAATAGAAAACATGTTTATAAAACCAAGTCATATCCACATTGGATAACAATTACAAAAAATAAGGTAATCACCAATGTCACATATATTAAAGTCACTTACATTCCATCACATCATGACAAACAAACAAATCAACCACACTCCATAACAAGTTCAATACACAAGTCAATTCACATAAAATAAACAAGCATATCACAATGTAATGCCATCAGTACGTAAATCGAGGTGCACGTCAAACGAGGAAGACACGTCATCATGCTGACCCCCATGGAGTCTCAACAATATTCTAAGATCAAAAACTTGCTAGAACAACTCGGACTAGTTGATTAAAAGCCAACCATCGATTAAGGTCGAGAGTAGGGTTCACAATCCTAGAAATCTAAACCGGAAGATCCGCTTATCAGATTTCTAATCCGTAAAATCCTAAAGACCACATTATGCTCCTAGAACAACATACTAAAATTACATTACGATCCAACGATTGGATCTTTGCCAATCGCTAATATTAAGAGGCGGTCAACGTTTAGTTTTCCAAATTTAGAAATCCAATTCAGGAAGATTCGTAAATCGGATTCCCAATTCGTAAGTTCCTATTATCCTCAAATATTACATATTATTACATGTTAAAGTTTGATGTTGATCTAACGGTCAGATTGTCAATTCATATAATAATTAAGTGACGGCCAACTAGGCGGTCAATTATGAAACTATGTTAAAACATCAGAATTTCACTAAACGGATGTCAAATATGGAATTGGGGCATCAACATTAGCCTAGGATGGTCAAGTGGGGCCTCGGCCCACTCACCGCCTCATGCGACGATTGGCCGCCTCTACTCGCTGGAAAATTCAACTATTTCCAAAATTTACCAAATTTCATATAAATGTAGATCTCAATGAGTAGAGCAAGTTTCATACCTATGGTCAAGTCCAATTTGGGCGGAAAAGTCCTCAATTTGGCTCGCACCCGTGGGAAACCCTAGAATGGATGAGCTTCGATTCTCCTTCATCAGTGTTTCGACGCCCCTACAACTGATTGAGTCTTGTTCCTGGGTCCAAGGGGAGTTGATTAAGGGTGGTGATGGGTGGTGTAACTCGTCGAAACGGCGAAATCGTCGTCAAGCACCTCCGGTGCTCCGGTGGAGTTCCTCACAATTTTGGGCCTAAAAACCCTTAAATTTGGGTGGAGATGGTAGAGAGGAGGTTGTGGAAGAGGTTGCAGGTGATGGATGTGTGCATTTGGCCTGGAAAAATGGTGGAAATGGCCGAAAACCACCCTGGGTCGAAACCGGGTTGCTTCGTGTGGATGGGTACAAGAAACGGTCTTTCTCCATCTCCCTTTATTGGTTGTTCATTCCTCCATCATTTCTGATTGGTCCCTCACTCTTTTATCTAATTGGTCCATTTCCCCCAAGGTGGGAGTTTAAAATAAATTTAAAATCTATACTTTAGTAACACAACTTCAAATGCCCGTAACTATACCGTTAAAACCCGGATTTGCAAACGGCTTTCGCCTATGCGCTCGTAGTTTCGAGATCTATCGAAAATGTTACTTGTGACCTCGAAATCAACAAATTTTAGAGATTAATTACGAAAATTCAAACCCGATAACTATTCAATTTAATTCCAAAAATTAACGGAATTAAAATTATATCCCATGAATGCTTAAAAATTATAAAAACTCTCCAAGTTCAAAAAATAGTGTACTTTTGACACCAAATAAGCATTTGATCTTTGGAGAATTCATTCTTAACATCTTATTAGAGTATTATATGTGTTTATATGCCTAAGTTCCAAAGTGTGTCAAACGTAATGAATTAAGTGCTACATGAACCAAGAATACATCACTCATGGGAACATCGAGTGCATTCAGTTTTGCACCAATGTCTAGTAGCTCCAGTATATGCTATCTCTCACACATCCCATACCATTATATTTCTTTGACATAAGTTCATTCATGAGATTACTTGTTTCAGGTTTGTCTGATTCCTTGAATTTCTCATGGATCAAGGTTAGATACTCCTTTGCATTCTCAGAATCTGGTATTCCTCCCCTCACTGTGTTAGACATGAACTTTTTGATCACCAGAAGTGCAATACGATTTGCTTTCAACCACTTTTCGTACTTGGCTTTCACATCAACAGTTGCATCTGCAGCAGGTTGTGGAGAAGGGTCCTCCCTGATTGCTATGTCAAGATCCATTAACCCCAGACATATGTCTAAGTCTTGCTTCCACTTTTTGTAGTTTATACAACTTCAGGTTTGAACTGTGTTCACAACATTCATAACTGAATGAACAACATGCATACTTTAAAATTAAACATCCCACCAAACTTCATAAGACAAGATTAATTCAACACTTATGAGCTGATTAATTAAAACGCTTCTAACACTAACATATGCATTGTATCCGTTACTTTCATGGTTGTTTCTAACACTTATGAGCATATGGAAATACCACAACTGGTATAATGCATATATCATGTTATGCCATTTAAAAGTCCAACCATGAAAACACGATCAACACCTATAGGCAGACGAACTACATCCACATTATGATTTTAAATGCAATTGTGGACAGTAACTTGATTATATTACTCAGATATTTCATGATAAATGGCTAGGGCTTGAATATATGATTTAACTAAGTAATATATATACTGATCACGCAGACTTTATAGGTACTCACGCACCACACATTCAACAGATTATATATATATATGTGCATGATTATGACTGTAATTACAGGTTTTAACTATATAACCGAGGGCAGGCGTTGAGTAAATTTCAATAGTGCTGGCACGATAAACAGACTGGATGACTAGTAAAAGACCAGCAATTTGGAAGAGCTCAATTTGGCATAAATGTGGCGTTAATCGTTACGGTTATGCCTTCTCCCAACTGACGGTGTTTAATTAAGCGAGCATATGCTCGTAAGTACCAACCTGAAGAGAAAGTTGCAATTTCATATCCCAATACAAGGCAAAAACTGGCGGACTTAGCCATCCAACTGCGAGTACTACAAGCTCCTGGGTGAAAAGCAGAAGGGACACCTGATACAACGGCTATGTACTTCTCAGTCAGCCTTTCTTTCCGAAAACGAGCACCAGCATAAGATGTTGTAAGAATCAGGATATCTTTACAGATTACTACCGTGAATGAAGAATGATTTGAGTTTGCAACTATTTTAACTCTAGCGATCCAATAGACCTGCTGGTTTGAAGCTCGAAGCATAAGTTGACATATCCATTGGCGGTATAGGCTTGGAAATGTAAGGCTCCCTTCTTTTTATTGGATTACTATTATGAGTCATGACCTCGAATTACAAACCCTGCAGCAGCATTACGATAATACCATTAGCATGAACAAAACCATCAAAGCTAATTTTAAAAACGTATATATTAAGCCTGATAGGAATCAAGTGAAACGCTAATGAGACTCTCTCAAAGTGGAACTCTCTATTTACGCTCCAAACAGTGCTCTCCGGAAAGTTCACCATCGAAACAAATGCCTTGAGTTGTTGAAATGCGGGTTCACAAGTCCTGTTGGTAATATAAATTTGTGAATGGTAGGATATTACTAATTTGACGCTATTTTATTTGGTAGTCTTTAATTTTCTCCGTCAAATAGGGATATTGAAGCTTGAGAGCTTTACCCTTGTTTTCAAACAAAAGAAGAAAAACAAAATCGCGCTAACAGGTTGAAGCAGATTCTTTCCTCCACAAATCATCCTCAGCAAACGTTTTTCGAAAAGAGGATTTACGCACGGACTCGCTGACTCACTGAAGATGACGCGGGCAACAACAGCTGCTGCTGCTTCTTCTTCTTCTTTGAAAGTTGGATATGGCAGCAGCAGCCTCGGCCTCAGATTGGGAGGTATGCTGCCTTGTCTTGTTCAATCTTCTTCTGTCGTTGTTTTCTTGAACAATTACTTGGGTTTGTTTCACTTTCGAGCTTCTAAATTGACGGAATCAAGAAACACCGAACAAGACCAGCGTGTGAAAATCACTAATGTGGAGGATGCTCTCAATATGTTCGACGAAATGCTTCAAAGGCGTCCTCTGCCTTCCATTATCCCTTTCACTCAAGTGTTGGGTCAACTTGCCAAGTTGAAACATTACTCAACAGTCATCTCCTTGAATAACCAAATGGTTGTGTCCGGAATTCGTCCAGATGTTTATACTCTAACCATTATCATTAATTGCTTTTGTCATCTCAACCAAACGGAGTTTAGTTTGTCAGTCTTGGGTAACTTCTTCAAATTAGGTTTTGAGTCAAATGTCACAACCTATAACACTCTAATCAACGGCTTTCTTCTTAAGAATAGAGAGGCCGAGGCAGCAGGACTTTTCAACAAAATGATCGAGAGGGGTAATTGCAAGCCAAATGTTTTTACTTTCGGCACCTTAGTAAAGGTCCTTTGCATGAAAGGTAACAACATTGCAGCTATCCAATTGCTTAGGAAGATGGAAGAAGGAGCTTGCAAGCCTAACGTAGTTATGTATAACACGATCATTGACAGTCTTTGCAAGGATACTCTAGTTGTCGATGCAGTGCACATCTTCTCAGAAATGATTAGTAAGGGTATTTCCCCAACTGTTGTTACCTATAACACATTGATTCACGGAGTCTGTAAAATAGGGAAGTGGAAAGAAGCTACGAGATTGTTGAATGAAATGGTGTGTAAACATGTCTTTCCAAATGTGTGCACATTCAATGTCTTGGCTGATACATTATGCAAAGAGGGGATGGTCCAAGAAGCAAGGAGCGTGGTTGAGATGATGATTCAAAGAGATATCAAACCTAATACAGTTACTTACAATTCGCTTATGGATGGTTACTATTTGCAAGGAGAAATGGACGAGGCAAAAAAGATCTTTGATCTAATGCTGAGCAAGGATTGCATGGTTGATGCTTGTAGTTATAACACATTCATAAACGGCTATTGTAAGCGTAAAAGGATAGATGATGCCCAAATGCTTTTTGTGGAAATGTCTCATAAGGGTGTTGTTCCAAATACGGTTACTTATAGCACTCTTATTGATGGGTTTTGCAAGATGGGGAGAACACAAGTTGAACTGAACTTGTTCTCTCAAATGCAAGCTTGTGGCCAGCTTCCAAACATTCAAACTTATTCTATTTTATTGCATGGCATGTGTGCAAACCAACAATTTCCAAAGGCAGTTGGATTGTTGGAAGAGATGGAGGGAAAGAAGTTGGATTTTGATATTGTAACTTACACTACTCTTATTGAAGGATTGTGCAAAGCTGAAAAAGTTGAATATGCATGGGATCTCTTTCGTAGTTTATCATCAAAAGGAATTCAACCTAATGTCAGGACATGCACTATAATGATCAGTGGATTTTGTAATGGGGGACTAGCAAGTGAAGCAGAAAACTTGCTTAAAGAAATGGAAGAGAGAGGTTGTTCTCCAGATGGTTGCACGTACAACACAATTATCCGAGGGTTTATAAATAAAAACGAGACATAAACGGCAGTGAGGCTTATTGAAGAAATGGTGGAGAGGGGTTTTTCTGCAGATGCATCAACTGTGGAATTGATTCTTAATTTATTGTCTAAAGATAAAGTAGATCCCGCTTTGTTGGCATTTATAGAAAGACCATGATGAAATTGTTTTGCATCTTTTCAGTTTTGACGAATGATAAGTGTTATTAATTTATGAAGTGATAGAGCAACTTTTTGTTATGATGAAATCTGTTGGAGAAGCAGAGTATATGGACTGATGAAATTCGTAGACATATTTATGGCTTGGTTTAACTTTTCAGTTATTTTCTTGTGATAATTTCTGTTAAGGAGAAGCAATGGAGGAAATGATAGCTACAGGAGGAGGACACGAATGCATTTCTTAAAATTCTGCACTTGCTCTAAACACCAAATAGACATCTGATCAAACGATGAGGTGTAATTAGAAGGATGTAAGAATGCCATCTTTGCTTTACATTGTTCTATGTGCACTATAAAATATTGAAAGAACAGAATGTCATCTTTCAGTATATACACGCAGACTCATTTGGTCTCTCACACCTCAGCAATCTTCAGCATTGTTGCAAACTATGGCCTGCAGGCTGCAAGTTTGAAGGCATTCCTCTCACCCAGCAAGCATCTCATTCTCTCCACATCCCTATAGCTTCCAACACCAGCAAAGATGTTGAACATAAGCACGTAGTCCCCTCCGTATCCTCACTCCATCTCCAGTATCTTCTTCGTCACCCTCTCACCCATCTCCACATTACCATAAGAGCTACAAGCACCCAAGAGCGTCCTCCAAATCACAACATTAACAATATTGCAAGGAATCTCCAAAGCCAATCTTATCTGCTTCTTCTATACTCCCTGCCCTCCCTAGCATATCTATTAAACACCAGTAGTGCTTGATGTCCAGTGCAATTTCATACTCTTCAATCATCTTCCCAAAGTTCAGCCCCTCATCAATTAATCCTCCATGGCTGCAAGCATTGAAAATACTCAACAATGTCACTCGATTCGTGCATCACCCGACCCGATGTACTTGTTTGTCACATTCTTTCCTTCCAACAACGGATGCTGTGAGAAGTACCATTTTGTGTACTTGTTTGGACAAAATATTGTACATAATTCAATCATGCCGTGGTCCCTTAGTTCGACATTCATTTATTTTAAATGGAAAGTAGAATTCATGAACACTACGTTAATCTAAACAACATAGCCGATGATTGGAACCTGGGTTCTAAGGGGGAGGGCACACCTTTATCTCTCGAAGATGGTCTTAGGAATCCTGTCAAATTTGGGAGTTCTCGCTAGGAAGTTCTAGCTAAGTGGTCAGTCAGAGCGAGTCTGATTTAATCTCATTAGACTTATGTTTCTTGTGTCTAACAAACACGGGAAATATTCACCTATTTGTGTAGATCCTCAATTTTTGTTTTCGGGACTGTCGGTTTCAGATAAAAAATTATACGGAAAAGTCGAATGCTAGTTCCAAATTCCAACCTTGCGCAGCTTGAAAAACTTGTCATGTTTTTTTTTTTTTTAACTTTTTTTTATTTAACAAACGATATTATCTACACTAATGGGGTGATTAAATGAGTTAAGCCTTACAATATATGCTATTAGTATTAGCAATAATGTGGTAACTAGTCGTATTTGGATGTGATAACTGCTTGTTTGTTTTTAATTTTTTAATTTTTGAAATTAAAAAATTATTTTCAATTTTACTATTTTACTCTTACATTACACAACCTTCTTCTGTTTCAAGAGTTATATTTTTTTGTTTGAAGGGCTTTTATGTCCAATTACTTTTTATGAATCCTTCGAGAATAGTGAATGAGTTGGTTTTCTTTTCACCAAAAATAGGAAAATCACTCATTATTACTTTAGTCTAAAGAAGGGATTCCAATTGAACTATTCAAATAAACAGTGCTTGGGTCCAAATTTCAGTTTAATTACGGCCATGCCACTACTTTACAGAGTGGCTTTTGTAGTTTGGACCCGATTTTCGCTCTATTTACGGCCATGCCATTGCTTTAATGAGTGGGCTTTGTGGAAGGTTTGGGTTCGGGCTAGGGTTTTTTTTCTTTTTGGGTTTGGGGGGGGGGGGGGGGGGGTGGGCTTTGCATGTTTGGGTTGTGGCCAAGTTTGTTTTGGTTGGTTTCGGTATGGGGTAAGGTGGACGCGGCGACTCACCCACAAAGGCTCACCTGTAGCCTGCAGAATGGCAGAGGGAAGAGGATAGATGGAAGAGTCGTGCATGAGAGAAGAGGAGAGAGGGAAGAGTCGTGCGTTGCAAAAAGGATGGGAGAAAAAACGGGAGGAGAGAGAGAGGGAGGGGTAGGATGAGCGAAGCAAGGGTAGGGGTGCCCGAAAGTGTTTTTTTTTATTTTTTAGACAACGGGTGCGCAGGGAGACGGCAAGGCAGGAAGGGAGGGCTAGGGGTAGGGTTGCTTTCAGAATTTTGGTTCTAGCTGGAAGCCATTTCCGAAAGAATTGATGGGGAAGGCATGGTTGTGTGCAGTTTGTAGGGTTGGCCGGTCAGGAAGGGGTTACTGAGGGAGGTATGGGAGAGTTTGATTTCTCTGTTTCCTCCATTGATTCAATAGGTAATGCACAGTTTTCAGTTGGTGTGTCCTCTCACTCCACACTCTCTCTCTCTCTCTGTGATTCTCTCTGTGATTTTGGGTTTCGTTCTGCCATTTTTGCTTCTGAAGAAACCTAATTGCAGGTTCCTTTTCCCTTTCCAAGCTTCTGTTATGCTTTGTGTTGCTGTATTTTCTGTTGCTAATGAGGCTCGATTGAAATATGCATCAATTTGATTGAAATATGCATCATATTTTTTAAACTCTTTATCTCATTGCTTTTTGAGTAATTTTCTGGAAGTGAGGTTGAATACCAATTGGTGGTCTCTGTCTGAGATTTAATTCTTTTTAAACACTCCTCATAGGCCATTATGATTGATACTTTAATATGATGGCAGAAATGCAAATTAGTGCTCCTTTAGTTTATGTCTATTAAGTCGCTTTTGGAATTAACAATTACCATGCATCCGATTCTAAGACTTTATATTTACATGTAGGGAGTCGGGTTTTTTGCTACAGAATGTAAGTGATCCCACTTCACATACTCTGAAAATATCTAAGCTTGGTAATGATTTTGACGGGCATGTCTGATGTCTTCTCAAACATGAATAGCCTGTGGGGTTTAAGATTGATATCAATTCAAAATTGTGGAATTGATATCAAAGGCAGATTGTAAAACTGATATCAAAGCCAATGGTCAGTGTTTCGGGGCTTCTTGGTATGATAGTTATGTCTGTTATGTGTTTGTCTTCTTTCCGTCTGTTCTTAGAGCGTACTCCTTATCCTTTGATGTGTAATTTGTGTTAGCTTAAATGAAAGGATTGTCTCTTCTGAAAAATGATGAATCCAACATGTTACACTGTGGTCTTCTGATTGCTCTTCTATTCAATATCTTTTAAATCTCACGGTGTGTTATGTGGATGCAAATTTCCGCCTTCTCCTTCTTGGACAAAATTGCACCTACAAAACAATTAACACCTTAGGTCAAGGCCAAGAGCCTCACGCGCCCATGATGAATGGGGGGCTTTGGCCGAAGAACCTCCGATGCCAAAGTTAGAATTTTGAGAGAAAAGTGTTTGGAGAATTTAGAGAATTTTGCAAGAGAGTTGAAATTGAGTTTTGGAGAGAATGAGAGGACTTTTTATAGGGGTGTGGCCGGCTTCCTTGGGTGAGAGAGGACCGGCCACTTGGCTCTTTTTGTGGGCTAGGTTTTTTATTTGTGTTTAATTAAGAATAATTGAATAATTAACTAATTAATTATCTAATTAATAGAATAATTGCCTAATTGACTAGCTAATTAATATAATAAAAATGGAAGATTTAGGAGTTACCTTGTGGAGAGGATTTGATGAGGATGGATGAAATAGGTTTTGAATGGTTACCTATTTTGGGCACTTTTGACTTTGTTGATGGATGATTGCTGGTTGGAATCTCGATATGCCTCAAGGGAATTTTTGCCCTTTTTTAATCCAAAAACTCATGTGTCGCCTTGTGATTATTTTTGGCTCCACAAATGCCCCCACACCTGTTGGGCTGTTAGCAGCAAAGGGCAGCAGGTGTAGAGACTTCCAGCTTTGATGCAGATTCTCTCTTGGACTTGGAATTAGATTATTCTAGGAAAGGGAAATAAATTACCTCCAAAGCCTATTTAAGCCTACCTTAAGTAGGGGATTAAATCAACTTCGGAGGGCAATTATTTATCCCTACAAGAAAGAGAGAAAGCTAGAGGTTATTTGTTCCCCCTCCCCTAGCATTCTTCTTTGTTTGCCCGTGCAAAGAACCATATTCTGTTGATTTCTTTGTCTTCTTCGCGCTGCACCGATGTAAGAAAAACTTAATTCTCTTCCGTCTTCTTCTTGGGAGGTGCTGCCATGGGGCAGCCGTCGGGATGGTGAGGTACGTCAGCTGGCAGGGGCCAAGGAGGTGGTGAGGCAGGAGTCATTGCTTGTGCTGCTTGGCTTGATTGAAGCCAAGGATTGGCTCGGCATGGGCCAAGGAAGTGGCGTGACATGAGCAACGACTTAGGCTACCACGTATGGGCTGCTTGCCAAAAATGAGGAAAATGCTTGAGTTTGATTTCTCAGCTGTTGTAGACAGAGCAGTCAAGGATGGAGCTGCAGAGATCGAAGCTGCTGAAGATGAAATGTCGGATGAGCGAACTATTGAGTGCAAAGTGGTTGTTGCCCCCTGACCATTCGCTGCATAGTTGGTCTTCAAGCATTCAATCTTTTGAGCTATTTGGCCTTCCAGCACTAGAGAGCTTACCCAAACGGGTGTTAAGGAATTAGTTTACCCTCTCGCACTGGAGAACAATTAGTTTACCCTCTCGCACGAGAGCAATTGGTTTACCCTCTCGCACTGGAGAGCAATTGGTTTAACCTCTCGCACTGGAGAGCATACCCTTTTGGGTGTCGGGGAATTGGTTTACCCTATCACAATGGAAAGTAATTAGTTTATCCTCTCGCACTGGAGAACAACTAGTTTATCCTCTCGCATTGAAGAGCAGACCCATATGGGTGTCGGGGAATTGGTTTACCCTCTCGTACTGGAGAGAAATTAATTTATCCTCTCGCACTTGATAGCAGACCCATATGGGTGTCGGGGAATTGGTTTACCCTCTCGCACTGGAGAGCAATTAGTTTATCCTCTCGTACTGGAGAGCTTACCAAATGGGTGTCAGGGGATTGGTTTACCCTATTGCACTAGAGAGCATGGAAATTGTTGTCGTGAGTGCAGTTGAGAAAAGCTGGTCTGCTGGACAACTGAAATAATCCTTAGCCTGCGAGGTCGTGTTTGGCGATCTGCTTGAGACTTCGAACTGCTTGTGGAACCCGCGTAAGGGTGTAAGCACAGTGAGTTGCTCCCATAATTATTTTGAGGTTTGGTTGACGCGAGGCACAAGGCAAGATCGGCATGCTTGAGAGCCATGCAGCAAGATTGGCACAGTTATGAGCCATGGTGATAGATCAATAGCTGCCAGGAGCCGTGGAACAGGTAGGCACGGCTGTGAAAGCAGAGCTGGGACTGGCTTGGGCCAAGTTGTGCGCAGTCGGAGCAATTGTCTGGAGTGTTGAGAACAAGGCATGCCCCCGGTTCTTGGTAGTTGGGCTAGTGTGTCCTTCTGGTACTCGTCTGCCCCCGGCGCGCTATTAGGCTGAGCTGCTGTGTTTGTCGGAACATAAGTAGTCTTTATATCTGGCAATCTATGTAGGGTAGTCCTGTCTGCTCGATCTTGTCATTGAAAGATGACTCGTTTATGTTGGTCATGTCTCATCAGAGCGCCTTGTCAATAGTTTCATTACACAGGAAATTGCGCAATCGCTCGGTCAAGAGTCTTTCTACTTCTTCCTGAATTTGCCTTTGTTAGGGTGGCAGAGCTCTCGGTTACCCCCGATTGTGACTTGCTGGTCTAGGCTGCTCTTCCATGTGTTCGACTCGTTTGTGCTGCGACTGCGATGGGTATGGTATGTTCCTGGCAGGCGAGCAGGTAACTCGCAGGCTGCTGGTTGAATTTGAGCCAGATTGAGCATCTACTTCTATCCGTCCGCTGTGCTGCTTACTCCGACGTGAGGTGAAGGGTGCTCCTTGCGGGCCTTGCTGCGAATGAACACTTCGCCTGGAAGGTTGCTCATGTTGATTATCGGAGTGTGGCCCCAACCGTGAGTGTATATTTATTCATGGGCCTAACTGAGAGTGCACGCTCCTCCACGCGCTAAGACGGGAGTATATGCTATCTCGGGGGCCTAGTCGGGAGTGTACTCCTTTAGAACGCTCGGTTCGTGACTGGTCAAGTGGCTGCTTGTCGGGACGTTGCTGGAGAGGTTCTTTGTCTGCCCTCGTCCTACTTCGGGACACCTTGTTAGGGGCACGTTGCATCTCGGTGTGCTGCAATAGCTGATTCACCAAGGTCGTCTATTGTGCAAGGGTGTTCGTTAACTTTATGACTTGTCAAGACAAACGTTGTTTGCCATTTGGATTGGAAGAGCTTGGAAGGAATATGCCTCCTTAAGCAGTGGAAGTGTGGTAGGCTCCGGGAGTGAGATTTGAATTGGGAAATGTCAAATCCGCATAAAAGTATGGTGAAAATGCCCACAGCTTGATGATAGGTCCGGATGGTTGAGATAGTCTTGGGCCGACTTGGGCTGCTCGGGAAGCCAAGGGAGCAGGCTGCTTGGAGGGAGTAGGCTGCTCGGTGGGAGCAGGCTGGGCCACGGGAGTGGGCTGCTCGAAGTGCGGCGCACGTGAGTGCGAGGCTTAGGCTCGGCTCGACAACGCATTGGGCTCCTGTTGGATTTGGGTGGCACGGGCCGGTTTGCCTTGGGCTTGGAATGACATGGCTTGGGTCGTAGCTTTGGTGCCATGGACCTCGCCGCAGGTGGTTGCCGTAGTGGCCACCACAGTGGTTGCCATGGTGGAGCCTTGTAGTGGTGGTGTCGCTCCACTTATTGTCACATTTAGTCTCGTGGATCGCCGCAGTCCCATCTCTTGAATATTGGAATTTTCACTTGTTGAATTTTCTAAATTTCTAGCCATTGTACTTCTCTTTTACATTTTATCAAAGAATCTTTGCAAATAAAAAATTCTAATAATAAGAACGTATGAAAAAATACAAGTGGACTAGAAAATAGAGAAAAAAATCTTTTTATGCAAGAGTCTTCTACGAGTGTGGATTTCTTCCTCTCAATGAAAGCACCAATTTGTGGATGCAAATTTTCGCCTTCTCCTTCTTGGACAAAATTACACCTACAAAACAATTAACACCTTAGGTCAAGGCCAAGAGCCTCACGCGCGCATGATGAATGGGGGGCTTTGGCCGAAGAACCTCTGATGCCAAAGTTAGAATTTTGAGAGGAAAGTGTTTGGAGAATTTAGAGAATTTTGCAAGAGAGTTGAAAAAGAGTTTTGGAGAGAATGAGAGGACTTTTTATAGGGGTGTGGCCGGCCTCCTTGGTTGAGAGAGGACCGGCCACTTGGCTCTTTTTGTGGGCTAGGTTTTTGATTTGTGTTTAATTAGGAATAATTGAATAATTAACTAATTAATCATCCAATTAATAGAATAATTGCCTAATTGACTAGCTAATTAATATAATAAAAATGGAAGATTTAGGAGTTACCTTGTGGAAAGGATTTGATGAGGATGGATGAAATAGGTTTTGAATGGTTACCTATTTTGGGCACTTTTGACTTGGTTGAGAGATGATTGCCCGTTGGAATCCCGATATGCCTCAAGGGAATTTTCGCCCCTTTTTAATCCAAAAATCCACGTGTCGCCTTGTGATTATTTTTGGCTCCACATGTTCGAAGTTAGAACTAAGTACGTTTGTTGCACATTCTTTGTCTGAAGATATTCTAAAGAGCCAGAATATATGTGATGAATTTGGATTTTGCAGTCTCTAGATGAATTTGGATTTTGCAATCTCTAGATTTTGCAGTCTCTAAAGAGCCAGAATATAGGTGTTGTGGGATTTTAATTTAATTAATTTTTTGGTCATTTGCTTTGCCTTCCGTATAGTTTATGGTGTAGGCTCCAATGATATTGGATGCTTTAGGATTGAAAGCAACCTCTAAATTGATTGGTAATTCAAGTATTGGATGCCAGCATCAGCTAAATCCTCTCGAAAATTGGTTTAGTTAGTCATATTTGTATAATATTTTGATAGAAAATGTGTTATATTCTCTCTGTATTTGGTTCGCAAAGGGAGGGAAACATTTTTTGGGCTTTGGATGTTAAAGACTAAAGATGGTTTTACTTTGTTAATTAGTTTAATTAGCATGTGGTTTGGTGGGGTCTGGTACGTATGATGGAACTAAAGTGTGTGACAGAAGAATCACAGTTTGTATAATAGTTAACAGTGGATCTTTGCACGATAGACATCTTGCTGGATGGATTGTGCTTTTACCAACCCTAATAAAATTATATTTGAATCATGCTGTCTTTTGCCTACATATGCAAAGATCATTTCCAACTGGGTAAGTGTTTTGTGTGTATGAGTGTGTGAGAGTGTGTGTTTTGCCTAAACACGGCACTGACAACTTTTCATTGTTTAACTTTTTCCTCCTTTAGATAGTTGCATATGTTTGATTTGTTAATCTGCTTCTTACATATGTTGTTTCCAAATGGTGTAGGTGGGTTGCCGGATGCATGTGCAGATTACTCGAATAGACGAAACTAAGAATGACTCGGTATTGAGTGAGAAAGAAGCTTGGGTCAGTTGGACTTCGACATTTAATTTAGGGTTTTTATCACAAATGGTCCCTGACATTGATCAAACACATCATTTTGTTCCCTGACATTGAAAATCAATAGAAATGGTCCCTGAGATTGATCAAACATATCACAAATGGTCCTTCAGTTAAAAACTCTTTGGGCAATTTTCAAAGCTCCGTAACTCAATCGTTTCTTAACCAAATTCAACTCATAATATATCAAAATGAAGATAGGAAAGTGTAAAACAAGATTATACCTATTTTGAAGCCCAATGGTTGCCAGAGATGGCCGAAAAATAGCCTCAAATGTGACTGGTCCGCAGAAAAATTGGAAAACTCGCCGGAAACTGGGTAAACTTTAAACTTTCATAACTTCTTCAATAATCAACGAAATCGAGTGATTCAAAAATGAAAATCAAACTTCTCGATGAGACGAAGAGAATGGTATCTTTTTTTATGGCTAACTCGTAGTAGTTTGGCCGGAAAACGGCTCGAAAATGGTTATCCAATTTCGTGACTATTTGGTGTTTGGATCCAGTGGATTGGTATCCGTATCTTATAAATATGTTGGCCAAGACGTGTTAGCTTTCATTCTGCTTTTGCTTTCATTTTGTTTTTGCATTTTCATTTCTTATATCTTGCTTTTGCTTTTGATGCATAGTTTGAAAGCTTTTGGATCATAATATGAGTTCCGGTGCGTGTGAGTGTGTGCAGTGTTTGTGCATTTCAAATTCTCAAGCGTGATGATATTTTGTTTTCATTCTTGGTTGTCTTTGTGATCCTCTGATTGTTCATAAATTCGTTGGTTTTTTTGTTTTTGTCTTTGTTTTTTTGTTGGTTTTAATTTAATCTCTATGATTATGTTATTGTTCAAAGGTCCCTTGCTTTCATCTGTGATTTTGGTCTAACCCGGTGTTCTCAATTCTTCGTCGAATGTTGTTAGGCATTTTATATGTTTCTTTGTCAGTTGCTTTCTTTCTTTGTTGCGTTTTCAATTTTCCAAACTGTTGTTCAAACGTTAGTTCCTCTGCTTGGTTGGTGTTTTCGTTAGGTTTTCTTGGGAGTCAACCCTCTCATCCTTCCCATAGTGCTTCAATGAGTGTTGTTGATAATTGTGCTCTCTCAACGAACCAAAAAAATTTAGGGAAAAATCACAGCTTCCTTCTTAAATACTGCCCTTTTAACAATGCATGAATGCAGCTTACATGTTCACAAAAATTTAGGAATGTTAACATTTAACCCGCACATATTATTAACGCATAAAACTTTAATTTATGATCACTTTCGAATTTGATATAGGAACACTGTCAAAATGGTTTTTGGTTGCGTTTTCTTTGTTCATCTAACTTTCGTAAAATTTTATATATTTTCTTTTGTTAATTTGACAATTTACCTAAAATGTTTTCCAGCGTCTAGGGTTCAAACACATGCTTTAATCTTCGGACTTTCTCATTGTTGCAGTCTTTGATGAGTTAGTTAATCCTGTTAACCTTTTAGATCAATTAAAAGTGAGGTTTACCTTTGTGAGGTTTACCTTTGTTGTCGTTCATGGTGCTATAATCTGCCTTCCCTCGCCCTTTCATTCGTGATATGTTTGAATGCAGTCATCTTGGGAGTGTTAATATGATCGTTCTGCCACGGATTAAGCTCATGTCACGGTCTCAATAGATTTATGGGTGGGGATGAGTGCTAGAGATTTTTGGTTTTAGCACGCTTTTATGTTTAGTCGAACATCTCAATTCAATTTTTTTTAGATTATTTATCACCTCAGATGGAAGAGTGGAATACAAAAAAGGTCATAATGAGAAATGACACCTTCCCATTATTAGCTGCTTGGATGGGAAGTGCCATGTTCTTTGTTCAAACGTAGGGGACGAAGTGAAAATTGATGTTTTGAAACTTACCCATTGTTTGGTGCACTGGCACAGATTGAGTCTATTGAAGCGTCACAATTTTAGTTGCTTTATTGAGTCCCTTTGTTTGCCCTTTGAATTCTTAGTCTGAATCTCACTGATTTTTTGCAGTTTAGATCGGATTCTCATCACAGCATCGTAATCTACTCTTGCTGCTGTGATTAATCTAAGGATTTTGAGGCATTGCATTTGAATCAAGACTTTGGTATGTCACCTGAACTTCAATGCGTTCTTTTCCCGTGCTTTCCGTTTGAGACGGCGCGACTTTATATTTTTTTTATTGATTTTGGTTTTCTCGGCTTATATTATTCGTTTGCTTTCTGCTTTGTTTCTCATTCTTGGTTGTCTCTGCGATCCTCTGATTGTCAAGAGGTCGAATGGTTTTTTTTTTTTTGTTTTTTTTGTTTTTGGTTTTAATTTTGTCTGTGCGATTCTGTTATTGTTTGAAGGTCCCTTGCTATCTCTGTGATTCTGGTTTAACCCAGTATTCTTAATTCTTTATCGAATGTTGTTAGGCATTTTATCTCTGTGATTATGTTATTGGTTGGTTGGTGTTTTCGTTAGGTTTTTTTGATAGTGAACTGTCTCATCCTCCCCGAAGTGCTTTAACATGTGTTGTTGATAACTGTTCTCTCTCAACAAACTAGTTTTTTTTAAGAAAATCACAGCTTCCATACTTTAAGAAAATGAGTGGCCTTTTAACAATGCATGAATGTAGCTTAGATGTTCAGAAAAAATTCATGGATATTTACAATCAAACCGCAAGTATCATTAACTCATAAAAAATTAAGTATGTATTTTCTTCATTTGCTATCACTTCAAAATTTGATCTAAAACACTGTCGAAATGCTTTTTGGTTGCATTTTCTTTAATCATTATCCAACTTTCGCACGCTCTTATGTATTTTCTTTATTAATTTGTGTTTTAAAGATTTTTTACAGTGTTATTCTTCAACCTACAAGCTAAAAGATTTTTCCACAAAACATAAATATTGACGCTATATTTAATTTCTGATTCAGGGTAAATAAAAGGGAGCTTTAATAAAAAGGGCTTGAACTAAGTTTATTTTAACCAAAAACCATCCTAAAACTTTTTTAAACCAAAAACCATCCCAAAACAAAGTAAAACTCACCAAACCAATAGACAACTCGAGCACTAACCAGTCACTCATGGGCTCTCCTTTGGCCCTCATCCTCCTCCTCCTCCTCCTCCTCCTCCTCTTCGTCTCGCTGAGTACTACAACTTTCCTTTCTGAATCATCCTATTTCATTGAGTATTGAAGAAGTTATATCCATTTGAATCTTACACAGTTTCCGGCGACCTTCCGGCCAA
The DNA here is from genome assembly GCA_036320875.1 of Cotoneaster glaucophyllus. Taxonomy (NCBI): domain Eukaryota; kingdom Viridiplantae; phylum Streptophyta; class Magnoliopsida; order Rosales; family Rosaceae; genus Cotoneaster; species Cotoneaster glaucophyllus. The sequence goes on along the minus strand of CM070058.1, from coordinate 11,354,706 downwards.
ACCACAGCGAGTTAGCCATCGTGAGAGGTACCATTCTCTTCGTCTCTTCGAGAACTATGATTTTCGTTTTTGAATCACTTGATTTCGTTGAGTATTGACAAAGTTATGAGGGTTTAAAGTTTGTCCAACCCAGTTTTCAGCGACCTCCGAGGTTTTCGAGGCGTTTTTCGGCCAAACCACAGCGAGTTAGCCATTGTAAGAGGTACCATTCTCTTCGTCTCTTCGAGAACTATGATTTTCGTTTTTGAATCACTTGATTTCGTTGAGTATTGACAAAGTTATGAGAGTTTAAAGTTTGTCCAACCCAGTTTCCAGCGACCTCCGAGGCTTTCGAGGCGTTTTCCGGCCAAACCACAGCAAGTTAGCCATTGTGAGAGGTACCATTCTCTTCGTCTCTTCGAGAACTATGATTTTCGTTTTTGAATCACTTGATTTCATTGAGTATTGACAAAGTTATGAGCGTTTAAAGTTTGTCCAACTTTCCGGCAGAAACAGTGACTTAGATTCTATAAACAGTGGCTTAAATTTCAGAAACCAGAAACAGTGCGTTAAATTCCATAAACAGTGGCTTAAATTCCAGAAACAGTGCGTTAGATTCCAGAAACAGTGCATTAAATTCCAGAAACAATGCGTTAAATTCCAGAAACAGTGGCTTAGATTCCAGAAACAGTGTGTTAAATTCCAGAAACAATGGCTTAAATTCCAGAAACAGTGGCTTAGATTCCAGAAACAGTGACCAAAACTTATAACATGGTTTTTTATTAAACAAAACTTATAACATGGTTTTTGATTAAACAAAACTTATAACATGGTTTTTTATTAAAACTAAAACTTATAACATGGTTTTTGATTAAACAAAACTTATAACATGGTTTTTTTATTAAAACTAAAACTTTTCAAGCCCTTTTTATTAGTTTTCCTTAAATAAAATGGTGAAAGAGATTGATTGAAGAGAACAACAATTTCTAGGAGGAGTTTTGGTAAAAAATTTAAGGGAACTGGTTAAGGCTCAAAACGATGAACGAAATCGAGGGACAACATTGAGATATTCAGACACTGCCCCGGAACTTGGTACAAAGAGAGTAGTGAGAATAGAAAAAACAAGGATGGGCTAGCGTGTTCATTGCATGTTCTTATTCTTTTATTTAGTTCACAATTCATGTTTTTAAAGATAAGAAGTGCAATGCTCTCTCAGATGTTAGTTTTGGAAGGCAAAGTTTTAAGCTTTCTGCATTAAACATCCTGTTTTCGGGATGAAATTTGGTGTTTTAAGATGTCATGAACAAATTGTTGCTGGTTGGGTTTTGTGTTATTGTGAATTTACTTGAGATCCTCACTTGATATCCCATTTATGCTTCCTATGCTTCCTTCTGCATAAGGGCCAAACCTGGACATTCATTTTGAGTAGACTCATTCACTTCCTTACTTTATAGCAAGCTGTGCTACCAGAATTAAGTTAATTTCTGTAACTTTTTTGTTAATTGTTAAACTGGCTTCTAATTATATATTTTTTCCTTTTTTCCTTTTATTTTCACATTCGCTTAATGCTATTTTATTGGTGGAGGTTGAATTTGGTACTTTTTCTTGGGATGCAAAATCTGTATTGTAATATTAACTGGATATACTCATACTGAATATGTTCGTACTTTGATTATACCTGTTTATTGGGCAATAATCTTCTCCTAAGCTAACAATCTGAATATCTGCTGAGTTAGAATTAGTCAAATAGGTTCTTAATCGACTGACTAGCTTAATAGGGTTTTGGTGGCATTTTTTATGAAGGTAATTTTTTGGTGGGTTTTGTGTTTACTGTAGTGAATTTTGGGTGATTATGTTAGTGGTATTTGTATTTGGGTTTGGGCTTGATGGGGTTTCTTCTTGATGATTGGTTGTTGGTTAGATTCTTGGGATTTATTTATTTATTTATTTTGTTAATTAAATGGGATTTTGTGTAATGTACTAAGATCAGTGCTTTGTTTTTGGGCGGTGAGAAAATGGGAAAAGAGGCTGTTTTCATTGTTGTGTTCTTTGAAATTAGAAGAGATAAAGATGAAAGAGAAGGCAAATGAACGTAGGAGAAGAATAAGAAAATGCAGTTGAGTTTCTTTTTCTTTTTTTTTTTTTTTTTCCAACTCATTCAGTTTCTAATATTTTATTACTTCCTGTTTGGCGAAATTCATTCCAATCGTATGTTTCATCACCACTACGTTCTTTTCTTTTACTTTTCCATTGGTTCGTGTCATGTTTGTTTATTTTTTTTTATCAATCAATCTGTTTGGTGGAATTCAAATATTCAATTATTTTTCCTTTCCCCTTTGATGCAGGAGTGTTGATTGGAGGAGTTTAGTGGGAAGAGTTCCCAAGCTCATTCTGCAGATTAAAGGATTGACAGATGCTACCCGCAGCAAAAGTTAATTGAATCGCTCACTGTTTGTTTGATCTCTTGCTCCCTTTTTCGTTTTAATTTCTTTCTATTTTGGTTGTAACAATTTAATCAATCAAATCTTTGAATTCATTTAAAATTATTCGTGTCATTTAAAATGTTCTACAAAGACGTCCATAATTCTTTCTATTTTGGTTGTAACAATTTAATCAATCAATCTTCTTCTGTTGTTGTTTTCTTCAACAATTATTTGGCTTTGTTTCACTCTCGCGCTTCTAAATCGACTGAATCAAGAAACACCCAAGAACACCAAGATCACTAATGTTGAGATGCTCTCAATGTGTTCGACGAAATGCTTCAAAGGCGTCCTCTGCCTTCCATTATTCCTTTCACTCAAGTGTTGGGTCAACATGCCAAGTTGAAACATTACTCCACAGTCATCTCCTTGAATAACCGGATAGTTGCGACCGGAATTCGTCCTGATGCATTTACTCTAGCTATTGACATTAATTGCTTTTGTCATTTACACCAAATGAGTTTCAGTTTCTCTGTCTTGGGAAAATTCTTCAAATTGGGTTTTGAACCAGGTCCCGCAACCTTCAACTCTCTAATCAACAGCTTTCTTCTTGAGGATAGAGAGGTTGAGGCAACAACACTTATCAACAAAATGATGGAGAGAGGTAATTGCAAGCCTGATGTGGTTACTTTCGGCACACTAGTAAAGGGCCTTTGCTTGAAAGGTAACAACACTGCTGCTATCCAATTGCTTAAGAAGATGGAAGAATGAGCTTGCAAGCCTGACATAGTTGTCTATAGCACGATCATTGACAGTCTTTGCAAGGATACTCTAGTTGTTGATGTACTGAACCTCTTCTCAGGAATGACAAGTAAGGGTACTGCTCCCAACGTCATTACCTATACCTCTTTGATTCATGGATTTTCCAAAGTAGAGAATTGCAAAGAAGCTACGAGATTGTTAGAATGAAATGGTGTGTAAACATATCTTTCCAAATGTGCGCACATTCAGTGTCTTGGCTGATACATTATGCAAAGAGCGTATGGTCCAGGAAGCAAGGAGCCTGGTCAAAATGATGATTCAAAACGACATTGAACCTGATACGGTTACATACAATTCGCTTATGGATGGTTACTGTTTGTGAGGAGAAATGGGCGAGGGGAAAAAGGTTTTTGAAGTAATGCTTAGCAAAGGCTGCATGATTGATACTTGAAGTTATAACATAATGATAAATGGCTACTATAAAAGTAAAAGGATAGATGATGCCCGAATGCTTTACGGTTACTTATAGCACTCTTATGGATGGGTTTTGCAAGATGGGGAGAACACAAGGATGGGTTTTGCAAGATGGGGAGAACACAAGATGCACTGCACTTGTTCTCTCAAATGCAAGCTTGTGGCCAATTTCCGGACATTCAAACTTATTCTATTTTATTACATGGCATGTGTGCAAACCAACAATTTCCCAAGGCAGTTAAATTGTTGGAAGAGATGGAGGGTAAGAAGTTGGAATTTGATATTGTAACTTATAATATTCTTATTGATGGTTTGTGCAGAGCTGAAAAAGTTGAATATGCGTGGGATCTCTTTCGTCGCTTATCATCAAAAGGAATTCAACCTAATGCCAGGACGTATAATACAATGATTAGTGGATTTTGTAATGGAGGGCTAATATGTGAAGCTGTAAACTTGCTTAGAGAAATGGAAGAGAAAGGCTGTTCTCCAGATGGTTGGACATACAACACAATTATCCGAGGGTTTATCAATAACAACGAGACATAAACGGGAGTAAGGCTTATTCAAGAAATGGTGGAGAGGGGTTCTTCTGCAGACGCATCAACTGCGGAGTTAATCGTTAATTTATTGTCTAAAGATAGAGTAGATCCAGCTTTGTTGGCATTTATAGAATGGCCGTGATGAAATTGATATGCATCTTTTTAGTTTTGACAAGTTTCGGTGCATCCTTCCCGTGAATGCTACATTGGAGGAGGGAGTTGTTCTACTGTCAAGTCCAGTTCAGGTAGCCATTCGTACATGCATGGCCTAGTGACGGATGCTATGTGTTATTAATTGAATTTATCAATTAAGATTATGAAATCATTCATCTCAATGATTTCACATTCATAATTCATTCTCAAGGCAAGATTCAAATTGGTTGAAACTAAAATACAGGTAAAGAGAAAATAAAACATTATTATTACACTGGAAATATTTTAGTTTTAACACAAGCATACAACTATTGTTTTGGCATTGTTATAAATTTTTTATTTACTGGTGCTTTTAAAAGTTAAAAACATAGGAAATAGTTCCACAACCAATATGCACAGCCAAAGCACACAAGGACACATCAACATTGTACACACACAACACAACACAACACAACACAACACAACACATGAATTTAGCCTCCTGTATATAGTGAAAAAAGATAATTTGGAGTGGTATGTGTGCATATGGTTTTATGTCTTTCTCCCTCCTCAGTAAACAAAAACAAAATTAAAAAATAATATATATATATATATATATATATTTTCGGTTCGGTATGGGAATACCGAAAAAATGAAATGCAAAACCGAATCCTGTACCGAAACTTTCGGTTTGGTTTGGGATTACATCCTGAAAATTTTGGGAATTTTGGTTTGGGATCGGGATTTTTTCGGTTTGGTTTGGGATTTTTGGGATTTTTTTCCAGCCCTATCTGGACTAGTATGAAATTTGTAGACATGTTTATGACTCAAATACCAATCCATGAGATTGCCTTTGCTTGCTTTACGAATAACTAGTCGTGTTTGAACGTGATAATTTCTTGTTTAACCCTTTCTTTCTTTTTTAAAAATTTATACTAATTTACGGCTCTTACATTTTAAAACGTTTTTCCTTTTATTTTATTTTATTGAATAAACGATATATGTTCACTTAACGGGCGGGGAGTGAGCAAAGCCTTTCAACGGACTAGCAATAATATGGTTTAAATACGTTGTTGACGAGATCGAATTTAAGACTTCTCACTTACAAGTGAAGAGAAATATCACTAAATTGTAGTACTAAGTGGCTATACAACCTTTTTCAATTTCAAGAGTAATTTTTGTTTGTAGGGCTTTTATGTCCAATTAGTTAAACTGCATATCAATAGATTTTTTATTGTCAACTAAAATTTTATAAAATTAACATTCTAACCTACTAATCAAAACTGAATAAAAATAAAAGATATGGGCCGCAATGTAATTTCACACAAACTAGATTTTACGGTTTTTCTTAAAGGTAATGCTACACTTACCACTTATTTGCACATTTGAATCATCTCTCTAACAGTGGTGGGGCCGTCATCACGTGGGTCATATCTCTGTTAGAGATAATGCAAATATATGGTAAGAATAACAATTTTGTTTTTTGATGTTTGACCCACATGATTCTAACATATCTCACCAAACGTTAGCATCTCCTCTTTCTTTTTGGGATTAAGATTTTCTCCCCCTCTCCTCTTTCCATCCCCTTTCATCCCCTCTCTTTCTATCCCCTTTTATCCCCTCCTCTCACATTCCCTGTTTTGTCTCTCTTATAAAAAAAATTAATCTAAAATGTTGATGTGGCTTAACCGTGACAGTTCAAATGGAAGGGGAGGGAAGGGGAGGGAAAAAAAGAGGGGAGAGAATCCTACTCCTTTTCGTGCAAGGAAAATGATCATCTCCAGATCCACTGCCACATCCTAGCCATTCAATCTTAAACAACCAAACAAAAAAATAAACTTCAATAACTCTAACTTTAAAGTCTCACTTGAATATGTAACATTATTATATAATAATATTGAAAAAAATACCGTCTTTTATGGTGTATTATTGACACTCAAAATATCTTATTGTACTCTAAATTTTTGTATTTAGAAAAAAAAAAAATTACGCTTATAAGGAGTGGTAAGATGAGATTTTAAAGTGCTAACAAAATCAATTTTTAAATATAGAACATTATTTCATAACAAAATCAATTTTAAATATATAATATTATTACATATAAATATTAGGTGACAAAAATTTTGGGGGCCCCTTCAAATTTGAAGCCCTGTGCGACTGCACCTTTCGCACCTCCTCAACGCCCCCTCTGGTCTCTTGGATCACTCCCAGAGGTAGAATGACCACACTTACTAGGGTTCACTAGAGTTAAAATGGTTGCAAACTAAAACCAGTCTTCGTTCATGGTAGTAATCTGTAAAGATATCCAGATTCTTACAGCATCTTAAAAGCTTCTTGAGAAGTACATAGCAGTTGTATCAGGTGTCCCTTCTGCTTTTCACCCAGGAGCTTGTAGTACTCGCAGTTGGAAGGAAAAGTCCGCCAGTTTTTGCCTTGTATTGGGATATGAAATCGCAACTTTCTCTTCAGGTTGGTAATTACTAGCATATGCTCGGTTAATTAAACACCGTCAGTTGGGAGAAGGCATAACTGTAATGATTAACGCCACATTATGCAAAATTGAGCTCTTCCAAATTGCTGGTCTTTTACTAATCATCCAGTCTGTTTATCGTGCCAGCACTATTTAAATTTAATCAACGCCTGTGCCTGTTAATATGAGGGGATTGTTCGGGGCATGCATCTTAATTCTTCAGACCTGAGCATCCTCCCTGTTCCGTAGTTGATGCATTTGCAGAAAAACCCCTCTCCACCATTTCTTGAATAAGTCTCACTCCCGTTGATGTCTCGTTGTTATTGATAAACCCTCGGATAATTGTGTTGTACACATTTGCCCTCCATTACAAAATCCACTAATTATTATATTATACGTCCTGGCATTAGGTTGAATTCCTTTTGATGGTAAGCAACGAAAGAGATCCCACGCATATTCAACTTTTTCAGCTCTGCACAAACCATGAATAAGAATATTATAAGTTACAATATCAAAATCCAACTTCTCTCCCTCCATCTCTTCCAACAATTCAACTGCCTTGGGAAATTGTTGGTTTTTACAAAGGCCATCCAGTAAAATATTATACGTTTGAATGTCTGAAAGTTGGTCACAAGCTTGCATTTGAGAGAACAAGTTCAATGCATCTTGCGTTCTCCCCATCTTACAAAACCCATCAATAAGAGTTCTATAAGTAACCGTATCTGGAACAGCTCCCTTATGAGACATTTCCAGAAAAAGCATTCAGGCATCACCTATCCTTTTACTTTTATAGTAGTCGTTTATCATTACGTTATAACTACGAGTATCAACCATGCAAACTTTGCTAAGCCAAGTAATTACTGACGAAAAGAACAACAGAAGAAGAATATTAAAGAAGACAAGGCATCATACCTCCGTTGCTGCTGCTTCTTGTTCGAGCGAAGATTTCTCTGGAGAGGGGTTCTCGGTCCTCAGCACAACTCCCCAAGGGATCCGCACTTTGATGATTGATCGGGCTCTTGCTTGTTGAGATGCTACAAGAAGAGGATAGAGTTAGTTCTGAAAGGTGCATTTGTAGAGCCTTAGGTGTAGGCCTTGAGGCTCGCAATCAAAATTAACTAAGTGCTAGGCGTGCCACTGTTATCTCAGTATAGCAGATGTAAAACAAGATTGTGTTTAGTCGATTACTTGTGCCCTAAGCTACTCGGACTTCTTGTTATCAAAGGATTGTCGTGGATCAGTTAAGCCCACATTAAGTTCTTTTTCTTGCCTTGTGACTAAGGACTTTCAGTTCATAGTCTTGTATGTTAGAATGAAGGGAGTCCAGATACCCTTAAGTCATTGGTTTGGTTCCAGATTGGTCCTAAATGAAAGCATTTCCATTAAACTAACCAGATCCAGATGCAAATGAGATTCTTAAAGTAAGAAAACTGATGGATATGAGTTGGATACATGCTGGAGAATACATTAAGTAGTAGATCTATTAACTTAGAAAACAAACAAAGAGCTTTGAGAAAGATTTCACCTTGTCGAACAAGGTTGAACCTCTTGCAATCACTTCTCTTTGAGTTTACAGAGGTTTCTATGCTAAAAAGGGATGGATGGTAAACAAGTTTACACAAGGGAATCGATACTACGCCACTAGAGGTGATAACAGAGCTTCTAAACGAGACAAAAGATAACTTTTGTAAGGAGATAACCTAAAAAGGATTGAGATCTGGGTTGATTACAGCTTTTAGATGCAAATCTAGCTTGAGAGCAGAGTTTGTATGTTTGTTTGTTTGATTGGTTAAGTGTCCTTGTCTCCGGGGCCCATTTCTCCTTTTATAGGCAATTTAGCCCGACTGTTGTAGCTTTGCTCTTGCCCCGAAAGCAACTAGAGGGTAGTGACTCATCATCTTTTTACTTGTATTGCCACTGAAAAGTACTTTTGGCTGATTGTAAGTTAGTCTCCATCACTTGTCACTTAAACTATAGGCACATGGTCTATGCATTAATGGGAAGATGCTGATTTTCCTTGGGCTTGATGCTGGGCTTCGGGCAAGTCTTCTTTCACTTGGCATCTTTGGGCTTTCACACACTTGCAGACCAATGTTCAAATATTAACCCAAATAGTGTCCCCTTTGATAATTGTTGAAGCTGCAATCCCATGCGCTAATTATGATTAAACAGCCATCGCATGCTTTCTCTCGGAACTTGCACCACTTAAAGCAACCGTTTAATCAAGACCTTTGCACTAACCCACGAATTCCAATCGTTAATTAACTGCTCACTATATAATCTCCACATAAACCCTTCTGCAAAGCACCTTAGCAACTTCGAGCCTTCAAATCCTCGAACTTCCCAGAATTTTCAGACTTCTCTTGCTCTTTAGTCCTTGCCCCCAATTCTGATTTTCTTTCCTCATTCCCCTCAAAATCTTTCAATGGCACCCAAAGTTGCTCGAACCCAATCTTCTTGTGAGACTGGTGAGGGGATTTCCACTATGCGCTGCTTGCTTAATAGTCTTCATCGCCCTCAGGCAGACCTACATACTGAGCTCTTTTTGGAGGAAGGATGAGTGCACTCCTTGGGCCCTGCATGGACCTCCCAGCTACCTATAGTTATTGAAAACAACCTGCCCAAGGAGAAATGGTTAACCCCAAACCCATTTCAGGCCAAGTCAGGCATTTCTTCCTCCAAATGGTCAAACCATCGCGGTGGGTTCCGACTCATGAAGGACGAGGCATGGACAAAATGGGTCAATAAGCTCAAGCCCATCTTCAAGAAGAAGTGGATGAACAATGGAATTTATGAGCTGATAATGTTGTCCAAGTCAACTGTGATTGCTAAGCTCAAGCTACTCGGGCACCAACACATTTGACTTCCGGATGGGCCCTATGTCCTTGTCTCTGGGGCCCCTTCCTCTTCTCATAGGCAATTTAGCCCGACTTTTGTAGCTTTGCTCTTGCCCGAAAGCAACCGGAGGGTAGTGACTCAACATCTTTTTACTTGTATTGCCACTGAAAAGTACTTTTGGCTGATTGTAAGTTGGTCTCCATCACTTGTCACTTAAACCATAGGCGCATGGTCTATGCATTAATGGGAAGACGCCGATTTATCTCTGGGCTTGATGCTAGACTTCGGGCAAGTCCTCTTTTACTTGACATCTCTAGACTTTCACACACTTGCAGCCCAATGTTCAAATATTAACCCAAACACTTCCATAACCAATCTTCACAGAAGAAAAAGAAGCAGCAATCGTTGCCCGCATCATCTTCAGCATCTCTAAGTGAGCGAGTTGAGAGTTGCTCCCAAATCAAAGAGTTGTTGTAAGACTCTGTTTGTGAGAGTTGAAGAGCATGAATTTCATGTTTTTTTTTTCTAGTTCTAGATTAACGCAAATTAAAAATAAATACACAAACCAACGAAAAAAACGATTCTTTTTTGTAGGGAGAATATAAGCATGAAGAAGAACAAGCATACCTCTCAAATAAGAAAGGACATTATTATGATTTTAACAAATGACGAGAGCAGGTGAAAGCATTATCATAATTTTAGACTTGGTCATAATTAAATTTCTTTCAGTCTATATATAAAATGAATAAGATATTTAAAAAAATAAATAAACGGTTTGGTCTGGTTCTAAGTTCTACCAAGATGAAAACGGGAATGGATATGGATGATTCGGTCCGGTTTTTGAACATAAGTTGACTTTGTTTTTATCAACATGGTTTTTTATGATTTTATTATGTCATTGTTGATTCGGTTCCATGGCCTTTATGTCCACCCCTACAATTATATATAGAAATAAGGACCCGTATTTCATATGACACGTTTTTGTTTTAATTCTTGGCGTTGGTGAATCACATGATGGTGGTCAGGAGAGGCTAAAATGCCTCTGTAATTCTTTCTGGCCTCCGAAAGGATGGACTGTCGTGATAAAGTAACCAGTTGATTAGCTTTTTTTTTTTTTTTTTTTTTTTTTTAAACAAACGATATTATCTACACTAAGAGAGAGGGAGAGAGTGGGCAAAATCTCACAATAGGTTAACCATATTAATGTGGTTCAAATCTAAGACATCTCATTTATAAGTGAAAAAGAATATCACTAAGCTGTAGTATTAAGTGGCAATTGAATACGTTATTAGATGCAAAAGTGAGAAGTCCTGAGCATGAAAGTTTTGCATGCTTAAAGCCGCGAAACAAGTCGGCAACGAAGAGCACATGTATTCAACAATTGTCCATGTCTGAATTGTGTGAGTTACAAACTTCACCTTCGTTCTTCACTTAAAATACATATAGCACTAAGTCAGGTGTCAAATTTACAAACTAATTAGGTAATTGTGCACCAAAAATCTGAAGGCAAACTGAAAATTACAACAAAATGATAAAATAATAAGGCGTCAAGTTAAGCAAGATGGTACAAAACATGAACAATTAAGATTACCATTGAGAAAACCGAACCTGTATAACTAAGATGGTGGTTGACAAACTCAGATTGTTCCTTCAAACATGCATAGAAAGCGTCTTTAGCCTTTCAAAATACGCAATAGCATATCACTGCTCAAATTTCTAAACCTAATGAAAAGTAAAATCAATAAACAATGGAAATTACAGCTTCCGATGAAAAAATAAACGCGAATGTGCAAAGGTTGAGGAAAGAAATGCAAAACCTGAACAGGCAAAAGAAACATTTGGTATTTCACACTTTCTCATTTTTTTCTCCTTCTTCCTCTTCCAGCAAATTTTCTTATAATTGTATGTAACCATTTCTTAATGGATCCCATCCGGATCCACTCTGTGGAGATCCTAGGGATCCACTGTGTGAGGATCCCACATCTTAGCCATTCATCGTATAACATGCGGTCAGAAATCATTTGATTTTTTTTATTTAAAATTAAACACAAATAGTATCTGACGAAAATTGGCCGCACGATGTACGATGAACGGCTAGGATGTGGCAGTGGATCCGAAGATGATCATTTTCCTTGCACAAAAAGGAGTAGGATTCTCTCCCCTCTTTTTTTTATCTCCCCTTCCCTCCCCACCCATTCGAACGGTCATGGTTAAGCCACATCAACATCTTAGATTAACTGTTTTTATAGAAAGAGAAAGACAAAATAGAGAATGTGAGAGGAGGGGATGAAAGGGGATAGAAAGAGGATGAAAGGGGATGGAAAGAGACTAGGATTCTCTCCCCTCCTCTTTCCATCTCCTCCTCTCACATTTTCTTATTTTGTCTTTCTCTTGCTATAAAAAATTAATATACGATGTTGATGTGGCTTAACCGTGGCCGTTCAATTAGGAGGGGAGGGAAGGGGGGGAAAAAGAGGAGAGAGAATCTTACTCCGTTAGATTATGTGGGTCAAACTTCAAAAAATAAAATTGCTATTATTACCATAGATTTGCACTATCTCTAACATATATATGACCCACATGCGATGACGGCCCCACCACTATTAGAGAGATGATTCAAATGTGCAAATAAGTGGTATGTGTAGCATTACCTTTAAAAAAAATCGGAAAATCTAGTTTGTGTGAAATTACATTGCGGCCCATATCTTTTATTTCTATTCAGTTTTGATTAGAAGGTTAGAATGTTAATTTTATAAAATTTTAGTTGACAATCAAAAATCTATTGATATTCAGTTTAACTAATTGGACATAAAAGCCCTACAAACAAAAAATTACTCTTGAAATTGAAAAAGGTTGTATAGCCACTTAGTACTATGATTTAGTGGTATTTCTCTGCACTTGTAAGTGAGAAGTCTTAAATTCGATTCTCGTCAACAGCGTATTTGAACCACATTTTTGCTAGTCCGTTGAAAGGCATTGCTCACTCCCCACCTGTTAAGTGAACATAATATCGTTTATTCAAAAAAAAAAAAAAAAACATTTTATAATGTAAGAGCTGTAAAATAGTATAAATTAAAAAAAAAAAAAAAAAAGGGGGTTAAACAAGCAATTATCATGTTCAAACACGACTAGTTATTCGTAAAGCAAGCAAAGGCAATCTCATGGATTGGTATTTGAGTCATAAACATGTCTGCAAATTTCATACTAGTCCAGATACTCTGCTTCACCAACAGATTTCATAATCTTAATTGATAAATTCAGTTAATAACACATATCATACGTAGAGCCAGCCCTGAGATTTTAGAGGCCCTGTGCGAAAAGAATTGGAGGCCCTAAAAAGTACTAAGAATTTTTTTTTTTTTTTTTTTTTTTGTTCAAAATAATAATTTTAGTTTTCTATTAAGCTTCTATAAATTCTAATAGCACAAACAAATTTAACAAATCAACAAATGGAAAGGTGGCGTATTGTTTTTCCTTAACTATTTAGAAGGCCAGGGTTCGAATTTTCATGTTATTGTGTGGAATTTTTATATTATTTTGTGGAAACTTATGCATTGAATAAAACTATAAAAGGAAAAAAATGATGGAGATGAGTTTTGAACTCATCCCCTAGGCCGATGTAAAGAAGCAATAATTCCACTTGCGCTAAGACTCAAGTTTGTAATAATGTACACTTACTATTATATATACGTATATGCATGCAAAATTGAAAAATCAGGGGCCCTTCTGATTTGGGGAACTTTGGTACGTGGTAGTACGTAATATTTGAAGAATGTAGGAACTTACGGATCGGAAATTCAATGTACGGATCTTCCCGAATTGAGTTTGTAAGTTCATAAAATAAAAGGTGAACAGCCACTTGGTTTTGGTAATTGGCGGAGATCTGACTGTTGGATCGTAACAAAATTTTAGTATGTTTCTCTAGGAGCATAATGTTCATCTTAGGAAGTTACGGATCGGAGATCGGAGTTACGGATCTTCCAGATTATGTATGTAGGGATGTGGACCCTACCGTCGATAACCTTTGATTAAGGGTCTCAAATGATTCTAGAATATCCTTGAGGATATGTTTTATACGATTTACGTATTCTATGGTTAAGAGTTCTAAGTTATAGTTTGATAATTGTTTTAGGCGCCGATTGTTTTGGGACGCCTCGATGATTGTGTTAGGAAGTCGTAGCGCGGACTCCAGGTGAGTGGGCATTTTGGTTTTCTATATATGTATATATGCATTGTGTTTTTCCCAGAAATGCATTTTAAATGATTTTATCAACGAATTTCCATGCCAATGCATTTATACTTTTGAATATGCATTATGAATTGATTATATGATTGTCGACGCTGTGGGAACTCAGGTAAGTTCCAAGTAAGTTTATGTGTTGTGAATGAAGAGTTGAGTTATATTAATTATGTTGAGAGGCCTCGAAAGCTCATTAACCTGCACCCCAGCGTTAGTGCTCCCGCCCAGGGTTAGGGGCATAGTCTTTCACGTGATGTTCACCTCCCGCACCACACGCTCATCTTGGATCCAAGTTAGGTGCACAGTCCTGTCGTATAGACCACTTTCAGTGGGTTCGACTTGTAGGTGACCATCGATCATTCGCACAGTCTTCACATGATTGTAGCACTAAAGCGTATTGTTTTACATCCAATCCTGTCGTATAGACCACTATAGGTGGGTTCGACTCATGTGCAGGCATGATTTATGAGCTAGAGTACGGCTGACGAGCTGTTGCAGTTATTATTGCATTTGATTTACTTACCTGATGATTTGATTTATATGGCATGGCATATTCATGATTTGATTTCGTATTTTGATGATGATGATTTCAGTTGAGATTTAGTATATGTATATACTATTTTCTGGGAAAGTATACAAGTTTTACAGCGAGGGGCTATAACTTTTGAGAAGCAAATGTTTTTTAAAACCTTTGTTTTTGCCCACTCACGCTTTTGTTTTACGCCCCTCCAGGTTTTAGTAGCTGAGCTTCAGATCGAAGAGGAGTCGTGGCAAATCTGGGTGTAGATGATACTTTTGTTGGTATAATTCTCACCCTATCTTACTGCACTAATCTTATGCTCTGCCATTGTGTGTGAATTGGGTTCTTACCCGCTCATCGTGCACTCTGATACATAGACACTATTAGGTTTAAATTTATTCACATTTAACACTTCATCACACTTTATGGCTTCGTCACCTTCCAGGTGTCGGCCAGTACAGCTCGATTCGGAGTCCTAGTGGACATTCCGGGTTGGGGTGTGTCACGAACCGTATATGTATTTGCTACAATAGATTGAGTAAACAACCTTAGTTTTAATTTATTTTTCGCAGAGATGATCTTTACAGTATGATTCATAATATGAACGGTTGTGATCAAAAGCATAAATCTCTGTGATTAAGACACTAAGTTTTAAGTCATACTCATCTTTGAGTATCCAAATATCGTTCTAAAAACAAATCTCAACCTCCTTCGTGTTTTAATAATTTATTTAACTTTTTTGCTTTCTTCTGCCAAAGTTTAAATTCATGGTTTACCTCTTCTTTACGTTACCAAAGTGGAATACAATTGTTTGGTGTACGTGTTAACCGAAATGCTCATCCTATTACGCAGTTTTGTTTTTATTTTTTCTGTATTTTAGGGTTTGTTTATAAGTGATTAAATAATTAAAAGTGCTTTTAATAAGAATGTTTTGGTATCAATCATCCATAAAAATACAAGTAAATCTATAAAAAAAAAAAAAAAAAGAGCTTGAAATGCTTCTACAAAAAGCACATAATGAGCCCTTATTTAGTTTGAAAAACCATATAATAATATACAAGAGTTATGCTAGAACATTATAATTCTATTGCTATGTCAACATTATACGCTTTTCTTTTGCAAGAAGCAATTTCATAGAAAAGAAGTAAAGAGAAAATCCCAACAAATAAATAAATGTAGGACTGCAAACTAGTCAAGCCGAACTGAATACTATTGTGTTTAAATTTGACTTATTTAATTTTTTTTGGAGCTTGCGGGTAAGCTTGGCTTGATTCTTATGGGAGATGAGCAAGAGTGAGTTTAAAGTTCGAGCCCGATACCGCAGTCAAACAATTTTGAACTATATCTAATCTGTAAAAACTTTTGCACTATCACAAGAGAGTTTATGCATAAGATTTGACTACCATCTCAAATATTTTTGATATAATTTTATGTAGAAATCACTACTCACTAATCACTATGATATAGTATTATGTAAATATCACCATTAATACAGTGTTTTGTATAAATCACCGTACAAATAAGAGCATCATAATTTTTAACAATATTTTACCTCTAAATTTTTTTGAAGCACATACTAGCACATGTGATAGTGAACAATACTCTAGCTCTAAATTATCATTTCTGACACTAAATTATCATAACATCCAAATGTCCAATGTGTGCCGAGGGTCCCGCTAGGCCTTGATTAATTAATCATGTCACTTAGAGCAGGCCAGACCAGCTTCATGTCCCGTCCTAGACTTTTACTTTTGAGTCTTGACTGTTGGTTGACACGTGGTCTGACTAGTGTCTGAGTAGGCCTGCTCCTAAAACCTTGGGCCATAAAGTTGTCAGCCTTCCTACATGTCTCTGGCGGTTACAAAGTACTTTTATGTAGCCTGGTCGAATTGATGACGAGTGTTGCAAATAATTTATATTTTGTATTTACAACAAGACAGATGA
This sequence comes from Cotoneaster glaucophyllus, assembly GCA_036320875.1. Taxonomy (NCBI): domain Eukaryota; kingdom Viridiplantae; phylum Streptophyta; class Magnoliopsida; order Rosales; family Rosaceae; genus Cotoneaster; species Cotoneaster glaucophyllus. Next base: position 11,338,388 of record CM070058.1, on the reverse strand, counting down.
TGAGTATTGCAAATATAGAACTTAGATCCCTAGTTATAAGGCACACAATTTATTGCATGTATTTACAACAAGACAAATGATGAGTGTTGTAGATATAGAACTTAGATCCCTAATTAAAAGGCACATTATTGAGTGAAATCGGAGTACATCCTCTATTCTTATCTCACTTATCACGTGATCATACTCTAATGATGGTCTTTCCTTCTAATGATGGTCTATTCTTATTAAAAGGCACATTATACGTCCGGTTCTCTCCTTAGCGACCTTCTACTTCTGTATAGGTCATGTCATTTATAGAGTAAGCTCCTTCAGTAATGACTGATGGATCTCCACTAGTATGATAACTTCTCTTCAACAAAAATCCAGGTCGCTTTGGTGAAGGAATTGCTGCATCATTACCCAACATGGAAACCACTGCTAACATGAGTGGACGATCCTTCGCTTGCTCTTGCACGCACAAGAGGGCAATGTGAATACATCTTAGAACTTCATTGACAGGGTATGATTCTCCCAGAGATGAATCAATGATTTCCAAGGCTCTACTTTCCTTCCACAAGTCCCAAACCTAAAAACCATTTACAAATTAATCATCAAGTTATAAAAGCAGACGAAGAGAAGTTTGGTAATGTCTTAATGTTATGCTTACATGTCCAACTAAATTTGAGTAAGAACTATCGTGGTAGTAGCCGGTGTTCTTTCTGCCAGTAACAATTTCTAGTAGTAAAACGCCGAAGCTATATACATCAGACTTTACTGAAAAAAGTCCTTCCATTGCGTACTCTGGTGACATATAACCGCTGAAGCAACAAAATAAAATTGATTAATTATCACAGCTTTTTTCTGTATTATTCAACAAAAAGTTGTACTCACGTTTGTGGCCTTGTGACGTAGGGATGAAAATTGTAAAAAAACAGGTGTATTTTCAGTCTTGAATGAAACTTACTATGTCCCAACTACACGGTTTGTATTTGCTTCAATTTGTTCAGCTCCAAATATCCTAGCCATACCAAAATCTGAAATCTTGGGGTTCATGGCAGAATCCAACAGAACATTGCTGGCCTTTAGATCTCTATGGATGATTCTTAATCTCGAATCCTGATGAAGATATAAAATCCCTCTAGCAATCCCACAGATTATCTCAAAGCGTCTTGTCCAATCCAAGAACGCCTCTTTTGCTTCGTATGGGAAAAATGTAAACAAAGTAAATTAGATTGTATTCTTGCTTGATTCAAGGTTTTTAACCAACAATTTTAGTTACACAAGTGAAAAGAAAGGTGCTTGTAACTGATTTGAGTTAAGAGCATTCAATCCTCCACCTGAGGTCCTAAGCTCAATTTCCCCTCCACAATATTGCTTGTATAAAAAGAAGAACAAAAGTAAAAGAAAGACATACCGAAAATGAAAAAGTCAAGACTTTTGTTTGGCAAGTATTCATAGATCAGCATCTTCTCTTCATCTTGAATGCAACAACCTATGATCCTCACAAGGTTCTTGTGTTGGAGCTTTGAAAGCAGCACAACTTCATTCTTAAACTCTCCAATTCCTTGGCCAGAATTCTTGGCTAGTCTTTTCACTGCTATCTCCTTCCCATTATCAAGCACACCCTGAATTTATAATCCAAATTCAACTTAAAATGCACTTGTCTTTCAAGAAAATTATCAACATATTCCTAGCTCTGTATATATCTTCCCCTTGAAATTGCATTTATACATTAACAAAGGAGTAAAACTCAATACATATACATAAAAGTGCTTTGACTACTTCAAGTGAAGGAGATACGCGATTGAGATAACAAAAGATCGCAGTATTTTGAATTTGTATCTAAAATGATTGTGAAAAGTAGAAACAAGATAGTTCCCATCACTTATTGATTATTGATTGGGTTTGAAATTTAATGAAATATATTTTTGAGTCAATTCCAGTCTTTATTGGACAGGTTTCTTGATTTTTGTTAACTGTAAGAGTAAATTATAGTAATGGTCTCTTAACTTTAACAGCAATGGTCCCTAAGCTAAAAATATATTACCATTGGTCTCTTAACTCATCAAAACGTGCAGCTATGGTCCCTCAACTCTAATTTAATTGGAGAAATGGTCCTCAACTTTAACTCAATCGGAGAAATGGTCCCTCAACTTTAACCCAATTGTAGCAATGGTCATTCCAACATAACTCATTTTGACAAAATTCTGATGAAGTTGACGAAAATGACCATAGCTACACATTTTGGTTGAGGGACCAATGGTAATAAATTTTTAGTTAAAGGACCATTGCTCCAATTTTATTAAAGTTGAAGGACAATTGCTACAATTTATTCTAATTGTAATGGTCTTGTAATCCTATTGTTAGATAGAATGCAAGTGTCAATAACCTGTGTAAAACCCCACCCCCAATTTTAAATTGTAATTTCACTTGATCCCAAAAAGTTTTAAAAATGTGCATTTGGGCCCTTTATCCTAATCTAATTCGGACCCTCCATCTTGATTCTCCTTCTCCCTCACGCTGCTACGTGGCAGCCCACTAACCCTCACCCTACCTCTCTCTCTCTCCTTTCTTGAGTCTCTCTTGGATCCCTTACTCTCTCTCAGTTCTCAACTCTCACTCTCTCTCGAACCTCTTTCTCTCACTCTCTTTCCCGTACGCACCATTCTGCACTCCCACACCCCGACGACAGCACGCCACCACCACTAGCTTCATGGGCTCTCTCTCTCACCCTTACTCGTCTCTATGGAGCTAGGTGAAGCCCAGCAACCCAGGAACCAACTTACTCATCTCACCTCCCTCTTCAATTTGACACCTAGATCGGAGTTTAGGGTTTAGTTTTGATGTCAACTGGAGCATGGGAGGCTCCAGCCTCCTTCCTCGGTGAGAAACGGATCGAGTGACCCAAGTCTAGTGAACCCAGGCCCTTTGGGCCAAGTGGAACCCAGGCTTAGGACCGTTTGAAACCCAACCCAACCTATCCCTTTCATTTAATTTAATTTTATTTATTTAATTCTAAAACCTAAAGGCCTTTGGGCCGTTTCCTTTAGGGTCTTAGGCACGTAGACCCTTTTAACCCAAAACCCTGGGTCGGGCTTCCAAGCCCAGGCCCGTGTGAGCAACCCAGGGCTTCAAGCCCTTTCGGATAGGCCTTCGGACCATGTGAAAAGCCGGGCCTTCAACCCACTGACACAAAACCCTAAACCTTTTGGGCCTTAGAACCCAAGCCCAAGAACCTAATGCCTCTAGCCCATTGACCCGGTCCAACCCAATACCCTTAACCCGGTTTGACCGAACCATTGACTCAGTCTGACCGTGACTCGGTCAACGGTCAGCGTTGACTTTGACTTTGATCGGTCAACGGTTAACGTTGACTTTTGTTGACTTTTTTTGGGTTTTTGTCCGGGACCCCTACTAGGCTAATTTCAACGTCCTAGACCCGTGTATAGGGCACTGTTCTGTGCAGAAGAGAGATATTGATACTAATACCACTAGTTAGCACACTATATACGTGATATGTTTTGTGAAAGGTTTTATGGCATGCTAGGGTTTTCGGAAAACCTACTACCTATATTGCTATTGATGTTTTTATAAAACTTTGGGGGTTAGTATGTTGATAACTGTTTTAGTATTATATATATATATATATATATATATATCAACTTGGTTCACTCATGTTTGTTTTGCGCCTCCTCAGGATTTAGAATCAAGACGTACAATCCTGGTGTCAAGGCACTTCGGCATCAGCATCTTCGAGTCCTCTTGGTGTAGGACCCATTCCTTTGCTCATTCAATTTTATATTATTTCTTTTTAGTGTTTTAGGTTAGTTGTATGCTTTAAACACGTTCCTCATTTTCATATTAATTATATTTAAATTTATAAGTCTTATTTATTCTTGTTCTCATGCATTCTAAATGGCTTGTGTCACCTTCGGGTGTCGGCCAGCACGTACCTACCATGGTATTCGGGCAACATCAGGATCGGGACATGTCAACCTGTGAGCTAAATGTTAGCTTATCTTGTAAGCAATATAGTTTGGATATATATCCTTATGGTTAAATACCTTGTATTTTTTCTGAAACTATTAGCAAAGATTCACTTTTTCGGTCTAAAATCTCTCTCTCTCTCTCTCTCTCTCTCTCTCTCTCTCTCTAAATCTTGCTCCCTCTCTCTTCTTGATTCTCTTTCTTTCTTTACAAGATTTCTTCATTTTGTTCTTCTGTTTACGCTACAAGGGTGAGTAGAGGAAAAAAAATAATAAAATATTTGATTTGGAGTGCAGATGGCTAAAAAATAAACCTAAAAAATGCCTATTCAAAGTCTGCTTTATGATTTGAGACATTATCCGACGGCAACTACGTACCTTATAAACGGAGCCGAAACCACCTGTTCCAAGCTTGTTGTTGGAAGCAAAATTATTTGTGGCTTTAACTATGGTACTTAGTTCAAAGAATTGTAATTCAGAGTTTATTCTACTTTCATCAATATCTATTCCAGCAGAAGAATCTTCCCAATAGGTTGATGCTATGGTCACATTGAAAAATTTATCCTGACTTCTTTTACCTGTGATAACAGTACATAAACAAATAATATTGTGTTCTTAAATAATTAAAACCAATATCCAGTTACATAATTGTGAATGATTAGATGGCAACCTAGTAAAAGGAAATTTGTTTACCTTTTCTCTTTCTCTTTACCAACCAACATGCAAGGGAAAACAAGAGGAAGAACAATAGACCACATGCTACTGAAACTTCCAGATTCCTCTTCTTGCCAAAAGAACTGCTTGACTTCTTTGCATGTTGAGCTGCAGATATACAAGCATTTATTTCCATATTTAAAAAACCTTATAAAAAATGGGGAAAAAAAAACCTTGTAAAAAGCTCCAATGAACATAAGAACTAAATTTTTAGTATTAATTTATAGAAATTTCTGAATTTTTTATAAAAAAAAATAGTCCTCTAAAAAAGTAATCTTACACTCTTGACGGAACAATTTCACTTTTATTATTTGGCAAGAGACTAGTGCCAAATGATTTTTTTTTAGAATGACAACAAACGTACAACTACCAAACTAAATAATAAGTCCTCAAATTTTTTAATGAAATAAAGAAAGAAGATTTTTTTTTTTTTTTTTTTTCATGAAACCTCAGCGTTATGAGGGGAATTATTGATAAGGAAAGGAGAAGAAAGAAGATAAATTGATATGGAAATATACCTGAAACATTTGCATCAACTCGCACATATAAATCTTGACCCGAATCCAAAAAAGTCCTTGTGTCCATCAACTCCCCATGCCAAGTTATACAGCCACTCCCTCCCTGCCTTTCATCTGCATTTGCGTATGCCGTGCAAGAACAATTTCTCAGGCATTCTTCTTTACATGCTTCCCGACTCCTACTCATGTTCACACGTGCTGTAGAAGTGTCCGGCACCTTCACACGTTCCAACTTCACGAACCCTTCCCCGTTTTGGCAAACGGATGATCCTTTTTGCCTCACGCACCCGCCTGACCAATCTCTCAAATACCACTCATGTTGTAACTTGGGTTCGAATCCAGGTAGGCATTTGCACTCAAATTTATCCGCGTTTGGGTATGGGTAACAAATGCTATTCGGGCCACACTTCCCGTAAAAATCACACTGCCGATCCGGCGACCAATGCGGGACCCATTTATTATCTTGCCATGCGGACCGTTCAACGTTTCCTGATTCATTGATCACCATTTTAAAGAAGATTGATTCATAAACAGTACCATCCATAATATATACCTCATCTTGATTGTTCACAAAAGTAACGTTGGAGTAGAAGGTTTTTCTAATCTGAGGCACCCCGGACCATCTTTCACCGATCCAAGGTCCAGTCCGCCACAATGGAGTCTGACCCATGTATAAGAACCCCTGTGGACTCTCACTTGGCTCTATCCGGTACGAACAGTTGCCCATTCCCGGGTCATCTTGGGACTTCCAAGATGTGAGGAACCAGTTCAACCCGGACCGCCTGTCCAGCCCAAGTTTCATAAAAGGAAGCATCGCATTTGTGGGATAATCAAAACCTTTCCACAACACCTTTTCACTACTACTGCCATTAATTTCAACCACAAGAAGATTTCCTGTATCCAAAAGCTTGGCTATCACGGAATTGTTTCGAGAAGAGACGGTGAGATTAGCGGACCAGATAGGGGTATTTGGATCCTCCCCATAAATAACAAGGCCACCATGATCTCCATGAATGGCTAGAAGTCCAGTCCCAGCAGTAGGAACTATGGGGTTTTCTCTGTTTGCAATCCAGACAATGGTTTTGATTGGAATTTTGTTGTACCAAACTCCGATGTAACGGTTACGAGAATTACCTGGCTTAAAAAACCCTAGTACAAAGAATTTATTGGTAGAGAGAAGAACGTCACCCTCTCTTAGGGGTTGGTTTGGTGTAATGGCGTCTAGGGTAACCGAAATGGAAGATGGAAGAATCACAAGGAAGATGAGCAATACGGTACTGACAAAAAAGAATTCAGCAGAATTCATTGTTAGCTTTCTCATGGAGGAGTTTAAGTGCTAAAATGGCTGCTTCTTTTGACATGCAGAAACAAAAAGCCGGAAAGGTTGGATTTTCTTTTTCTTTGATTGAGTTGCAGTAACGCTAATTAAGGGCATACGGGCGACTTCCAGTTGTTGATGCAATGGTGAACGCGCCCTCGATTTCCAGTCATTGATGCAACGTGAACTTACCCGCAACTTCCAGGCATACATGCGCCCTCGATTTTGCGCTAAGTTTTCTATTGGCTAAGCCCCCACCATAGTACCTGTCACATAATTTACGGAATTAGCTAACTAAACTAGTATAATTTTTCTTCAATTACGTCGCAATCGAGACCAATAATTTTGACTTGCCCCACACGTCAATGCACTAGAAAGAAAAATAATTGAGACCAATAATTGGAACTACTTATTGGAAGCAAAAAATTTTGTGGTTGATAACCTTTTACAAGTTGCTACCAATAGTTGCTTAACATACAACATTTCCGAATATCTTAAGAGTTTTAGCAAGGTTCTACGCTACTACATGTCATATCATTTACAGAATTTTCTCCTTCAGTACTGTGGTGATGGGTCTCCACTGTTATAACTCCAATAAAAATGCTGGTTGTTTTGGCGAAGGAGCTGCTGCTTCATTACCTAGCATGAAAACAACCACCGACATTGTTGTCCACTTAGTGGAATACTCTGTTAAACCTAAGAACACAAGCAAGGCCTTCTGCACACCCACCACCATTGTATAACTCAAACCTATGGGGAATTCTTTTGGGTTGTGATTCAGTGGTATGTGCAGGGACCTATGTTTAGTATTTATACTAACTCAACCCTAATGCATCATACCGCCACTTAGTACTACGATCTAGTGGTATTCCTCTTCACTGGTAATGAGAGGTTTTAGATTGGATTCTCGCCAAATGCGAATTTGAACCCCATTGTGATGCTTAGCCCACTCCACCACCCCGTTAGTGTAGATAATATTGTTTGTTCTACAAAACAAAAACAAAAAACAAAAAACAGAAGAAAAAAAATCCCCTAACGCATCCCCCCATAATGAAGTCATTAAGATTCCTTATTGTATAAGGAAATAATATACCAAATATGAATCAAAATAGGATAATATCAGGAGCTCTTATTCTCCAAAAATAACCAGAATATTATCTTTACTTGGAGTCCAAGTTATAGCTTATAACTAAACTCTAATCCTACTTACATTCCATAACAATCCTTATTAACTATAGTGACCTATTAGCCGTTGGATTAAAGTCTAATATCCAACATTCCTTATTAACTATAGTGACCTATCAGCTGTAGGATTAAAGTCTAATATCCAACATACTCCTGCACACACGCCCAGAGATGAATCGACAATTTCAAAGGCATTGCCTTCTCTCCACAAGGAATCTCGATTTGAGTACAAATACTTCAGAAGTAACGCAAAATCTCTACAAGAGCCGGCAAAGTGCAAACTCAATGAGCTTCAATAACTGTTATTGTTACATCATTTACAGAAGAAGCTCTTTTAGATGTTGAAGAATCCGGACCATTGTTTTTCAAGCTACACGCTGCCTTTTTCGGACGTGGAAGAGTCGTTTCATTCCTCAACATGAATACAACATCTAGCATGGTTGGCCGGTCTGTTGGGTATTCTTGGGAAAAATTTTAGTTGTGACGGGAACACGGATGTACACCACGTGTTTTTATGTAAGTGGTGGAAAATTTTAATTTTTAAGTTATTAATCTTTTAACACACATATCCAACTATTTACATAAAGACACGTGGTGTACCGCCTCGTGTGACGGGAACACTGAAAAATCTCTCATATTCTTGCACGCACAAGAGCCCAATCTGAATGTATCTCATAACTTCATGAGTCGAAAACGACTAGTTCAATGATGAATCAATTATGTCCAAGACTTTTCCTTCTGTCCACAAGTCCCATATCTAAAACAATTTTGAGCACAATGTATAGATCATTGGACTACTCGAAAGTTAAATTCATCGTCTGAAAAATTATCTGTTTACTTACTATTCCAACCAAATTTAGAGATGAATTTTCGAATTGGAAACTGTTCTTCCTTCCACTAATGATCTCTAATGCCAAGATTCCAAAGCTAAACACATCGGATTTTGTGGAATATAGAGCATCCATAGCATACTCTGGTGATATGTAACCACTGCAATTACACAATATCAGGTAAAAAAATATATTAGTAGACAATTACACAATATCAGGAGACAATTACTAGGTGCTAACAACTTTGTTCGTGTTTGCTTCAATTTGGTCATCCCCGACCATCCTTGCTATGCCAAAATCTGATATTTTTGGTTCATTGAACCATCCAGTAAAACATTGCTCACTTTCAAATCCCTGTGGATTATTTTTAGTCTCAAATCTCGATGAAGATATAGGACGTCTTGAGCAATCCCAATGATAATTTGAAACCTTTTTAACTGCTATTTCCTGTCCATCAGCTGGACATATTTTAGGGTCACACTAAATACGATTAAATAGAGTCCAATCCTACGAGCGGGTAGGCGAAAATCGTTCGCGAATCGGAGTTGAAACGAAGAAATTAGAGACGTTTTAGTTGTTTGAAAAAAAAAAAAAGAAAAAGAAAAAAAAAAGAAAAAAAAAAGATTAGAAGCTGCCAGGTGGTAGCAAGAGAGTGGGGGAAAGAGGAGAGTTGCGGGAGAGAAAGAAGAAAATGAGAGCCCAATCAGAAGGGGGAAAAGGAGAGGAATGAGGGAGTGAGGAAGATGTCCAATCGAGAGGAGAAAAGAAAGGGCCAGGGAGGGAAGGAGAGAACAGGGGATTAAAGACCCTTTTCTCTTCGACCCGTTTCAGATCCACGACCCAAATGCAGACCCGACGATTGCAATCCAATTCCAGCTCTTATCCGGTGATTTTCAAGAGAAATTCACCAAGCTTTCACTTGGAAGCTTGTTCCCGGCCTCTCCTCTCCCATTTCCACCAAAAACCCGAGCTAATTTGATCTTGGATTCATGGAAAATGCACCGGTGGGTGGTGGGGTGGACAACGGCGATTCCGTCATTTGTGAAGGCAACACCAACGACTACCACCATGGTTCAACTCCCTTTAAGGCCTAGATCAAAGCCCAAACAAGTTCGGGGGTGACGGAGCTATGATTTCAACGAATTGAGAAACAACCAAATTATAGGGTTCCGGTGGATCATGAATCCAGATCTTCTGCACCCAAAACTCCATGTGGCATCTTTGTGCCTTTGCTTTTTAAACTAAACATAATTAATGTTAACTTGACAATAATTAAAATAATAAAAAATAAACTGAATACTCAGCCAAAAAGCAAAGACACAGAGGGGCCATAGGAAGTTTTGGGTGCAGAAGATCTGAACTCGTGGATCATGGGAAAATTCATGCGTTTCCTGACCGAATTGGACTTCGGCCCAGGTATGAAAATTGCTCATCTCATTGAGATCTACAATTTTGTAAATTTTGGTACTTTTTGGAATTTGTTGAATTATCTAGCAGGTCGGCGCGTGCGGCAGCTTGTGGGCCAAGACCCCACCTGCGCTTCCTAGACTAATTTGGATACCCTGATTCCATATGTGACGTTCAATTGACGAAATCTAGTCGTATTACTATAGTTTTGATAGAGAATGCCACTTGGACATTATATGAATCGACAATCCGACCGTTGGATCGTTACCAAACTTTAATACGTATTAGGACGTAATATTTGAGGACAATAGGAACTTACGGATTGGGAATGCGATGTACAAATCTTCCCGAATTGGATTTCTAAGTTGAGAAATCAAACGTTGACCGCCACTTAATCTTAGCGATTGGCGGAGATCCAACCCATGGATCGTAATGAAATTTTAGTATGTTGTTCTAGAAGCAAAATGTGGACTTTGGGAAGTTACGGATCGGAAATCCATAGGCGGATGTTCCATATTGACTTGTATAGAGTTATGGACCCCACCTTTGACAGAGACTTGACTTTTGGTCAATAGGCTACGAAATGATCTTAAATATTAATATTAGCATTACTAGAGACTATGTAGGGCTTACTGGGCCTATATTGGTTAGTGAGTTATCCCAGATAATATATACCTCAGTTTGCATATATGGGGCGTCATATTGTGATATATATGTGTTATTTATCTTCTTGATAACATGAATGATAAGTATAATAAATGTTATGACAATGTGATCCTAGAATCCTATTAAAAGTATTCTGTAGAACTTATATGCTTCTGTGACATATTAGTTGGTGGCTATGAGAAGTTGATGTGTAGGTGACTATGTAGTAATTTATAGGGGTTGAGGTAGTGGTAGTTTGTGTGATGGATTTAATGTGAAACACCCCAACCCAAATTTGAGGTAATTTTTTTTTTTTCTTTTTCCCTAACTTTGTTTATTTTCTTGTTTCAACCTTTAATCCTAGCCACTCATCTTGGTCTCTCTTTCTCTCCTAAACTGCCAAGTGGCAGTCCCCTAACTCTTCCCTTTCCTTTTCCCGAAAAGCCTCAGGCCCCTCTCTTTTCTTTCTCTTATCTCTTTTCTGTTACTGTCTCTCTCTCTCTCTCAGCTCACTCTCTCCCCGTAAACCTCACCAGCACGCACCTCACATACACCCACGCCCTGAGATCCGTGCGAGAACATCCTTCATCATCATCTTCACCGTGTCTTCTTCCTTCCTTCTCGATTCGGTGGGGAGCGACGGCACGGGAGCAAGAAGCTCCGGCGAACTCCCTCTGTTTGTTCTGATTTGGTAAGTCACAAATCTTTCATTTCTTATGTTTTGTGACTGATTGGAACTTGTAAATCGAATCCTCCCTTCATTGCCCAGATTTTCGTTGGATTTAAGCTTGGGTGAGCACACCCGTTTTCCGGCGAGACCCGTGGCTTCTAGGGAGCTTCTCCGACTTCTCGAAACGTTTTTCGACAATCTAAAGGTAGCATTTTATTCCCCTCAGCTCGTACTTCATTTTTATATATAGATCGGGTTTTAGAAGTGTAGTTTTCAGGTCGCCGGAGCTGTAGCAGCTCCGGCCTTCTTCTTCCTCGAAACAAGGCCCTCAGGCCGTCTGTGCATCACGGGCTCCAGCCCGTTTAGTTTCAACCCAAACCTAAAAAGGGCCTTCGGGCCATCCCCTTTGGGCTTAGGTCGAGCCCAACCCAATTCTTTTCCTTTTTGTTTTTATTTTTCTTTTATTTTTCTGTTGTATCTTAAAGGCCCTTTGGGCCGTCTCTAATTTAAGCCCAGCCCGTGAGGGCTTAGGCCGTTGGGCCGTTTCACAAATTAGTATCGGGCCCTTGGCCTTAGGCCGGGCCCTAATCTCTAACCCAAAACTCTAAAACCCTTTGGGTTTTCTAACCTAGGGCCTTCGGCCCATTTTCTCTAAACCCTAAACCCATTTGTCCAAAACCCAAAAACCCTAAGACCCAAACTCTATCTGGGTTTGACCCGTTTGACTGGGTCCGACCCGGACCCGTTGACCTGACCCGTTTGACCGTTGATTGTCAGTCAATGTTGACCGTTGACTGTCAGTCAACGTTGACCGTTGACTTTGACCGTTGACCGGTCAACAGTCAACGTTGACTTTAACCGTTGACTTTTTCCAACTTTCTTCAGGACTACTCCTAAGCTAAACTCGACGTCCTGAACACATCTGTGGAGTCCGTTTTCTGAAATTCTTTCGTTTGGGCATAGTTTGATTAATTACATATTCTTGTGTTTAGGTGAAGTTGACTGTGAGGAATCCGAAGTTCCTTTTGAGGACGACCCTGCTGCTGAGGAGTACTGTGAGTGGATCACCTTCGAAAAATAGCATGTTTTAATTAAAGAATTGCATATGTTCCTAGCATGCCTCGATTTGATGAATACTTTACAGGAAGCATGATGATTTGAATATTATTGAATAGATAGATCGTTTTGAACTATTTTCACTATATCATATTTCTATTAACCCTCATTCTGGTAGACTATCTGATCGATGACGATAGGATGCTAAGAATGTGTTTCAAATGCTTTTAGACACCTCTTCGTAGTATGGGGGATCGATGAACTTATGCTACGAAGTTGTATTTTAGAAAGCTGTTTTGTGCATACCTAGTGAACACCATGCCGCAAAGTGCGAGGACTTGTAGTTGGCAGAGGCCTGGAGAAATAATCCCTAGCGGAAGGCTGAGGGACCACGGAGTCTGGCATCGGGCCGGGAGGGAGTTATCTCATGGTGAAGGCCATAGAGATTTAGGTGCAGGCAATGGGCCGGAAGTTATTGTTACTATTCGGTGATACTCATTAGCAGCACAACTTGTATTATGTTTCCTGTTATGATTTCTGAGATTGAATGACAAATAGATATGAATGGTTTTATGGCATGCTAGAGGGTTTGAAAAACCTATCACTTATTATGTTATTAGTTTTCATTATTAACTGTGGGGGTTAGTATATTCATAACTGTTTTTATACTACATATATATACTTGGTCCACTCACCCTTGTTTTGCGCCCCCATTCAGATCCTGTGAACGAGGACTACGGCATATCATTCGAGGCATTTCCCTACCAGTAGCTGTGCACTCTTTCTTGCGTGACATCTTGTAATAGATCTTTTCTTGTAATCTTTAGTTAGAACATGCTCTGCGCACTATAGCCGCTTTCTGTATTATTATTTGTTTTTTTTGTAAACTTCTTATGTTTAATTATACATGTTTTCATCTAATTATTACTCTTGTAATTAATAAATGGCTTACGTCACCCTTGGGTGTCGGCCAGCACGTATCTATCCTGATATTCTTTGAATATCAGGGTCGGGGCGTGTCAGATTGGTATCAGAGCATGCTTAGGGTTCTATTCACCTATTTGGTTAATTCCAGTCTTTCTAAATCTTTTTGGTCTTTGACAGAACTATGGCTAATCCTGGTGGGAATGTGCCTCGGCGTCCTCGTTCTGGTTTAATGGGGGGTATACAGCAGTTCACTCATGCGTTAATGAATGCTCTTCCGGGTCACAGACCGAACCGGACATATATGGAAGCCGCTCGGAGTCATGGGGTCACTGAATTATTAACTGTGGGAAATGGCGATGAAGCCGAGCAGTGGCTGGAAAAGATAGAGTACACACTCGAGGCGATGAAGTGTCCAATGAATGAGTGGGCAGAGACCGCTGGGTATTTTATTCAGGGCGATGCTAGATCTTGGTGGACAGCAACGAGGGAGGCTCGTCCACGTGGTTCCTGGATGACTTGGGCTTTCTTCAGACGACGCTTCATTGCTCATTTCCTTAGTCCCAGTTATAAGCTAAGAAAAAGACAGGAATACCTGGGGTTCAGACAGAGAGACATGAGTATTACGGAGTTTGACAGCACGTTCAGACGTCTGGCCCGACATTATGACGGGACTTTTGATAATCCTCAGGGGATGATGGATCAGGCGCTGATTGCACTAAATCAAGAGTACCGGACACTAGTAGCTCCTCAGAGACCCAAGACCTATGAAGAAGTAATTGAGATAAGTCTGAGTATCGAGCAATCTAAATTTGATACGGAGGTGGAGGAGCAGCCTCCGATGTGGACCCAGCCTCAGAGTTATAATCGACCACGTAACCAGAATCCGGGGGGTCGAAACTTCCGATCCAGGAGTACCAGAGAGTCAGCTGGCCCTTCGAGAGCTGTAGGTCCCAGACATTCATTCTCATTCAAGCGGCGAGGCCGGGGTTCAGGATCGTCCAGTGAGGGCTCGGGCAGTGAGTCAGCGAGACGGTCTTTCAGTCATTTCACTTCGGGCTATCAAGTTTGTAACCAGTGTGGTTTACGCCATCAAGGAAATTGTGGGTTAGCTAATGTTGTCTGTCACAGGTGCGGTGGCACTGGGCATTTTGTTCGTGATTGTCCTTCAGCACCACCACCTGATAACTTTGCTTCTGGATCAGGCTATAGTAACTATCCGACGGTCCAGAATTTTGGTGGTAGGCAGAATTACGATGGCGGTGCCGGTAGCAGTCGAAGCTATGGCAGCAGTTCTAACCAGAATTTCGGGGGTAATCGGGGTCAACAGTTTGGTAGTGGCAGTCAGAGTTTCAGAAGGAGTGGCAGCCAGAGTACTGCGTCAAGTAGCCGTAATCCAGGGAACAGAACAGGTCGCAGCTTCCGAGGTCGTGGCGGCCGGAACTATAACGCAGGGCGTCAGGCTCATGAACGCATTAATGCCATGACACAGCAGGAGGCGGAGCAGGACCCTCGAGTGATCACTGGTACGCTACTTGTTTGTAATAATTGGGCTAGAGTTTTGATTGATCCGGGTGCCTCTCGGTCATTTGTTTCTTCATCTTTCGCTCGAGTCATACCTTCCCAACCTCAGCCATTAGGCTTTGACATGCTGATAAAAATGCCGCGTGGTGAGTTGTTCTGCGCCCAGTGGCGATATCAGGATTGTCCAGTTATAATTGAAGGGGAAAACCTAGAGACTAACTTAATTCCTTTCCCTTTGGTGGATCTTGACGTCATTCTGGGAATGGATTGGCTATCAAAACACCGTGCGAATGTTGGATGTTTTGAGAAGACTGTGACATTCAAGCGGCGGGGACTTCCGCCAATCACATTCACGGGTGAGCGACGTATTCTCCCTAATTGTATTATTTCTGCTATCCAAGTAACTAGATTGTTAAAAAAGGGATGCAAGGGGTTTATAGCCCATGTATTTACGAAGGAAGAATCTTCCTTACGTCCTGAAGAAGTACCAATTGTGAGGAAATTTGTCGATGTATTTCCCGATGACTTGCCAGGTTTACCACCTGCAAGGGAAATTGAATTCACTATCGACTTACTTCCAGGTACAAATCCTATTTCTTTAGCACCTTATCGGATGGCACCAGCTGAGTTACGGGAATTGAAGATCCAGCTTCAGGAATTAGTGGATAAAGGTTACATCCAGCCGAGTACATCTCCGTGGGGCGCACCTGTCTTATTTGTCAAGAAGAAGGATGGGACAATGAGGCTTTGTATTGATTACAGACAGTTGAACCAGGTGACCGTGAAGAACCGTTATCCTCTGCCTCGAATTGATGATTTGTTTGACCAATTGAAAGGTGCTCAAATATTTTCAAAGATTGATCTTCGATCGGGTTACCATCAATTACTGATTCGCGAGGATGATGTTCCGAAGTCAGCTTTTCGTACAAGGTACGGGCATTATGAATTTCGTGTTATGCCTTTTGGACTCACAAATGCACCTGCAGCATTTATGGACTTAATGAACAGAGTCTTTAAATCGTACCTGGACCGGTTTGTGATTGTGTTCATTGACGACATTCTAGTTTACTCTAGAGATGTTAATGAGCATAAAAAGCACTTGAGACTAGTGTTAGAACGGTTGAGGAGCGAGCAGTTGTATGCCAAGTTCAGTAAGTGCCAATTTTGGTTAACTCAGGTTGGTTTCCTCGGACATATAATCTCCGCCGAGGGAATTAGTGTGGATCCCCAAAAAGTGTCAGCAGTGTCTGACTGGGAACAACCGAAGAGTGTCACCGAAATAAGAAGCTTTTTGGGCTTAGCAGGATATTATCGGCGATTCATTCAAGGTTTTTCGGCAATTGCATTGCCTCTTACTAAGTTAACTCGAAAAGGAGTCAAGTTCGAGTGGGATGAGAACTGTGAACAGAGTTTTCAAGAACTTAAGCGGCGTCTTACTCAAGCCCCTGTTCTCGCTCTCCCAGATGACGGTGGTGAATTTGAGGTTTACACCGATGCTTCTCTATCTGGTTTGGGTTGTGTACTGATGCAGCATGGGAAAGTTATCGCCTATGCTTCTAGACAACTCAAGAACCATGAGAAAAATTATCCTACTCATGATTTGGAGCTTGGAGCGGTGATTTTTGCATTAAAGATCTGGAGACATTACCTATATGGTGAAAAATGTCGTATCTTCACGGATCATAAGAGCCTTAAGTATGTCTTCACAAAGAAGGAGTTGAATTTGAGACAGAGGAGGTGGATGGAACTTCTCAGTGACTATGATTGTTCGATTGAATACCATCCTGGGCATGCCAATGTGGTGGCAGATGCTCTTAGTCGAAAGCATCCTGAGCAGCTTGCTTCACTCCGAACTATTCACGTTCCACTGTTATTCTCTCTCCGAGAAACTGGTGTCAGTCTAGAGCCGGATGAACGTGGAGCTTGGCTAGCGCATTTCCAGGTTAGACCTATTTTTGTGGATATGGTTATAGAAGCTCAAGAGCAGGATCAGGAGTGTACCTACTTGAAGGAACAGGTATTAAAGGAAGAAGGTGGAGATTACTTCATTCGCCGAGACGGAGCCTTGCTGAAAGGAAATCGGTTGGTCTTACCGAAAGATAATGAAGCAGTGAAGAGGATAATCCTAGACGAGGCTCACACTTCAGCTTATGCTATGCATCCAGGAAGTACCAAGTTGTATCGCACTATCTACCCATTCTACTATTGGGAAGGAATGAAGCGGGATGTAGCAGAGTACGTGAGCAGGTGTATCATCTGTCAACAGGTTAAAGCGGAAAGACAAAGACCTGGTGGATTAATGCAGAATCTCCCGATACCAGTGTGGAAGTGGGACGATATCACCATGGACTTTGTGTATGGTTTACCAAGGACACCGTCGAAGTACGATGGTGTTTGGGTGATTGTAGATCGACTCACAAAAACCGCACATTTCATACCCGTTCGACAGAATTACTCGTTGGAAAAGTTGGCAGAGTTGTTCGTTAGCAATATTGTTCGTCTTCACGGAGTACCCATCTCCATTGTTTCAGACAGAGATCCCAGATTTACTTCCAGGTTCTGGAAAGCTTTTTGTACTGCTATGGGTGCTCGGTTGTCATTCAGTACTGCTTATCACCCTCAGACTGATGGTCAATCGGAACGGACCATCCAGACCTTAGAGGATATGTTGAGAGTATCAGTGATGCAGTGGAAAGGAAGTTGGGATAATTATTTGTCGTTGGCTGAGTTCGCTTACAATAATAGTTACCACTCTAGCCTTGGTATGGCGCCTTTTGAAGCATTGTATGGAAAGGCGTGCCGGACCCCCTTATGTTGGTCAGAGGCAGGAGAACGAACGTTAGTGGGACCGGAAATAGTGGATACCACAAATACGAATATTCAGCTGATCAAAAGAAATCTGAAAACGGCTCAAGACAGACAGAAGAGCATTGCAGATCAACATTCCAAGGATCGAGAGTACGATATCGGCGACTTTGTTTTCCTGAAACTGTCACCTTGGAAGGGTGTGGTACGATTTGGAAAGCGAGGGAAGTTGAGTCCTCGATATGCAGGTCCTTACCGGGTTTCAGAGAGAATTGGTGCTGTGGCTTACAGATTGGAGTTGCCATCGGAATTGTCTCATATTCATAATGTGTTCCATGTATCCATGCTTCGGAAGTATGTATCGGATTCTTCTCACGTGATTCAGCCAGAACCTCTAAGTGTGGATCAGGATGCAAGTTATGTAGAGGAACCCGTGGTTATCATCGATAAGCAGAATAGAGTGTTGAGGAATAAAGTAATTCCTTTGGTAAAAGTGCTGTGGAGAAATCATGCTGTTGAAGAAGCTACATGGGAAACCGAAGATTCAATGCGAAGCCAGTATCCTTACCTCTTCGAGTGAAGTGTAATTTCGGGGACGAAATTTTCTTTAAGGGGGGTAGATTGAAACACCCCAACCCAAATTTGAGGTAATTTTTTTTTTTTTTTTCTTTTTCCCTAACTTTGTTTATTTTCTTGTTTCAACCTTTAATCCTAGCCACTCATCTTGGTCTCTCTTTCTCTCCTAAACTGCCAAGTGGCAGTCCCCTAACTCTTCCCTTTCCTTTTCCCGAAAAGCCTCAGGCCCCTCTCTTTTCTTTCTCTTATCTCTTTTTTGTTACTGTCTCTCTCTCTCTCTCAGCTCACTCTCTCCCCGTAAACCTCACCAGCACGCACCTCACATACACCCACGCCCTGAGATCCGTGCGAGAACATCCTTCATCATCATCTTCACCGTGTCTTCTTCCTTCCTTCTCGATTCGGTGGGGAGCGACGGCACGGGAGCAAGAAGCTCCGGCGAACTCCCTCTGTTTGTTCTGATTTGGTAAGTCACAAATCTTTCATTTCTTATGTTTTGTGACTGATTGGAACTTGTAAATCGAATCCTCCCTTCATTGCCCAGATTTTCGTTGGATTTAAGCTTGGGTGAGCACACCCGTTTTCCGGCGAGACCCGTGGCTTCTAGGGAGCTTCTCCGACTTCTCGAAACGTTTTTCGACAATCTAAAGGTAGCATTTTATTCCCCTCAGCTCGTACTTCATTTTGATATATAGATCGGGTTTTAGAAGTATAGTTTTCAGGTCGCCGGAGCTGTAGCAGCTCCGGCCTTCTTCTTCCTCGAAACAAGGCCCTCAGGCCGTCTGTGCATCACGGGCTCTAGCCCGTTTAGTTTCAACCCAAACCTAAAAAGGGCCTTCGGGCCATCCCCTTTGGGCTTAGGTCGAGCCCAACCCAATTCTTTTCCTTTTTGTTTTTATTTTTCTTTTATTTTTCTGTTGTATCTTAAAGGCCCTTTGGGCCGTCTCTAATTTAAGCCCAGCCCGTGAGGGCTTAGGCCGTTGGGCCGTTTCACAAATTAGTATCGGGCCCTTGGCCTTAGGCCGGGCCCTAATCTCTAACCCAAAACTCTAAAACCCTTTGGGTTTTCTAACCTAGGGCCTTCGGCCCATTTTCTCTAAACCCTAAACCCATTTGTCCAAAACCCAAAAACCCTAAGACCCAAACTCTATCTGGGTTTGACCCGTTTGACTGGGTCCGACCCGGACCCGTTGACCTGACCCGTTTGACCGTTGACTGTCAGTCAATGTTGACCGTTGACTGTCAGTCAACGTTGACCGTTGACTTTGACCGTTGACCGGTCAACAGTCAACGTTGACTTTAACCGTTGACTTTTTCCAACTTTCTTCAGGACTACTCCTAAGCTAAACTCGACGTCCTGAACACATCTGTGGAGTCCGTTTTCTGAAATTCTTTCGTTTGGGCATAGTTTGATTAATTACATATTCTTGTGTTTAGGTGAAGTTGACTGTGAGGAATCCGAAGTTCCTTTTGAGGACGACCCTGCTGCTGAGGAGTACTGTGAGTGGATCACCTTCAAAAATAGCATGTTTTAATTAAAGAATTGCATATGTTCCTAGCATGCCTCGATTTGATGAATACTTTACAGGAAGCATGATGATTTGAATATTATTGAATAGATAGATCGTTTTGAACTATTTTCACTATATCATATTTCTATTAACCCTCATTCTGGTAGACTATCTGATCGATGACGATAGGATGCTAAGAATGTGTTTCAAATGCTTTTAGACACCTCTTCGTAGTATGGGGGATCGATGAACTTATGCTACGAAGTTGTATTTTAGAAAGCTGTTTTGTGCATACCTAGTGAACACCATGCCGCAAAGTGCGAGGACTTGTAGTTGGCAGAGGCCTGGAGAAATAATCCCTAGCGGAAGGCTGAGGGACCACGGAGTCTGGCATCGGGCCGGGAGGGAGTTATCTCATGGTGAAGGCCATAGAGATTTAGGTGCAGGCAATGGGCCGGAAGTTATTGTTACTATTCGGTGATACTCATTAGCAGCACAACTTGTATTATGTTTCCTGTTATGATTTCTGAGATTGAATGACAAATAGATATGAATGGTTTTATGGCATGCTAGAGGGTTTGAAAAACCTATCACTTATTATGTTATTAGTTTTCATTATTAACTGTGGGGGTTAGTATATTCATAACTGTTTTTATACTACATATATATACTTGGTCCACTCACCCTTGTTTTGCGCCCCCATTCAGATCCTGTGAACGAGGACTACGGCATATCATTCGAGGCATTTCCCTACCAGTAGCTGTGCACTCTTTCTTGCGTGACATCTTGTAATAGATCTTTTCTTGTAATCTTTAGTTAGAACATGCTCTGCGCACTATAGCCGCTTTCTGTATTATTATTTGTTTTTTTTGTAAACTTCTTATGTTTAATTATACATGTTTTCATCTAATTATTACTCTTGTAATTAATAAATGGCTTACGTCACCCTTGGGTGTCGGCCAGCACGTATCTATCCTGATATTCTTTGAATATCAGGGTCGGGGCGTGTCATAATGCACCATGTAGCAATGGTACATGGATGGTCCTACTTGGTATATCTGCGAATGGGAGACCATACGCATTCTAGCGAAGATGAGGATTAGATATACCAGGTATATTCTGTAGGTAATATATCCACTTGGATTTCGTTGAGTGATGGTATGGAATCCTTTCTACTCCGTGATTCCATTGAGAGATGGTCTGAAATCGTATCCACTTGGATTCCGTTGAGTGATGGTCCGGAATCCCTTCTACTCCGCGATTCCGTCGAACCATCGAAGTGATGGTTCGGAATCATATCTATTTGGATTCCGTTGAGAGGTCCATAATCCCTTATACTCCGTGAGTTCATTGAGTGGTCAACAAGTAAAATGATGCAAATCGCATCATTTGACTTGTTGGTTATTTGGATTCGACTTCAGCTTCAAAGATGTAGACTTCGGCCCAATGATGTCACTCTAGCCCTGCATTTCGATGTATTGTGTGTGGTATTGATTGCTGTGATTATTGAATGGGGTTTGAAAGCTTGTATGTGTGTGAATGACAAGATGACTAGAGAATATCATTATGTTTCGTCGAATGTTCCTTGATATGTTGCATACCTGAATCGTGGTATTATGTTGAGACATAGTGATTTATGTGATGATTGTTCGAGTGCAGTGAAGACGAACTACGAATGGCTTGATCCCTGTTCAATGTACGTAGGCAGCCAACAAGATTAGATGCAGCCATAAAGTACGAAAAATTATTACGTAGTCATATCTCGAGCATATCTTGGTGTTGGGGTATGTTAGAGATATAGATATCTGGTGATGTCACATGTCGATTCCGAGCGTATGTAGAGATCAGGGCGTGATAGTGTGGGAGAGAGCAGCAGCCAAAATACAGAGAAGATGGCAAGAGAGAGGAGAAATGGAAAGCAGACAAACAAAAAGCAACATGGGTGCTAGCCAATTTCCCAAACCACACTTCTGCTAAAGCCACATGCTATTGATTATGATTAAAAACTAAATTAATCAGATCATTAATCGCTAATAAATAATGGGTTATGTTTGTTTTCATGAATTCAGGCTCAAAATATGAACTGTAAATCCAAAATTTTGAAATTTAATTGCTTTATCTCCTTACCCGATAAAGCAAGACGATTACTGATCACTAACCATGCAATTCTTGAAAACTACCGAAATCAAAACAACTTCCACTCAATTTCTCAGCAACAGAAAGATCAAGCCAAATCAAAACCAACAACTTTCAACTAAATTGCACAAAAGAGTCCAAATTTAATTGCTATGCAGAACTATCGGTTCAATAAAAAATAATTAGAATTCGAGACCCTACCTCCTCCATTCTCTGAGAGCGAAGCCCTCCTCAGGCAGCATCTCTGACGGAGCCGGCAAAATCGGATCGTCGGACCGCCAAACAAAAGATCAAACAATTTAAAATAACAATAATAAGTGGCTTTAGTCTATCAAACAAATCCATGTAATTCGATCAATTCAAAAAAGATGTTCAAATCTCCAATGAACATTTTACAAAGTGATACAGAGATAGACGGAGAGACGACCAATTAAAGAACAAAGCACACATTAGAATTATCCCGTCATGAGCTCAGGATTAACCTGTATAGTTGAGCACTGCCACTTCCTTCCAAGGGCATCCTCAATCTTAAGATCAATCTTTGGGCCATAAAGGGTACCACCACCTTTATCAATTTGATAGCTCCAACCTTTATCATCCAAAGCATCTCTAAGGGCAGATGTTGCTTTCACCCATATATCATCATCTCCAACAGCTTTCTCTGGCCTCGGAGAGAGATTGACCTCATATTTGCTGAAGCCAAATTGCAACAAAAGTTCTTCGGTAAGATCTAGGGCACCCCTAATTTCAGCTTTGATCTGATCTTCTAGACAAAATATGTAGGCATCATCCTGCAACAGGTCCCGAGGTTAAACAAAAAAAAAAAAAAAACTTCATACACCTAGGATTATAGACTAACATTTTGCAAATACTAACACCATACCTGAGTAAAACCTCTTACACAAAAAAGACCATGCAAGCTTCCAGATAATTCGTATCTATATACGGTTCCCAACTCAGCAACTCGAATAGGAAATTCATGATATGAGTGAGGCTTCCTTTTGTAAACCAAGATATGATAGGGGCAGTTCATCGGTCAAAAGCTGATAAAGTTCATCCTCAACATTCATTTGATCATACATATGCTCCTTGTAGTAATCCAAATGACCACTTATCTGCCAAAGGTTCGCCTTTGCAACATGTGGAGTATACAGCAGATTGTAACCACGTTCTATGTGGATCTTTTTCCACAAATCTTCCATTACATGCCTCACAATAGCACCCTTTGGATGCCAGAACACTAAACCCCCACCAGCATCATTCTGTGAAAATTCAACAATGAAGATGTTCAATGCAAGAATCCTCATAATTACAAATAATGGGATTGCTAACCGATAAATCTGCGTAAACAGCAGAAAGAGATTCAGGCAATTCTGAGTACCTGTATAGAAAACAGGTCAAGAACTTGACCAAGGCGCCTGTGATCTCGACGTTTAGCTTCCTCTTTGAAATGAAGATATGCCTTCAATTGATCTTCACTCTCCCATGCAGTGCCATAGATCCTCTGCAACATCGGTTTCTTTTCATCTCCTCTCCAGTAGGCACCAGCAAGACTCAAGTTCGACAGCTTTTCTGTTAATTTTTCCAGTTTTTTCAACATGGCACCCCGCACATAGGTCCCACCATTCATCACCTATGAAGAATTCGGCATACCATGAGGAATTATGACATAAAGACAGTCTAATATGACAGGATGCTAGTTCAAAACACAATCAAATCCCAGTACAAGCATGCAAATGTATAAACATAAGTATAATTTGGTTAACTTGACCAAAAGGTTCCTCCCACCTTCAAATTAGTCTCCTTTTCAATCTGCATATCAATAACTCATTTTTAAAGAGCACCAACAACATTGTTTTCCCTGAGCACACCCCCGCCCTCTCTTTTTTATTCCTTTAAATTTCCATCTTAAGACTCGACTCAAACACTGTACATTTCACTTGTGTAGCTAATAAAAATATCATTTACGCACAGTTCCTGCACGTTAAATCATCACCTTCCATACTATATTGAGCCTGAAAATAGTGAAACCCTTACCAATATGATATATGGAAATGGGATCTTCTTTAATACTATCCAAAATTTCCAATTTGTATGGTTCGTTGAGAGCGGTTATTCTTTTGTGAGCTTCATCTCTTGAAACTTCTTCTCTTATGAGTGGTAAGTTTCTACCAATGATGCGATCCTACAAACCACAAAAGAAATGCTTATGAATAGTTTTCAATAGTTTCATGGTTCCAAAACTTTGATACAAACATGATAACTTACAGAGAAATTCCACTTACCATCTCCTTCTTGATTCTCTTCAACTCTTTGTCCGTCAAAGGCTCCATATCAAAATCATAATAGAACCCATTTTCTATCCACCGACCAATTGTCACTTTTGCATCCGGGAAGAGCTTTTGAACAGCCATGGCCATCACGTGTGCACACTGCAGTCAAACACATATAAATAGTTCATCACCATAACAGCGGAAAAGGCACCATTAATACCAAACTACAAGGAAATTCAGAAAAAAATGAACATAGCTCGACCTCAACACTTTATCAAAATACCACTGTTCTAAAAATCCCTGCCTAGCGCCGCCTAGGCCCCGCCTAGGCGCTAGGCGGCTGGTCACCGCCCCGATTAATGCCTAAGCGTTCGAAAATTAGGAAAGGGTGCCTAGACCAGTTGAGGCGCCCGCCTAGACCGCCTAGGCACCCGCCTAGCCCGCCCAAACCCGCCTAGACACCTGCCTAGGTTGCGACTCACTTAGATAGAAAATAGATAACTTTCAATTTGCATTTAATTTTTTTAATAAATTGTAAGGGACTTGTTGAATACTTAAATGAGCACATACTATATGTTTGCTCCCCATGTTTTCATTATGTTCCAATACTTCATAATACATATGTCATTCTATTTTGTAGTTTATGATGAAATTATATATATTTTAAGTATAAACAGACACTTATTTACACGAAATATAATGGATTTAGTTCAATCCGCCTAGTCCGCCTAGGCGCCCGCCTAGACCCCGCCTAGCCGCCTGGGAGCTAGGCCCCAGCCCGCCACCCGACTAGCGCCTAGCGTCTTTTAGAACCTTGCAAAATACAGAAACCCATGTATCCTCTCACATTCCCAAAAACAGGATGACAATTTTCCCAGCTTATCTACTGTTGTACACCCATTTTTCCATGTCCTATTCGATCAAATTTCAAATTACCGAAAAGTTATGTTCTTATTTTCTTCATCCTCACTTCCTCATTCTTCACAACAGAATCAAGTGACAATTAGTAACGTAGAATTGAAAATAGTTGATTAAAAGCATCAAACTTTCAAAATGGGAAGCTCCTAAGAATCTAAAAATTCAAAAAATTCAACAGGAAAGCACCTCCTACTTCAATTTAACATAACACAATCATAAATCCAATCCAAAGCAATGAAATTTAAATAAATACCCTGTGTCAAATTCTGATGAGGCTTTTGGAGGACTCGTGGTTAGAAGCACGCCTTTCTCAGGCTTATCAGCTACCTCCATCTAGGCATCCTTCAATATGTTGTCTTGGGTCGAGACCTGAGCCTCCGTGGCCATTGCCGAGGAGGTGGAGATTCCATTTCTACCGCCGTAGAGGGACAGAGCCCTGAACTCGGAGCTCAGTGGCGAAGCGCAGTGTCTAACTGGGGAAAGCAAAGAAGAGATCTTTAGGAGAGGGATTGAGAGGAAGGAAGAAGAAGTGGCCATTACCATTCTCTGAGGATTAACATCTGGGTTGTGTTTGGATTTCATAATTATGATTGGGTTCGTGTGCAACGGTGGAGGGTGAGTGAGAGTGGCGTTCGTGACTTCGTTTGTGGTGTTTGTCCCTCGGACGCCTTAGAAAAGGCGAAGATCGAGAGCGACTGAAGCAGAGGCTTGTGAGAGGAGAGAAATTTTTAGATATGACGGAACATGGACGGTAAACCATATGTTTTTACGTAAATGATGAAAAGTTTTAATTTTTAAGTTATTAATCTTTTAACATACATATACTATCTCATTTATTTACAGATATATGATGTACCACCTCGTGTGATGGTCATACTGAAAAATGTCTTGCGAGAGAGAAGTTGAAACGGAAAGAAAAGTGGAGAGGTTGTAGTCTAAGGAGACCTCTCGACGATGATAGACACGTAACCCATCCCCTCACCAAATCCCACACAGCCGACGATCAACGCATGGATCGCAAAACCAAAAATTCCGCCCAAAGACCCAAACCCTTTCTGAAGCCCAATGGCAATTTTGCAAATAATGTTAAATCAGGGGACAGATGCAATGGCAATTTTGTAAATAAACTGAAATCTACCCCAAATTTGAAGAGTGCCACCTCCCCATACTTTAGACTAAAGTAATATAATTGCCTTCAGTGCCGCGAGGTGACTATTAAAATCATTAAAAAATAAGAGTATAGATAAGCATAAAATTACAGTATATTATCTGAAGTGTAATAACATATGAGGTCATCATTTTTTGGGTCCACATATGAAGACATCATTGAAAGAAGAATAAATGTTTTATAATCTAAGTCATTAGCATGTGGTCCAACAATTTAGTATTAATAATAATTTAACAAAAAAGTCATTAGCGTGCCACCAGCGTAGTTATCGAAAACTGAGAATTTCAATTTAGTTTTATGTTGGACAAAGAAATTTAAGATTACTAAGGAATTTCAAAATGACGAAAATATAATTGATGGAATTTTTTTTTTTTAAGAATTTGTAAAGAAATTGAAAATTTTCTTGTTTGGTTAACCTAAAAGAACGATTGAATCTAAATAGGAATTTTTTATTTTTAAACTCCCACTCATAGAATTTTAGAAAGGGTTTTTATCATAAATGGTCCTTGACATTGATCAAACACATCATTTTGGTCCCTGACATTGAAAATCAATATAAATGGTCCCTGGGATTGATCAAACACATCACAAATGGTCATTCCGTTAAAAACTCTTTGGGCAATTTTCAAAGCTCCGTAACTCAAGCGTTTCTTAACCAAATTCGACTCATAATATATCAAAATGAAGATAGGAAAGTGTAGAACAAGATTATACCTATTTTGAAGCCCAATGGTTGCCGGAGATGGCCGGAAAATAGCCTCAAATGTGACTGGTCCGCGGAAAAACTGGAAAACTAGCCGGAAACTGGGTAAACTTTAAACGTTCATAACTTCTTCAATAATCAACAAAATCGAGTGATTCAAAAACAAAAATCATACTTCTCGATGAGACGAAGAGAATGGTATCTTTTTTTATGGCTAACTCGCCGTAGTTTGGCCGGAAAACGGCTCGAAATTGGCTAACTCAAATGGTTATCCAATTGTACTTTTATGAAAATGGTTACTCTCTGATCAGACAGACCCCTTGTAATTTTATGAAAAATATGAATATTGAAACTCCCAGTTTTCAACATTTCAGGGTATCAAAATTTTTCACAAAGAAAATGAAATTTGAGCTGAAATAAAGCTGCAAACAAATTTACAAGACGATAGAAGGGGAAACTTTTCCTTTTCGCATACCTTTCCTGCTCCTTTTCCTGAACCAACATAGAACTGCGAGGATGAGCAATGAGGCGACAGAAATTGACACTACCAATATAATAGCCAGTCGCCTTCTCCCGGAAAAATACCCTCCTCCTGATTTGTTTTTATACTGAGCTGAAAAAATGAAAAAAAACAAAAAATCAATTCACTGGTGCTATGAATGGTATGAAGTTGAAACATGTAATTGACGCAATCTGTAGGAAAATAAGGTACCTAAAACTACTGCATCTGCGCGAATGTACAAATCTTGCCCGCCTTCTGTGAAGTGCTTAGTTTCCATCAAATCTCTATACCATGTCATGCATCCAGTCCCTCCATTCCTCACATCTGCACTTGCATATGCCAAGCACGAGCAGTTCTTCAAGCACTCCTCGTTGCACGCTTCTAAGCTCAAATTATTCTCCAGTTTTATAGAGGACGTTTCTGGAACCTTTACATTTTCCATCTTCACAAACCCCTCCCTGTTCCTACACATGGACCGCGAGCCCTGCTGCCTCTTGCACCCGCCTCTCCCGTCTTTCAAATCCCAATCCTTTGGTGATATTGGTTCATATCCGGGGTAGCATGTGCAGTTGAATCCAATGTTAGTAGGATTGCAATTGCCGAATTTACCACACTTGCCATAGCTGTCACAGGCATCCAATGGCGCCGACCAAAGCAAAACCCACTGGTTTTGCTGCTCTTGCCATACTAGGTGGTTGAGTGTTCCCGACCCGCCTATTTTGTTCATTGAGTAAATCGAAGGGTCAAGAACAGTCCACTGCACAGCAACTTTATCTTTGTTGTTCACAAAATTGATCTTAAACACATCGCTCCGCTGCACAGCAGGTATGCCGCCCCATTGAATCCCATCCCACTGTCCTGACCTCCACCACTCAGCCTCATTCTTGTACAAGATCAACTGAGGCGATCCATTCAGGTCCATTCTCAACGAAACGTTCCCTGTCCCAGGATCATTGTCCGAGTTCCAACACGTGAGGAACCGGTCTATGCCACTTCTTCTGTCCAACCCAATTTTCATATTCGAAAGAAGAATATTTGTAGGGTGATCAGTGCTCTGCCAAAAAACATCCTGGCTGCCTTGTTTAGCCAAAACAAGGCTTCCTGAATCAAGAATTTGAGCAAAAATATTATCGTTGCTCGCTGATGATATCGAAACATTTGTTGACCACAGAGGAACAAGGCCTTGGCTGGTATTGGCTTGCAGCACTAGGTTTCCATCAGAACCTATTGAAAGAACTCCTGAGCTGCCATTGACGGGATTATCTCTGTTGGCCACCCACACAACCATGTCTTCCGAAAACTCGTACCAAATTCCGACATAGCGATTGGTCGATATTTTGGGACTAAAGAATCCCAGGACAAAGGTCTCATTCTTGGACACCAAGAAATCACCGTCTCGGATGGGTTGATCAAATTTTATGGTGTCCAAGGAAGAGCAGAGCTGGAGAAGGAGGAGCTGAAGAACTAAAACATTCAGCTGACCTTTCAAGAAATGCATTATTGCAGCACAAAGGTTTGCCAAGCACTACTGATTGCTTACTAAATGTATTAATATATTGATTTAGTAATCTTGTAAGTTGTAATTTTTTTTTTTTTTTTTTTTTTTTTTTTTTTTTTTTTTTTACCCGTGATTTCCAGTCGTTGATGCAACAGTGAACTCACCTGCGGACTCCCAATTATACAACAGATTTCATCTTAAAAGAGTAACATAAAAGTTGCTCTATCACTTGATATATTCAATTATTAAAACATATCATACGTCACTAGGTGATGCATGAATGAATGGCTACCTGAACTGGACTCGGCAATTGAACAACTCCCTCCTCCAATGTAGCATTCAAGGGAAGGAATCACCGAAACTTGTCAAAATTGAAAAGATGCGGAATCAATTTCATCACAGTCTTTCTATAAATGCCAACAAAGTGGGATCTACATTATCTTTAGACAATAAATTAACGATCAACTCCGTAGTTGATGCATCTGCAGAAAAACCCCTCTCCACCATTCCTTCGATAAGCCTCACTGCCATTGATGTCTCGTTGTTATTGATAAACCCTCGGATAATTGTGTTGTACGTGCAACAATCTGAAGAACAACATTTCTCTTCCATTTCACTTAGCAAGTTTTCCGCTTCCCTTGTTAGCACCCCATTACATAATCCACGAATCATTATAGTATATGTCTTGACATTAGGTTGAATTTCCTTTGATGATAAACTACGAAAGAGATCCCATGCATATTCAACTTTTTCAGCTCTGCACAAACCTTCAATAAGAATAGTGCAAGTTACAATATCAAAATCCAACTTCTTTCCCTCTATCTCTTCCAACAATTCAACTGCCTTGGGAAATTGTTGGTTTTTACAAAGGCCATCCAGTAAAATAGAATAAGTTTGAATATTTGGAAGTTGGCCTAAAGCTTGCATTTGAGAGAACAAGTTATGTGCATCTTGTATTCTTTCCATCTTGCAAAACCCATAAATAAGAGTGTTAGTAATAGTATTTGGAACCAGTACCCTATGAGACATTTCCAGAAATATCATCCCGGCATCATCTTGTTAGGAATGTCGGTACTACAAGATAGAGAATGCACAAGGTAAAGTAGAAAATGGACACCAAGAATTTATGTGGTTCGGCAATTTATGCCTACGTCCACGAAACAAGGATCAATCTTCACTATATGAAAAAGATGAGTACAACAAGAGTAGTCTTACCAAGCCAAAGACAAGGCTTGTCACACCCATATTTATAGGTGAGGCTTGGCATTCTACTAGTTTCTAGTTCCTTCTACAAACATCTAGCTTAGATAATTCTAGACTAGCTACAAAATTGTAGCTTCTAGATCTTTCCATTTGCAACCAAGGAAGCTAGTACTTTCTAGCTTCTTCCATTGACTTAATAACTTGCTAGAATTGTCTAGCATGCTCTAGCCCCCTCACTTGCTTACTAGAATAATCTAGAACATTCTTCATGGGCTGGACCATATACCAACAATCTCCCCCTCCAGTCCATGAGGGAGGAATTCCGATCATGACCCCAAGTTACCTGGAGTCCATCCCAGCAGCCTTAATGCACAATTCCAACTTTGATTTTGTGACTACCTTTGTCAACATGTTTGAGGAATTAATATCAGTGTGAATCTTCTTCAGCTGTAGCAACTTGTTCTCTATAACATCTCTAATCCAGTGATAACGAATATCAATGTGCTTGGTGCATGAATGATATGTAGTGTTCTTGCTCAAATCCAGAGCACTCTGACTATCACAATAAACGTTATAATCACTTTGCTCTAAACCCAACTCTTGGAGAAACCACTTCAGCCACAACAATTCCTTGCATGCTTCTGTAGCGGCTATGTATTCAACCTCGGTTGTGGACAAAGCAACACATTTTTGCAACTTGGATTGCCAAGACACGGCTCCCCCTGCAAAAATAAACAAGTACCCAGACGTGGATTTTCTACAATCCAGGTCACTTCTCATGTCAGCATCAGTAAATCCTTCCAAGATTGGTTTGGATCCGCCAAAGCACAAGCACATCTTAGAAGTCCCCTTCAAATATCTGAGAATCCACTTAACAGCTTCCCAGTGGTCTTTCCTTGGATTAGAGAGAAACCTGCTCACCACACCTACTGCATGAGCAATATATGGCCGTGTGCACACCATTGAATACATGATACTTCATACCGCTGAAGAGTAGGGAACAACTGCCATTTTCTCCTTTTCTTCATATGTTTTTGGACACGACTCTTTGCTCAACTTGATATGATTGGCTAAAGGTGAGCTTACCTGTTTGGCTGCTTTCATGTTGAACCTTTCAAGCACCTTTTCAACATACTTTTCTTGTGACAGCCAGAACTTCTTGGATTTTCTGTCACGAATTATCTCCATGCCCAAAATCTGCTTGGCTGGCCCTAAGTCCTTCATGTCAAATGACTTAGATAACTCTTCTTTGAGCTTTTTAATCATAGAAGCATCTTGACCGACAATCAACATGTCATCAACATAAAGCAATAAAATGATGAATTTACCTCCAGAAAATTGTTTGATATAGACACAAGCGTCAGCATGAGTTCTTTTGTACCCATTACTCACCATGAATGAGTTAAACTTCTTATTCCACTGTCTTGGAGCCTGCTTAAGACCATATAAGCTTTTCTTGAGCTTGCACACCAAATTTTCTTTACCTTTGACTTCAAAGCCTTTAGGTTGCTCCATGTATATCTCCTCTTCTAAATTGCCATGGAGAAATGCAGTTTTAACGTCTAACTGCTCAAGCTCAAGATCCATGCTTGCTGCCATACCAAGGATAACTCGAATGGAAGTCATCTTCACCACCGGTGGGAAAATCTCATCAAAATCAACTACTTTCTTTTGACCAAAACCTTTGACAACCAAACGAGCCTTGTACCTTGTCATGTTGTCGTCTCTTTTCAATTTGAACACCCACTTGTTTTTCAATGCTTTTCTGCCCTTTGGAAGCTCCACCAGCTCATAGGTATCATTCTTTAATAAGGAATCCATCTCTGACTCCATTGCCTTCATCCATCTGTCACTGTCGTTATGAGCTCTAGCCTCCTCATAAGTTTTGGGCTCTCCATAATTAGTCAACATGATATACTCTGATGAAGACTACTTGGTAGACGGTCTTCAACTTCTGCTGGATCTTCTAACTTGGTCTTCATTCTCTTGCGGGGCTGGAAGCTCCCCCTAATTGGGTTCCCTTTGAATCTGTTCTGCAGGCTCCCCCTGATCAGCAATTTCATGGTCTGGTTCATCTTGATCAGGCTCCCCCTGATTAGCATTATCTGGTTCTACCGGCACTTCATTTGCAGCTGCTTCAGGGATGTCACCGTGACTTTCTTCATCTGAAGCTAATGGATCAACTCATCTGACTACGCCATCTGGTTGTGCCTTTTTATCCAAATCCCCAATTGTTTGGTCTTCATAAAAGATCACATCCCTGCTTCTGATAAACTTCTTCTGGTATGGGTCCCATAATCTGTAACCAAAATCTTCACCGCCATAACCAAGAAAGATGCACGGTGTAGCTTTGTAGTCTAACTTCGATCTCTGCTCTTTGGGCACATGCACAAAAGCTTTGCAACCAAACACCTTCAGATGAGAGTAAGACGCATCATTACCAGTCCATACTCTTTCTGGAACATCAAAACCTAATGGTACTGATGGAGATCGGTTGATGAAATAGCAGGCTGTCCTTACAGCTTCACCCCAGAACTGCTTAGATAACTTTGCAATCCTCAGCATACACCTGACTTTCTCCATGATGGTTCGGTTCATTCTTTCAGCAACGCCGTTATGTTGTGGAGTTCCAGGAACTGTCTTCTCATGACGTATACCATGTTTCACACAATACTCTCTAAACTGGTGAGATGTGTACTCGCCGTCGTTGTCGCTACGAAGGCACTTGAGAGGTTTCCCAGTTTCCCTCTCCACCATGGCATGGAACTCCTGGAATGTCTGAAACACCTGGTCTTTGGATTTCAACAAAAAAACCCAGACCCTTCGCGAAGCATCATCAATATAAGTAACAAAATATTTATTTCTTCCAAGTGACTCGACTTCCATGGGACCACATACATCTGAATAAACAAGATCTAACAAATTTCCTTTCTTTGTAGATGGAACAGAAAAACTAACTCTTCTTTGTTTACCGAATAAACAGTGCTCACAAGAGTTTAACGATGTAATGTGAGACTTCTTTGCCAGAACTTGTAGGTCTTTCTCGCTCATGTGGCCTAGCCTCTTATGCCACAAGTCTAGAGATGAGTCATCCACAGCATTCAACTCACCTTTCAAAACCTTGGCATTTGACCGGTACAACGTACAACAAAGTTGTGCTCTTGCTACCCCCATTAAGCCTTTAGTAAGCTTCAATTTTCCTTCGCCAATATGGTGATAATAACCTTGTCGATCAAGGGTACCGATGGATATCAGATTGAGACGTATATCAAGAATATGTCTCACATCTTTCAACATCAACTGGCAGCCAAGGTCAGTTCTTAGGCAAATATCACCAATTCCAAGAATTTTGGAATAGCTTTCATTCCCCATCTTTACTATTCCAAAGTCACCTTCTTTGTATGTACTAAAGAACTCTCGTTTGGATGTAGCATGGAAGGAAGCTCCATTGTCAAAGATCCATTCAATGTCTCTGTCAGAATCACCCATATGCAAACATTCACCAACAGACAATATTTCTGGTACATTACCACATATGATAGCGGTGGTATTGCCAGTATCATCTTTCTTCGGGTTGTTTCCTTCCCTTTGCTCTCTCTTCCAAACTCTACAATTTTTCTTCATATGGCCTTCTTTGCCACAGTGGTGGCATGCACCCCTGAACCTTGACTTGGATCAGCTAGGACTCCTGCCATGACCTCTAGGCCCTCTACTCTTGCTTCTTCCGCGGTTCTATGTGACAAATACTTAGCTGCTATCTGTGCCAGAAGTCTTTCTCCTTGTTTCTTCATTGAGCATGTTATTTTTAACATTATTAAGAGTAAGAACACCATTAGAAGCAGAGTTACTTATACTCACCACAAAGGTCTCCTAACTGTCAGGCAAGGATCCAAGTAACAAGAGCACGTGCAGCTCTTCCTCGATCGTCATGTTCATAGTAGCCAACTGGTTGATGATATTCTGGAAATTGTTCAAGTGTTCTGCTGCACTTAAACCATCCATGTACTTTACATTGATGACCTCTTTGATCAAGAAGGCTTTCTTGGCTGGGGTCTTCTTCTCGAACAAGGACTCAAGCTTCGTCCAAAACTCGCGGCCGTTGGTTTCATTAGACACATGGTGAAAAACACTATCGTCCACCCATTGTCTAATTGTGCCAATTGCCTTGCGATTCATCTTCTTCCACTCAGCATCAGACATGCTCTCGGGCTTAGCGGCATCTCCTTCAATTGGCTCATGCAGATCCTTGCAATAGATAATGTCCACCATCCTTGGCTTCCATGTTACCCAATTGGAGTTGGTGAGTTCGATCATAGTGCCACCTCCTTCCATCTCGTAGTACGAGCCAACCGAGCTCTGATACCACTTGTTAGGAATGTCGGTACGACAAGATAGAGAATGCACAAGGTAAAGTAGAAAATGGACACCAAGAATTTATGTGGTTCGGCAATTTATGCCTACGTCCACGAAACAAGGATCAATCTTCACTATATGAAAAAGATGAGTACAAGAAAGTATAACACACACTTTCTATCACTCTAAATTTCACTCACAATGTATAGTGGAACACTCTCACTCTCTCTTGGAGTGGAACTCTAGCTTTGGACTTGATCCTTTTCTACTCACTTCTTTCTTGATTAGTTACTCCACTACAACATCACACCCATATCTATTGGTAAGGCTTGGCATTCTACTAGTTTCTAGTTCCTTCTACAAACATCTAGCTTAGATAATTCTAGACTAGCTACAAAATTGTAGCTTCTAGATCTTTCCATTTGCAACCAAGGAAGCTAGTACTTTCTAGCTTCTTCCATTGACTTAATAACTTGCTAGAATTGTCTAGCACGCTCTAGCCCCCTCACTTGCTTACTAGAATAATCTAGAACATTCTTCATGGGCTGGACCATATACCAACACATCTATCCTTTTACGCTTACAATACCCATTTATCAATATGTTATAACTACTTGCATCAACCATGCAGCCTTTGCTAAGCATTACTTCGAAAACCTTTTTTGCCTTGCCAATTTCTCCTCGCAAACAATAACCATCTATAAGTGAATTGTACGTAATTGTATCAGGTGCAATATCCCTTTGCGCCATCATTTCAACCACGCTCCTTGCTTCCTGGACCATCCCCTCTTTACAATATGCATCAACCAAAACATTGAAGGTGCACACATTTGGAAAGATACGTTTACTCACCATTTCATTCAATAATCTTGTAGCGTCTTTCCAATTCCCTACTTTGCAAAATCCATGAATCAAAGAGGTATAGGTAATGACGTTGGGAGCGATGTCGCTAGTTGTCATTTCTGAAAAGAGGTTTAGTGCATCAACAATTAGAATATCCTTGCAAAGATTGTTGCTGATCGTGTTATAGATGCCTACGTCAAGCCTGTATTCGCCTTCTTTCATCTTCTTAAGGAACTGGATAGCTACAGTGTTGTTACCTTTCAAGCAATAGCCCTTTGCTAGTATGCTGAAAGTAACCACATCCGGCTTGCAATTACCTCCCTCCATCATTTTGTTGAAAAGTGCAGCTGCGTCAGCCTCTCTATGCTCACGAATAAAGCCATTGATTAGAGTGTTGAAGGTCATGACAATTGGTTCAAAACCCAGTTTGAAGAATTTTCCCAAGATAGAAAAGCCAAACCCCATTTTCCTCAAATGACAAAAGCAATTCATGATAATTTTTAGAGTATAAACATTAGGACGAATTCCGGACACAACCATTTGGTGATTTAAGGAGATGACCGCCGAATAATGTTTGAACTTGGCAAGTTGAGTCAAGATTTGGTTGAAATGGACAACGGAAGGGAGAGGATGCCTTTGAAGCATTTCGTCGAACATATTGCGATGTTCACATGTTGGTGTTGTTGGGTGCTTCTAGATTCGGGGGATTTAGAAGCTCGAGAGTGAAACAAAGCCAAGTAATTGTTGAAGAAAACAACAGAAGAAGATTGAAGAAGACGAGGCATCATACCTCTGAGTCTGAGTCTGCTGCTGCTGCCATAACCAACCTTCAAAGAAAAAGGAAGCAGCAACAGCAGCTGTTGTTGTCCGCATCATCTCCAGTGAGTCAGCGAATCCGTACGCAAATCTTCTTTCCGAAAAACTTTTGCTGAGGATGATTTATGGGGGGAAGAATCTGCTTCTACTGTTAGCATTATTTCCTATTTTTGGTCAAAACTGACTCATTCACTATTAGAAGTGATATTCTTCTTCACTTATTTAATATTAAGATCTGGTATTTTTATTCATTTGTAAGTGAAAGGTCTTAGGTTTGATTCTCATTAAAGACTAATTTGAACCATATCATTGCTAGCTCATTAAGAAGCTAAGTTCACACCTCTTCTTCGTGTAGATAATATTGTTTGTTAAAAAAAAAAAAAAATCTTCATAAAAACTAACTTATGCCCACACAACGTGTGTAGGATGGAAGGATTCCCACACAATGTGTGTAGAATGGAAGGGAGAGAGACGTGGGAGAACCCAGAAAAGAGAGAAAGGCTTTTTTATTTTTTATTTTTAATATTACATTACGTTTGAATAAAGGAAATAAATTTGAAATTTGGATACAAATCAAAATTTATAAGTTAACATGCACTAATTTTTTTGTATGGATTCATAAACATAAAAATTTAGAATTTCTGCGTAGAAGAAAAACTTGGAATTTGGGTAAAAGTCAGAATTTAAAAATTGACATGCACTAATCCCCTTGTTTGAATTCATAAACATATAAATTTAGAATTTTCGCTTACAAGAAAAACTTAATAGTATTCAAAGTTTGATCAAAGTCCCTTGACTTTGTACACCTCATTATATTACTATTAATATTCTTTGATTAAAGCCTTAATAGTATTCAAAGTTTGATCAAAGTCCCTTGACTTTGTACACCTCATTATATTACTATTAATATTTATATTTTTATAGTTTTGACATTAATTGTTTGATATTTTATGAAATTTATAATCCTATAATTTAAAATTCCTCATTATAATACTAATAGAAGCGGTTACAATAAATAAAATCAAACATTTTGATTGAATAAATGGATAAAAACTACGTAAAAATAAGAAATAATAAATGGCAAAAGAATGTATCCATAGTGCTAAAAAATGGGTACATTTTACAAAAAAAATTGGTACATTTCACATATAACAAAGTTGTACATTAATAAAGAAGAATGGGTACATTATAAATAATTTAGGGTACAGATAAAAGATTAAAAAATTATGAGTACGAATGAAATTTTAAAAAAATATAGGCGCTAAAAGAATTAATACATGGGTACAAAATAAAACTAAAAAGAAAATACTACAAATTTAAAAAAAAAATTGCGAATTAAAAGTGGGTACAAACTAAAAATATAAATATATGATACAAAGTTTAGGCATAAAACATAAACATACCATATGTAATTTTTCTATCATTGATTAAATATACAATGTCATGTGACGGTATACACATGGGTACAAACACAAATAAAACTTTTAAAAATATGGGCACAAAAAGAAACTAATATATGGGTACAAATTAAAAATGAAAAGAAAATTGGTACAAATTAAAAAATATTTGCAAATTAAAAATAGGTACAAACTAAAAATAAAAATATATGATAATAAATTTAGCCATAAATATAAATATACTAATTGTAACATTTTTAACACTAAAGGAATATATTTAAAAATAAAAATAAAAATTATTATTCAAATAATTAATGACGTTATTAATACCCAAGGACCTTGATCAAAAATTGAAAATGAATAGGATTTTAATCAATGGAGTAGCAAAAAGAAGGATGTGAACCTAATTTCTCCTTTTTAAAATTAGCTCTAATGGTTTTGTTCATGCTAATGGTATTATGGTAATGCTGCTGCAGGGTTTGTAATTCGAGATCATAATAGTAAATCCAATAAAAAGAAACCTTACATTTTCAAGCCTATACCACCAATGGATATGTCAACTTATGCTTCGAGCTTCAAACCAGCAGGTCTCTTGCAGAGCCGTCTCTGAGATTTTAGAGGTCTTGTGCGAAATTTATAAAAGTGCCCCTCTTTTAAGATAAGTCTTAAAAAATGTAGGACAATGTATTCACGCTAGAAAACAATCACTTAAATCAAAACAAAGTTTAGCACTCACTGATTGCAAGTTTAAAAATGTCATTAATAATAAGTAAAAAGAGCTACAAAGATACCGTTCACTAAATAATCAAAGCAGTTTAATCTTAAACAACCAAACAAGAAAACAAACTTCAAAAACTCTAACTTTAAAGTCTCACTTGAATATGTAACATTATTATATAATAATATTGAAAAAATACCGTCTTTTATGGTGTATTATTGACACTCAAAATATCTTATTGTACTCTAAATTTTTGTATTTAGAAAGAAAACAAATTACGCTTATAAGGAGTGGTAAGATGAGATTTTAAAGTGCTAACAAAATCAATTTTTGAATATAGAACATTATTTCATAACAAAATCAATTTGAAATATAGAATATTATTACATATAAATATTAGGTGACAAAAATTTTGGGGGTCTCTTCAAATTTGGAGCCCTGTGCGACTGCACCTTTCGCACCCCCTCTGGTCTCTTGGATCACTCCCAAAGGTAGAACGACCACACTTACTAGGGTTCACTAGAGTTGAAATGGTTGCAATCTCAAATCAGTCTTCATTCACGGTGGTAATCTGTAAAGATATCCAGATTCTTACAACATCTTAAAAGCTTCCTGAGAAGTACATAGCCGTTGTATCAGGTGTCCCTTCTGCTTTTCACCCAGGAGCTTGTAGTACTCGCAGTTGGATGGCAAAGTCCGCCAGTTTTTGCCTTGTATTGGGATATGAAATCGCAACTTTCTCTTCAGGTTGGTAATTACTAGCATATGCTCGGTTAATTAAACACCGTCAGTTGGGAGAAGGCATAACTGTAATGATTAACGCCACATTTACGCAAAATTGAGCTCTTCCAAATTGCTGGTTTTTTACTAATCATCCAGTCTGTTTATTGTGCCAGCACTATTTAAATTTACTCAACGCCTGTGCCTGTTAATATGAGGGGATTGTTCGGGGCATGCATCTTAATTCTTTAGCCCCGAGCACATGGACGAAGCCAGAAAATATGTGAATGGGGGCATCTTGAAGCAATAAAATAACATTAAGTTCACAAATATGGTTCAAATCAGATTACTGGACTACTGAAGACAACCCATCAATATTATCAAATATGGTTATTGGATACCTTAGCTTTGTATGCAATATGTTATCATTCACATTTGATCTCCCATCTGATTTTACAACCATTCTATAATTTCTTTCGGTCTTTGTAATTGGGTAGTCATTAATCTTGGGTGGGGTGTTGTCAATATTAACAAGATTATGTTATTTCATTGAAGTGGTTTTAATTAGGTTGTATTACTTAGCCATGTGGTTCATGTTGACAGAAAATATTGACGAATTAAGAGATAATTGCTGTCAATATGGGAAAGAAATAAATTTGCATGTGTGAATAGAACTACCATTCCAGGAACCATAAACCACAATGAAATTTATCCTTTATTACATTTACTTATGAGGTGATGCTATGTTTGGAACTTTGGATTGAGTGAAATCAAGAGAAAAGACAAATAGATGCTGCAACTTCAAAATTTTCATGGACATATTTATACTATTTTCTTTAAATCTCCCATGAACTGGCCTCTATCAGTTGTATTAATTTTCACGAAATATTGAAGTGATCCATGCTACCATATCACATACGAAAAATCACTTGTTATCTGTTATAATCCTTGCATTGTTAAAATCATTCATAGGGAATTGAAATGCATACAACTTTTAAAATTAATCCTTGCATTGCTAAAATCACTCATAGGGAATTGGAATGCATACAATCTTTATTTTATTTTTTTAAAATCTCAATGGGGGCATCCGCCCCCCTTAAGCCCAATGTAGCCCTTGCATGAGCATCCTCCCTGTTTCGTAGTTGATGCATTTGCAGAAAAACCCCTCTCCACCATTTCTTGAATAAGCCTCACTCCCGTTGATGTCTCGTTGTTATTGATAAACACTCGGATAATTGTGTTGTACATATTTGCCCTCCATTACAAAATCCATTATTTATTGTATTATACGTCCTGGCATTAGGTTGAATTCCTTTTGATGGTAAGCGACGAAATAGATCCCACGCATATTCAATTTTTTCAGCTCTGCACAAACCATCAATAGGAATATTATAAGTTACAATATCAAAATCCAACTTCTCTCCCTCCATCTCTTCCAACAATTCAACTGCCTTGGGAAATTGTTGGTTTTTACAAAGGCCATCCAGTAAAATATTATACGTTTGAATGTCTGGAAGTTGGTCACAAGTTTGCATTTGAGAGAACAAGTTCAATGCATCTTGCGTTCTCCCCATCATCTCTCCTTTTACTTTTATAGTAGCCGTTTATCATTACGTCATAACTACAAGTGTCAACCATGCAAACTTTGCTAAGCCAAGTAATTACTGACGAAAAGAACAACAGAAGAAGAAGATTAAAGAAGACAAGGCAGCATACCTCTAGTGCTGCTGCTTCCTGTTCAGGCGAAGATTTCTCCGGAGAGGGGTTTTCGGTCCTCAGCATAGCTCCTCAAGGGATCTGCACTTTGATGATTGATTGGGCTCTTGCTTGTTGAGATGCTACAAGAAGAGGATAGAGTTAGTTCTGAAAGGTGCCTTTGTGGGGCCTTAGGTGTAGGCCTTGAGGCTCGCAATCAAAATTAACTAAGTGTTAGGCATGCCACTGCTATCTCAGTATAGCAGATGTAGAACAAGATTGTGTTTAGTCGATTACTTGCGCCCCAAGCTACTCGGACTTCTTGTTATCAAAGGATTGTCGTGGATGGGTTAAGTCCACATTAAGTTCTTTTTCTTGCCTTGTGACCAAGGACTTTCAGTTCATAGTCTTGTATGTTCAAATGAAGGGAGTCCAGATCCCCTTAAGTCATCGGTTTGGTTCCAGATTGGTCTTAAATGAAAGCATTTCCATTAAACTAACCAGATCCAGATGCAAATGAGATTCTTAGAGTAAGAAAACTGATGGATATGAGTTGGATACATGCTAGAGAATACATTAAGCAATAGATCTTTAACTTAGAAAACAAACAAAGAGCTTTGAGCAAGATTTCACCTTGTCGGGCAAGGTTGAACCTCTTGCAATCATTTCTCTTTGAGTTTACAGAGGTTTCTATGTTAAAAATGGATGGATGGTAAACAAGTTTACACAAGGGAAACGATACTACGCCACTAAGGGTGATAACAGAGTTTCTAAACACGACAAAGATAGCTTTTGTAGGGAGATTTCCTGAAAGGGATTGAGATCTGGGTTGTTTACAGCTTTTAGATGCAAATCTGGCTTGAGAGCAGAGTTTGTATGTTTGTTTGTTTGATTGGTTGAGTGTCCTTGTCTCTGGGGCCCCTTCCTCCTTTTACAGGCAATTTAGCTCAACTACTGTAGCTTTTCTTGCCCGAAAGCAGCCGGAGGGTAGTGACTCATCATCTTTTTACTTATATTGCCACTGAAAAGTACTTTTGGCTGATTGTAAGTTAGTCTCCATCACTTGTCACTTAAACCATAGCCGCATGGTCTATGCATTAATGGGAAGGCGCCGATTTTCCCTGGGCTTGATGCTGGGCTTCGGGCAAGTCTTCTTTTACTTGGCATCTCTGGGCTTTCACACACTTGTAGCCCAATGTTCAAATATTAACCCAAACAGTGCCCCCTTTGATCATTGTTGAAGCTGCAATCCCATGCGCTAATTATGATTAAACAGTCGTCGCATGCTTTCTCTTGGAACTTGCACCACTTAAAGCAATCGTTTAATCAAGACCTTTACACTAACCCACGAATTCCAATCGTTAATTAACTGCTCAATATATAATCTCCACATAAACCCTTCGGCAAAGCACCTTACCAACTTCAAGCCTTCAAATCCCCGAACTTCCCAGAATTTTCAGACTTCTCTTGCTATTTAGTCCTTGCCTCATATTCTGATTTTCTTTCCTCATTCCCCTCAAAATCTTTCAATGGCACCCAAAGTTGCTCGAACTCAATCTTCTTGCGAGACTAGTGAGGGGATTTCCACTATGCGCCTTTTGCTCAATAGTCTTCATCGCCCTCGGGCAGGCTTACATACTGAGCTTTTTTTGGAGGAAGGATGAGTGCACTCCTTGGGTCCTGCATGGACCTCCCAACTACTTGTAGTTGTTGAAAACAACATGCCCAAGGAGAAATGGTTAACCCCAAACCCATTTCAGGCCAAGTCAGGCATTTCTTCCTCTAAATGGTCAAACCATCGTCATGGGTTCCCACTCATGAAGGACGAGGCATGGACAAAATGGATCAATGAGCTCAAGGCCATCTTCAAGAATAAGTGGATGAACAATGGAATTTATGAGCTGATAATATTGTCCAAGTCGACTGTGATTGCTAAGCTTGAGCTACTCGGGCACCAACACAATTGACTTCCGGATGGGCCTATGTCCTTGTCTCTAGGGCCTCTTCCTCTTTTCATAGGCAATTTAGCCCGACTGCTATAGCTTGGCTCTTGCTCAAAAGCAACCGGAGGGTAGTGACTCATCATCTTTTTACTTGTATTGCCACTAAAAAGTACTTTTGGCTGATTGTAAGTTGGTCTCCATCACTTGTCACTTAAACCATAGGCGCATGGTCTATGCATTAATGGTAGGGCGCCGATTTATCACTTGTCACAGACTCACTGACTCGCTGAAGATGATGCGGGAAACAATAACTGCTGCTTCTTATTCTTCTTTGAAAGTTGATTATGGCAGCAGCAGACTCGGACTCAGATCCAGAGGTATGCTTCCTTATCTTGTTCAATCTTCTTCTATCGTTGTTTTCTTCAACAATTACTTGGGTTTGCTTCACTCTTGAGCTTCTAAATCAACAGAATCAAGAAACACCCAACAACACCAGCGTGTGAAAATCACTAATGTTGAGGATGCTCTCAATGTGTTCGACGAAATGCTTCAAAGGCGTCATCTGCCTTCCATTATCCCTTTCACTCAAGTGTTGGGTCAACTTGCCAAGTTGAAACATTACTCAACAATCATCTAATTGAATAACCAAATGGTTGTGTCCGAAATTCGTTCAGATGTGTATACTCTAACCATTATCATTAATTGCTTTTGTCATCTCAACCAAATGGAGTTTAGTTTGTCAGCCTTGGGTAACTTCTTCAAATTAGGTTTTGAGCCAAATGTCACGACCTACACCACTCTAATCAACGGCTTTCTTCTTAAGAATAGAGAGGTCGAGGCAGCAACATTTTTCAAAAAAATGATGAAGAGAGGTAATTGCAAGCCGAATGTGGTTACTTTCGGCACACTAGTAAAGGGCCTTTGCTTGAAAGGTAACAACACTACAGCAATCCAATTTCTTAAGAAGATGGAAGAAAGAGCTTGCAAGCCTGACGTAGTTGTCTATAGCACAATCATTGATAGTCTTTGCAAGGATACTCTAGTTGTTGATGCACTGAACATCCTCTCAGAAATGACGAGTAAGGGCATTGCTCCCAACATTATTACCTATACCTCTTTGATTCATGGATTTTGCAAAGTAGAGAATTGGAAAGAAGCTAAAAGATTGTTTAATG
Organism: Cotoneaster glaucophyllus; assembly: GCA_036320875.1. Taxonomy (NCBI): domain Eukaryota; kingdom Viridiplantae; phylum Streptophyta; class Magnoliopsida; order Rosales; family Rosaceae; genus Cotoneaster; species Cotoneaster glaucophyllus. Next base: position 11,294,679 of record CM070058.1, on the reverse strand, counting down.
AAATGGTGGAGAAACAAATCTTTCCAAATGTGTGCACCTTCAATGTTTTGGTTGATACATTCTGCAAAGAGGGTATGGTCCAGGAAGCAAGGAGCGTGCACTACTACAAAAGGGGGTATCACTGGCGGTTTAAAACTGACAAGAAACAACACTTACTGTCGGATTTTTGGTAAAAAATCGACATTAAATCGTGTAATGTCGCATATAGAAACCGACACCAATACTACCGTCACAAAAAGGTATTGATGTCGCTTTGTACCCTTAATCTGCCACCAAGAAGCAAAGTAATATTAAATAAAAAAGAACAACGGCGTCGCTTAAAAGCGACATCGGCACTTACGTCGCTTATAAGCGACATGAAAAATAAACAACGGCGTCGCTTAAAAGCGACATCAGCTCTTACGTAGCTTATAAGCGACATGGAAAAATAAACAACGGCGTCGCTTTAAACCGACATTAAGTAATAAATAAACAATTAAAATACTCACACTTAATGTCGTCCATAAGCGACACCAAATATATTAATAATAAAAAAAAATCTTTTTCCGTTTTTAATTAATAATAATTAAAAAAATTATATAAAAATAAATCCCACCATATGTCAATAAAAAAACAAACAATTTTAAGTAAACTTCATATTAAAAATAAAATTTCTACCAACTATATATTAAATTTAAAATTAACTACAATTCTTAAAAATGTACAACCCATACAAATTCTTCCCGAACTCTTGCGAAAGATTTTGAACCGGTTGTGTAGTTCATAGTTTTATCGATTATGCTTATTTTTTCGGCAATCTCCTAAAAAATAAAATAATTTATTAGACAAATTTCAAGCTATAATGAAACGTTTACCTTTGTTTTTTCTTTATTCCAGTATGCCATCATCGGAATATTTCTCTAATCTCTAACCTATGCCGCTACATGTTTCGAAAATGCACTAGAATTTTCACTAATGCATTTTCCAGACGAATCAAATGAATAAGGTTGTTCTTTCCAATTCGGAACTGAGGGTCCGCATCTCCGTTGAGTTGATCCTTATAAATACAGAAAAAAACAATTAAAACCAAGAAACAAAAATAAATTTTCAATTTAAGCATAAAACTACTTAGAATACAAAACAGAAACTAAAATTAATAATCATAATAATTTAAAAATGAACCATCTTCGAGCTCTTCCTCTTCAAATTGGAGTTCCTCAGAATGTTGATCTTCAACATGGTGATCCATAGCAAATCGGGAAGGAGAAGTGGAAAAACTGAAAAAGGAGGAAGAAAGGGGCGCACGGATGAAATGGGGAAGGAGAAGAAGAAAGATTGAAATTGGGGGAAAATGAAAGCACGGATGAAATGGGAAAGAGAGGGGTTTATATATGGGTACTTAGTTGGCGTCGGTTTAAACCGACACTAACTTCTGACACACTTTTTGAAGTTCACATAGTGTCGCTTTAAAAGATTATAGCGTCGCTTTAAACCGACACCAACGTCTGACACACTTTTTGAAGTTCACATAGCGTCGCTTTAAAAGATTATAGCGTCGGTTAAAACCGACACTAAGTTTAAACCAAATTTCCCCTCCAAAACAAGCGAAAAATTTCCCGCCTATTATTTCCATCCATTTCCCACCTAATGTTTGGGAAAATTCCAATCCGGCCATCCATTTCCCGCCTAATATTTAACCCAAAGAAAAAAAAATAACCATCTTTTTTTTTTTTTTTTTGTTATCTCTTATAACATTTTAAGATTTTAATAAATAAAATTTAACTTGAATAAAATACGTAATAAAAAACATAGATATTATTTTATTATAAAATATCATCACATACTAATTGAAACATAGTCTAATTAACACTTAAAATATATAAAATCATTAATATATTTATTCCAAGTCATCAATACGATAAGATTCACTAACACTTAGAGTTTATTTATACTTTCACTAAGTATAACTTAAGATTCACTAGTGTAAATATTTTAAATTGAAGATCGAATTCATTCTTTGTATTCATATAGGTTCAAGGAGTGTAGCTGTAAAAATTCATCAAAATCAGAGTTAAAATAACCGTTAAATCGTGACTTTTCGTTTATAACCGTCGAAAAGTTTTGTCCCGTTACTTGATCTCTGAATGTTTGTTTTTTGAGATTTTTTGCGTATGCGATCTCGAAATATATACAAACAAGTTTGACGGTTGGATCGTTGAAATTAGTTTCATATAATGTGTATCTCATCAAAACGATAGATTCACTAACACTTAGAGTTTATTTATACTTTCATTAAGTATAACATAAGATTTTGTGGTATCCACTAGTGTAAATATTTTAAATTGAAGATCGAATTCATTCATTGTATTCGTAAAGGGTCAAGGAGTGTAACTATAAAAACTAATCAAAATCGGAGTTAAAATAGCCGTTAAATCGTGATTTTTTGTTTTATAACCGTCGAAAAGTTTTGTCCCGTTACTTGATCTTTGAATGTTTGTTTTTTTGCAATTTTTGGTGTATGCGATCTCAAAGTATATACAAACATGTTTGACGGTTGGATCGTTGAAACTAGTTTCGTCGAATGCGTATCCCATCAAAACAATAGATTTACTAACACTTAAGAGTTTATTCATACTTTCATTAAGTATAACATAAGATTTTGTGGTATCCACTAGCGTAAATATTTTAAATTGAAGATCGAATTCATTCTTTATATTCATATAGGGTCAAGGAGTGTAGTTGTAAAAAATCATCAAAATCGGAGTTAAAATAACCGTTAAATGGTGATTTTTCATTTATAGCCGTCGAAAAGTTTTGTCTCGTTACTTGATCTCTGAATGTTAGTTTTTTGCAATTTTTGGCGTATGCGATCTTGAAGTATATATAAACAAGTTTGACGGTTGGATCGTTGAAATTAGTTTCTTAGGATGCGTATCTCATCAAAACGATAGATTCACTAAGAGTTTATTTATACTTTCATTAAATATAACATAAGATTTTGTGGTGTCCACTAGTGTAAATATTTTAAATTGAAGATCGAATTCATTCATTGTATTTATATAGGGTCAAGCAGTGTAGTTGTAAAAAAATCATCAAAATAGGAGTTAAAATAGCCGTTAAATAGTAATTTTTCGTTTATAACCGTCGAAAAGTTTTGTCCCATTACTTGATCTCTAAATGTTTGTTTTTTGCGATTTTTGGCGTATGTGATCTCGAAGCATATACAAACAAGTTTGACGGTTGGATCGTTGAAATTAGTTTCATAAAATTCGTATCCTGTCAAAACAAGTTGATGGGATACGCAATCTACGAAACTAATTTCAACGATCCAACCGTCAAACTTGTTTGTATATGCTTCGATATCTCATATGCCAAAAATCACAAAAAACAAACATTCAGAGATTAAGTAATGGGACAAAACTTTTCGACGGTTATAAACGAAAAATTACGATTTAACGGCTATTTTAACTCCGATTTTGATGATTTTTTTACAGCTACACTCCTTGACCCTATATAAATACAATGAATGAATTCAATCTTCAATTTAAAATATTTACACTAGTGGATACCACATAATCTTATGTTATATTTAATGAAAGTATAAATAAACTCTTTAAGTGTTAGTGAATCTATCGTTTTGATGAGATACGCATCCTAAGAAACTAATTTCAACGATCCAACTGTCAAACTTGTTTATATATACTTCGAGATCGCATACGCCAAAAATTGCAAAAAACAAACATTCAGCGATCAAGTAACGAGACAAAATTTTTCGACGGCTATAAATGAAAAATCACGATTTAACGGTTATTTTAACTCCGATTTTGATGATTTTTTACAACTACACTCCTTGATCCTATATGAATACAATGAATTAATTCGATCTTCAATTTAAAATATTTACACTAGTGGATACCACAAAATATTATGGTATACATAAACTCTAAGTGTTAGTGAATCTATTGTTTTGATGGGATACACATCATATGAAACTAATTTCAATGATCCAACAGTCCAACTGTCAAACTTGTTTACATATGCTTCGAGATCCCATACGCCAAAAATTGCAAAAAAAAAAAACAAACATTCAGAGATTAAGTAATGAGATAAAACTTTTCGATGGTTATAAACAAAAAATCACGATTTAACGGTTATTTTAACTCTGATTTTGATGATTTTTTACAGCTACACTCCTTGATCCTATATGAATACAATGAACTAATTTGATCGTCAAGTTAAAATATTTACAGAAGTGGATACCACAAAATCTTATGTCATGATGATCAATGAAAATTGAGGATTTTGTAAAAGGAATAACATGCAAGCTTTGAGTTCCATTGGCAAGGTTTAAACTTTTTGAGAAAGACTTCACAACCTTGAAAACAAAAACTCTTTCATTTTGCATATCCTTGCACATTTAACATTTTGTAATAGAGTAGCAGTGTATGGATGTTTGTTTATTAGGCTCTTATTTTCGAGTGTAGATGTAGTACTTAAATGACAAATATGTTTTAATGTTTTGAAGTAATATTTATGTGGCAATGTGTGGTATGTGCAAATTGAAGAAAAAAAAATATATTTTTCATAACGGGTCATAACGGGTCGCCTGTTAAGGACCCCGTTCATACAATGGTGAGACACGACACGACCCATTAAGATAACAGGTATTACACGAAGACGATAAACACGACCTGTTTGCTAGGCCTAGTTGCGTGCCACCTCATAAACTCATCCTTAAGAAAGATGCAAGAGAGGAAGAAGAAAACACGAGGATAGTATATAAAGACTATCAATATGTCGCTTACAACCGATACAGGGTTTCAAACTATTAAAAAAATAAAATTTATGTCGCTCAGAATCGACGCAAGCTTTAAAATATTTGAAAAACAGTAATTAGTGTCGCTTAAAAGCGACACCAATACTTTATGTCGCTTAAAAGCGACACTATGTTTTTTAAAGCGCCACCATTATTTAAAAACTATTAAAAGGTATGTCGGTTATAAGCGACATTAAATTTTTACGTCGGTTAAAAGCGACATATATAGTTTATGACGCTTACAAGCGACAGTAAATCCGACGTCATGTTCAGTAGGTGTCGCAAATGTCTTGTCCGCCACTATATTATATTAAAGCGACATCACCTAGTGACACAATAAGTCCATTTTGTAGTAGTGGTGGTTGAGATGATGATTCAAAAAGATATTAAACCTAATACAATTACGTACAATTCACTTATGGATGGTTACTGTTTGCGAGGAGAAATGGACAAGGCGAAAAAGGTTTTTGGAATAATGCTTAGCAAAGGCTGCATGGTTGATGCTCATACTTATAGCATATTGATAAATGGCTATTGTAAGTGTAAAAGGATAGATGATGCTCGGATGATTTTTCTGGAAATGTATCTGGCACTCTTATTGATGGGTTTTGCAAGATGGGGAGAACACAAGATGCACTGAACTTGTTCTCTCAAATGCAAGCTTTAGGCCAACTTCCAAATATTCAAACTTATTCTATTTTACTGGATGGCCTTTGTAAAAACCAACAATTTCCCAAGGCAGTTGAATTGTTGGAAGAGATAGAGGGAAAGAAGTTGGATTTTGATATAGTAACTTATAATATTCTTATTGATGGTTTGTGCAGAGCTGAAAAAAACTGAATATGCATGGGATCTCTTTCGTCGTTTATCATCAAAAGGAATTCAACCTAATGTCAAGACATATACTATAATGATTCGTGGATTATGTAATGGGGGGCAAAGATGTGAAGCGGAAAACTTGCTTAGAGAAATGGAAGAGAAAGGATGTTCTCCAAATGGTTGGACGTACAACATAATTATCCGAGGGTTTATCGATAACAACGAGACATCAACGGGAGTGAGGCTTATTCAAGAAATGGTGGAGAGGGGTTTTTCTGCAGATGCAGCAACTACTGAATTGATTGTTAATTTATTGTCTAAAGATAGAGTAGATGCCACTTTGTTGGCATTTACAGAAAGACCATGATGAAATTGATTTGCATCTTTTTAGTTTTGACAAGTTTATGTGCATCCATCCCTTGAATGCTACATTGGAGGAGGAAGTTGTTCCACTATCGAGTCCAGTTCAGGTAGCTATTCGTTCATGCATCGCCTAGTGACTTATGATATGTGTTATTAACTGAATTTATCAATTAAGATTATGAAATCTGTTGGTGAAGCAGAGCATTCGTCTAGTATGAAATTTGTTGACATATTTATGACTCGAATACCAATCCATGAGATTGCCTCTGCTTGCTTTACAAATCCTGCAAATATGCGTATTAAGTGACAATCCAGGTCGGAGATAAGAGTCCAAGACTAGTTCCCAACTCCAACCTTGCGTAGCCTGAATAACTAGTCGTGTTTGAACGTGATAACTGCTTGTTTAACCCTTTTTTTTTTTTTGAATAAACGATATTATGTACAATTAATGGGTGGGAGGTGAGTTAAGCCTCACAATGGGCTAGCAACAATGTGGCTCAAATATGCTGTTGACGAGAATCGAACCTAAGACTTCTCACTTAGAGGTGATGAGAAATACCACTATACTATTGTATTAAGTGGTTGTACAACGTTTTTTCAATTTCAAGATTTTAATATTTTGTTTGAAGGGCTTTTATGTCCAATTAGTTAAGCTGCATATCAATAGAACTTTGATTGTCAACTAAAATTTTATAAAATTAACATTCTAACCTACTAATAAAAAATGAATAGAAATAAAAGATATGGGTCGCAATGTAATTTTACACAAACTAAATTATGCTATTTTTTTTTAAAAGGTAATGCTATACTTACCACCTATTTGCATATTTGAATGATCTCTCTAATAGCGGGCGGGCCGTCAACGCATGTGGGTCATATATTTGTTAGAAAGATAGTACAAATATGTTGTAAAAATGGCAAATTTGTTTTTTGAAGTTTCACCCACATAATTCTAACATATCTTTAACACTGCTTGAATAAAGAAATGAAAGGATTTTATTTTCTAAATTTGTAAATTTTCTTATTTGGTTAACCTAAAAGAACAAGGAAATTAGGTACTGAATTTGTTATTTTTAAACTCTCAATCATAGAAATTGGGAAATGACACCTATTTATATGAAATTTAAACTTGGGAATTTGAGGTCCTAAATTCCAAGTTTTTCTTGTAAGCGAAAATTCTAAATTTCTATGTTTATGGATCCATACAAAAAAATTAGTGCATGTTAACTTATAAATTTTGATTTGTATCTAAATTTCAAATTTATTTCCTTTATCGAAACGTAATGTAATATTAAAAATAAAAAATAAAAAAGCCTTTCTCTCTTTTTTGGGCTCTCCCACGTCTCTCTCCCTTCCATTCTACACACATTGTGTGGGAATCCTTCCATTCTACACACGTTGTGTGGGCATAAGTTAGTTTTTATGAAAAATTTTTTTTTTTTTTTAACAAACAATATTATCTACACGAAGAAGAGGTGTGAACTTAGCTTCTTAATGAGCTAGCAATGATATGGTTCAAATTAGTCTTTAATGAGAATCAAACCTAAAACCTTTCATTTACAAATGAATAAAAATACCAGATCTTAATATTAGATAAGTGAAGAAGAATATCACTTCTAATAGTGAATGAGTCAGTTTTGACCAAAAATAGGAAATAATGCTAACAGTAGAAGCAGATTCTTCCCTCCATAAATCATCCTCAGCAAAAGTTTTTCGGAAAGAAGATTTGCGTACGGATTCGCTGACTCACTGGAGATGATGCGGACAACAACAGCTGCTGTTGCTGCTTCCTCTTTCTTTGAAGGTTGGTTATGGCAGCAGCAGCAGACTCAGACTCTGAGGTATGATGGCTCGTCTTCTTCAATCTTCTTCTGTTGTTGTTTTCTTCAACAATTACTTGGCTTTGTTTCACTCTCGAGCTTCTAAATCCCCCGAATCTAGAAGCACCCAACAACACCAACCTGTGAACATCGCAATATGTTCGACGAAATGCTTCAAAGGCATCATCTCCCTTCCGTTGTCCCTTTCAACCAAATCTTGACTCAACTTGCCAAGTTCAAACATTATTCGGCAGTCATCTCCTTGAATAACCAAATGGTTGTGTCCGGAATTCGTCCTAATGTTTATACTCTAAAAATTATCATGAATTGCTTTTGTCATTTGAGGAAAATGGGGTTTGGCTTTTCTATCTTGGGAAAATTCTTCAAACTGGGTTTTGAACCAATTGTCATGACCTTCAACACTCTAATCAATGGCTTTATTCGTGAGCATAGAGAGGCTGACGCAGCTGCACTTTTCAACAAAATGATGGAGGGAGGTAATTGCAAGCCGGATGTGGTTACTTTCAGCATACTAGCAAAGGGCTATTGCTTGAAAGGTAACAACACTGTAGCTATCCAGTTCCTTAAGAAGATGAAAGAAGGCGAATACAGGCTTGACGTAGTTGTCTATAACACGATCAGCAACAATCTTTGCAAGGATATTCTAATTGTTGATGCACTAAACCTCTTTTCAGAAATGACAACTAGCGACATCGCTCCCAACGTCATTACCTATACCTCTTTGATTCATGGATTTTGCAAAGTAGGGAATTGGAAAGACGCTACAAGATTATTGAATGAAATGGTGAGTAAACGTATCTTTCCAAATGTGTGCACCTTCAATGTTTTGGTTGATGCATATTGTAAAGAGGGGATGGTCCAGGAAGCAAGGAGCGTGGTTGAAATGATGACGCAAAGGGATATTGCACCTGATACAATTACGTACAATTCACTTATAGATGGTTATTGTTTGTGAGGAGAAATTGGCAAGGCAAAAAAGGTTTTCGAAGTAATGCTTAGCAAACGCTGCATGGTTGATGCTCGTAGTTATAACATATTGATAAATGGGTATTGTAAGCGTAAAAGGATAGATGTGTTGGTATATGGTCCAGCCCATGAAGAATGTTCTAGATTATTCTAGTAAGCAAGTGAGGGGGCTAGAGCGTGCTAGACAATTCTAGCAAGTTATTAAGTCAATGGAAGAAGCTAGAAAGTACTAGCCTCCTTGGTTGCAAATGGAAAGATCTAGAAGCTACAATTTTGTAGCTAGTCTAGAATTATCTAAGCTAGATGTTTGTAGAAGGAACCAGAAACTAGTAGAATGCCAAGCCTCACCTATACATATGGGTGTGATGTTGTAGTGGAGTAACTAATCAAGAAAGAAGTGAGTAGAAAAGGATAAAGTCCAAAGCTAGAGTTCCACTCCAAGAGAGAGTGAGAGTGTTCCACTATACATTGTGAGTGAAGTTTAGAGTGATAGAAAGTGTGTGTTATACTTTCTTGTATCCATCAAGCCTTGTCTTTGGCTTGGTAATACTACTCTTGTTGTACTCATCTTTTTCATATAGTGAAGATTGATCCTTGTTTCGTGGACGTAGGCATAAATTGCCGAACCACATAAATTCTTGGTGTCCATTTTCTACTTTACCTTGTGCATTCTCTATCTTGTCGTACCGACATTCCTAACAAGTGGTATCAGAGCTCGGTTGGCTCGTACTACGAGATGGAAGGAAGTGGCACTATGATCAAACTCACCAACTCCAATTGGGTAACATGGAAGCCAAGGATGGTGGACATTCTCTATTGCAAGGATCTACATGAGCCAATTGAATTCTACTTTACCTTGTGCATTCTCTATCTTGTCGTACCGACATTCCTAACAAGTGGTATCAGAGCTCGGTTGGCTCGTACTACGAGATGGAAGGAAGTGGCACTATGATCAAACTCACCAACTCCAATTGGGTAACATGGAAGCCAAGGATGGTGGACATTCTCTATTGCAAGGATCTGCATGAGCCAATTGAAGGAGATGCCGCTAAGCCCGAGAGCATATCTGATGCCGAGTGGAAGAAGATGAATCGCAAGGCAATTGGCACAATCGTAAAGAGGGGATGGTCCAAGAAGCAAGGAGCGTGGTTGAAATGATGATGCAAAGGGATATTGCACCTGATACAATTACGTACAATTCACTTATAGATGGTTATTGTTTGCGAGGAGAAATTGGCAAGGCAAAAAAGGTTTTCGAAGTAATGCTTAGCAAAGGCTGCATGGTTGATGCTCGTAGTTATAACATATTGATAAATGGGTATTGTAAGCGTAAAAGGATAGATGATGCCGGGATGCTTTTTCTGGAAATGTCTCATAGGGGACTGGTTCCAAATACTATTACTAACACTCTTATTTATGGGTTTTGCAAGATGGGAAGAATACAAGATGCACATAACTTGTTCTCTCAAATGCAAGCTTTAGGCCAACTTCCAAATATTCAAACTTATTCTATTTTACTGGATGGCCTTTGTAAAAACCAACAATTTCCCAAGGCAGTTGAATTGTTGGAAGAGATAGAGGGAAAGAAGTTGGATTTTGATATTGTTGTGGAGCCAAAAATAATCACAAGGCGACACGTGGATTCTTGGGTAAAAGAGGACAAAAATACCCTTGAGGCATACCGGAATTTCTACGCGCGAGCAGCAGACAATCATCCTTTCAACAAAGTCAAAAATGCTCCAAAAGAGGTGAACAAATTCAAAGTTATCTCATCCATCCTCATCTTAGCTAATTATTACATAACCTCCCAAAAAACATTCATTTTATTTTGTTAATTAGCCAATTAATATATTTATTCATAATCAATATATTAATTGCTAATTAATCACCAAATAAACACTCATCTCACCCAAAAACCAAAGGGAAGGCCGGCCACCTCCCTTTCTTCCTAACCTTTCTCATTTTTCTCCATTTTATTACCCCATTTATACAAATAATCAATTTTGTAACCACCAATTTATTCTTTAAGGTTTAATTAGCCAATAAATTGACTAATTAAACCAAAATCACAACCACAAAACCCCTTCAAGGCCGGCCACACCTTGAGGGAAAATAGACAAGCCTAATCCTATAAATAGGCTCCTATGTTCACCAAAAACTCATTCCAATTCTCTTGCAAAAAATCCCAAATACTGTAAACACTTATTCTCTCTAAAATTCTAACTTTGGCATCGGAGGTTCTTCGGCCAAAGCCCCCCCCCCCCCCCCAATTCATCGTGGGCGCGTGAGGCTTTTGGCCTTAACCTAAGGTGCTAGTTGTTTTGTAGGTGCAAAATCGTCCAAGATCAAGGAGGAGAAAATTTGCATCCAAAAATTGGTGCTTTCATTGAGAGAAAGAAATCCACACTCGTAGAAGACTCTCGCATAAAAAAGGTTTTTTCTCTAATTTCTAGTCCACTTGTATTTTTTCATACGTTCTTATTATTAGAATTTTTTATTTGCAAAGGTTCTTTGATAAAACGTATATAAAAAAAATACAATGGCTAGAAATTTAGAAAATTCCACGAGTGAAAATTCAAATTTTCAAGAATTGGGACCGCGGCGATCCACAAGATTAAATGTGATCCTAAGTGGAGCGGCACCACCACCACGAGTTTCCACCACGGGAACCCCCGCTGTGGCTACCACGGTAGCCACCCACAGCGAGGTCCATGGCACCATCACCACGGCCCAAGCCGTGCCATCCAAGGCTAAAGCCCAAGCCATGTTACTCCAAGCCCAACGTGAGCCCAATGCGTTGTCGAGCCGAGCCCAAGCCTCGCACCCACGTGTGCCACACGCCAAGCAGCCCACTCCTGTGGCCCAGCCTGCTCCCGCCGAGCAGCCCACTATCGTGGTCCAGCCTGCTCCCACCGAGCAGCCCACTTCCGTGGCCCAGCCTGCTCCCCCCGAGCAGCCCATTCTCGTGGTCCAGCCTGCTCTCGCCGAGCAGCCCATTCTCGTGGTCCAGCCTGCTCCCGCCTGCTCCCACCGAGCAGCCCACTTCCGTGGCCCAGCCTGCTCCCGCCGAGCAGCCCACACTTGTGGTCCAGCCTGCTCCCACCGAGCAGCCCACTCCCGTGGCACAGCCTACTTTCGTGGCCCATCCTACTCCCGTTCAAGCAGCCCAAGCTGGCCCAAGACTATCTCAACCATCCGGACCTACCACCGAGCCGGGGGCATTATCACCATATTTCTCTGCGGATTTGCCATTTCCCAACTTAAATCTCGCTCCCGGAGTCTACCACCCTTCCATTGCTCAAGGAGGCACATTCCTTCCAAGCTCTTCCAATCTAAATGACGAACAACACTTGTCTCGACAAGTCATAGAGTTGACGAGCGCCTTAGCACAACAGACGACCTTTGTAAACCAGCTCTTGCAGCACACCAAGATACAACGTGTCCCAAACGAGGTGTCCCGGCAAGCAGCCACTCGACCAGCCCTGAACTGAGCGTTTGGGCAGAGCACACTCCCAATTAGGCCCCCGAGATAGCGTATACTCCTGTCTTAGCGCTCGGGGGAGCGTGCACTCTCGACTAGGCCCACGGACGAGCATACACTCACGGTTGGGGCCACACTTCGATAATCAACATGAGCAGCCTTCCAAGCGAAATGCTCATTCGCGGCTATGTCCGCATGGAGCATTCTTCACATCACATCGGAGTAGGCAGCACGACATACGGAGAGAAGCAGTCACTCAATCCGGCTCAAGTTTAACCAACAGCCTACGAAATTCCTCGCCTGTTAGGAATCCACCACATGCACCGCTACCGCGGCATAGACGAGCCGAGCACGTAGAAGAGCAGCCTAGACTAGCAGGTCAAAACTGGGGGCAGCCGAGAGCTCCACTAAAGGCAAATTCAGGAAGAAGTAGAGAGAATCTTGACCAAGCGATTGCGCGATTTCCAACGCAACGAGGTCACCGACGAGGCACTACGACGGGATATGACCAACATAAGCAGATCACCATTCACGGACGAGATCGAGCAGGCAGAGCCTCCACACAAGTTTAGCATGCCACGTTTCACATCCTTCAAAGGAGATGGAGACCCGGAGAGACACTTAAAGCACTACCGAAGCGCAATGATCCTCTATCAAAACAATGACGATCTCATGTGCAAGATATTCGCCACTACTCTACAAGGCGAGGTGCAAGATTGGTTCTACACACTGCCGCCATAATCTATCCGGAGTTTCGACGAACTTTCTTTGGTTTTCACCAAAGAATATTCATCCTACCGCTCGATTAAGAAGAAGTCCGACCACTTGTTCAAACGTCAAGAAGAACCCAAAGGAGTCGCTTCGCGACTATGTGAAGAGGTTCAAAGTAGAGAAGGGAAAGATAGTCGGATGCAACGACTCGATAGCTAGAGCAGCCTTCCAAAAAGGACTTCCAGCAGACCACCCGCTGTTCGAAAAATTGATCATGAAAAAAGATCTGACTCTGGCAGACTCTTTTGCTCTAGCAGAAAAGCACGCACTTTGGGACGAGGCTTGCTGATCCAGATTCAAGGACCGGAAGGAATACCTGACATCACCTCCCAATTATCCAAACCGGAAGCAACGGATGACCTATTTGCATGTTTGACGGTATCTGAAACAGTAATAAGCTCTACCATCATACGAGAAGAGCTGGGGACCCGACTACCTGTATTCCACAGTTTAAAAGCTCTCCTCGATGCTACCAGAAATTCAAAAGCTAATTTTGGCGATAGTTGTTGCAACCCGGAAGCTCAAGTTATACCCAATCTAGACGCGCGACGATAAAGGCGCAGACACTGGCAGTGCAAAGTTTTTTACGAACGCAACAACTCAACTCAAAAGGCACACCAAGGGCAGACGAACACTAGAAGGACACAATCGGAAGTAATTTTTATCCTCGTCGCCCCAAAAGATTCTACATAAAAGCAACATATATCGGCAGTACCACCTTCTGTTGCGCGACACATGGCCCTAGCCGACCCTTGCTCCATAACTTAACTTTAGAGTGGCCCAATATCGGCAGTTGAGCATTTCCTGTTACGTGTAACATGGCATCAGCTCCACGGCTCCCTACTGCGCCTTCACGCCTAGCCTAGGCAATGCAATAGAGCGGCCCAACGACGCCCCGGAGGCAGCTGGGCACACCTTAGTTGCACCTGCTCCCTGAATGGAGATTTTTGGCATTCGCATGTCGACAACACGACTAATTACAAAGGCTCGGGAGTAGGGGTGGTCCTTGTCACCCCAGACGGTTCAATGCTCGAGCAGGCGATCGCATTAGGCTTCAAAGAATCCAACATCGAAGCAAAGTACAAGGCCCTACTAGCAGGCTTCCGGATGACAAAAGACTTGGCATGCAAAAGCTTGCAATTCATTCTGATTTCCAGCTAATCACCAACCAAACTACTAGGGAGTACGCGGCAAAACATCCAAGGATGACATAATACCTAGAGAAGGTACGCAAGCAACTTGAGGCATTTCAGACTTACACTCTCACTCAAGTTCTGCGGGCAGACAACGCCCACGCAAATGAGCTAGCAGGCTTAGGCTCCGCCTTCGACCATCAACTCAAATGCTCTATTCCGGTAGAGTATCTAGACAAGCCGAGCATAGAAACGGAGCCAGCAGTCGAAGTGTCACAGGTTAGTACAACTCCAAATTGGCAAAATTTCACTATAGACTACCTGGTCAATGGCACATTCCTCATGGAAAGATTAGAGTCTAGAAAGTTCCAAATAAGGGCAGCACGCTACTACATGTGGAATGACATTCTCATCCGAAGATCCTACACCGGACTACATCTCCGCTGCCTAACGCCTCTCGACGACTTGAAGGTTTTAAGCTCAATCCACGAAGGCATTTGTGGAAACCACTCCGGAGGTTGAACCTTAACACCTAAGGCTCTTACACACAGGCTACTACCGGCCTACCATGCACCGAGATGCTAAGGAGTTAGTACAAAAGTGTGACTGCTGCCAACGCTACAAGATAGCACCAGCACTGCTTACCAGTGAGCTACACCCATAGACAAGTCCTTGACCATTCATGCAGTGGGCAATCGACCTGGTAAGACCTATGTTGCCTACTACTAGGGGCAGAGGCATGATGATCATGGCAACCGACTACTTCACCAAAATGGTAGAAGCAGAGCCCATGACAACCACGACTCAGACGGACATAGAGCGCTTCGTATGTAGGAACATCATTTGCTTATATGGCATCCCTCAGTTCATCGTCACCAAACAACGACCCGCAATTCATGGGCAGAGATTTGGCGAACTTCTTTCAAAGATATGGTATCAAGCAGCACATGTCCACGTCGAGGTATCCTCAAGGTAATGGGCAGGTCGAAGCATCCAACAAGATGATCCTCGACTGCCTCAAGAAATCCCTCACCAACAAGAAGGGAAGATGGCCAAACGAATTCCCTAGATGCTTATGGGCATATCGCACCACCAAAGGATTAGCAACCAGTGAAATTCCTTTCTCTTTGGCATTTGGCTTAGAAGCAATCATTCATCCTAATGTCATCAATCTAAGTATCATCGCTCTACTACCAAACATTGAGTAGAACAATAAGGAGATGGCCACAAGCTTAGATTTGGCAGAGGAGAAGCGCGAGCAGATCATCACCCGCATCGCAGCCTACCAATAACAGCTCCTCTCCAGCTACAACAAAAGGGCCAAGATCCGGCAGTTCCAGCCTGGAGATCTTGTCCAAAGAAAAGCCTTCATCACTGCCCACAGAAAAGCCTTCATCACTGCCTACAGAAAAGGCTTCAAAAAGATGGATCCCATCTAGGAAGGTCCGTACAAGATCGGCAGAGTAGGCGGCAAAAGTAATTACACCCTCGCCACCATGAAACGACAAAAAGATCGAAAAGCAGTGGAACGCCTACAATCTGAGGAAGTACCATCTGTGATCTCCCACTATATCAAAGCCCGAAGACTTAAGCAGCTCAACGGGCACCACCTCAAAAGTCGAGGACTATCCAGTTGTTATGCAGTTCCTACCTTATAGCTAAGCTCTCGTTCGTTTCACTCGTTTTTCAATGAGGAATTCAGAAGTAATCACAACTTGGCTTGGCTGCATGTTTACAACAACTGATCACTCCCGCACTTCAAAAGAAGACCGCGCCCTTCTTAGGGACTCACCGCAGGAATTGTACCCCCGGAAGGACCAACCATGCTCTCCAGTGCGAGAGGATAAACTAATTCCCCGACACCCACATGGGTCTACTCTCTAAAGCGGGAGGATAAACTCGACACTCCGAATATCCAGACGTGGATGAGCCTGGCTGCCCTAGTATAACTAGATGCACAATGGTTTGCGCCGGGATTCCTAGAAGTAGCCATAATGGTTTTTTTCAAGGCTTAGCTAATTGAAGGATTTTGGGTCTCTTGGCCTAATCTGCGAGGAACCAGGCCCTAGAGACGGAGGGGGCACATTACACAGTACATCCGATGGACGGCTGCCCTGGAACCCTAAAGCTGTTACCGAGTGCACTAAGGTAGCCTACGGTTTCCAAAAGACTGCATATGGCTTGCCCTTCGAGCAGTAAAATCGCGCTAGACTTATACAACCGCACATTCTTGTGAAAGGTTAAACAAGCTAGCATGCATATACGAAGTTTTATCCACTGCCGACATGCTACGTAGTCGATAAGCTTCACATCTTCCAAGAGCGGAACAACTTACACCAAGTCCTAAAGTGTTGTGATACTTGCTACGCAACCTACGGAATTGGAGAAAGCCAAGGTTAACAGCCTAGCTGTCACGCGGACTTGCCTGCTTCTATAAATAAGGCATCCGGCTGCCGACCCTATGGCTAACAACTTTGCAAAGTTCTACACCAACACCTACGGCTGCATAGGCTACGCGGCATGTTTGCTTATAAAAAAGTAGCACGCCTGCCATTGGTCTATAAAGTCTAAAGGTTAGAGCATGAACAAAAGAAGCGAAGATGGAGAAAAGCGAAGGAAGCAAGTTTATTAAATTTTCTAGCAAAATTGATAAACAACTAGCAAATACTGAATGAGTTCAAGCAAAGCAAAGCAAAAAGCAATAAGGGAAGCAAAGAAAATCCTAAAGACTACCTAGAAGACTACTCTTTAGCAGCTTGGACACTCAACGACTACTTGGTCGCCACACCTTCAGCAGCGGCACCATCCGGCGCTTCACCCCCGGTTTCTCTAGCCTGGGCACCAACATCTCTGACTACTTTACCAATGGAGGCCTCAAAAGAAAAGGTGAACAAGTATTCTGGAGAAATAGAGAAGGTCTCGAAACCTCGAGCCCATCCTTCTCTTCCTTCAGCTGCTCATTCTCCTCGAGCAGACCAACACGGACGCGCTGCAGCTCATCCACTTCCTTCTTCAAACTTTCGTTGATCTTTAGTACACCTTGAAGTTTCGACACTTGGGGATCAAGCCTATCGACAATTCTCTTGAAGTGGATCACTTGATTATAAGCAGCAATCAAATCTTCATCCTTTGCATAAGCAGCGGAACGAAGCTCAGAAACGGCACCCTCAAAATCTTGAATCTGAGATAAGCGGGGCAAAGATATTAGACCCCTTCATAGAAACGAGCTCAGAATCCAACGTCTTAATCTCTTCAGTCGAAGAATAAGCTTCAGCTGCCATAGTCTTCGCCACTTCCTTGGCAGCCTTAATGTATCTGCATCATAGCAAGCAGATCAATCATTCTATATTGTGTTGTATACTTCGCAAAGGAACTTGGGCAAGCAAACCTTTCTAACGCCATCAACAAACTTGGCACAAGAATAACGTCTTCAAGCATATCTAGTTTCAAGAGCTACAGATCTTATCAGCCTCCCTAGAAGCAGGCTTAGTGGATTTCTCATAGCTGTCCACGCAAGCAGTCTCTTCCTTCCCAGCAGGCGAATCAGTCTCGGTAGCAAAAGAAGTGGGCCTTGGCGCCACCTTAGCAACAGAGTCCATCTTATTGCTTTTTATAATAGCAAGCTTCTCCAAATGTGAACCAGACTTGGCTCTCAACGGACGTCTTGGTACAGACTTAGGCACTGGGGGCATGAAAGGACCTTTACATTGAGCAATTCTATCAGCAATCGTACAAGCCATTCTCGACATGGCCAGCGCCACATGCTCAGATCTAGCAGCCTCATTTCTCTTCATATTGGAAGAAGTCATGTCAATCACAGACCTTTAGGCAGCAGGCGGACCCTCACAAGCAGCGGATGAAGCTTTCAGTTTTTCCCAAGGAGCATCTCTTGAGCAGGCGGGAAGATCTCTTCTTTCCACCTTCATTCATAATAGGCTACACAACAGCGTTCAGACAACCCAATGCATCCGCCTTGATCCTCTTTTACCTCCTCTCTAGGGAGCAGCCTACTTTTCTCCCGACAAAGAGGACTAAGCAGCTAACGTCATTTGCGGTACTCAGCAGAGGTGCTCAACCCAGCATTCTAGCAGGCAGGAGGTCTGCATGCCCAGCATTCCAGCAGCCCATGAAGCCCACGACCTTCTCATTTCTCTCAATCGCCAGCTTGGCCCGCGTCATGTCCAAGGGCCTAAAGGATATGAGCCATGCGACTACCCTAGCATTGCGCCCCAGCGCCTTAGTTCGCGGCCCCAGCCGCACAAGCTGCCCTTGGCTCTAGCCAAGCCAAGCAACCCAAGCAGTGGCCCTTGCCACAACACCTCATCGGCCCATGCCGAACCGACTCCTGGCCCCTACCAGTCGACATGTTGCACCACCCCGACAGCTGCCCCGCAACAGCACTATCCAAAAAGAAGACAAGAAAAATTAAAATTTTCTTACATCGGTGCGGCACGGAGAAGACGAAGAAATCAACGAAAGACGGACCTTTGCACGGGCAAGATGTAGAAGATTGCTAGAGGAGGGGGAACAAATATCCTCTAAGCGCTCTCTCTCTTGTAGGGTAGAATAAATCGCTCTCCAAAGTTGATTTAATAACCCACTTAAGGTGGACTTAAATAGGCTTTGAGAGAAATTTATTTCCCTTTCCTAGAAGGATCTAATTTCCTATTAAAAGAGAGAATCAACAACAAAATAGGAAGCAATTCAGAGTTTATTAAAGTGAAATGGAAGAGAAATGTTGTTCTTCAGATTGTTGCACGTACAACACAATTATCCGAGGGTTTATCAATAACAACGAGACATCAACGGCAGTGAGGCTTATCGAAGAAATGGTGGAGAGGGGTTTTTCTGCAGATGCATCAACTACGGAGTTGATCGTTAATTTATTGTCTAAAGATAATGTAGATCCCACTTTGTTGGCATTTATAGAAAGACCGTGATGAAATTGATTCCGCATCTTTTCAGTTTTGACAAGTTTCGGTGATTCCTTCCCTTGAATGCTACATTGGAGGAGGGAGTTGTTCAATTGCCGAGTCCAGTTCAGGTAGCCATTCATTCATGCATCGCCTAGTGACGTATGATATGTTTTAATAATTGAATATATCAAGTGATAGAGCAACTTTTATGTTACTCTTTTAAGATGAAATCTGTTGGAGAAGAAGAGCATATGGCTTGGTTTAAATTCTCTTTTATTTTTTGGTGATAAGCAAGTGATTGGCAAATCTTACGAGCCCCAAGAACCGAAACAGCCGGAAATATGGCTAGAAGTGTAATCCGAGTAGGTTCAATAAGATCTTCCGCAACCATTTTCCGAAACAAAGCAACAACCTCCTGGGGCTGATTCATGCGCGAGTACGCATCAATAATAGCAGTAGAGGACACAACAGTAGGCTCCGGCATCTGATCAAACAGAGACCGAGCCAATTTAAGCTCCCCCCCATTTGCCAAACCATGTATCATGACATTCCAAGTGACAGAATTCCCCTGCGGGATTTCATCGAACACATTGAGAGCAAGCGCCAACGAGCTATAAGCAGCATACATATTGATCAGGAAATAACGATAGGATTCGTGCATTACCCGAGCGGTTAGGGTTAGCTCAAGAAGTGAGAGCGGGCAGGAGAAATGATAGAAGAAGAACACAATCAATCATTTGGAGGCACTGAATGAACGAAAATTTGAGCACCCGATTGAAATTCAGAACGATGTGATTTCTTTGTATATTTTTGTTCTTGACCAACAGTTCCTCCCAAAGACATACTCCGCCGGAAACCCCCTAATAACATCCCGAAACTCTGAGCAAGAGAATTAACACGATGCTTTTAACTTTTCTTTCTTTACTCTCTATCCTTTCTGTTTTATTTTTTCAGCTCTATGAGTAACGTAGTAACCCTATGATATATACATTGTACCTCTCTGAAGTAAACTAGAGCAATCATGCCTCGGCTAGTGCCGGAACAGAATCACCAAGCATTACCTTTTCTTCCTGCTCTTCAGTATTACCTTCAAGAGGTGTTTCATCCACTTCTGCTGTGAAGTTCAGCGGCCCTTGTGGTGTTCCAAAGAGTGTAGTGAATATCTGTCTATGGCATTCATCACAAAAGTAGATGTAGGTGAAATGGCCCTCGTATGGAAGCTTATGTACCGCAGCTCCTGGTAAAATCCGGTGAACGAAATCAGTCATTGATGGTGGGACCACCTTATCGTCCATCCCCTGTCAAACATTGGAGGAGAATGGTCTGGGTTAATACAAAATTTAACAGAAAACTAATACCTCCGATGAGAAATACTAAACGCTCTGTATAGTTTGAATGAAGCCATTGTATGGTTAGAGATTCGTTGTGGTTACAAGGAAACAACTATCACCAGAAATCTTCCCTCGACTAACTTAGGACAAGTAGTAATTCAAACCTTTCTTATGTTAGCATGAGGAAGAGCAACTCAATTAGAACAATCATGTCAAATGACTGATCTCATTGTTATCAACGAGTCTACTCAACATATTACCTCTTCTTCTATCAAAAGATTTCAAGTATCTCAGCAGTAAAAGCATCGATGGCTCAAACAAACATGTAAATGACGGAGATGCTTCTGACCTGCCATATGTGTATTGGGCCAAGGAAGCCAATGTATTCTTCCTGAGCTGAGCTGAGCATGGACTTAATCCAATTGAGCACGCCTTTCCCTTGTTCTTTCTTCTGCAATTTGAGGTCTGCAAGGCTGAAACCCCAATTTGACACTTGCAAAACAGCTTCCTCCACGAAGGGTTTCGAGATTCTCTGCCTAATTGATTCTTCGACATCCCTTTGCCAGAATTCTTCGTAGATTGGGTCCTCCATCAGAGCTTTATCCTGGAGAACAAAATGAAAACTCATACAGGTAAAACAATAGTCATTGTGGTAATCATTTAACACAAACAAATGGGAGCCGAATGACATGGAAACCGTGACAAGTGAGGGATCAACCACTTTCTGCATTGTTAGAAGAGAAGACCTCCAAGACCGGATCAGTCTCCAGCTTATACGAGGAACATATGCATTTGTTGTAATAATTGAAATTTAGTTGTAAGATTTGTAAATACTTCAATCTGTAAACAAAATGTTGATAATGATCCTCACCCTCTTTCCCAGTGACAATGACAGCCATTTATCGATTTGTCCGTGCTTTCCAGACAAGAAGCTTCTGTGATAGAAGAAAGAAAGAAATCTAGGAAACCTCCTTGCCAAAAAGTACAAAAAATTTCTGCTTCGCGTCCATTTCCCCCAGGTCCTGCGTCTCTCTTCCCTGTTCATGATTGAATCGTACGGATTCACCATTGGAGCAAACATGGCTGCACCTGCAAGTTAAAAGTCACTACGGATTATCAAAACACCGATAGCTTAAACTTTGTGCCCATAATTTTGCAAACCTTTGCAATACTTGGAAAGCTTGCGAGGAACATCATACAGAAGTGACATTGATACCTGCAAGTCTATCAGGAATGTATCTTAGTGCTGCCCAAGCATGCAAGCTTCCACTCGAGTATCCCACAACCCAAAACTTGTCGTTGACACCAACAGCATCGGCTAAGAGCAAAATATCGATTGCTGAAGATTCAAGGTTTCTGTCGGGATGAGGATCACTCTCTCCGAACCCAGGAAGATCATACGTCAACAAGCGAACGCCAAACTCTTCTAACAGGGAAGCCTTTAGTCCAGGAATTCCTAAGTTTCAGAAGAATGTCACAAAAATAAGCAGATGCATTCATGCGACAAAGAACATGGACGATAAAGCAGATGCAGTATGTTTTTGTTTTCAACATCCAAAATGTACAACCTGCAAGCCGAGATGATAGGAAAGAATGCGGAGCAATGATTGAAAATCTAGCTCTGTCAGCTGGAACACCTTGCTCCTTGTATGCCATGAATCTACCATCTGGAAGCATTACGCGGGCAGCGCTCGGTGGATGAATGTGTATCTTCTTAATCTCCGGCGCAGGACTAGGAGGAGCAGCTTCGGTATTCACATACAACACTGGAAATTGGTAAATTCATGTCAGTAAGATCCATATTTATTTCAAAGACCAAATTATTACTAAGAAATTGGAAAATGACACCAAATATGTTCTATGAAATTTTCCCGGGAAATTTCCAGAATTTCCAGAATATTCTGTTTGGTTCTCGAGAAAGGAAATAGGTCATGCAGTAAATTAGAGCATAGCAAAATGAAATTTCAGGTCCTGTTTTCCTTCATTTTCTCAGCATCCAAACACAAGCTAACATTTCAACAAAAACTCGAGTCAGAAAATTTTCCCGTTCATGTCTTGAAAAAAAATATATAAATTCAAAACTCATAACAACCATAAGTTATCCAACAACAAAAAATCTATTAGTCCTGAATTTTCTCAGCAACCAAACAGCGGATAAACGACTGCAAAAACTTGTTTTTCTCCGCCCACATTTTCTCAGCAACCAAACACAACACACACTCACGCACCTGCAAAAGCAAGAAGCGAGACCAACACGATCACCGACCAAGCATGAATCGGGTCCTTATCCTCCGGCAGATACTCGTTCACGAACCGCAATTTCCTGCGAAGCTGCGTCACACTCTTCCCCAAGTACGACTCCCTCACCTTCCCCAAGCTCCTCCGCAACACCGAGTCCCGATTCCCTAGGCTCTGCAGCACTATATCCCTGCACCCTTTCCCGAACTCCACCGCCATCTCCGCCGCCGCTTTCGAGAACTCAAGCACCAGTCCCCCCAGCGTCTCCGGCGGAACCGGCTCGCTCGCATTGGGGCCCATAGCCACGCCACCCGGAACGGCGCCATACACTGCCCTTCCCGTGCTACTTCCACCCCCGTTTACAAGATCATTGGGTCGCCACGGCCTGGGCCGGCCCGCGTAGAATTCGGGTTCAGTGTCCGGCTCCGACATCGAATCACAGAGCAACTGCGGCCAACGAAGAAATGGAAGAAAAAATGGAGAGTTGAAAATTGAGAGAGCAGTTTTTGAAGAAAAAATTTAAGAAAAAAAGGGAAATGTGGGTAGAAACTGAGGGTGGAAAGGTTGAAAACGAAAGGGTGAAAAAAAAGTGGAGTGAGAAAAAGAAAGCGGGTGGCCTTTTTGGTTTCTTGCAGTTGCAGACTTGCAGTGGAATTTTCGTTTTTGTTTTCTGGAAATTTCATACTTTTACTCTTGTTTTTATTTGCTTTTTATTTTTGTTTTGAGCATTGTTTTCCCCTAAACTTTTCTTTTTACCTTCTCTTGATATCGCAATAATACTGTGAGATTAAATTTTGTAAACTAAATAATATAAAAATTGATAATTGAATTATTACTGAATATTAATTAATTTTATTATTTTTTATTGATTACACGTTATTTAATTTATAAATTTAATCATATTTTTATATATCTTTTATTGGTGGAATATATTTCTGTAATTTTTTATGGGTTGTTTTTGGATCGCGAGGGATCTGGTGTCGTGGGCAGTGAGGAATGGATGACGATTCTCTTCTCTCGTACAAGGAATTGGTAATTCTGGTGGGGCCAGCAGTGGGTCTGAGGTAGAGATGAACGGTGGAGATCCGTTTTGACAGTGCGTCGGTAGAATAATACGTAGTGGAAGTGGCGGTTGGTGCGTGGTAACGACCATCATCTGCGTTTTGTCGCCTGCACACAATCTCTCTCTCTCCTCGCGATCCTGATGATCTCGTTTCTTTCAGCGCCAGCGCCGGCCACGTCATTGGAAATATTCGAAAATATTAGAACGTTGGTGCTCCAACTTCAACAGCTCAACTTTTCACAATTTGTATCAATCGTTCTCTGGGAGAAATTTTTAGTTGTGACGGGAAAATTGGTGGTACACCACGTGTTTTTATGTAAATGGTATAAGTGGTGAGAAATTTTATTTTTTTAAGTTACTAACTTTTTAACATACATATCTCACCATTTATATAGCAACACGGTGTACCATCCCATGTGACGGTCACACTGAAAAATCTCTCCTCGTCTGGATGACTTTGTTAAAATTTACATTTGTAATAAAAAGAATCAATAGTAAACAAGTGGTTGAAGTTCTAACGGAATTATCTAAAATGATTAATATTCCAACAAGTTTAAAAATTAATATTTACAAAGTTACGTTAAGAATCAAAACTCCAATTAAATTACAAATAATGCTTTACTACAATAACGAAAAAAAATAATGCTATGCACCTTTGTGCGGATTTGGTTCTCACTGATCTTCCTCCCTCTAAGATAATAATAGTAATAGTAACTTTTTTTTTTTTTAATTAGTGAGTTTAGTCCATGGCTTGTGAAGTTGTTGTAATATGACTAGAATAGTGGTACCAAAAAGTAAAACGCGGACAATAGCATAGTTTTGATATTTTGGTGATCACCAAGACACCACACATTTATCAGATAATGTTCCTATAACTCTATTATCTATTTCTAAACAACATCCGCTCAAGAATATGTTTTACTTCAAATTTAAAAACGGAGGTCTTGGTTTCGAAACTCACTGCTTCTGTGGAAGCCAGACTTGTGGGCAAGGGGAGACTAAAATGCCTTTGTGAGTCTTCCTGACCTCCGAAATATGTGGATAATCGTGGCTTACCACCAGTTGTCCCTTTTTTTTCTAAAAAAATAAAAATAAAAAAAAACTACCTTGCTGTAGTTTACGACATGTACCAGATATTAAAGGATAACGATCTTTTTTTTTTATTTGGTCAAAAGAGTCCAAAAAAATTCAACAGCCTAAAATCTCGGTGCATAAGAGAAAAACTTGGTGCACAATATAAAAACCCGCAAGTAAGGCACCATGTAAAATGTTTGTTTGTACCTATGTTAGCCTATGTGAATTGATTAGGAATTCATGTAACATGAGACTTTTTCTTTTAAGGTTGTAAAATCGGACTTCTTGCAAAATGATGTGTTCGGGTTCATATTTGTAGTTGCTAGGTTAACGAGTCTTACCATTCTTTGCTAGGGTATATAAATCGATCATAATTTTTTTTTTAAACAAACGATATTATATACATCAAGGGGAGGGGGTGGGCTTATCCTCATAATGTGCTAGCACTAACGTGGTTCAAATTCATTTTTGGCAAGAATTGAACCTAAAGCCTCTTACCTACAAGTGAAAATAAATACCACTAAATTATAATACTACGCGTCAAATCTACCATAATCTATTTAAAAGTGTTTCTTTTAATGAGAATTTGCACCGAAGATGCAATACTACCATGGTCAACGCTAGTCCAGGAGGTAGGCCACGAAGAGCGACCGGCATGGGCTCCAAAAAGAATTATCTTATTTAGAGTTCCTACAATTAAAATTTTAGTCCTTGTAGAAAAATAACCATCTTTGGGTGTGAAGGTGAGAGGGGACACAAAAAGGAGATAACGAAGTTTTACAGTGACAAGGACCTAATTTAGTTTTTGCGCTAGGGCCGGCCCTAACGGCGGTATATGAAGTCGATTTCTTTTAGTACATCGATATTTTTACATTAGGGGATGAGGAGTTCGGCTAAACCACACAATGGACAACCTAATTTGATATCAAATTCGCCATCTATGAAATTTGATTATAAGATCTCTCACTTCTAAGCGAAGAGGAATACCACCAAAATATAGTACTGAATGACTATTACCCGAATTTATCTAAGCTTATGAGTATATATGATGTTCAGAATAGGCCAAATATAAACATACAAACGGCATTAGCACAATATTCTCTTTTCTAGCTTTTGAATAGAAAGGAAAACAAACTAACACAATCGGTCACCCATCATCATTTTAATCTAATAATCAAAGCTTAAGATAGAGAAAGTAAATTATCATTCTCTTCCAACTAAAATAGACAAAGAATGACTTAATGACATAACAAGTAATATAATAGATGCATACAATAATCTGGACATATAGTGTCTCTTTGCATATATGCGACTCACATGTAAAAGTAACTTATTAAAATTACAAATAAATAAATTTCTGCATACACATTAAACTCTAAGTTGCTTGCAAGGAGAAATGACAAGTATTTTCCGCCCTAAAATTCTTTATGGCATCTTTGGGGCAATGCTGATGACAACATTTGTCTCATCTAATTAACACACTTTTCTAACCATCATGGGGTGATCCAGTGGTTGGAGACAAATTCTATGCACGTATTTCATATTACACATCCTAGATTCAATTCCCAACGCTGGTGAATCACACAATGGTAGCCAAGGTGAGACAGAGATGCCTCCGTGAGTATTCCCGACCATCAAAATATATATTTTCTTCTTGGTTGCATGGATACTCAAGTAATTTTATGCTTAAGCGAAAGGGAAGTGATTATCACACCATTTTAAGTCTCTTGCACGCCCCCATTTAATCTTGGCTGTTAATTTCATTTGAATTATTCAATTTGATGATAATAAATAAAGAGGGTTGTGTGAGAAACTAAAAATAATGTGTGAAATTCTTTCCAACTTTCAAAGAATTTTTTTCAATTAAATCAAACTAATTTTCTGAGCGTTATTTGATGAACGTATAAATATTGAATATTTTTTAATTCAGCAATAATCTAAGCATATTGTGCCTTTGAAGTTGTCAATAAAAAGTGAGAGTCCATCATAGAACACTCAAATTTCAATCTTGTTAAATCGTGCTCAACAAATAAATGGAATCTAAAGACTTGAAGAGCATTGGAAAAATCAGCAAACGTGTGGTATTAGCACTAGCACTGGACAGTGATGACACTTCAAAAACTTTTGGGCAAACAAGGCCCTATGGTGCATGGTGGTGGAATCAATAATTTTGGTGGTTTGGTGGTCCTCTCACTCCTATAATATTACTATTCTTATCAAATAATAATAATAATAATAATAATAATAATAATAATAATGATTGATGGACACCACATCATATAGGTTGGAAGAATATAGAATCACACCGACAGGCTACATCTACATGTGAGAATCTCTCTCTTTATATTTTTGGGATGCATATATATAGGTTGATTGGTTGTTTTAATCTACTAAAATTAGTTTTACATAATTTCAACCACATTCACACATGGATACAGAAAACTAGGGCACACCAACCAACATATCATTTGGGTTTTTTTGTTTATTTAAAGGGACAAGCTTGTAATTTTGCCACGACATTCCACCCTTCTAGAGACCATGCAGACTCACAAAGACATTTTAACCTCCTCCTGACCACCATCATGTGTTTCACTGGCACCAAGAATAGAACCCAAGATGTGCCGTGTGAAATACAAACTTGAAATTCATCTCCAACCAATAAATCACCCAGTGGTGGTTACATCATATTTAGGGTTCAACCATGCCAAAATTGTTATAGTTGAGTGGTAGGAGAAAAAGCTTCCAGGATAGGAGTTATGGGATCCATAGGGAAAGAAGGGGAGAACTAGAGAGAAGATAAAACTAAAACATTCAATATTTTCATTCATGGTTCTCAAATGAGTAGCAAGAGACCTAAATACATGCAAGTTGAGGAAACTACAACCCTAGATACCTAAATGGGTTATTGTACTTAAACGGGCCAAGCCCAATAAGATGGAATCTTAACAAGGAGACCTCGTTTGGTGTCTAGGATTGAATTGAATTAGATAATTCACTAACTTTATTGAAGCAAGAAAATGATGTAACTTCCTAAATTTTGTCACACTGAAGGTAAAATAAAGTTTCCTCCACGACTAATCCCTTTTACCTTCAACTTGGCATCGTCTTGATTCAGCGTATAGATTGAACAGAAGACAGAATTGATCTCAAAACATAAAGAGGATGCACGCTAAATACAAGAGGAAAACATAATGTGCCAAACATTTACAAAAATTGGGTAATGTTTTAGATTAGCATCGCCAATTTTGGTCCTCTTAAACCATTCTCCCTCAACCCTTTTTTCCATAACGAATAACCAAAACAACGGAAAACACAAAAACAATGACTATTAGCTTAAATATTCAGTTGTAATCTCACGAGAGTACGAGAGTGAGTCATGGTAATCCTGATCAGTGCTGTGGCTGTTCACGTATGATGTTACGCTCATCCCAGATTTTACATTTACATGTTGCTTTCTTGTTCTTCCATTCAGCACCACAAGTATAGCAAAACTCGTATCCACATCTACAAAGACAATGCAAGCATGGGCAAACCGCAAGGATTGGTGTAAAGCGAACAAATATCAGCACCCAGAAAACAAGAAGAGAAAACTTTTCTATTGTAAAAGAAGAGAAAAGACAGTTTGCAACTAGTAAAGGAAATATGTAAGAACGTAAATTAGATCAGCACGCATAGATTGGCTCTTGTAGTCAACTTGCTAGCAGCTAGATCATCTTGAGTTCACTAACTATATATTTTGTTTATAATTTTCTCGTTTCATTCCCCTCTCAAAAAATTGCTAATAGAATGTAAGATCACAAAAACAACACAATTAAAAGATGAGCCAGATAGGAGGCGAGAGGAGGGAAGTAATACCTGCAAGTTATGTGGTAACAACCTTCTGCGAGTTCGACCATATTGCTGCACTTGATGCACTGACGCCAGTGTTTCTTCTTAGCCAGTGAGTTCAGCAATTGATCTTCTGGCCGGGGATTGGGATTTAATTGCTTGTAGTCATAGCAGTTCATATTGAAGTGCCAAGGAACCTTGCAATTGATACAAAAATAGTAAAGACATTTCTTGCATCTCCTGGCTCCAGATTTCTCAGCACCGACAAAAGAAGTTTTGGTATATTCTAAGACCTCGTTGTTAGACATTAATGCAGAGCACCTCGGATTTGGGCAATAAACCTTGTCCGTAACAGGTATAGCAGATTCCTTGATTCTTTGGCTAATAGCCTCAACAAGTTTAGGTGCCAAGAATTTTGCGCAGCTATCAATATTCACCTCAGTTTTACAGCCTTCATGAGGGCACCCTGCCACCATCCCATTCAGAAACTTCACTTCCACATGTTGCTTCATACAAGAGAAGCAATACCTGTGTAGACAACCATCGATTGAAAACATTTCAGCAACATCAATTTCTTCAAAGCAAATTACACATGTCTCCTTCAAACTCTTTCCTTCGCTAGTTTCTGCGTGCCAGGTGATCTGCGAAACAATAGCCTCCCTTGCAATCTTAAGTGCAAACTTAATGTCACTACGAGCCACAAGAGAAGGGCTGCAATATTCAAATTTTTTCTGTAGACGAGCCACTTGATTAACTAACGTTGCAACCTTGCTATTTCCAGGTTGCACTCTGTTTGTGACCTGTATTCGTAAGATGTCAATCATCTATGTAAGTGCCACCACATCGGAATTTTCTGTTAAACCATGCTTTATTCATAAACACAAAAAACAACCATCATATCAAACACATGGGTTTTCTGGATATGCTTCCTTGATGAGAGTTACGTATAAAATTCTAACATATTGATTTGAAACTAATAACTGGCTTTAACACACAAGAGCAGCAAACAGAGCACAATGTTCAACTTGCCAATTTGAAACCGCGGGATAGGGTTTATCAAAACAACTGTTAATTCTCCTCCCAAATCCCAAATATCAAGTTGCTTGAGATTTAGACCTTGCAGCTTCTGCAGCTAAATTAACAGTCCCAATCACTTTCACAAATTAAGGAGCAACATTTGTTACCTTGCACTTAAACAAATTAACCCAACCGAACCACTTAGCTAAAGACCGACAAAGCAAATCACTACGATTGATATCCCCGGTTCAACAACTACGGTGTAAGACTAGAAATTGTCAAGTCAATTACCTTTGTCACACTTCTCACTAAACCCACACAATGTGGCAATGCCCCATACACCAAAATACCCAATAGTTCATACAACCAAAGATTGCAACAAGCCAAGAAAGTCTAACACTATTGTCTTCAACAAAACACACAAACTTTCACCCAATAATTCCAAACAAGAAGCACAAAAAATATTAAATTAAATTCACAAAACAAGGAGATTGATAATTAAAAAGCGATTGTTTAATTGATGAAACTCACATATTGGTAAATCATGTAGTCATCACAGAAAAAGGTCACAGCTTCCAAGTCAAGAGTGAGAGCATTGTTAAGCCCTTCAATGATGGCCTCGAGCTCCGCCGCCTCATTGCTCAGCACGACGCCGTCAACCACCGCCTCCAGATTCTTCCTCGCCTCGAATATCAGATTGTCCACCGGGTCGCAGATCGCGACTCCCACCCCGGCCACCACGGACTTGACATCCCTAACCATCTCCTCGCTCACCAAACCCTTGCAATACAGCCTCAAATTCTCAGTCTCCACCACCACCGTAGGTTTCGACGACGACGCGCCGTCCGTACCGTACGGACGCTCGTAATACTCGCCGTGCTGGGCCCAATAGTCCTCGGGCACGTCGCGGAGTTCGACGGCGAACTTCTGATCGTGAATCCGACGGCTGAGATCCTCTTTCGCCTTCATCATTTCCAATACCGTGCGTTCGTGGTCCTCGCGCTCCTGAGAGAATCGCTCGACGTCCTCGAGCATCAGAGCGGCGGCTATGTCCACGACGGCGTCGTTTGAGCGTTCGTGAGGCGGCGACGGAGGTGGAGAGTCGCGCGAGCTCGAAGAGGGCACGAGGGCGAGAGAGGCGGTCATGGCTTCCAACATTTGGAGCTTGAAGGCCATTTCGAGGTCGGAGTCTAGAGTTTGGGCCGCCATGAGCTCTCTGCGTTGCTCGGAGAGAATATCGTCGAGGTCGTCTCCGTCCGTACGGTCATCCATGATCGGCCTCTTTTGGTGATCGGAGTCTAGAGTTTGTGCCGCCATGAGCTCTCTGCGCTGCTCGGAGGGAATGGTGATAGAGTGGTAGGCCGGTGGAGGAGGCAGAGTAGTTGTTTTTCTTTTGCTGCTGAGACTGGGTTTGGAATTGGGGAGTCCAAGCGACAGACTGAAAAATGAAGGGGGAAAGCGGAATCTTGTTAGGGAAGGTAGAGGGAGAGAGACTTTCGGTGTGACCGGGGTAATACACCTAGGACACGGTGTACGTGTTCCGGGAAACTTTCTCAACAGAGAGGGAAACGGAAGGCCCGGAAAATGAGAGCGTACATATTTTAGCCACGTGTCTTGTAAAATTACTTTTGACTCATGTTGACTAACTTTTTAAACAGATTTTTGTTCTTTTAGAATCAGTGTGTAATTTCGCTTCTCTCTCTATTGGTCCGCTCAAAGCGCCAGGGCCTGATTGGGTACCTGTTAGAATAGTTGTATGCTTGTACCTATTCCGATCGTTTGCTTTTTATACAATTCTATTACTAGTAGACTTTAGTTTTACTTGATTTTTTTTTATTTTTTTAAGAGACGATCTTTATAGGGTGATTTATGATATGAACGATTCTGATTACAAATACAAAATTCTATAGATTAGCAACGGGCAATTTTGAGTAGAAACTCCTAATTTTTTTTTTTTATTTATAGACTTAGCCAAATATTGGTCTTATAAGAATATTATCATAAATTTATAAAGTGATTTAGGTCTAAAAGTCCTTGTACAAAACGATAAATATGTCACTAAAATTTTTAATTAAAAGTGTGTGGAAAAAAAAAAGATAGTGGGATAGATTTATCATTATTTTGTCAAACCTTCTTTTAAATATAGAATAAAGAAGGAATAATAAAATAATAATGAAACAAAGAAGAAAAGAATGGGTATTTAGCACTGTTCTAAAAATCCCAGCCTAGCGCCGCTTAGGCCCTGCCTAACGCCGCCTAGGCCCCGCCTAGGCGCTAGGGGGTTGGTCACTGCCACGATTAATGCTTAGGCGTTTGAAAATTAAGAAAGGGCGCCTAGACATGCTGAGGCGCCCGCCTAGACCGCTTAGCCCACTCAGACCCGCCTAGGTTGCGACTCCCTTAGATAGAAAATAAATAACTTTCATTTTGCATTTTATTTTTTCCAAAAAATTGTAAGAGACTTGTTGAATACTTAAAATGAATACACATTATATGCATGTTCTCCATGTTTTCATTATGTTCCAATACCTTCTAATATATATGTCATTCTATTTTGTTATTTATAATGACATTATATATATTTTAAGTATAAATAGACACTTATCTACACGAAATATAATAGATTTACTGAAATCCGCCTAGTCCCCGCCTAGCCGCCTAGCCTCCTAGGTGCTAGGCCCCAGCTCGCCGCCTGACTAGCGCCTAGCGTCTTTTAGAATATAGATATCTACATGAAAATTTCTGAAGCACTTCCATTAACTAGTTCAAATAGTTCTAGACCACATAACACCCTCTCGATTAGATTGAGGAGATCACTCTGCGGATTGAAACAATTCGGACAGATGTGGTATAACCGTCTAAGTGAATATTTGATAAGTCATGGTTATGTGAACAATGATCTATGCCCATGCGTGTTCGTCAAGAAGTCACATTTCGGATTTGTAATCGATGCAGTTAATGTCAACGACATGAACCTTATCAAAACTCCCGAAGAGCTTGAGGAAATTGCCTCTCACTTGAAGTCGGGATTCGAGATAAAGGTTCTTGGCAAAACTCCATATTGCCTCTGCCTGGAGAACGAGCACTGATCAGATGGAATCCTAGTACATAAATCGAACTACACCCAGAAGGTGCTGCGATGTTTTAATGAGGATAAAGCGAAGCCTTCGAATACTCCTATAGTCGTTTCAGACTCTAAATGCTAAATGACATCCCTTCTGTCCCAATTAGGATGAGGAAGAGATCTTGGAGCCTGAAGTTCCATACCTAAGTGCAATTGGTGCTTTATTGTACTTGGCTCAATGCACTACACTCGACATCTCATTCGCTGTTAATCTTTTGGCAAGATACAATAATGCGCTTACACGCAGATACTAAATAGTGTTATAGATATTTTCCGCAACTTCAAGGGGACGACGAATTTGGGCTTGTTCTACACCTACGAATTTTGAGAGGAGTCGCCGCCCCCTCGATCTTCGGGTTGATTCTCGCATCGTTGGTTACGCAGATGCTGGTTATCTGTCTGATCCACATATGGCACATTCTCGAACGAGATATGTCTTTACCTTTGAAGACACCCCCAATATCCTGGAGGTCTACCAAGCAAACGCTAGTTGCGACTTCTTTGAACCATGCTGAAATTCTCGCTTTGCATGAAGCCTCGAGTGAATGCTTTTGGTTGAGAGCAGTCATGGAGCATATTTGAAGCACTAGTGGTCTTTCTACTGTCATTGGCCTTCCTACGACGATCTTTGAAGACAATGGATCATGTATTGAGCAGTTGAAGAAAGGATACATCAAGGAAGACAACATCAAGCACATTGCGCCAAAGTTCTTTTATTCTCACTAGCAACAACAACATCAGAACATTGAAGTCAAGCAACTCCATTCCTAGTACAACCTGGCCGATCTCTTCACCAAGTCATTGCCTAAGTCTACTTTTCAGAAACTCGTCCAAAGAATCGGTATGCATAAATTATTTGAGTTGAATTGCTTATAGTTCTCATATATAGAAGTTATGTCTAACTAGGGGGAGTATCCCAAAGTATACTCACTTGATCTTAATGTACTTTTTTTTCTACGATTATGAGCATTTTTCCCACTGGATTTTTGGTACCTAATGAGGTTTTGATGAGGCACCCGTCATGGGATGATCATACTCTTTGAGGTTCATAACTTTCGTCCTGTGTGACATTTGTTTTAGACATTATGCATACTTCTCAATTTTCTCCTTAGTTTATGGTTTTTGTACCTCCTTAGGTTTTACCATAGTGATGTTTTGTGAGTTTTTACTACCAATGCATACTTTCTTTAATTCGAGACTCGCATTCCCCCGTTATGCCGACGACTTCATCAACTGATCTACTTCATCTGCTGTGTTTTGTGAGTTTTTACTACCAATGCATACTTTCTTTAATTCGAGACTCGCATTCGCCCATTATGCCGACAACTTCATCAACTGATCTACTTCATCTGCTGAAGACCTGATTCGATGTTTTGTTTGAGTATTTACACACTCAAGGGGGAGTGTTGCAGTCATATTTAATATAGGAATATGATTGTGTAAATCCTAAAGTATTTGGGATATCTTTAGAAGATTATCTAGGGTTAGATATTATCCTATTAGAGTTGTAATCCTAAGGAATTAACCTTCCATATTACTATAAATAAAGACACAGTGGGGTGGAATACAACACACCTCACAATTAAATCTCTCTACTCTCTTGCCACTGGCACCCTCTCCTTATTCCCTACTCTCTCTTGCCACCGGCCCCCCTCTCCTTATTCCCTCTTGAATAGTTCAGTAAATTAGGTCTACAACAAATATATTATTGTATGAAAATAAAAAATGACTCCGAGTATTGACTTGTTATGGTTTTCAAATTAGAATCATTGCGGTATGAAGTTTGAATGCAATTTTTGTTCATGATATGTTGTTTTCCTTTATGATAGTAAATCTCGTTGGGTCTCTAGAACTGAATTGAATTAGATAAATCATTAAATTAAATAAATGTGGAAGCAAGAAATGGGCATAACTTCTAAATTTTGTCATTGAAGGCAAAAGTTGAATGGGGGGCTTTGAAAGTATAAGTTTACTTTACAATTAATCCGTCTTTTACTTTTCAACGTGGACAAAATTCAGACGTCGACATTCATTTCTTCATACATGATAGATTGAATAGGCCTGTTTACAGAAATTCTGGGCCACTGGTAAAGACTGAACCAAGTCAATTTGTCCGGCTAACTAAGCTCGGATCTTCCAACTTATAGGGCCAATTGTCCAAGGACCGGGCCAAGCATCGGCCGGCCACAACTCATCACAGCCGCTCATGTTTAAGCTACAAAAATGAAAGGCTGGGATTTGATTTCATTTGGGGCATGCTCACTTGATGCGCACAGTAATGTGTGCAGGATAGAAAGGCCATGTATTAATGTGCCAAACATTAACAAAATGAAAAGAAAACGCAAAAAATAAAGACTATTAGCCTAAATATTTTCAGTTGTAAACTGACAAGCCATACAAGTCATGATCATCGTCGTGGTCGCACCTGTCGTGGCTGTTCATGTATCATTGGCTGTGCTTGCCGTGGCTGTTCACGTATAATTGGATGTGCTTGCCGTGGCTGTTCACGTATAATTGGCTGTGCTTGCCGTGGCTGTTCACGTTGAACTGGCTGTGCGTGCCTTGGCTGTTCACGTATAAATGGCTGTGCGTGCCTTGGCTGTTCACGTATAAATGGCTGTGCTTGTCTTGGCTGTTCACGTATAATTGGCTGTGCTTGCCGTGGCTGTTCACGTTGAACTGGCTGTGCGTGCTTTGGCTGTTCACGTATAAATGGCTGTGCGTGCCTTGGCTGTGCGTGCCTTGGCTGTGCTTGTCTTGGCTGTTCACGTATGATGTTACGCTCATCCCAGATTGGGCAGTTACATGTTGCTTTCTTGTTCTTCCATTGAGCACCACAAGTATAGCAAAACTCATATCCACATCTACAAAGACAATGCAAGCATCGACAAACCGCAAGGATTGTTGTAAAGCAAAAATAGTAGCACCCAGAAAACAATACCTTTTCTTTTCGTGTGTGAAAGTCTAAAAGAAGAGAAAAGACAGTTTGAAGCTAGCAAAGGAAAAATATGAGAATGTAAATTAGACCAACACGCATAGCTCTTGTAATCACAACTTGCCAGCATTTAGATCATCTCGAGTTCACGGTCTATATATTTTGTTTATTTTTTCTCATTTCCGTCCTCTCTCACAAAATTGTTAATTTTATGTAAGACACAACAAAAACAACACAACTAAAAGATTAGTCAGATAGCAGGGAGAAGAGGAATGTAATACCTGCAAGTTATGTGGTAACAACCTTCAGCAAGTTCGACCATATGGTTGCACTTGACGCACTGGCGCCAGTGTTTCTTTGTAGCTAGAGAGTTCATCAACTGATCTTCTGGACGGGGATAGGGATGTGATCTTTTGTAATCATAGCAGTTCATATTGAAGTGCCAAGGAACCTTGCAATTTATACAAAAATAGTACTGACATTTCATGCATCTCCTGGCTCCAGATTGTTCAGCACCGACAAAGTAAGTTTTAGTATATTCTAAGACCTCGCTTTTAGACATTAATGCAGAACACCTGGGATTTGGGCAATAAACCTTGTCCGTAACAGGAATAGCAGATTCCTTGATTCTTTGGCTAATAGCCTCGACTAGTTTAGGAGCCAAGAATTTTGCGCAGCCATCAATATTCACCTCAGTTTTACAGCCTTCGTGAGGGCACTCTGCCACCATCCCATTCAAAAACTTTACTTCCACATGTTGTCTCATACAGGAAAAGCAATACCTGTGTAAACAACCATCGATTGAAAACATTTCAGCAATATCAGTTTCTTCAAAGCAAATTACACACGTCTCCTTCAAACTCTTTCCTTTGCCAGTTTCCGCATGCCAGGTAATCTGAGAAACTATAGCCTCTCTTGCAAGTTTAAGTGCAAACTTAATGTCACTTCGTGCCACAAGAGAAGGAATGCAATACACAAATTTTCTCCGTAGAAGAGCCACTTGATTAACTAACGTGGCAACCTTGCTGTTTCCAGGATGCACTCTGTTTGTGACCTGTATTTATAAGATGTCAATCATCTACGTAAGTGGCACCAAACAGAATGTTCTGTTATGCTAAGCATGCTTTATTCAATAAACACGACTAATGATTATCATAGCAAAGACATGGATTATACTACGGATAACAAGAAAAATAAATTGAGAAAACATCATAAATCCGGTTTTCTAGATAGATTTGTTTCCTTTTGAATGAACCGAAATACCTAGCCAAGAAAAGTTAAACAAATTTATTACAGTAACAAAACCATCTACCCGCACGAATGGCATTGCTGATAGCGCAATACGAAATTCCAACATATTGATACTAATAGTTGGCTTTGTCACACAAGAGCAGCAAACAGAGCAAAATGTTTAACATAACACTTCGAAACTTCAGGACAGGTTTATCAAAACAACTATTTTTTCTCCCAAATCTCAAATATCAAGTTGCTCGGGATTAGACCTTGCAGCTTCTGCAGCTAAATTTAACAGTCCAAAACACTTTCACAAGTTAAAGAGCAACATTTGTTACATTGCGCTTAAACAAATTAAGCGAACCGAACCGCTTAACTAAAACCCGACTAAGCAAATCACTACGATTGATATCCATGTTCAACAACTATGGCCTAAGACTAGAAATTGCCAATTCAATTACCTTTGTCACACTACCCACTAAACCCACACGATGTGTAGTGGCAATGCCCCATATACCAAAATACACACTAGTTCATACAACCAAAGATTGCAACAAGTCAACACTATTATCTTTTAACAAAAAAGACACAAACTTTCACCCAATAATTCCAAACAAAAAGCACCCAAAAATTAAATAAATTCCCAAAAAAAAAAAGCAAGCAGATTGATAAGTAAAAAGCGATTGTTTAACTGCTAAAACTCACATATTGGTAAATCATGTAGTCATCACAGAAAAAGGTCACAGCTTTCAAGTCCAGAGCGAGAGCTTTGTCAAGCCCTTCAACGATGGCCTCGAGCTCCGCCGCCTCATTGCTCAGCACAACGCCGTCAACCACCGCTTCCAGATTCTTCCTCGCCTCGAATATCACATTGTCCATCGGGTCGCAGATCGCGACACCCACCCCGCCTACCACCGCCTTCACATCCCTAACCATTTCCTCGCTCACCATCCCCTTGCAATACAGCCTCAAATTCTCACTCACCACCGCCGGATAATTTGACGACGACGACGACGACGACGAAGACGAGAAACCCGTACAGTACGGGCGCTCGTAATATTCGCCGTACTTGGCCCAGTAGTCCTCGGGCACGTCGCCGAGGTCGACGGCGAACTTCTGATCATAAATCCGACGGTTGAGATCCTCCTTCGCCTTCATCATTTCCAAAACGGTGCGGTCGTGGTCCTCTCGCTCCTGAGCGAACCGCTCGACGTCCTCGAGCATCAGAGTGGCGGCCAGTTCTAATACGGCGTCATTCGGGCCGTCGTGGGGTGGCGACGGAGGCAGAAGGTTGTGCGAACTCGAAGCCGAAGCCGAAGCCGACGAGGGTTTGACGGCAAGAGAGGCGGTCATGGCTTCCTGCATTTGGAGTTTGAAGGCCATTTCGAGGTCGGAGTCTAGGGTTTTGGCCGTCATGAGCTCTCTGCGCTGCTCGGAGAGAATGGTGTCGAGGTCGTCTCCGTTCGTACGAACGTCCATGATCAGGCGGGGGAGAGGAAATGTTTTTTTTTTTTTTGGAGTGAAAGTGACAGGCAAAGGAAGGGAAAAAGGAAGGATTGGAGACGTGTTAAAGAAGGTCGAGACCACAGCCCCTTGCTAGCAAAATTCTATTGCAACCAAATTGCGCAACAAAAGTTTACCAAAAATTAGTGAAGATGTGGTATTTATACGAGCTAAGTCGGACACATATTTAGGGTTTGCTCTGATATGTATCGGCATTTGATTGGTCAAAGTGAGTCAACCGTAAGATAAATGAAAAAAAAATTATTACAAATATACTAATTTTTTAATAATATAGTGGAATTATTTTGTATATCTTTGATTGGATACGATCGTGATTTCTTACTTGATCGAGTTGTTCTTCAATTAAAAGAGTGTTAAGAATACGATTTAATAATTAATCTCATTTTTAATACCTTTAACTTTTCTCCTTGCCATGGGCAGGGGCATGAGAGTTTGATGAGTTGTAGGTAGGTGCTCACGTCATTAGGAATGTTGAATTGCATGTAGATTAAATGTGAGTCTCGTCAATTTAATAAGAACATTCTTGTCTTCTTCGAGTAAAAGTTCACGTGTCAGCTTCAGAATTTTTTGAATTGTTTTGGCTCTACCCACATCATATGATTTACAAAACATGATTTAAATAGATGATCCCTTAGCATTACCCTAAAATTACAGTTCATGATTTTGATTTTTCTGAAAGACATTATTGCCATTTTAGTCTAGACATCCCAAATTCAAAGATTTATTGTGCAGATCTGTGAAGTTTGAATATTAAACTGTAATTCCTTGAGACGAACCAAATATTGAGCCTTATATGCTTGGAAATATATGGACGTCTAGTTTATGGAGAATTTTACAGTTCGTGATTCCAATATTTCTAGGAGACTTTATTGCTATTTTAGTGCAGACAACATAGAATAAGGGTTTCTTGCGAATTTGTAACTATCGTTGAGAAGTAAAAGATGCAATTCAAAGGGGCATATGAAGAGGGCACAAAATATAAGAAACTCCACAATCACCGATTCTTGTTTCTAAACTCTAAAAAAATTGAAAAAAAAAAAAAAAAAAAACTTGCATAAATCGATTCATGCTTTGGTTAGAAGATTCAAAACTTCAAAATCATTATCCATGGATCAAAAAGAGCTTGTTTTTCTTTATGGGAGCTCTTGGTTTTAACCAGGATGAACGTATGATAAATATTGCTAATGATGGGGTTTAATTATTGGGTGTGAGTTTATTGATAAATTTTAATTTTATTGTAATTTCATTTTGTACTTGATGACAATTATGCAATAGGGTAAAAAAGATAATTTAAAATTAAAATTTAAGTTGGGGTGTAGAAAGAAGTTTTATAGGTTCAAATAAAATTTCCCAATGCTTATCAGAATTGGTGAAGATGGGTACTTGCTAGGCCGACCACATGTAGAATTTGCCTTGACACGTGTCAGCATCCAAATGGCCAAAGTAAATCATCCGTAAGATGGATGAGGAAAAAATTATCCCAAAGATATTATTTAATAAACAATATCTCGAAATTATCTTGTAATATCCTTAGTCAAATATAGTTGTTGTTCAATTAGGAGTATTAAAGATAAGATTTAGTAATTAATTACATCATTAATATATTTGACTTTTCTCCTCGTCATGGTCAAGTGCTCGATGAGATTGTGGTCAGCTGCTCAGCTCTTTAAGAATGTTGAACTGCGCATAGATTAAAATGTGGGCCTCACCAATTTAATGAGGCGTTCTTGTCTTCTTCGGAGAAAAACTCACGTGTCAATTCCATAAATTTTCGCATTATTTTTAGCTTCACACACGTTATGATTTACAAGATATAATTTAAATAGATGATCTCTCCCTAGCATTACTTGGTCTACATACAAGCATGTCTCCCCAGCTTTTTCCTTACGTAAAATGATACTAGTACATTTCTTTTTTTAACAAACGATATTATCTTCACTAAGAAGGAGGGGGCTTAGCCACACAATAGGCTAACAATAATGTGATTCAAAATCACTTTTTGCAAGAATCGAACATAAGACCTCACTTACAAGTAAAGAGAAATACTACTAAACCATACAACTAAGTGATAATTCTTGTGATTGAAGGAACAATTGAACTAGAATAAAAAGATAAAATGCTAGAAACGTTAACGATGAGCAGAAATGAAAGAGGGATCAAAGTGATGAAGAACGAGACCATAAAAAGGAAGTTTGGCTCCCATGCGGGAAAAGTGTTTTAGTAGTTGAATTTGACTTTCACAAGTAAATCTTCTATTTTCAATTGCAGCTATTCACATTTTCTATTGCACGTATTACTAATGTAAACTGACGTATTACTAAAGAAAACTGACTGAAAAAGCCTTTCAAAATAAATGATTAGGTTCCGTCTTCCTTTCTCTTCCCTCCTATTTAAACAATTACGATTAAACTACGTTAATATTTTGTTTGAATATTTTATATAGAAAAAAGGCAGAAAGAAGAGAGTGAAAAAAGGAAGGGAAATGGATGGTAATTGAAGCGGAGAGAAACCCTCGTGGACAAGCAATTGGGTACAATAAAAAAAACAAAAAAAAAACAATTTGTTGACACTTCAAACACCATTTTTTCCCCTTTCCGAAGGTTACTTCGCATGAAGATTACCAGCCATATTTTTGTTTATCAGTAGTAATCTGAGTTAGAGTCGTAGCAGTCACAGTCGCGGTCGCAGTCACAGTCGCAGTACTCCTCTTCATCTTCCTCATATTCGTCACCAAAATCTGTATCATTTTCCGCATAGATGTTCTCATCTTCCTG
Organism: Cotoneaster glaucophyllus; assembly: GCA_036320875.1. NCBI lineage: Eukaryota > Viridiplantae > Streptophyta > Magnoliopsida > Rosales > Rosaceae > Cotoneaster > Cotoneaster glaucophyllus. The sequence goes on along the minus strand of CM070058.1, from coordinate 11,253,453 downwards.
ACCTTGCTCCAACCATTCATCCTGAACGTCCTCTCGAACCTCTTTCTCATGAACCTCATCTTCATAGCATTCGCAGTCAGAGTCACAGAACTCCTCATCTTCCTCATATTCTTCATCAAGATCTCTACCATCTTCAGCAGGCAGGATCTGCTTCTCTTCCTGAACCTCCTGCCCGCTTTCATCTTCATATCCGTCTTCTTCTAGGCCTTCATCCTTAACTTCACCTTCATATTCATCTTTTTTCAACTGCTGAGTATCACTATCTCCGTCAAACAAGATATCATCTTCAAACAAAACTGGGCATAAACATGCTCCCGTGTAGTCCGCAGACTGTCCACAGTCATTGCAAAACCCAGGAGCATGTCTGCAAAAGCAATAACAGCAAGAACATGATTACCGAACTGACATAAGCATAGTTACTTGCAAACTAAGTGAATAGATCTTCGATAGATTTCAATTACGATAAGCATAACACCAAGAAAACGCAGATCTCAAATGATGGTAGAGTCTGAAACACACACAACACACAAAACATTATAAAACATATTCACTATACTAGTGTGTCCACCGTAATCATCAACTGCACCTTCTGTCCTGTGACGTTATTTATGAGCTCAATTGTGGCAGTGCAAGCTCTATTTCACTGTATGTTCTCCTTTCTATTCAATAATTAAGAGATGGAAAAGCCTTGTGAACAAGCAGTTGAAAATCAAAATAAAGAAATTCGATTCATACTTTGCACAATAAATATTGACATAAATATTATAAAATATGTTCCGAACAGAGAAAATTTGAGGTAAGGCCTCGTTAGAGGGCAATGTTATTAGAACATTATGACCGGGTCAGAATCATAATACCCCTCGGAATCTGACTCTGACACATCCTCTTCATCAAAATCAAAATCTTGATCATCTTCATCATACAAAATATTACCCTCATCCCATAGTGGGCATGAGCATGTTGCCTTTTTGTCTTTCCACTCGCCTCCACAATTATAACAAAACTCATACCCACACCTGCAAAAGAGATCAGTGCATTAGGATGAGTAATAAGATGACGTAGATAGAGTCGCTTGCAAACTTGATACAACAGCTTTCAAATTTTCCATTACGATGTAATACAACAGTTTTCATATAACAGCCAAAGGTATGACCTTTTAATTTTCGAGTTACGACATCAATAGTGTGTGCAACACCTCAAAGACAGCAACAGATTGTAATGTTACAACAAATCTTAGACTCTCAGGTTTTTTGTTTACTGAAAATAATATTAAATAGTAAATACCTGCATGTCATGTGGTAGCAACCTTCAGCAAGTTCAATCATATGGTTGCACTTCACACACTGGCGCCACAGATTCGTTGAGGCAAGAGACTTTAGCTTTGTATCTTCTGAGGGATGAGGATTCAACCTTTTGTAGTCGGCGCATGTTATGTTTCTGTGCCAAGGGACTTTACAATTGATACAAAAAAGGCACCGACATTTCAAGCATTTTCGAACTCCTGATAGTTCCACAGCCCGCGATTTCATGTCTTGTAAAAGTTCACATTTTGACATTAAAGCGGAGCACCTCGGGTACGGGCAATAAACTTTCTCTGTGGCAGGAATAGAAGCTTCCTTTATGCGTTGGCGCATAGTCTCCACATGTTTAGGTGTCAAGAATTTTGCACAACTATCAATAGTAAGATCAGACTTACAGTCTTCATGGGGGCATCTAGGAATCGTCCCATGAAGTAACTTCACCTCTACATGTTGTTTCATACAAGAAAAGCAATACCGATGCAGGCAGCCATCAACCGAAAACATTTGGTTAACATCAGTAGCTTCCAAACATATCGCGCAAGTCTCATTCACATTCTTGGAAGTGAACGATTGTGCAGGCTGGTTAGTCTGAGACTGAGAATCTATTGCATCTCTTGCTAGTTTAAATGCAAATTTAATATCAAATCGGGGCACAAGAATTGGATTGCAAACTGTAAATTTTGCTTGAAGGCTCTTAACCTGACTGACAAGCATTGCTACCTTGCGCTGCTTTGCTGTCCATTTACCAGTAATCTGCATATGTAAAATACATATTTAAAATGCCAACAAGCTCCATTTATGGGTGTAAAGAGACTCAAGCATAGTAACTAGCTGATCCAACATTCTTGGTTTCGACATAAATAAAACAACATTGCTTACGTCATATCATAATTCATAACATATTCCTCTTCTAATAAGTTCAAACCATAAAGTCCATAATCAATTATAAGACAGACGACTAATTAAGCAAATGCTGAGAACACGAAGAAAATTTCTCACAGTGAATTTGTTCAATCAAATTTCATTAAGTACATCTGAAAAATGAAAGTTCAAACTATTGTCCAAGATGGGAAATAGAAATTCACACAGCCCACATACAATTCCGAGAGCATTGCAACTATCAAAAATAACAAGTTGCATCCTTTTATTCGTCTTTGCGAAAGTTTTATTAAAGGTCAGTGTCAAATTCCATAACCAAATATAGTATAGAAGCTTAATTAAGCAAATACTAACAAAACACAACTAAACTTTCTCAGAGTGAGTGCATTATCCTGTGGATACTACACATTCCGTTATCGAATTTCGAAAGTTTAGTAGTGTTCAAAGATAGAACAGTACTGAAACGCAAAACCCACAATTCAATTCCTAAAATTCACCACAAAAACCCACAACAGAGACGCAGATAAAGAGAAGAGAGCAACTCACAAACTGAAAAATGTGGCGATTCTCACAGAAGAAGGTGAGGCGCTTCAAATCCAAAGCAAGAGCAGCATTCAGCCCTTCGATCAAGGCCTTCAACTGCGCCCCACTGCTGCTCGTCCCGCTCCCAATCAGCGGCTTCCTGACCTCGAACAACAAATTGTCCCTCGGATCGCACAGCGCCACCCCAATTCCTGCCAGTGGCGCCCTCTCCTTCCCAACCGTTTCCTCGCTCACCAAACCCTTGAAGTATAGCCTGAATACGCTCTCGCCCTCGACGCTGTTCGCCGACGCTGACGACGAGGATGATCCTTCGCCGAACGGCTTGGAGAAGAATTCGCCGGACTCCTCCCACTCCTCCTCCGGAATCCTCATGATCTCCCTAGCGACCTGATCGTCGTGAATCCGACGCTCGAGATCCTCTCTGGCTTTCCGCATTTCAATCTCGCTCTGCTCGCGGTCTTTCAATTCCTGCTCCAGCCTCGCGAGTTCGCCCGGCTGGATGGAGACGGCGGTTGGAGTGTCGGGGATGATCGGAACGGCGTATTTTTCCAGGGATTGGGCGGAGGAGGAGGAGGGTTGGAGGGTGAGGGAGGCGGCAAGGGCCTCTTGGAGTTGGAGGTGGAAGGCGAGATCCATGTCGAAGACCGAGACGAATACGTCGTCGTCTTCTGGAGAGACTCTGGTGGCCATGTAGACTGACAGAGGGATGAGTAAAGGGGGTGTCGTCGCGTCGTATACGTAAGTTGGTGTTCAGGGGATTTCGGGTACAAAATTTGGTGTCCTCCGGAGTGTCGATTTTAATCGTGAAATAAAGATCTAACGGTCAAGATTTTCAGCATATCTTACATTCGAAGTATTTAAAAAGGTTTCGATTTGTATCCAGTACCCGGAGTAATTAAAAAAGCTCCTATTTGAAATAGTGAATGTTTTAACAGCTAGATATTTGTTTAAAATTATTGAAATTATCGTATGTTTTGGTAGCACCATTCAGGGCCGGTCCTGAGAAATTGGGAGCTCTAGGCGAGCTTTCGAGTGGGGGCCTTAGAGGTCTTTGACACCCAACTCATTGTACATTTATATGTATAAAAAAAAGTTTCGCTAAATACATGAAAAAGTTCATTTCTACATAAAAAATTATTAGAATTCACATCGAAAGAAGAAAGATATGCAAATATTACTTAAATATTACACGTCTCTTGTTTTTAGACGCAAATGTATTAATTAAGTTTACATAATCTAACTTTTCAACCAATTCTTTTTCAATTGACAAAATAGCTAGCCCATTCAATCTTTCTTGTGATATAATTAATCGAAGATACGATTTGATCAACTTTAATTTTGAGAAACTTCTTTCTACAGAGGCAACTGTAACTGGTATGGTTAACAAAATACGATAAGCAACTCATGCATTCGGGAAACTCTAAAAATATATTTATATATATATATATATATATTATATATATATATATACACACATATTTAAAAAGAAATATTTTGGGGCCCCCCCACCTAAAATGCTGCAAGGCAAGTTCCAAAAAAATATTTATAATTTCATATTTAAATATTTTACTCAATCTACATAATTATATATATATAAATATATATAGAAAATTATGATTGACACTCCAAAATTCTCATTCTACATTCCAAACTTTCTATATTTGGAAAGAAAAATACACTTGTGAAGAGTGTGGAATGAGATTTTTGGAATGTCAATAACACTTCCCTATATATATAAAAAAATAAAAAAATTGGGCCCCCCGAAGTGGGGGCCCTAGGCGGGCGCCTACTCCGGCTACCCTCAAGGCCGGCCCGGGCACCATTCTATTTCTATTCCTTCCTCACTAGCCACAATCATGGTTGTACTTCTATTCTAGAATGGAAATGTTTCTCTTTGGGAATATTTTGTCTTTGAATTTCATAACAAAATACAAAATTTTTGATGAGTTGTAGTTAGGTGCTCACGTCTTTAGAAATGTTGAACTACGCATAGATTAAATGTGAGCCTCGTTAATTTAATAAGACCATTTTTGTCTTCTTCGAGTAAAAGTCCACGTGCTATCTCCATAATTTTTCGAATTATTTTGGCTCCACCCACATCATATAATTTACAAAACATGATTTAAATAGATGATCCCTTAGCATTGCCCTAAAATTATGGTTCGTGATTTTGATTTTTTTAAAAAGGCATTATTGCTATTTTAGTATAGACATCCCAAAATCAAAGATTTGTTGTGCAGATTTGTGAAGTTTGAATATTAAACTGTAATTCCTCGAGACGAACCAAATATTGAGCCTTATATGTTGGGAAAGATCTGGACATCTAGTTTATGGAGAATTTTACGGTTCGTGATTCCAATATTTCTAGGAGACGTTATTGCTATTTTAGTGCAGACGACGTAGAATGATGCTTTTCTTGCGAATTTGTAACTATTATCGAGAAGTAAAAGATGCAATTCAAAGGGACATACGAAGAGGGCACAAAATATAAGAAACTCTGCAATCACTGATTCTTGTTTCTAAACTCTAAAAAAATTTGAAAACAAATGAAAAAAAACTTGCATAAATCGATTCATGCTTTAGTTTGAAGATTCAAAACTTCAAAATCATCATCCATGGATCAAAAAGAGCTTGTTTTTCTTTATGAGAGCTCTTGGTTTTAGTCAGGATGAACGAAGGATAAAGATTGCTAATGATAGAGTTTAATTATTGGGTGTGAGTTTATTGATAAATTTTAATTTTATTGTTATTTCATTTTTGTACTTGATGACAATTATGCAATAGGGTAAAAAAATAATTTAAAAATAAAATTTAAGTTGGGTGTAAAAAGAAGTTTTATAGGTTCAAATAAAATTTCCCAAAGCTTATCAGAATTGGTGAAGATGGGTACTTGCTAGGCCGGCCATATGTAGAGTTTGCCCTGACATGTGTCAGCATCCAATTGGCCAAAGTAAATCATCAGTAAGATGGATGAGAAAAAAATTATCACAAAGATATTATTTAATAAATAATATCTTGGAATTATCTTCTAATATCCTTAGTCGAATATAGTTATTCTTCAATTAGGAGAGTATTAAAGATAAGACTTAGTAATTAATCATATCTTTAATATCTTTAACTTTTCTCATCGTCGTGGTCAAGTGCTTGATGAGATTGTAGCCAGACTCGAGTCTTTAGGAATGTTGAACTATGCATAGATTAAAATGTGGGCCTCACCAATTTAAGGAGGCATTGTTATCTTCTTCGGGTAAAAGCTTACGTGTCAACTTCATAAATTTTCGCATTATTTTTGGCTCCACACACGTCATATGATTTACAAAATATAATTTAAATAGATGATTTCTTCCTAGCAGTACTCGGTCTACATACAAGCATGTCTCCTTAGCTTTTTCCTTACGTAAAATGATATTAGTACATTTTTTTTAACAAATGATGTTATCTTCACTAAGGGATAAGGGGCTTAACCTCACATTGAGCTAGCAATAATGTGATTCAAATTCACCTTTGGCGAGAATCGAAATAAGACCTCTCACTTATAAGTAAAGAGGAATATCACTAGACCATACTACTAAATGACAATTTTTTTATAATAACAAAATAAACACATTGTACAAGTGATTGAGGGAACAACTAACCTAAAATAAATAGATAAAATGCTAAAAATGTCAAGGATGAGCGGAAATGAAAGATAGGGATCAAAGTGATGAAGAACGAGACACGTGTTTTGGTAGTTGAATTTGACTTTCACAAGAAGTAAATCTTCTATTTTCAATTGTAGCTATTCACGTTTTCTATTGCACGTATTACCAAAGAAAACTCGTTGAAAAAGCCTTTCAAAATAAAGAAGTAGGATTCTCTCTCCCCTTCCTAAGTGATTCCCATATCTTTGGTGGATCCAAGGTGGTTTTCTTTGCCATCTTTCTGGTGGGTTTAATACCTATATTTAGTTAATACCGTGTCCCTCCCATTTCGCTGGTTACCTCACTCCCTCTCCTTGGGTTATGGCGACTGCTAACTACGATCGGGGTGTGGAAGATGTGGAGTGTCTCTCTGATTTTTTCGAAGATAGTCTGGACCTGGAAGAAAGTTTTGACAACAGTATTCACTTAGTGGGTAGACTAATTGCCGACCGTGAACCGGCGGAGTTTGTGGTCAAGGATGTTCTGAGACAGTTATGGCACAAACTGGGGGTCATTAGGGTGGCCAGGGCAAAAGAGAACGTCTATGCGATAACGGTCGGCGAGGAAGCGGTGGCAAGAAGGCTTTTGGAAGGAAATACTTGGGCTGTTAAAGGTTATACATTTTCAGTCAAATTCTGGCCATCCTATCAATCATTAGACCATATATCTGCGGACAGGGCAATTTTCTGGGTCCAAGCTCTAGGTGTCCCCCGACAACTATGCACCATGAAGAACGCCCGGTGGCTGGGAGAAAAGATTGGAGCGGTTCTTGAAGTGGAGGACCCAGTGGAGATGGGATTTCGTGGCTTTCTAAGAATACGGGTCGATTTCGATGCGAAACGTCCATTGCTCACACGTTTCATTTTACCTTGTCCCACGAGCGGTTTGTTAACGATACGGCTACGATATGAGGGACTCAGAGACTTTTGTTACAAATGTGGCCGGTTGGGTCATTCAAATAGGTGTCAATGGGGAACCCAGTTGCTTGAAACTGGAATTAACAAATATGGCAAGGAACTACGGACTCCGATGATCGCACCAATCTCCACCCTTCTCTTCCCTCCCCAATCTCGTCCCAAGCCATTACCTGGTGCGGATGAACACCATTGGCGACGGAAATGGGACAACGAGGGAGTTTGCTATGGCGTTCCCGACGAACAATGGGAGGCTCCGGCGAAGGCTTTCCAGGCACGAGCGGTAAACAAACAAAAGGACAAGGAGGTAGCAGTAAGGACAAGTGGTTACGATAAGGCTGTCGCAATGGCAGCTACAGGTGGCAAAAGCACGGAGTCTGCTATCACAGGTTGTGTCGCTGATTTGTCACATCACGTTTCTGGGCGAGGACATGCTCGTAGTACTATGAGATGTGCGACCCTCGAAGACCATGGACACTTGTGGCATCCTGATAGCTTTGGGACCCACTTCACAAATGGATCTTTAACCTTGGCGGTTAATGGACTAAGCCTTGACAGGGTGTGGTGCGACCCCAAGAGCGTCCCTCCGTGGGCTTTTGATAAAATTGACAGTCTGTTATGCCTCCCACAGTTTTTTGGGCCTGAGGCTAGAAGTGACGAGGCTGGCCCATCCAAGCTCGGCGGACCCAACCCTCCTAAAGCCCAAATCTGTAAGATTACTGAGGTTGGACCTCCTACTGATTCTAGCAAAAGATATCAGCCTGAGAAGAAAATAAAGGCCCATGAGATCTCACCATTACCCACTAAAAGATTTAAGGTCTCTACTGTGAATGGACATTTAGGACCGCTCCAGGTCACCTAGACTCGTGGCAGTAGGGGGAGGTCACGGAAGTTACAAGGGGGCCGGGGAAAGAAGGATCGAGCTCATAATTCCTCTGAGGTATGCCCCCTAAACCTCTGTGATATGGTGGTGAGCCCCTCCAAGGAGTTAGAGGAAGCTGAAAACAATGGTTTACTGGGCAAACGAAAAAAAACTGATTGGTTGCAAAAGGCGGAGGCTGGAAGTTTTCGGCCCCGCCGACAGCCATGAGTATCCTATTTTGGAACTGTCGGGGGCTTGGGAACCCCCGGATAGTTCAGGCTATGCGGGTTTTAATCCAACAGCAAGATCCTTGCATTGTATTTCTGTCAGAATCGAAATGCAATGTGGCTTTACTAAGGAAATTGAAAGTCCAGTTAGGGTTTGATCACGTTTTTGGCGTGGATTCCTGCGGTCAATCGGGAGGGTTAGCACTTTTTTGGAGGAATGAGGTTCCTCTCAGGGTCATATCAGCATCTTTAACCTATATTGATTGTGAAATTGGGGGCATTGGTGACGAGGTTCATTGGCGACTAACGGGGTTTTATGGTAATCCGAATACGGCTAGAAGAATGGAATCCTGGAATACATTGGGGTGGTTGGCGTCCCAATCTGTACTACCATTGGTGTGTGGAGGTGATTTCAATGAGATTTGGAATAGCTCGGAGAAGAAAGGGAGGAACCCTAGGCCAATTCGTCAAATTCTGAAATTTCGGGAGGCTGTCGCTAGTTGCGGGTTGAAGGATATGGGATTATGTGGGGATCGCTTCACCTGGATCACCTCCTGAGGCGGAGGTCTTAAGGAAAGATTGGACCGGGTGTTTGGCAACGCGGGTTGGCTGGACCTGTTTCCCCGCTATTCCGTACATCATCTCAAGCCAAGCAAATCGGACCACATACCCATTCTGGTGGACTTCGGCGGAACGACTCAAAATCGGACGGCTAAACCCTCTTCCTTCCTATTTGAGGAATGGTGGGCACAACACGATGAATGCAGAGACGTGGTGAAGGAAGCGTGGTCCACTCTAGTTTCTGGGTTCCCTATGTTTCAGGTGACCGAAAAAATCAAAGCTACGGGAGTCGCTCTGCTGAAGTGGCAACGCGTCACATTCAAGACCAGAAAGGGGGAGATTGAGCAGATCCGCTCAAGACTAAGCTTTATGTTGGCCCAACCCTTGTCGGATCATCTACTTGCGGAGCGTTCCAACCTTATGTTAAGACTGGATGAATTACTTGGGGAGGAGGAACAATTTTGGAGGCAGAGATCAAGGGTGCAGTGGTTAAAGGAGGGTGACCGTAATACCAAGTTTTTCCATAGGCGGACGTCAACCGAAAAGCCAAAAACAGGATCAATGGTTTGTTGGACGAAAATGGCATTTGGCAGGAATCCGGTCCTTTGATTGACCACACGGATCCAATATTTTGAAGATATTTTCAACCCATCAGTTAGGCTTGACCATGGTGGAGATGAAGATATTACTAATTTTATAAAACGGCGGGTTGACGATGAAATGACCCAGTTTCTGGAGCAAGACTTCACAACATTGGAGGTCAAGGAGGCTTTGTTTCAAATGCACCCCACTAAGTCTTCGGGGCCTGATGGACTTCCTCCCTTATTCTACCAGAAGTTTTGGGACATTGTGGGCGATGACATCACTGCTGCCATCATGTCCTTTCTATCTTCCGGGACATTACTTCGGAAGGTGAACTACACTTATGTTACTCTGATCCCAAACTGAAGCGACCTAGAGAAATGGCACAATTCCGCCCCATTAGTTTGGCCAATGTACTGTATAAGATCGCCTCGAAGGTTCTCTCGAATCGTATGAAGTCCATTATGCCCAAAATTGTCTCACTGAACCAAGGTGCTTTCGTTCCTGGAAGACAAATTTCAGACAATACAACCCTGGTTGCTGAGATTGCACACTGTATGGCGAGAAGACGAAGGGGGAAAAAGGGCTACATGGCGCTCAAACTCGACATGAGCAACGCTTACGATAGGATTTCTTGGGAGTATCTTCGTTCGGTGCTGCATAAACTGGGATTCCCAATGCGTTGGGTTGAGCTTCTTATGACCTGCGTATCTACGGTTTCCTATGCTTTCATCATTAATGGATTCCCTACAGGTTACCTACAACCATCTCATGGACTTAGGCAAGGTGATCCTCTCTCACCTTACCTATTCCTCCTCTGTGCTGAAGGGTTATCGGCGATGATCGCACAAAAGGAAAGGGACCACCTGATACACGGCATTGCAATATCCCAGTTTGCCCCCCCCGGTCTCTCACCTCCTGTTTGCAGACAATAGTCTGCTATATTCTTGGGCATCTAAAGATGAGTGTTCCCACATCTTGGGGATTTTGAAGGCTTATGAAAGTGCATCTGGTCAGAAGATTAATCTCTCCAAAAGTGCCGTGTGTTTTAGCAAAAATGTGAAAAGAGATCAGCAAAATCTTCTAGCTCAGGAACTAGGGGTGATGCGAGTGGATAAGCATGATAAATACCTCGAACTCCCTACGGTTGTGGGGCAGAACAAAGGCGTGTGCTTTAGCCATATTAAAGAGAGGCTCTAGAAATGATTGCAGAGTTGGAAAGGAAAGTTACTTAGTGCTGCCAAGAGGGAACTCCTAATCAAGGTTGTTGCGCAATCAATTCCGCTTTATACTATGGGTAGTTTCTTTCTCCCCAAGTACTTCTACGACGACCTTAACCGGATGGTGGCTGATTTCTGGTGGAATGGGGACTCAGACTAAAAAAAGATTCATTGGGTCTCTTGGCAAAAACTCTGCCTTCCTAAAACTGAAGGGGGTCTGGGATTTAGGAATTTATATGCTTTTAATCTCGCCTTGCTTGCGAAGCAGGGATGGAAATTGATCCATGACCCGGAATCTTTAGTGGCTAGAGTCCTCAAAGCAAAGTATTTTCCTAGTTCTTCTTTTCTTGATCCAGAGGTTAAGAAGGAGGCTTCTTATGGATGGAAGAGCATCTGTTACGCTAAGGATGTTTTGATCCGGGGTTCTCGATGGAGAGTTGGCAGAGGGGATTCAATCAACATATGGGGTGACCGGTGGCTTCCTATCCCATCCCGCTTTCAAATTTTCTCGCCCAAACCCCAAAACTGCGAGATAACAAGAGTTGACGAGCTCATTGATGATTCACAGTGCTGGAGATCATCATTGGTTTGTTCCCTCTTCTCGGAGATGGAGGCTACGGCTATCCTGTCCATTCCACTCAGCTTTAGACGGCCGGATGATTTGTTAATATGGCATTATGATAAAAAGGAGTATTTTCCGTCAAAAGTGCATATCATGTGGCACGGATTATGGTCTCTTCCCCACTGCTTTCTGCGTCATCTTCCTCTGCTTCGTCCGGGTTCAGCGAAACTCGGAAGAAGATTTGGGCGGCACAGATTCCACCAAAGGTCAAGATTGGGGTGTGGAGAATGGCATTGGACACTATCCCTACAGGGGCTAATCTGAGAAAACATCGTGTTGGTACTGATCTTACCTGCGTACTGTGTGGCTGTTTTGGCGAATCCACCATACACCTCACACGTGAATGTTGCTTTGCCAAGTGTGTATGGATGGCGTCTCCGATAGGTATTCCTCATTCGCCCTCACACGCTTCTACAATGCTATATTGGCTATCCTTTTGGGCCAGCGAGCTGTCGCTCTCTAACTTTGCAGTCTTCCTAATGATCATTTGGGCGATTTGGGGGGCAAGGAATGACCGCCTATGGAATGATGCTTTAGTCTCTCCTGATGTCATTGCCACCCAAAGTATCTCCTGGTGGCAAGAGTTTATTCGAGTTGGATTTCCAGCTGTACAGTCGAGACCAAGGGTCCAATATCGCGTATCATGGTGTAGTCCTCCCCAAAACTTTCTGAAAATGAATGTGGATGGTGCCTGGAATGAATCCTCCAAGCTGGGAGGTGTCGGGGTAATTATCATGAATGATTCTGGTGCCTTTGTCGCAGCAGCTTCCATGAGAATAACGTCCATTTCATCCCCCCTTCTCATTGAAGCTTTAGCGGCTAGGGTTGGGCTGTTATTGGCACGGCAAAGGGGTTTTAAAGACTTTATTCTCGAATGCGATTCGCTCCAGATTGTAGCAGCACTCCATGAGTCCTCTCCTTTCCTTTCTGATGTCGGGATTGTTATTGAGGATTCTAGAGAGTTGATGGCTTCAATCACTGGAGTTTCTTGTTCCCATGTCCGTCGTCAAGCGAATGGTATTGCCCATCGTCTAGCCCGTGCTGCTCTTCATTCTGACTCATCTCGCTGTTGGTTCGAGGAACCGCCCGATCTCATTTTAGATTTACTTATTGAGGAGTCTGGTTTGCAACCGAATTGCAATGTACTTGTTTTCCTATGAATGAAAGCTATCGAATCTTTTCAAAAAAAAAAAAAACATTTACGATTAAGCCACATCAACATTTTGTTTGAATTTTTTATATAGAGAAAAAGACAAAAAGAAAAATTTAAAAAGAGGAGACGGATAAAGATGGTAATAGGAGCATAGAGAATCTTACTCCCAAAATAAAAGCTTTTTTTTTTTTTTTTATCCAATATAAAAGTTCTTTTATGTATTCTGCTTCCTTTTATCTACCAATTCTTTTCTATTTTGTCATCTCCGTTGAATGAGGATCCTCTTTGTGAGGATTTCGGGAATCCTCAAATTATGTCCGTTTATCGTACATCGTGCGGTCATAAATTATTTTAAATACTTTTATTTATAATTAAATATGAATAGTACCTGACGAAAACTGGCCGCACGATGTACGACAAACAGACACAATTTGAGGATCCCTAGGATTTTCACAAAGAGGATCTTCATTCGACCATTACCTCCCTCTCTTATGTACTAAAACAAATCAAACCAGACTGATAAAAAAGAAACCCTCATGGACAAGCAAATGGGAACTAAAAGAAACAATTTGTTGATATTTCAAACAGCATTTTTTCCCCCTTCTGCAGGTTACTTCGTACAAAGAATACCAGCCATATTTTTGTTTATCAGTAATAATCTGAGTTAGAGTCGTAGCAGTCACTGTCGCGGTCGCAGTCAAAGTCACAGTACTCTTCATCTTCCTCATATTCGTCACCAAAATCTGTACTATTTTCCGCATAAAAGTTCTCATCTTCCTGACCTTGCTCCAACCATTCAACCTGAACGTCCTCTCGAACCTCTTTCTCATGAACCTCATCTTCATAGCATTCGCAGTCAGAGTCACAGAACTCCTCATCTTCCTCATATTCTTCATCAAGATCTCTACCATCTTCAGCAGGCAAGATATTATTCTCTTCCTGAACCTCCTCCTCCCCGCTTTCATCTTCAAATCCTTCCTCTTCATATTCATTGTCAGAGTCGCGGTACTCCTCTTCATCTTCCTCATATTCGTCACCAAAATCTGTATCATTTTCCGCACAGAAGTTCTCATCTTCCTGACCTTGTTCCAACCATTCATCCTGAACGTCCTCTCGAACCTCTTTCTCATGAACCTCATCTTCATAGCATTCGCAGTCAGAGTCACAGAACTCCTCATCTTCCTCATATTCTTCATCAAGATCTCTACCATCTTCAGCAGGCAATATATGCTTCTCTTCCTCAACCTCCTGCCCGCTTTCATCTTCATATCCGTCTTCTTCTAGGCCTTCATCCTTAACTTCACCTTCATATTCATCTTTTTTCAACTCCTGAGTATCACTATCTCCGTCAAACAAGATATCATCTTCAAACAAAACGGGGCATAAACATGCTCCCGTGTAGTCCGTTGACTGTCCACAGTCATAGCAAAACCAAGGAGCATGTCTGCAAAAGCAATAACAGCAAGAACATGATTACCGAAATGACATAAGCATAGTTACTTGCAAACTAAGTGAATAGATCTTCGATAGATTTCAATTACGATAAGCATAATACCGAGAAAAACGCAGATCTCAAACGATGGTAGAGTCTGAAACACACACAACACACAAAACATTATAAAACATATTCACTATCCTAGTGTGTCCACTGTAATCATCAAATGTACGTTCTATCCTGTGACGTTATTTATGAGCTCAATTGTGGCAGTGCAGGCTCTTTTTCACTGTATGTTCTCCTTTCTTTACAATAATTAAGAGATGGAAAAGCCTTGTGAACAAGCTGTTGAGAATCAAAATAAAGAAATTCGATTTATACTTTGCACAATATATTGACATAAATATTATAAAATATGTTCCGAACAGAGAAAATTTGAGGGAAGGCCTCTTTAGAGAGGGCGATGTTAGAACAATATGACCAAGTCAGAATCATAATACCTCTCGGAATCTGACTCTGACACATCCTCTTCATCAAAATCAAAATCTTCATCATCTTCATCATACAAAATATTACCCTCATCCCATAGTGGGCATGAGCATGTTGCCTTTTTGTCTTTCCACTCGCCTCCACAATTATAACAAAACTCATGCCCACACCTGCAAAAGAGATCAGTGCATTAGGATGAGTAATAAGATGACGTAGATAGAGTCGCTTGCAAACTTGATACAACAGCTTTCAAATTTTCTATTACGATATAATACAACAGTTTTCATATAACAGCCAAAGATATGACCTTTTAATTTTCGAGTTAGGACATCAATAGTGTGTGCAACACCTCAAAGACAGCAACAGATTCTAATGTTATAACAAATCTTATTCTCTCAGGTTTTTAATTTACTGAAAATAATATTAAATAGTAAATACCTGCAAGTCATGTGGTAGCAACCTTCAGCAAGTTCAATCATATGGTTGCACTTCACACACTGGCGCCACAGATTCGTTGAGGCAAGAGACTTTAGCTTTGTATCTTCTGAGGGATGAGGATTCAACCTTTTGTAGTCGGCGCATGTTCTGTTTCTGTGTCAAGGGACTTTACAATTGATACAAAAAAGGCACTTACATTTCAAGCATTTTCGAACTCCTGATAGTTCCACATCCCGCGATTTCACGTCTTGTAAAAGTTCACGTTTTGACATTAAAGCGGAGCACCTCGGGTACGGGCAATAAACTTTCTCTGTGGCAGGAATTGAAGCTTCCTTTATGCGTTGGCGCATAGTCTCCACATGTTTAGGTGTCAAGAATTTTGAACAACTATCAACAGTAAGATCAGACTTACAGTCTTCATGAGGGCATCTAGGAATCATCCCATGAAGCAACTTCACCTCTACATGTTGTTTCATACAAGAAAAGCAATACCGGTGCAGGCAGCCATCAACCGAAAACATTTGGTTAACATCAGTAGCTTCCAAACATATCACGCAAGTCTCATTCACATTCTTGGAAGTGATAGATTGTGCAGGCTGGTTAGTCTGAGACTGAGAATCTATTGCATCTCTTGCTAGTTTAAATGCAAATTTAATATCATATCGGGGCACAAGCATTGGATTGCAAACTGTAAACTTTGCCTGAAGGCTCTTAACCTGACTGACGAGCATTGCTACCTTGCGCTGCTTTGCTGTCCATTTACCAGTAATCTGCATATGTAAAATACATATTTACTGGTAAAATGTCCATTTACCGGTAAGCTCCATTTATGGGTGTAAAGAGACTCAAGTCACTCAACCATGGTAACTAGCTGATCCAACATTCTTGGTTTCGACATAAATAAAACAACATCGCTTACTTCATATCATAATTCTTAACATATTCCATTCTCTCTAATAAGTTCAAACCATAAAGTCCATAATCAAGTATAAGACAGAAGACTAATTAAGCAAATGCTGAGAACACGAAGAAAATTTCTCACAGTGAATTTGTTCAATCAAATTTCATTAAGTGCATCTGAAAAATGAAAGTTCAAACTATTGTCCAAGATGGGAAATAGAAATTCACACAACCCACATACAATTCCGAGAACATTGCAACTATCAAAAATAACAAGTTGCATCCTTTTATTCGTCTTTCGCGAAAGTTATATTAAGGGTCAGTGTCAAATTCCATAACCAAATATGGTATAGAATCTTAACTAAGCAAATACTAACAAAACACAACTAAACTTTCTCAGAATGAGTGCATTATCCTGTCCACCATGGATACTACACATACCGTTATCGAATTTTGAAAGTTTATTAGTGTTCAAAGATAGAACAGTACTGAAACGCAAAACCCACAATTCAATTCCTAAAATTCAGCACAAAACTACATTTCATCAAAAACCCATAACAGAGATGCAGACAAAGAGAAGAGAGCAACTCACAAACTGAAAAATGTGGCGATTCTCACAGAAGAAGGTGAGGCGCTTCGAATTCAAAGCAAGAGCAGCATTCAGCCCTTCGATCAAAGCCTTCAACTGGGCCCCACTGCTGCTCGTCCCGCTCCCAATCAGCGGCTTCCTGACCTCGAACAACAAATTGTCCTTCGGATCGCACAGCGCCACCCCAATTCCTGCCAGTGGCGCCCTCTCCTTCCCAACCGTTTCCTCGCTCACCAAGCCCTTGAAGTATAGCCTGAATACGCTCTCGCCCTCGACGCTGTTCGCCGACACTGACGACGAGGATGATCCTTCGCCGAACGGCTTGGAGAAGAATTCGCCGGACTCCTCCCACTCCTCCTCCTGAACCCTCACGATCTCCCTCGCGACCTGATCGTCGTGAATCCGACGCTCGAGATCCTCTCTGGCTTTCGGCATTTCGATCTCGCTCTGCTCGCGGTCTTTCAATTCCTGCATGCAGTATTGGGCCGAAGGATCTATAAGAAGGGACAAGCCGCTGGGGTCCAATTGCTGATACACTGGTTGGATGATGTTGCTTAGAACGCCATTTTGTTAAAGTTAGTGGAATGTTCAGCTAGGCACCTTGTTGCCCAAGACTCTTTAAATGGAGCAATGGCTTCTTTGCTTTTGTAACGGTTATTTGAAAAAGAAAATTATTATATATATGTATATATATCAAGCATGTTTGCAGTCATACTTAGAATAGAAATGTGATTGTGTAAGAATTTTGGAATGTATCTTATATTCCTATTAGAACTAAATTACTTATTAAATGTTATAATCCTAAAGGGAAAGGTTTTTATCTATCCTATTACTATAAATAAAGCTATAATGGGGTGAATCAAACACACCTCACAATTAAATCACTCTCTCTTCTCGCTCAATACCACTGGTCCCCCCCCCTCTCTCTCTCTCTCTCTCTCTCTAAACCCTAGGGCCTCGTTTGGCAGCTCGGACTGTACTGACTATTTCAGTCGGATAGGATAAATAGTCGTCGTATGGTACTGACTAAATTAGTCGGTCGTTTGGTGCAGTATCGGATTAAAGATCGACTATTAGTACTGTGTTTGGTACCCTACAAAATAAGTAGTACTGCTAATATTTTATGGGAATCGTTCATATTCTGCTCCAGATTCCGGCGAAGGGGCAAGATAGGATTTAATAAAAAGGGACGACAACCGAGTTTCCGAAAAATTCTCCAACTTGGCTCTTCCAATTAAGTTCAGGAACCCATATGAAACCCATAAAAAGAAAAGAGACAGGCGTGCGTTGTCGGAGAAATTGGTCAAAGGAGTGCAACCCAAATGAAAGAATGGAAAACTCAGTTCTTGAATCCAACCAAAACTTAAAACCCAATTCTTGAAATCTTGAAAAAGAGAATAAAACTGATCAAAATCGTTGAAAATCTTGAACACAAAGTAGATCTGATTATTGCTGCCATCACCATAGATACTGAGGAAATCATCATCGCCGACAGGAATGAGAATGCAAAAAGGATTATGGAGGTTGAGGGAAATCAAAATGATTGCTGAAGCGGGAGGAAATTTGCGAAACCCAGGACCAAACAATGAGTGTGTTTTGTTAGCATATCACCCGACTAATAATACCGAGCTTTTGGGTGGGATAAGAAAGCGGGCATGAGTTGCACTAAATAGGTAGGGTCGGATAAATTAGTCGGAGTACTTTTAATACATAACTGCACCAAACAACTGCCTCCGTATTATTAATCCTATCCGGTCCCTTATACGAGTTGCCAAACGAGGCCGATCATTCAATCAAATAGGCCTACAACACGTTATCAGCACGTTCTAGCCAGAAGCTGAGGAATTGACGCATCGTAGGAGGAGGCTATCATCCAAATTCAAAGGCTTATATTCATTTTCTGCTAATCAGGTATGCTTAAAATAAAAGAAGATATTTGAAACGTCCACAAAGCATGACAACATTCCCCATGATGCATGAACCCCTCTATGTTTATATTTTTCTTACGATATATATATATATATATATATATATATATATATATATATATATATTGTATATGTTCATATATTTGTCAATATATATATATATATATATATATATATATATTTGTTTCATGCATAAATTGTTATGTGGAATATGTGAGTCAAAGTATTAAAATAAATTAGAAGCATATTTAGGGTTTCCTAAACCCTAAGGGATTTCGAAAACAAAGGGGGAATTGGACATGGTACGGCACACCACTGCACCATCTCTGTGCAAGCAGTGCAAGCAACAACCCGGCCTCACCTTTGAATCAACCTCGGAAGGGCCAGAAGCCCCGAGCCCAATCATGCTGCCTTGGCCCGCCTGCCAGCAAGCTCCTATGATTGTTGGGCCTTGTGTCGCCCGGACCTGCATCACCTGTGTGGATGCAAATTTTCTCCTCTTCGGTCTTGGACGATTTTGCACCTACAAAACAATTAACGCCTTAGGTTAAGGCCAAAAACCTCACGCGCCCACGATGAATGGGGAGGGCTTTGGCCGAAGAACCTCCGATGCCAAAGTTAGAATTTTTAGAGAGAAAAAGTGTTTAGAGTATTTTTGCTCAAAGGATTGGAATTAGGTTTTTTGGTGAGAATGGGAGAGTATTTATAGGAGATGGCCGGTCCCCTTTGGAGAAAAGGTGGCCGGCCCCTTGGAGGGATTTTTGGGTGTGATCTAGGTTTAATTAGCCCATTTGTTGGCTAATTAAACCTGGGCTAATTAAACCAAAAGGGAATGTATTTGTATTTATGAAAAAGGGTTATAATGAGTAATTGGATGATTGGCTTAAAAAAGGAGGAAAAGAGGAAGGAAAATATGGGAAATAAAGAGGGAGTGGCCGGCCCCTCTTTGGAGAGAGAGGGCCGGCCCTTTGGGGTATTTTCTTGGTCTTCAAGGCTAATTTAATTGACAAATCAAGGAAGAATAATCCCATTAATTTGCCAATTATCTCCATTTATGTGGGATAATTGGTAGATTTATGAGATAATTGCCTTAAATGTGGATGGATGAAATAATTCGGATTTGTTTACCTTTTATGGGCGCTTTTGACTTGACCGACACTAATTACCGGCTGCTCGCGCGTAGGAATTCTGATGCACCTCAAGGGCATTTTTGTCTCCTTAATCCGAAAGTCCACGTGACGCCTTATGATTATTTTTGGCTCCACAAATGCCCCCACACCTGTTGGGCGGCTCGTAGGAAAGGGCAGCAGGTGTAGAGATCTTCTTGCTTCAGGAACCATAGGATTGCTTCCTATCTTGATGTTGATCCTCTCTTTAATTGGGAATTAGGTCCTTCTAGGAAAGGGAAATAAACTTCTCTCAAAGCCTATTTAAGTCCACCTTAAGTGGGTTATTAAATCAACTTTGGAGAGAAATTTATTCTACCCTACAAGAGAGAGAAAGCTAGAGGATATTTGTTCCCCCTCCTCTAGCAATCTTCTACACCTTGCCCGTGCAAAGGACCGTCTTTCGTTGATTTCTTCGTCTTCTCCTTGGATAGTGCTATTGCGAGGCAGCCGTCGGGGTGGTGCGGCACGTCGGCTGGCAGAGGCCAGGAGTTGGCTCGGCAGGGGCCGAGGAGATGTCTTGGCAGGGACCACTGCTTGGGCAGCTTGGCTTGCCTAGAGCCAAGGGCAGCTTGAGCGGCTGGGACCGCGAACTGAGGCGCTGGGGCGCAGTTCTAGGGTAGTCGCACGGCTCACATCCTTTAGGACCTGACGCGGGCCAAGCTGGCGATCGAGAGAAATGAGAAGGTTGCGGGCTTCATGGGCTGCTGGAATGCTGGGCATGCAGACCTCCTGCCTGCTAGAATGCTGGGCTGAACTCCTCTGCCGAGTACCATGAATGGCATTAGCTTCTTAGTCCTCTTTGTCGGGAGAAAGGTAGGCTGTTCAAGAGATGCCGGTTGGGAAAAACTGAAGACTTTATCCGCTGCTTGTGAGGGTCCGCCTGCTGCCGAGAGGTCTGTGATTGGCACGACTTCTTCCAATGGGAAGAGAAATAAGGCTGCTAGATGTGCCCCCAATGCCGAAGTCTGCTGGGATGGAAGAGACTACTTGCGTGGGCAGCTGCGAGAGTTCCACTAAGCCTGCTTCTAGGGAGGCTGATAAGATCCGTGTGCTCTTAAGATCAGACCTTCTCTATTTCTCCAGGAGATTTCCTCGCCTTTACTTTCGAGTCTTCCATCGGTGAAATAGTTGGAGATGGGAGTGTCCACGGCGGGGCAGCCGGGAGTGAAGCGCCGGATGGTACCACTGCTAGAGTTGCCATGGCTGCCGAAGGTGTGACAATGAAGCAGTCGTCGGGTGGCCAAGCTGCTGAAGAGTAGTCTTCTAGGTAGCCTTTAGGATCTATTTTTCCTGGTTGCTTTTGCCTTGCTTGAACTCCTCTAGTCTTTGTCAGTTGTTTATCAATTTTGCTAGAAAATTTAATAAACTTGTCTCCTTCATTTTTCTCCATCTTCGCTTCTTTTGTTCATGCCTTAACCTTTAGACTTTATAGGCCAGTAGCAGGCACGCCACTTTTTTATAAGCAGACAGGCCGCGTAGCCTACATAGTCGTAGGTGTTGGTGTAGAACTTTTCCTTGCAAAGTTGCTAGCCGTAGGGTTGGCAGCCGGACGCCTTACTTACAGAAGCAGACAAATCCGCGTAACCACTAGGCTATTAACCTTTGCCTTCTCCAATTCCGTGGGTTGCGCAGCAAGTGCCACAACACTTTAGGACTTGGTGCAAGTTGCCGCAAAGTCGTTAGCCGCAGGATCGGCAGCCGGATGCCTTACTCACTGTAGCATACACATCCGCGCGATCCCTAGGCTGTTAACCTTGGTTTTTCCCAATTCCGTAGGTTGCGCAGCAAGTGTCACAACACTTTAGGACTTGGTACAAGTCGTCGCAAAGTTGTTAACCGTAGGATCGGCAGCCGGATGCCTTACTCACTGTAGCAGCCACATCCGCGTGATCACTAGGTTGTTAACCTTGGTTTTCCCCAATTCCGTAGGTTGCGCAGCTAGTGTCACAACACTTTAGGACTTGGTACAAGTGAAGCTTATCGACTACGTAGCATGTCGGTAGTGGATAAAACTTCATATATGCCTGCTAGCTTGTTTAACCTTTCACAAGAATGTGCGATTGTATAAGTCTAGTGTGGCTTCACTGCTTGAAGGGCAAGCCGTAGGCAGTCTTCCGGAATCCGTAGGCTACCTTAGTATGCTCGGTAGCAGCTTTAGGGTTCCAGGGATAATGTGCCCCCTCTGTCTCTAGGGCCCGATTTCCCGCGGATTAGGCCAAGAGACCCAAAATCCTTCAATTAGCTAAGCCTTGAAAAAGACCATTGTGGCTACTTTTAGGAATTCCGGCGCAAGCCATCGTGCATCTAGTTACACTAGGGCAACCAGGCTCATCCACGTCTGGATGTTCGGAGTGAAGAGTTTATCCTCCCGCTTTGGAGAGCAGATTGGTCCCTCGGGGGGCGCTATTCCTGCAGTGAGTCCCTAAAAAGGGCGCGATCTTCTTTTGAAGTGCAGGAGTTGTCAGCTGCCGCAATGGAATCAAGTTGTAAGAGCGTTCCTCATTGAAAAACAGGTGAACAAATAACTTGATTGTAAAGACTGCGGAACAACTGGTAGTCCTCGGCTTGCGAGGTTTGTGCCCGTCTGAGCTGCTTGAGCCTTCGGGCGTAGTCCTCGGCTTGCGAGGTTTATGCCCGTCTGAGCTGCTTGACCCTTCGGGCGTAGTTGGAGATCACGCGTGGTACTTCCTCAAGTTGTAGGCGTTCCACTGCTTTTCGATCTCCTCGTCATTCATGGTGGCAGGGGTGTAGCTCCCCTTGTCGCCTACTCTGCTGATCTTGTAAGGTCCTTCCCAAATAGGGTCCATCTTCTTCGATCCCTCCCTTTGAGCAGTGATGAAAGCCTTCCTCAGAACTAGATCTCCGGGTTGAAACTGCCGGATTTTGGACCTTTTGTTGTAACTAGAGAAGAGCTGCTGCTAGCAGGATGTGATGCAGGCTATGGTCTGCTCGCGCCTTTCCTCCCCTAGGTCCAGGTTCGTGGCCGTCTCTTCACTGTTCTGCTCAACATCTGGCAGTAGGGTGGTGATGCTTGGTATGATGATGTTGGGAGGAATGATTGTTTCCGAGCCAAACGCCAAAGAGAAAGGGGTTTCTCCGGTTGCTCGCCTCTTGGTGGTGCGATATGCTTATAGACATCCGGGGAGTTCATCTGGCCATTTTCCTTTCTTGTTGGCGAGGGATTTCTTGAGACAGTCGAGGATCATCTTGTTGGATGCTTCGACCTGCCCGTTGCTTTGAGGATGTCTTGGCATGGACATGTGCTGCTTGATGTTTTACTTTTGGAAGAACTTCGTCAAATCTTCGTCTGCGAATTACGGGCCGTCGTTGGTGACGATGAACTGAGGGATGACAATCAGCAAATGATGTTCCTCCATACGAAGCACTTTATGTCCGTCTGAGTCGTGGTTGTCGTAGGCTATGCTTCTACCCATTTGGTGAAGTAGTCGGTTGCCACGATCATCATGCCTCTGCCTCCAGTAGTAGGCGGCATAGGTCATACTAGGTCGATTTCCCACTGCATGAACGGCCAGGGACTTGCTTGTGGATGTAACTCGATGGCAGGCAGGGCCGGTACAGGCTTGTAACGTTGGCAGCGGTCGCACTTTTGCACTAACTCCCGGGCATCTTGATGCGTGGCTGGCCAGTAGTAGCCTGTGTTGAGAGCTTTTTGCGCCAAAGATCGTCCTCCAGAATGGTTCCCACAAACGCCTTCATGGATTGAACTTAAGACCTTCAAATCATCGGGAGGTGCCAAGCATCGGAGGTGCGGTCCGGTGTAGGATCTTCGAACTAAAATGTCCTTCCACATGTAGTAGCGCGCTGCTCGGGTTTGAAGTTTCCTTGACTCCAATCTTTCTGTGGGGAGCGTGCCATTGACGAAGTAATCTATAATAGGACTTTGCCAATTTGGAGTTACACTAACCTGCGTCACCTCCGCTACTGGCTCGGACTCTATGCTCAGCTTATCTAGGTACTCCACCGGAATTGAACGCTTGAGCTGGTGATCGAGGGCAGAGCCCAGGCCGGCTAGCGCATCTGCATGGGCATTTTCCGTCCGTGGAACTTGAGTGAGCGTGTAAGTCTGAAATGCCTCCAGCTGCTCGCGTACCTTCTTTAGATATTGCGCCATCCTTGGATGCTTCGCCATGTATTCCCCTGCGGTTTGGCTAGTAATCAGCTGAGAATCAGAATAAATCGCCAGCTTCTTCACTGCTAAGTCTTTCGCCATACGGAGGCCTGCCAGTAGGGCCTCCTACTCTGCTTCATTGTTGGGTGCCTTGAAGCCTAGAGTGATCGTCTGCTCGAGCATTGAACCGTCTGGGGTGGCAAGGACCATGTCTGCTCCAGAACCTTTGTAGTTGGATGTGTCGTCAACATGCAAATGCTGGAAATCTCCACTGAGGGAGCAGGTGTGGCTAAGGTGTGCTCGGCTGCTTTCGGGGCGAGCAGGTGCGGCTAAGGTGTGCTCGGCTGCTTCCGGGGCGTCGTTGGACCGCTCTGTTGCGCTGCCTAGGCTAGGCGTGAAGGCGCGGTCGGGAGCTGTAGAGCTGGTGCCATGTTACACGTAGCAGGAAGTGCTCAAATGCCGGTATTGGGCCACTCTAGAGTTGAATTATGGAACAAAGGTCGGCTGGGGCCGTGTGACACATAGCAGGAGGTAGTGCTCAACTGCTGGTACATGATGTTCCTACGTAGAATCTTTTGGGGTGACGAGGACAAAGCTTGCTTCTGAGTGCGTCCTTCTAGTGTTCGTCTGCCCTTGGCACACCTTTTGGGCTGAGTTGTTACGTTCTTCAGAAAACTTTGCATCGCCAGTGTCTGCGCCTTTATCGTCACGCGTCTAGATTGGGAGGAATAGCGCGTCATGAAGATGACTGCGTGCGCCTGATTTGAGCTTCCAGGTTGCAATAACTATCGCCAAAGTTCATTTTTTTAATTTCTGGTAGCATCGATGAGAGCTTTTGAACTGTGGAATACAGGTAGTCGGGCCCCCAACTCTTCTCGTATGATGGTAGAGCTTATTGCTGCCTCAGATACCGTCAAACATGCGAATAAGTCCTCCGTTGTTTCCGGTTTGGATAGTTGGGAGGTGATGTCGGATATTCCTTTCGGTCCTTAAATCTGGATCAGCGAGCCTCGTCCCAAAGTGCATGCTTTTCTGCTAGAGCGAGAGAGTCTGCCAGAGTCAGATCTTCTTTCATGATCAATTTTCTGAACAGCGGGTGGTCTGCTAGAAGTTCTTTTTGGAAGGCTGCTCTAGCTATCGAGTCGTTGCATCCGACTATCTTTGTCTTCTCTGCTTTGAACCTCTTCACATAATCGCGGAGCGACTCCTTTGGGTTCTTCTTGACATTGAACAAGTGGTCGAACTTCTTCTTGATCGAGCGATAGGATGAATATTCTTTGGTGAAAACCAAAGAAAGTTCGTCAAAACTCCGGATAGATTGTGGCGGCAGAGTGTAGAACCAATCTTACTCCTCGTCTTGTAGAGTAGTGGCGAATATCTTGCACATGAGATCGTCATTGTTTCAATAGAGGATCATCGCGCTTCGGTAGTGCTTTAAGTGTCTCTCCGGGTTTCCATCTCCTTTGAAGGACGTGAAATGTGGCATGCTAAACTTGTGTGGAGGCTCTGCCTGCTCGATCTCGTTAGCAAATGGTGACCTGCTAATGTTGGTCACATCCCGTCGTAGTGCCTCGTCGGTGACCTCGTTGCGTTGGAAATCACGCAATTGCTTGGTCAAGATTCTCTCTACTTCTTCCTGAATTTGCCTTTGTTGGGGTAGTGGAGCTCTCGGCTGCCCCCAATTTTGACCTGCTGGTCTAGGCTGCTCTTCTACGTGCTCGGCTCGTCTATGCTGCGGTAGCGGTGCATGTTGTGGATTCCTAGCAGGCGAGGGATTTCGCAAGCTGCTGGTTGAACTTGAGCCGGATTGAGTGACTGCTTCTCTCCGTCCGTCACGCTGCCTACTCCGATGTGATGTGGAGGATGCTCCTTTCAGATTTAGCCGCGAATGAACACTTCGCTGGGAAGACTGCTCATGTTGATTATCGGAGTGTGGCCTCAATCGTGAGTGTATGCTCGTCCGTGGGTCTAGTCGAGAGTGCACGCTCTTCAGCGCGCTAAGACGAGAGTATAAGCTATCTCGGGGGCCCAATTGGGAGTGTGCTCTGCCCAAACGCTCGATTCGGGGCTGGTCGAGTGGCTGATTGCTGGGACGCTGCTGGAGAGGTTCTTCGTCTGCCCTTGTCCTTCTTCGGGACACCTCGTTTGGGACACGTTGCATCTTGGTGCGCTGCAGGAGCTGGTTTACCAAGGTCGTCTGTTGTGCTAGGGCGCTCGTCAACTCTATGACTTGTCGAGACAAGTGTTGTTCGCCATTTGGATTGGAAGAGCTTGGAAGGAATGGGCCTCCTTGAGTAATGGAAGAGTGGTAGACTTCGGGCGCGAGATTTAAGTTGGGAAATGTCAAATGCGCGGAGAAATATGGTGAGAATGCCCCCGGCTCAATGGTAGGTCCGGATGGCTGAGATAGTCTTAGGCCGACTTGGGCTGCCTGAAAGACCACGGGGGTAAGACGGGCCACGAGAGCATTCTGGGCCACGGGAGTGGGCTGCTCGGCGGGAGCAGGCTGGACCACAGGAGTGGGCTGCTCGTCGGGAGCAGGCTGCTCAGTACGAGATACACGCAAGTGTGAGGCTTGGGTCGTGGCTTTGGTGGTACGGACTTTGGGTGGTACGCCTTAGACTTGCCTCGGTGGCACGACCCGGGCCGTAGTAGCGGTGCCATGGACTTCGTCGCGGGTGGTCATCGCGGTGGTTCCCATGGTGGAGCAAGCTTGGGCTGCTTGAAAAATCATGAGGGCATGGCGGGCCACAAGAGAAGGCTGGGCCACGGGAGTGGGCTGCTCGACGGGAGCAGGCTGGACCACGGGAGCGGGCTGTTCGGCGGGAGCAGGTTGGGCAACGGGAGTAGGCTGCTCGGCGGGAGCAGGCTGGGCCACGGGAACGGGCTGCTCGGCGGGAGCAGGCTGGACCACGAAGGTGAACTGCTTGGCGGGAGCAGGCTGGACCACGAGAGCGGGCTGCTCGTCGGGAGCAAGCTGGACCATGGGGGTGGGCTGCTCAGCGGGAGCAGGCTGGGCCATGAAAGTGGGCTGCTCGGCGGGAGCAGGCTGAACCACGAAGGTGAACTGCTTGGAGGGAGCAGGCTGGACCACGGGAGCGGGCTGCTCGACGGCAGCAGGCTGGACCACGAGAGCTGGCTGCTCGTCCGGAGCAGGCTAGACCACGGGGGTGGGCTGCTCAGTGGGAGCAGGTTGGGCCATGAAAGTGGGCTGCTTAGCGTGTGGCACACGTGGGTGCGAGGCTTGGGCTCGGTTAGGCAACGTATTGGGCTCACGTTGGGCTTGGAATAACATGGCTTGGGCTGGGACCTTGGAAGGCATGGCTCGGGCCGTGGTGATGGCGTCATAGACCTCGCCGTGGTGGGCTACCGTGGTAGCCACCGCGGTGGTTCCCGTGGCGGAAACTAGTGGTGGTGGTGCCGCTCCACTTAGGATCACATTTAATCTTGTGGATCGTCGCGGTCTCGTTTCTTGAATATTTGAATTGTCACTCGTGGAATTTTCTAAATTTCTAGCCATTGTATTTTTTTTCTTTTTTTATACGTTTTATCAAAGAACCTTTGCAAATAAAATTCTTATAATGAAAACGTATGAAAAATACAAATGGACTAGAAATTAGAGAAAAAACCTTTTTGTGCGAGAGTCTTTTACGAGTGTAAACTTCTGCTCTCAATGAAAGCACCAATTTGTGGATGCAAATTTTCTCCTCTTCGGTCTTGGACGATTTTGCACCTACAAAACAATTAACACCTTAGGTTAAGGCCAAAAACCTCACGCGCACACGATGAATTGGGGGGGGGGGCTTTAGCCGAAGAACCTCTGATGCCAAAGTTAGAATTTTTAGAGAGAAAGTGTTTAGAGTATTTTTGCCCAAAGGATTGGAATTAGGTTTTTTGGTGAGAATGGGAGAGTATTTATAGGAGATGGCCGGTCCCCTTTGGAGAAAAGGTGGCCGGCCCCCTTGGAGGGATTTTTGGGTGTGATCTAGGTTTAATTAGCCCATTTATTGGCTAATTAAACCAAAAGGGAATGTATTTGTATTTATGAAAAAGGGTTATAATGAGTAATTGGATGATTGGCTTAAAAAATGAGGAAAAGAGGAAGGAAAATATGGGAAATAAAGAGGGAGTGGCCAGCCCCTCTTTGGAGAGAGAGGGCCGGCCCTTTGGGGTATTTTCATGGTCTTCAAGGCTAATTTAATTGACAAATCAAGAAAGAATAATCCCATTAATTTGCTAATTATCTCCATTTATGTGGGATAATTGGTAGATTTATGAGATAATTGCCTTAAATGTGGATGGATGAAATAATTCGGATTTGTTTACCTTTTATGGGCGCTTTTGACTTGACCGACACTAATTACCGGCTACTCGCGCGTAGGAATTCTGATGCACCTCAAGGGCATTTTTGTCTCCTTAATCTGAAAGTCCACGTGTCGCCTTGTGATTATTTTTGGCTCCACAACCTGTAGCCATCCAATCCAGCCCAGTTAGCTAGGATTTTTCCAGGTCCGCACCAGCCAGCCCACAAGGCTGGGCTTAGCCCTTGCATGCCCAAACCCACAGGCCAGCTTTCGCTGGACCTAACTTGTGCCCCATTTGGCCCAGACATGAAACCCAGCTACGGTTGGGGTTTTTCTCCAACTCCCGTGAGCCTTTGGGCTTACCCCCAAACCTGTGGCCTGCAGCCACCCCAATGGCTGCTTTTAGTAGCCAACCCGAGCCTTTTTGCTCACGGCACCCAGCCCTTCTTTGGGCTATGCTATTGTTCAACCCAATAATATTATTTTAATATTATTTAGCTTCTACAATCGACCTCATATGGCCCGATTTATTGAATTAATTAAAAGTGACCTACAGTCTATTAATCTGATAATGAATCCAAAATTATTGACCTGAATATCACTTTTGGACATTAACGATTCAATAATTTATTTTTACACCTTGAACCATAACATACTTTCGTAGCAACGAAGCTCTCACACTCGAGTTCCCAAAGAACCTGAAATACACTATATTCAAATTAGTATATTGCATTCTGAGTATCTCACTGAGGAGGACCCATGCACCCTCTGGCTTGCTTTGGCCGAATGTTTTGATCACCAGAAAGACATATACTTGCCTGAATCAAGACACAACTGGCAGCATCTTCGCTTCCAGGACTTTAAGTTCGTGAATGAATACAACTCTGAAGTTTGTAGAATCCGTTCATTTTTAAAATTCTGCAAAATGGAACTAACCGAATCAGATCTCTTGGAGAAGACTTATTCGACTTTTCATGCCACCAATATTGTCCTGTAGCAACAATATAGGGCACATAAATTCACCAAGTTTTCGGATTTGATCTCTATTTTACTTCTCGCTAAGCAGAACCAGCTTTTGATGAAGAATCATCAATCTCGATCCACTGGTCGAACGCTGCGCCTCAAGTGCATGCGATTAATTCTAGCAGCCATAAACGACGAAAGAATCGTCGTGGCCATGGTAATGAGTGGCAATGGGCGGCAAGCCCTACCACGGGCCCAAGGTCAATAGAGTGCCGTACCTAAGGGAAGAAATATGACCCAGCAGCGTCAATCACTCGCCCTTAAGGCCCCAAACTTCAAGAACAAGGGCAAAGTTCCCGTTCAGGCTGCTTCTACTAAACTGGACATGTGTTATCGCTGTGGATAAGGGATTATTGGTCACACATATGTGGAGCTTCCCCTAAGGCTATTGCCAAGTATCATTCCCGTCGTGAGTCTAACTTTGCACATATAGATCATCCGGAAGATGCAACTACATCAATGGAAATATTGGATTTTCAGGAGGCGTTAGCTCCTATGGATGAATAAATTAGACATGTTTTTAGGGTGTTTACCCCTAGTGGCCGAACCTACTAGATGTGGCCAGCCCCTACCCCCCTATTTTCTAGGTTTATGTTTAATTTTTGAACAATTTTTCTAAGTATTTGGAATAATTTGTTTGGATTTGGTTTGTTCTGAATTATGGATTGTTATTTGAATGGATATTATTTTCTCGAATTGCTTAATTGAATGAATGGACTTATATTTATGCATGTGACCAATTCAATCAATTTATTTCTAGGTATGTCTAGTAGGGAAGTTAGTTGCCTGGCAAATAGTGCAACCACTCACACCATCTTGCATGAACGACACTATTTTACTAACTTAATACCTAAGAAAACTCTTTTGACAACTCTCTCATGCCCATCCAACCTGATTGAAGGATACGGAAAGGAACGTATCATGTTGTCCAATGGTACAATCTTGACCATTAAGGAGGCACTTTATTCTCCATGTTCCGGAAGAATGTTGCTGAGTTTTAGAGATATTCGAGATAATAATATCATATTGAAACCACTGAAGATCATGGTTTTAAATTTCTTTGTATCAGTTCATATGAATATGGCCAGAAGCGTATTCACGAGAAGTTGGAATGTCTGCCGAGTGGGTTGTACATCACAACCATTCGTGGTATAGAAGCCCACAGTGTGGCCGGCCCTATGTTTGAGTTCCAGGACACTTTATTGCTTTGGCATGACCATTTGGGACATCCTGGACGTGACATGATGCGTTGTATCCTCAAATCATCTCATGGGCATCGGTTACATCCCTATGTTGGACTCCCGCCATGCAAAGCGTATTCTTTTGGGAAGTTGAATACTCAACCCTCACATACAAAGATTATTCACGACCCCTTTAAATTTCTTCAACGGATTCAAGGGGACATTTGTGGACCTATCCAACTAACCTGCGGACCATTTAGATACTTTATGGTGTTGGTTGATGCATCGACACAATGGTCACATGTTTGCCTATTGTCCACACGCAACACAGCGTTTGCTAAACTCCTATCTCAAATCATTAATCTAAGGGCTCACCACCCTGATTATCCAATTAAGTCGATTCTTCTAGATAACGTTGGAGAGTTTACGTCACAGACTTTTGACGATTATTGCATGTCAATAGGGATTGATGTGGAACATCTTGTGCCCCATGTTCACACCCAAAATGGCATGGCAGAAGCTTTCATAAAGCGTCTTCAATTGATAGCTCGGACTTTGGTTATGAGAACCAAACTGCCGGTATCTGTCTGGGGCTATGCAATATTGCACGTAACTATGTTTGTCCGCTTGAGGCCCACCGCTACTCAACCACATTCACTATTATAGTTGGTCACTGTATATGAGCCTGACATCTTGCATTTATGGATGTTTGGGTGCGCCATTTACGTACCAATAGCGCCGCCACTACGTACCAAAATGGGTCCTCATAGAAAAATGGGAATCTATGTCGGTTATGATTCACCATCAATTGTTCGCTACTTAGAACCCTTGATATGAGATCTCTTTATCGCACGTTTTGTGGATTGTCACTTTGATGAGACAGTCTTCCCGTTGTTAGGGGGAGATAAGCATGCTAATATTCCCGTAGAACACCGTGAATTGTCGTGGTATGCTTCCACTATGTCTTATTTAGATACTTGCACTGCCCAGTCTGAAACTAAGGTGCGACGAATTATAAATCTTTAGAGCATTGCTTAAAGCATGTTGGATGCTTTTAATGATCTAGCAAAGGTGACAAGATCACATATACCCCTTGCAAACGCACCTGTAAGGATAAATGTACCCCGCTTACGTCCACAACCCGCTTGGGAAGGCCGGACCGTCCCTGAAGGTGGGGAGGCCGCACATTCTACGTGGCAAGGTACATTGGCAGCTAGCCAATTATCTGCTCCGACCCTGAAGCGTGACAGACCCCTTGGTTCAAAGGATTCACAACCCGGAAAAGGAAAATGGCATCAACTAATGACCCTAGTTTGAATTCAACCATCACTCACTCATTCGTTCCAGCGCATGAGGTTATTTTAGATTACGGTGATGCTTCTGATGAAACATGCTGGCCTCCCAAGAATCGTGAGATTTCAGTCCACTATGCAGTATTGGATAAGGTTTGGAATAGGAATGAGATGATCGTCGACGATGCATTCGCGTACTCAGTAGCTACTGACATCATACTTATTGATGACATTAAACCACGTTCCGTCGATAAATGTCGATGTAGAACTGATTGGTTAAACTGGAAGTAAACAACTCAAGTCGAACTCGATTCGCCCGTGAAAAGTAAAGTGTTTGGACCTATCATTCCTACACCACCACGCGTGAAGCCCATTGGCTACAAGTGGGTTTTCGTGAGGAAGCTGTTTAGGCCCAAAATTACACAATCGGCCCGAACGGTCGAGGCCGTTGAGTGAATGAAGTTCTAAGCCGTTAGGTGACTGAGTCATGATAATTTTAGTTATTGTTAGGGAATAATATTGTGATTTTTATCATAATAATTATCTCTTAATAATATATTGAATTATCTAGAACACGAGAATGTGATAAAAGTTAAGTGGCCGAAACCTATTGGGATAAGGAGTCCTAGGCAAATCATGGTGCATTAATGAATTTGGCCTGCGGTTGGGGGCAGATTCAAAATCCTAGTTAGAATAGGATCGGCTGAGATAGAGATGAATAAAGATCAGCCGAGGTAGAATTTGACAAGGAAGATGATTCCTACCCAAGAACGATTCTAACTCGATCAGGAGTATTTGCACTGCTATAAATAGAGGGAGGAGCACAACATTCAAGGGCCTTCAACTCAACACACAAATCTGCCCTGCGCAAACCCTCTCAACCTTGAGATTTTTTTATTTTCTTTTTCGCCAACACATCTTCAGTTTGGATAAACAGCACTGTGGAGGCAACCGGTAAACATCTTCAGTTTGGATAAACAGCACTGTTGCCGTAGAATCAGCCGATTGCGGAGCACCTTCAGTTTGGATAAACAGCACTGCGTCGGGGCCTTCTGGTTATCTATCCAAGTCTCGGCCGAGAAGGATTTTCGAATCCTTATTGGCAGAGGTCATCTCATCAGCCTTATCGGCGAAGTGAGGTGTTACAGGTTACTACATTCGGCATACTGAAAGCCGAATTTGATATTGAACTTCGCAGAACTAGCAGCCTTGTCTTCAGGCTCTAGAACCCAAAGGCCAAGGCGTGTTCTTTCCTCGGCCGCAGTCGCAAGATCGAGAAGTCAGCCGCGCACACAACGCAACATCAATATTTTACTCATCGGCCGAGCTCGGTCGTCAAGTTGGCACGCCCTGCATTCAACCGAAGGACGTAGTTAACTTATTAATTACTCGGCCTGCGCGCCACGTAGGCTTGGTAGTTTTTAGGGTCAACAGAAGCGTAATAAGAAGAATGAAATAGTGCGATACAAAGCACGCCTCGTAGCGCAAGACTTTTCTCAGCGCCCTGAGATTGATTACGAGGAGACATATTCCACCATAATGGACGTTATAATGTTCCGCTACCAAATCAGTTTGGTGGTTTCCGAAAAACTGAATATGCAGC
This sequence comes from Cotoneaster glaucophyllus, assembly GCA_036320875.1. Classification (NCBI taxonomy): domain Eukaryota; kingdom Viridiplantae; phylum Streptophyta; class Magnoliopsida; order Rosales; family Rosaceae; genus Cotoneaster; species Cotoneaster glaucophyllus. The sequence goes on along the minus strand of CM070058.1, from coordinate 11,220,429 downwards.
TTATGGACGTTGTAACCGCGTATCTCTATAGGGATCTAGATATGGAAATATACATGAAAATTCCAGAAGAACTTCCATTGACTGATTTAAATAGTTCTAGACCATGGAACACTCTCTCAATTAGGTTGAGGAGGTCACTCTACGGATTGAAACAATCCAGGCGAATGTGGTATAACCGTCTGAGTGAATATTTGACAAGTCAGGGTTATGTGAACAATAAATTATGCCCATGTGTGTTCATAAAGAAGTCACATTCCGGATTTGCAATCGTTGCAATTTATGTAGATGACATAAACCTCATTGGGACTTCTGCAGAGCTTGAGGAAATTGTTGCGCACTTGAAATCGAAATTTGAGATGAAGGATCTTGGGAAAACTCGATTTTTTTCTCGGCCTGGAGATCGAGCATTGTTCAGATGGAATCCCAGTACATCAATCGAACTACACCCAAAAAGTGCTGCGTCGTTTTAATGAGGATAAAGCCAAGCCTTCGAGTGCACACATGGTCGTTCGGACTTTAGATGCTAAACGAGATCCCTTCCGTCTAAAGGAGGATGAGGAAGAGATTTTGTAACCCGAAGTTCCTTACCTAAGTGCAATTGGGGCTTTATTGTACTTGGCTCAGTGCACTAGACCCGACATCTCCTTCGTTGTGAATCTTTTGGCAAGATACAACAATGCGCCCACACTTAGACACTGGAATGGTGTTAATGACATTTTCCGCTACCTCAAGGGTACAACGGATTTAGGCTTGTTCTATACCCGCTAATCTTCGAGTATTGCCACTCCTTATGGTTCTTGGATTGATTATTGCCTTATATGTTACGCAGATGTTGTATATCTGTTTAACCCATATAGAGCACGTTCTCAAACGGGCTATGTCTTTACCGTTTGAGACACTGCTATATCTTGAAGGTCTACCAAGCAAACGGTAGTTGCGACTTCGTTAAACCATGCTGAGATTCTCGCCCTGCATGAAGCATCGCGTGAGTGCTTTTGGCTGAGAGAAGTTTTGGAACATACTTGATGCACTAGTGGTCTTACATCAGTCGTTGACCTTCCTACGACGATCTTTGAAGATAATGCAACATGTATCGAGTAGTTAAAGAAGGGATACATCAAAGGAAATAACACCAAGCACGTAGCGTCGAAGTTCTTTTACTCACACCAGCAGCAGCATCAGAACATTGAAGTCAAGCAAATCCGTTCGCAGGATAACCCGGCCGATCTCTTCACCAAGTCATTGCCCAAGTCTACATTTTAGAAGCTTTCCCCATGCCTTGGGTTTTACCATAGCGAGGTTTTGTGAGTTTTACTACAAATGTCACGCCCCAATCCCGACATACGTCCAAGATCGACACGTGACATCACCAAATTCCCGTATCTCCACATACCCCGTCTCCGGGATATGGTAATTCACAACTTGAGAATCAAATTAAATAGAAATTTCGTATACTTTATGGCTGCATCTAACCTCCTCGTTAGACTGCCTACGTACCCTCAAAAGGGATCAAGCCATTCGTAGTTCAACATTTTACTACACTCGAACATTCATCACATAGACGACTAGGTCTCAGCATAATACCACAATTCAACTATGTAGCCCTCAAGGAACATTTAACAAGCACAATAATAATCTCTAGTCATTTCGTCATTCGACTCACATATATGCATTTCAACACCATCCAATTATCACATCAATCAATAATACCAATCACCATATCATCAATAATACATACACTTCACCGGAGTGCCAGGCTAGAGCGACACAGTTCGGCCGAAGCCTACATTTCTGAAGTTGTTTCAAATGAATCAAATGAAGCGATTTCGGACCACTCAACGAAATCCATCAACATTGGGTTCCGAACCTCTTAACGGAACCAAGACACCAAAAGAGGGTTCCAGACCATCACTCAACGAAATCCAAACTAGGATACGATTCTGAACCATCACTCAACGGAATTACGGAGTAGAAGGGATTCCGGACCATCACTCAATGGAATCCAAACCAAGATACGATTTCGGACCATCACTCAACGGAATCGCGGAGTAGAAGGGATTCCGGACCATCACTCAACGGAATCCAAACCAAGATACGATTTCGGACCATCACTCAACGGAATTGCGAAATATAAGGGATTCCGGACCATCACTCAACGGAATCGCGGAGTGGAATGTATAACACCAATCAATGAAACAAGACATGGACCGAGTTACCCAAGTTACAAAGGCTCAACGAAATGAAAAATGAAATAATGACACAAGGGTGAAACATGTTTCAAGCAACAAACCCCATGACAATGGGTTGGTGGTCCACTACTAGCCCTCACTTCATCACATCCATCCAATCATACAATACAACCCGTATTTCCAATGCACAAGTCAAATCATACTTAATGAAAATAAATCAATGGCCAGAAACAAAAATAACAGTTCAATAGAATTCACATTTAATAAACATAGATCTATGGATAAATATATAGAATTCACATTTCATTAGAAATTTCATTTATAACCCAAATCATAATCATAAATGAAATTAATATAAAAAAATCAAGGTAATAACTACATCCATTTATTCAAATCATTCTTTAACCGAAGTAGACTCACTAAACTTCATTTAATCTTCCGTAGTACTAATTTTAGTGATTAGGACGTTTCATGACATGACCAAAAGTCAACTCTCTATCAACAATAGGGTCCACAAACTTATGTAATTTGATCCGAAAGATCCGCATTATGCTCAAATAACAACATACTAAAATCTCAACACTATCCGACGGTCGGATCTCCGCCAATCTCAAAATTCAAGTGGTGATCGACATTTAATATTACAAACTTAGAAATCCAATTAGGGAAGATCCGTACGTCGGATTCCCGATCTGTAAGTTTCTATGATCCACAAATATTATGTTCTAACACACATTAAGGTTTGGTGACGATCCAACGGTCGGATCGTCGATTCATATTTTGACCAAGTAAGGTATCATAACGAAACTACGTCCAAACAATCAAATTTCATCATATGGATATCAAACATGAACTCAGGGCATCTAATAGTACTTAAAAGACATCTTCGGACCACTGGCCAGGCCGCCGCCGCGGGTGGCGGGTGGCGGTCAGCCGCCCCGACTTGCCGGAAAAATTCAACTATTTTTAAAAATTCTCAAAAATTATAGAAATGAAAATCTCAAAGAGTAGAGCAAACTTTATACCTGTGGCCAAGTCTAATTTGGCATGGAAAAGCTCCAATTTCCCTCGAACTCTCCGAAACCCTACAAATGGGTGTCCCTTGATTCGGCCTCAATTCGAACTCCAACGCCCCCAATCTTGTTTGGGATTTATTCCTGACCTCTACAGGAGTGTTTTGGTAGTGTTAATTGAAAGGGATCGTTTCACAAATGGTGGATCTTGAACAAGATTTCTCACGCCACCCATGGTGGTTTTTGCACCAAACTTCAACCAAATTCCTTCTAATTTTGGATGGAAATAAGAGAGGAGACGTTGTGGAAGAGATTGCAGGTAATGAATGGGTGAATTTCGCCTGAAAATATGGTGAAAGTGGCCGAAATTTCACACCGGTTTTTATCGTGGGTGTCCTGCACGGAAGAGAAGGCTGGGAGCTTCTCTCCCCTTCCCCCCACGTAGGCTACTGCCCCTTTTTTTTTCCTCCTTGATTGGTCCATTGCCAATTGCCTAAATGGCCCACAAACAAACAATAATTTGATTGGTCTTTTAATCTTTCACTAATTTCTGATTGGCCACCTCAACTTTGATTCATTACCATTCCCACATGGTGGGAGTTTTAAAATAAATTAAAATCAATAGTTTAGTAACACAACTTCAAATATCCGTAACTATACCGTTCAAACTCGGACTCGCAAACGGCTTTCGCTATGCGTTCGTGATCTCGAAATCTATTCAACACTGTAAATTGTGACCTCAAAAGGTCTACAGATTTTAAATAATTAATTTCCAAACTTCAAACTTCGTAACTAATTTAATTAAAATCTAAATTCAAACAAATTAAAATAAATTCTCGGAAATTTAATATAAAATCTCAATAATACAAATATGTACATTATAACAGTGAAATCCAAGAACGGGATTTCACAACAAATGCATACTTCACTTAAATTTAAGACTCGCGATCACCCGTTGTGCTGATGATTTCATCAACTATCCTACCTTATCTGCTGAAGATCTGATGTGATGGTCTGTTGAGTATTTACACACTCAAGGGGGAGTGTATCTTATATTCCTATTAGGAGTAGATTACCCATTAAATGTTGTAATCCTAAAGCGAAAGGTTTTTACCTATCTTATTACTATAAATAAAGGCACAATGGGGTGAATCAAACACACCTGACAATTAAATCACTCTCTCTTCTTCCTCAATACCGCCGACCCCTTTTCTCTCTCTAAACCCTAGATCGTTCAATCAAATAGGCCTACAACAAAGCACACTTTGTGTGCTTTTCTTCCTCTTTTCGCTTATCCTCTATTACTGCAACTTGTCGAGGTTAAGCTACCGGATTCAGGTTGGTAGCTATCAATCGTATCACCATCCTTCAATCTTAGTGTTATCCCTCCTTGTATGCCCCGCCACAACCACAACACTCGTCTCAACATTATGGATACTTGAGTTACTATTTTGGAAACATCTTTGGATGCCCTCTCTAATTCCTTGGATGCTCGCTTCACTGCCTATTTCGAGCAATTCCGTCGTGAGTTGGCTTGTACCGGCGGTGGTATTGGCTTATCTTTAGGCACGACCCACATCTCTCATCCGATTCTCACAGATCCCACTAAGACGTATGATCAGGACTTGAATCACAATCCTCACCGTGACTTACTTGACGGTGGTGGACCTCCCCACCCTCATTGACATCATCGCATCGATTTCCCTCGTTTTGTTCCTGGCAATAACCCTTTCGCCTGGATCTACAAGGCAGACCAATTTTTAAACTACTATTCCATTCCTGAACATCAGAATGTTGTCACTGTCATCTTTCTTCTCGACGGCGAACCATTACAATGGTTTCGGTGGATTGACTGTTCGCAATCTACACCTAGCTGGGAAGACTTTACTCGCGTATTTTGCCACAAATTTGGCCCCAATGACTTCGAAGATAGTGATGACGCTCTCTTTAAACTTTGACAGTCAGGTACACTCCAGGACTATATACTCGAATTTCGTCGATTGGCAAATCGCACCTCTGATCTTAATCCAGTTCTGCTTAAGAGTTGTTTTATTGGTGGCCTTAAGCGTGAACTCATGTATGATGTCAAGTTATCCTAACACTGTGCATGATGCTATTGCCTTATCTATTCAATTGGATGCTAAATTTGTTGCTCTGAAATCTGGTTATACCAAACCTACTCCACTTTTTGATCCTCTACTACCCCCACTCCTCCACCACCACTATATCGGGCAATAAATTTCCCTATTAAGAGACTTTCCCCTGAGGAAATTCAGGAAAAAAAAAACATGAAAAAGGGGATTGCTGGTTTTATGATGATAAGTGGACTCGGGGGCACAAATGCCATACCAAATAGTTACTTATGCTTGACCTTGTACAACCTGAAGATGAGGTAGATACCAGCTCAGACGACCTTCAACCAACCCTTAACCTAATGGAGCTCAGTGAGTGTGCTTTTCATGGAACCTCTGTTAAGCAACCTATACACACTATGAAAGTATAAGGGCTACTCAAGGGACACAGTGTTACAATTCTGCTTGATTATGGTAGCATCCACAACTTTGTGGATTCTCGATTACTTAAAAAATTGGGTTGGAAACCTCATACCACTTCTGTCTTTGAAGTCATGATTGCAGATGAGGGGGGAATTAGAGGTTCAGGGTATTGTCCTAGCACACCATTGTTTCTTGCAGCATATACTTGTATTGTGGATCTATATGTCACTCCCTTGAGGGGTTGTGATATTGTCTTGGGAGTACGCTGGTTATCTTCCATTAGTCCAGTCCTCTGGGATTTTCAGTTAATGACACTTGGATTCCACAAGGATAATGTGCAGTACAAACTTGTTCACACTCAAGGAGTTTTACCTTTGATTAATGAGGTTTCCCTACAACATATTGATAAGGAAATGCACAACTTTAATTTTAGGCTATTCTTATATTCCTTGGAGTCTAAGAAATTAGATGCTTGTGATATAGGGAATTGCAGGATTTAATGAGACACTTATCTTCCATTTTGTCCCTGCCATCTCAATTGCCACCTTTCAGGCCTTATAACCATCAAATTCATCTTATCCCTAGTGCTAAACCAACCAATATCAAGCCCTATCATTATGGCTATCTCAAAAAAATCGACATTGAAAAGGCAGTGCAAGAATTACTAGATGTTGGCTTTATTAGGGCCAATCATAGTCCATTCTCTTGTCCAGTTCTCTTAGTCAAGAAAAAAAAAGGAACTTGGAGGCTCTGGATGGACTATAGGGAACTTAATTCCATCACCATCAAAGATAAGTACTTCATACCCTTTATTGATGATCTCTTAGATGAACTCAATGGTACTTAGTATTTTTCTAAGCTAGATATCAGGTCTGGCTACCATCAAATACTTATGCATCATTTCGACATAGAGAAAACAGCATATAGGGCTCATGAGGGGCACTATGAGTTCCTTGTAATGCCTTTTGGTTTAACCAATGCACCTGCTACTTTTCAAACCTTATGAATGATATCTTCAAGCCTCATCGAGACACTTTATTTTAGTGTTCTTTGATGACATTTTGGTATATAGCAAGTCTTGGGAGGATCACCTATATCACTTGCAGGTCACCTTCAGTTTATTACAGCATCATCACCTCTATGTAAAAAAACATAAATGTGTTTTTGGACAGAACATAATGAGTACTTGGGACACACTGTCTCAAGGAATGGGGTAGAAGTTGACCCCTCCAAAATTCAATCAATCATGGACTGACTTATTCCCACTACTGTCAAAACACTCAGAGGCTTTTTTGGGACTCATAGGGTACTATAGGAAATTTGTTCTAGGGTGTGGCTAAATCTGCCATCCATTATACCAGCTCATTAAGAAAGACAATTTCATATGGACAACTGAAGCAACCAAGGCATTTCAGACTCTTAAAGAAACTATGTCATCTCCACATGTGTTGGCATTACCTGATTTATCTCTAACATTTTAGATTGAGTGTGATGCATCTGATGTTGGTATTGGTGCAGTGTTCCAACAGCAAGGGAAGCCAATAGCTTTCACTAGTCAATCATTGGGACCGAAGAATCAGGCCTTGTCCACCTATGAGAAAGAGTTAATTGTTATTGTGCATGCTATAAAAAAAAGGCAAAATTACATGCAAGGAAGGCATTTTGTCATAGCAGCCTTAAGTACTTCTTAAGTCAAAGAGTAAATACCTCATTCCAGCAAAAATGGGTCTCAAAGTTCCTTGGGTTCGATTATGAGATCCATTATAAAAAGGGTTCTGAAAATTTAGTAGGTGATGCCCTGTCTAGGCTCCAAAACTCACATGATCAAAATGATGGAGCGGAAGTAGAACCAAGTACAAATATGAACTGACTATTGATTTCTTACCCCTACTTTAGGTGGCTAGATGATATGAGAATGAGTAATGAGAAAGATGATTGGATTCAGTCTAAAATACAGTCCCCCAAGGCAAATTCTTCTTATCTTACTACTGATGATAGTAACCACAAATACAAGGTTGATAATGGCCTTCTTAAGTACAAGTCAAGAATTGTGCTTAGCCTTACATCACCATGGAAAGAAAAAATTATGAATGAACTCAATGCCACTCATGATGCAGGTCATAATGGGGTACTGAAGACATATCAGATAATCAAAAGGGGTTTCTATTGGCAAGGTCTCAAGAAGGATATCAAAGTTTTGTGGCAGAATGCCAAATTTGTCAACAGAACAAGTACGAGACAATATCACCACCTGGACTGCTTCAACCATTTCCTATTCCTTAATAGATTTAGAATGACATAAGCATGGATTTTATTGTTGGGTTACCATTGTGCAAGGGAAAGTCTGTGATCTTTGTAGTGGTGGACAGGTTCACTCAGTATGCTCACTTTGTAGCCTTGTCACATCCCTTCACTGCTGCCTCAATTGCTCAGGTTTTTATGGACCACATGTTTAAACTCCATGGTATGTCTTCTACCATTGTGACTTATAAGGATCCCACATTCTTAAGCAATTTCTGGAAAGAGTTCTTTAAGCTGCAAGGGACTAAACTCTGCATAATTTCAGGTTATCACCCTCAGTGTGATGGACAAACTAAAGTGCTCAATCAATGCTTAGAAACCTATGTCAGGTACTTTACTGGCACTCAACCTAAGAAATGGGTGGAATGGATTTCATGGGTAAAATGGAATTATAACACTTCATATCATTCATCCTCCAAGTTCACTTCATTTGAACTGTTGTATGGATACCCTCCTCCTATGGTGGTTTCTCACGAGATTAATACAACCAGATTGGATTTAGTGGAGCAATGTTTGAAGGATAGGGATGAAATCTTGTCTGTTCTTAAGAGCAACCTAAAAGTAGCTCAACACAAGATGTAAGATGCAGGGAAATAAGCACAGGTCTGAAAAAGAGTTCTCTATTGAGAATTTTGTGTGCCTCAGGTATGTCCCTGTTGACACTAAAAACTACTAAACCTACATGGCACGCAGACCAAGTAATCAATGAGCTAACTACGTCATTCGGTTATGTGCGGGGCGTGCCAACTTGCCGGCCGAGCTGATGCCGCGTTGAGCGCGCTGTCGACTTCTTGATCTTGTGACGTAAGGCCGAGGAAGGAACAGGTCTGGGCCTTCGGGTTCTAGAGCCTAAAGACAAGCTGTTAGTCTTGTGAAGTTCATGGATCGTCGGCGTTGGGTTCGGTCATGGTGATTATATTCGTAAGAGTATAAGCACGCCGAACTGGCACCAAACTATACGAGCACAAGTACTCAAAAGAGATTTATGTCTTGATAGTAAATGTGGTTCAACCGTCAGAATGCCGAACTCTAAAACTTACTTATGAATAACCAATCATAAAATAACTCGGCGTTCAAAGTGCCGAGCCCAGTAATCTGTAACACCTCATTTCACCGAGAATGCTGATAAGATGACCTCTACCAATTGGTATTCAAAAATCCCTCTCGCCATAGACTTGGATAGATAATCAGCCGACCTCGACGCAGTGCTGTTTCTCCAAACTGAAGGTGCTTCACGGTCAGCTGATACTATGGCAACAGTGTTGTTTATCCAAACTGAAGGTGACACCGGTTGCCTTCATAGTGATGTTTATCCAAACTGAAGGTGTGTTGAAGGAAAAGAAAATAAAAATCTCAAGGTTGTTTAGAGGTTTCGCGTAGAGTGAGAGTTTGCGCAAGGCAGTTTTTGTGTTGAATTGGAGGGGGTTTTGTCATATTGCACAGCCTCATGTATTTATAGCACTATTTGCTTGCGTTTCTGGTAGAACATCCGTAAATGGCCACAACTTGAATCTCTTGAAGATAAGCAGTTGATACAAATAAAACTCTTCACAGCCATCCCATTTGATAATTAGCCGCTTGACAGTGACCCATCCTCATTGGCTATTGGCTATTGGATTTGACAGAAACAAACCAATTTGCATGCGCATGAAACTCTTTCTATAACATCTTGAGGAACCATGCAATGTTAGTGCCTATATTCGCGTCCAAGTACATGCATCGCCAAAGTTAAAACAATTTAAGCCATGTTGTGTTTGTCCCTGAAGAATATGCTAACTATTAGCATATATTTCTGTGCTAATAATTATCCCAATTTCGATTATGCCACTTCATTATCTTTTGGTGATCATCATATACCACCATTACCAAAATAACTTGCATGCAAGGTTCAGTTCTGAGCAAGGTCGGCCCTTATCCACCTTTGACATCTTTATCTCCATTTCCAACAGCTAATTATCTTATGCATGAAACGTATAGAAAATAGTCTCTTAACCCGCCACGTTAGCTTTCAAACCAATCATCATGTAAGTGTAGCAATTCGAACAGAAATTGATCTCCTCTGCTTCCAAAAATATATCATAAGATAATTACTATGAAAATCCAATAGTAATATCTAGAAAAATATGAAATCCAGCAGTCTTGAACGCGCACATTCAACTGCCTCGATTGCACGGGCCAATGATGTAAATTTGGGTCCAAACATTACCCCCCAGTTTCCTTGAGCTTCGGCTCGTAAGCCGAATGGTTAAGGAAATTAAGCGTAAGGTCAAATAATTGCCAAAAGCATCGCGATCGAACAAGGATGTCGAGAACCCATATGCTAAGGAATTTCCCTTCTTCGACGAACCCACATAGGTTTTGGCCGAGCTATTCATCACTGAGATTTTATGGAAAAGTAGCATGTCCCATCATTAATTCCTACCCTCAAAAGCACGATGGCTTTTCCTTTGGTAGTCCAGCAACATGAGTAACTTGACTGGGGACTTGAATGTCTATAAGTTCTCTGCTGAAATCACCGTCGGCTATTCAGTCGACTTAGGACATCATCAGCACTGTGACATGGTGGAAAAACATCCTCAAACACCCCATACTTATCATCCTTCAGCTACCACTATCAAATGGGATCCTAAAAAAAAATTAAAAAAAAAATAGTGGGGCTGAGAAAATGAAAACTTGAGTCTCAGTAACTCGGCCTACCATCAATCCTCGGCCACCATTTGCCTATTCGATTGTCGAAAAATACCTATGTTGGCTGGCATCCTCAATTTCTCAATCGAGAACATAAAAAATTAACGCCAAGACAAAGACGTCAAGAGAAAGAGAAGACTCCGGCCGAGGACATGATTAACTTCTGTATGCCATACTTTTTGGCCGAAATTCCAATTCGGTGGGATCTGTCTTGTTGCAAACGTTGCCTTGCCAAATTAACCAGAGGAAATCTCTTGAAAGTCGAGCCTAGAGCTTCTTGACTCGCCTTCTTGGCAGAAGCCACACGCAAATACACGCTGCTGAGCTGAACTTTCAAGTCAACTCCTTTGACTGCTGCTTCCTTAAGCTTCTTGGTGGAAAAATAAAAGACCGAGAAATATACTATCGTCGAGCTCGACCGAAACCACGTAATAGATTAGGCACGTGATTGCATCGTGCTCAGCTGCCGAATGGCCTCTAATACACCGAGTGCCAAAACGATTAAACTGAATGGCTCCGCTGGAAGACGACTGAAAAAAAAATGATTAAACCAAGCACACCACTTATTGCTCCCTTATTTCTTTGAATATCGGCCCGTAAGCCGAATGGTCGAGGAAAATATCAACTTTCATTTGAACTTACTCCACCGAATAAAGGAGTACTCCAAAAATTGGGATCAAGTAGCTGCACTGACGCCATTCGTCTAAAAGTTCATTCGGTTACTGGATTTCAAAAGTTATCACGAACAATTCCTTCTGGCCAAAACATTGGCCTCATAATTTCTTTTTGCTGATGGGCCACTCTAACACACCTAAAGTGGGTGCTGACTTGCAAAATATATGTAGCATAAAGATCCTTTCTTTTTGGCTTTTGATACACCCACGCCACATGTCATGCTTTCACCGAACTTGAGCCATCTAAGGGTATCCTTGGCGGAAAACATATGGCCGAGAAAAAACAACAAAACCATCACCAGATAACAATCATTCGGCGGAACGCAACCATCAAACCTCGTGTCATTCATTGAATTAAACATGCAGCAACGCAACAAATAATCTCTCTCAGCGAGGTTTAAAAAGAAAACTTGACCGCTGATTATACCAATGTCTTCCCTTATTTTCTTACGCATCGGTCTGAAATACCGAATGGTTAAGAAGATAATTTATTCATCTGTTTTTTTTTATATAAGTACTACACCAAGCATCAGGTCTTCACCGCTTAAACTTCACCAAGGAGGTGCTTATTGAGAGCAAGCCTATAATGTCTGCCCCCCATTTTCTTTACATCGACTTGCATAGCAGTATGTTTAAGAAAATAATTTATTTATTATATATATATTTTTAGCAAATGAAAAGAAAAGTGACCAAACCATAATCAGGAGGAGGCCAACGATGCTTTATTCCAACCCGAGATCTTTTTACACCAAAATTTTCTCTTTGAGTTTTTCCAAAGCTGAATAAAAGATCACTTCCAAATATGCTTGGCATGATGAAAGATTTGTTACCATCGGCCGCCGAATGTGTTGAACAATTATTATGCCCCCATGCATAATTACTTTGTAATTTTCGGCTTTTAACTTAGCCAAACGAGATTTCTCCATATCGGCTTTATCACCAATAATCATATCAATTGGCGTAGTTTCAGTGTCTAAGACCATGTCTCCAATTACCATATCAATTGATGTGGTTTTATGGTCTGAAGCCGTGTATCTATCTTGTTTGTCATTGGAACACTCCTCTGACGAATCATTTTTGGAGTCAATTGTTGGCTCAAAAACTTGAACTTTTTTGTTTAGGCCTACCACAGTTTCAGTCTCGACTGAAACAACAGGTGGCCTAGGTTCTTCTTCGGCCGTCTTAACAATTTCCTTAGGCCGAATTTGGATTGTGGCAGCAACAAAAAATTACCCCCCCCCCCCCCCCCGGCCTTTGGACTTAAACATTTTTCAAATGGAATTGATGTGCAGTCAGAAAAGTAAGGAAAACGTTCTTCATCTAGCCAGACATTAAATCGAGCCTTGTCTTCGTTTACCCATTGCTCTTGTAGGGTAACAGGAGCTTTTATTCTCAACATGTAGATGAATGATTTTTGCTTGGCTCTCACGCCACAAAGAACTTTTACCGCTTCCCATGATCTTGTATCCTCCTCAAGGCGTTTTCTATTCTCCTCAAGGCGTTTTGTACCCTCCTCACTGTTTCTTTTCAATTGTGTAAGAAGCTCGTGCAATCGGCTAAATGGAGCCGGATTGGAATCTTGATATATCATATGAACTTCGAAGTTTTAGCACTGGGTCCCACTGGGCGTGCCAAAATGTTGTCCCTAAAAACTACTAAACCTACTTGGCACGCAAGCCGAGTAATCAATGAGCTAACTACATCATTCCTAATCCCCTGCCCCACCAGTCACCACACCATCACCTCTCTCCACTACCGCTTGTCGTGCCACCACCTAATTCAATTTTCATCTAAATTCATGTAAGTTTTTTAATCTTAACTCCTAGTCCTAATTAATAATTAGATGTTAAAACATTTAAATTTATGTGTATACTTGTGGTGTGAACCAATTTTATCTTTTGAAATTCATTATTGCGTTATGATGTTGGGGGCATTTATTGGTTTTTGCACATGTGGGCTTAATCTTTCTTTATTCATATGAATTAAATTTAGAAGAAAATAGAGATGTGAACTAAATTCAATAGAAACTGATGATGTTTAGAAAGATGGTCGATCTTGGAACTTTTGGAACTTTTGGAACTTTTACATTGGATTACTCGGCATTCGAATTCTGGATCCACCACTGGTGCTACGTTATATCTTATATATAATGTTGTGTGGTTAACCATAACTTGCCACCAATTATCCTCCTTTTTGAAAAATGAAAAAAAAGAGTAAACCTAATCCAGTTCGCTAGAGTTTAATTCCATTTAAAAAATATTTCTATTTATTTCATATAAAATAAATAATTAATTAATTAATTTTGGATATAGTATAATGATGGGCTTATCATATGATGGGGAAGAAAGAATAATGTGGATGATATCTCTGAAAATTATATGTTGATCGCATAATTAGTTGAGTATGCAATTGCGTCCAGATTCGATGTTGCAACTCTAAGGTCATTTACTCACTTTTCACATATGCATATAGGTTCTTCGCATTTAATCTATATTCCAACCCGTATTTCACGTAGCACATTTAGATTCGATTTCTAGCGTTAATGGATTACACGATGATGGTTAGGGGAGGTTGAAATGTCTCAGTGAGTCTTCATGTCCCTCGAAATTGTAGACTGTCGTAGTGAAACCACTAGCTAGTCCCTGGACGTTGGTGAATCATACGAAGATGGCCAGAGAATATTGAAAAGCCCCACTACCGTGACGAAGCCATCAACTAATCCTCTTTTTTTTCTTTTTTTTTTTGTCAAAAAAGGTCATCAATATACTCATTTACTCCTATTTGATTTAAGAATGTTTTAACTTCATGATTTTATTATTTTTCTTTTTTGGGTCGAAACTTGCTTCACGATTGACTCTCAATACAAACAATATTGGAAAAGCCTACTGAGCATAAAACTTGGTCTGCTTTTGGGTATTCTTTTGGGCCTTGGATCTGATAACCCAACTCTCTTTCATTTAAGTAGGAAAAAGAAACGGGCTTTTGAGAATAGAGATGATAAGGGGCTTTGCAGGCACTACCTTTCAATTTCATCAAAATAAATTGATTTCTCATCTCGTCATGTCCGAAATTGATAAATCAACTCGAACTATTAGGGCCAAATTGGTTGGTTGGTCTGGTTTAATAGAAGTTTCGTCCTCCCCTAACCCTAGGTACAAGTGACACCACTTCATTCAACGTGGGAAAAAAACTGTTCATGGAAAATTCCAAAGGGACAAATTCAATTTATGTCCATTTGTGTTAGTTTTCTAACTACAGTGACCTAACATATGGATATGATATACTGATATATACAAATCAGATATTGATTGGACTAGTTCACTATTTTGAAGTTTCTCATACCATTAACAGAGATTGTTATACATTTTATCAATTGATTTTCCTGATTAGTCTACAACAGAAAATAAAGGGTGTATTCTGTTAAAGATTTTAAGGGATTTTAAATTTTTTTTTTTTATAGAAAAATTAAAGAAAAAATAAAAATACTTCAATTAGAGTTTATTAATATCTTTAAATGTGATTATATATGGTGTGTTACGTATGCTGTAAGCCGTACCTTTTTTTTTTTTTTGAACAAACAATATCTAATGACACATCCTGGCCCGAAATGTCCACCTGGACTCCGAAATCGATTTGTGTTGGCCAACACCAGAAGGTGACGAAGCCATAAAGTGTAGTGAGATGGAAAATGTGAATTAATTTAAACCTAAAAGTGAATAAATACAAGAGTGCGCATGTGAGCGGAAATGAACCCATTTCACACGTGATGTCAGAGCATAAGTAAAGTACAGTAAAGTAGGATGAGAATTATACCGTCGGTAGTATTCCCACAACAACAATTTTCCAAAAATCCTCATCGACATAAAAGCTCAGCCACTAAAACCTAGGGGGGGTGAAAAACAAGAGTGAGTGGGCCTAAAAATAAAGTTTTATAAAAACCTTTTTGAAAATGTAAAAACAAGTATAGATTCCAAAATATACGTACTACTTATAGTAAGAAAATACTTACCGTAGCCTGCAATATCTTCAAAATCCAATAAGGCACAATATTTCGTAAGTAACTACATGACGTCCGTAATCACATAATCTCGCATAAGCAAACATATCATATCGAGTGCTTATCGACACATGCTAACACACGAGTTCATATAAAATTATTCTGACATGAACATGACTGGGTGTAACAATGATATACGCTATAGTACTACAATCACATGAAGACTGGCGCTGTGTGCAGCACATACGAGTCCTAATTGCCCATAACAATCTAGGAGAGGACTGGCACCTACAATGGATCCAAAGTGAGCATACGGTGCGATGTGCACCGGTGCAGCAAATGATGAACATATAACACAAATATAGTCATGCCACAATGATTCGATAATTCTATTCAATATAACATTATTCATGGTCGTAAATTTAGCTAAGGCATCCCGTAAGACTTATAATGATTTCCTAATTCTCATTGTTACGTCATTTCCTATAAACGTTAATTTAGCTACGGCAATCACATAGAAAATTCATTATTAGAAGTATATATGGAAACTAAACAAATATATGTACATATCAAATAAAAGACCCATTCACAGTTACTTGCGATGTCACATCCGTTCAAGCTTGGAAGCCGGGATCTCCGATAGTAATTGCAGCTAAGCATAATACTGTGATCCATTAGTAAAACTCAATTAAAATGTTTGAATTTGGAGAAACAGATGGCGGATTCGGAATCAGCATGTCAAAATATGCTAAGAAGTGTCTTGGACAATTTTTGTAAAAAGTCAACGGTTAACCCTAAAAAGTCAACCGAGACGCCATGGTGGTCAACTACATTAAAACTTTAGAATTTCACTAAATGGTTTCCAAAAATGGCCTCAGAGTGTCGAAATTAGATTAGGAGGGTTTTTGAGAAAATTTTGAAAAAATCAACAAAAGTCAACTAACAGTCAACAGTTAACTTTAACGAAACATTCCATTCTCAGATGGAATATTAGCTGGAAAACTCCCCCGGCTCTTTTTTTCTTCAAATCTCAATCATTTTCAATGTTCTAAATATGTACTTGAAGCTAGGAATGTGAGGGATTAGTTTATACCTAAGCCGAGATCCAGGATTGGCGAAAAAGGCTGGAAAATGGCCTGGAACATCGGTACTTCACTCGTCGTAAACTGGAAAACGAAAGAGAGACACGAACAGGGTTAAAACCCTCGGTTTTCAACTCAAAAACCACTCATATCTAGAAAATGTCATTAGAAGCTGAGATAAACACCTAATCAAGTCACGTTCACCTCGTCGTTGGGTTCCACGTTAACTCGTCTGAGATAATTATGGTGGCTAGCCTCAGCCTAGCCATTGTTGCGCAGGGAGGAAGACAGTCCAAAGTTTGGTCTCCACTTCTAGTGTTCTCACAGAGGATCGTAGTCTAATGATGTGAGGGTATAAAGTTCGTCGGGGACGACGAGGTTGTGCAGTTGTGTATTGATGTACAGAGAGGGAAAGGAAGAGAGATGGAGCTTGAGAGAGGATATTTAAGGTGTATGTGAGAGAGGTGAGATGAGCCACATTGTAGGTGGCCGGAGTGGCCTAGCCGTAGGTGGCGTGGTGGTGAAGCCCTCGATTTGTAGAGAAAAAGAAAGAGTTTAAGTGAAAGGAAGAAGAGAAAGTTTAAGTGAGAGTGAGTGAAAGTGAAAGAAAGATAGAGAGTGTGTGTGACAAATGAGTAAAGGGCCGGGAAGATGGGATAGACAGAAGAGAGGGAGAAGTATGGGTGGGCCCCACGTGGCACACAGCCCAAGGCCCAAAGACAAAGTGAAATTATCTCCCATAAACGTGAAATTACTAAAACGCCATTTACGATCGTAGTTCCATACAATTTTAATTGTAACTCCAATTTCGCTTCCGCTTGCGTCTATGCGTTCATATTGTTGAGTACTTTAAGAATACGATAAAATAATAGCCCATACGCGTCACGAAAGGATGGTCAACGAAAGTCAACGATCTCGCCTCTAGGGACATTTTCGTCAAATCACTCTTTTTAAATTTATAAAATTGTAAAATTAGGGACGGATTGTCACATCTAAACTAATGCGGTGGAGGAGTTGGCTAAGCCTCACAATGGGCTAGCAATAATGTGGTTCAAATTCGCCTAAGACCTTTCACTTACAAATGAAGAAGAATACTACTAGACCGTAGTATTAAGTAGCAAGTTGTACCTTGTTATGCAAGATGAATGTCCATAATCTAGTGTGAATTCTTGATTTGTATCGATTTTGTAAAAAAATAATAATAAACACACACCCTTTTTAGTTTCTCACACATTTCTGTTTAATTATGTTAGTTGTTTCCTTTTCATTTATTCAATTTGATTGTGATAAATAAACTATTATGAAAAACTAAAATGAGTGTTAAATCAACTCCCTTGTATCAATCTTATCCCTTTAGTCTCAAGCAAAATGTTTAGTTTGAATTCTTTAACTTCTACATTGTAACAAAAAATTGTATGTTTGACAAACCTATGATTCTATTCAAGATACCCTGCGATCTTTAAAGTTTTCCTCTACTATGGTGGACCTGAAAATGACGATGTTTCAAAAACAGTTGATAGCACAACTTAATTAGTCGTAACACCATCCCATGAAATGAAAGCTTAGTTGACAAGGATAACAAACCAAGTTGTCCCGTCTGTGAAGCTCAACAACCACACATGCTTTACATCACTCCATTGTGTTGTCCATGTCTTAGATTTAAAAATTCGCCACACGTAAGATGACATATTGAGAAGAATCTCACATTAATTGGAGATAATATATTTCTTGAGTTTATAAGTAAATTAAGTTACTCTTCATATTTTTAAGTAATTTTATGGTGAAACTGAAGCCCCAACTTTTTTATGTCTCATGGAATGACGGCCAAATCCCAACGACGCCCACCAGCCATGCAGTGTTTGGCAATCAACATAATTTGCAATAACTTCGGGGATCTCTACACTTTATCACCTTAACCTTTTTTTTTCGTCTGAACACTTATCACCTTTAACTCCTGAGGTGAGAAAAGAAGGTTCAAAAGCCTCAAATGACTGCAAAACTCAGATAGTGGCTACCTATGCGCATGCACACCGCAGAAAAGGTGTAACCACAAGACTCAAAAAGCTAGAGAATGAGAATAGAAAGGAGAGTTTTAGATGTACAATTTTCGGATTACGGGCGCAACGTAGCCACTTCATCTTTTTCTTCTACTCGTGTCTCTATCACTTTTCTCTCTTTACATGGGAGAAGAGGAAAAGAGATAGTGTTAGTGTAGGAGAATCCTCTCAGGATTCTCATAGGCTCGGTTTTGTAAATACCTGTGGGCTCGGGATTACTTGTACTCCAAATCAATTGATTTGTATATATATATATACGTGTGTACAGATAGAAACATGAATGCATTTGCACTCGTGACAATGAAGTATATTTTGTGTTTAGAGCTTTTATATTCGGTAACTTAACGAGAGAGAGATAAAGACAAATATTGGTGCATTGATGACGCTCTCTCCTTTTGGGGTCGTTATTCCATTAATTATATGTGTGTGTGTGTGTGTGTGTGTGTGTATATGCACATTTCAAGTCTTAGTTCCCACATTGCAACATTCTCTTCAGTAGCAGTTGTTTAGGCAATGCATTTTTCAAACGATATGGATAATACTTGTACAAATTTTGACTCTTTCAGAATCTTTTTAGTTTGAGTTTGTCAACCTTTCCTTTCGTTAATCACTGAATATAGCAACTAAATGTGGATTTGAATATTAATGCGTTCGATCATTCTTCTCTATCAGTCTCCAACTTCAAATATTGGTGCAATCCGACCTCTTAAAATGGGATACGTACACACCTAATACCACTATATGGGCGCCAATGGGAAATGATGTAGATTGATCTGATTAAACCCATCATAATCTATAGTGATAAAGATTCTTCTTTTTATGATCAAGATTAAAGAGATGGTGCCACATGAAATCTATAATTTCTTGAGCAAATAATTAAAATATTGAGATGATGAGTTATAAATAGAACGGCAGGTTATGTGTGTCATAGCTAGGGTTTCATCGTGAACATAAAAATGAGCCACGATAGAAGAACACAACTCATAACTTGCACGGTCATTTCTCTTTTTCTCATGATGCTCAAGGATTTTTTGGGTATAACAATTTTAATTAACCACATTTTCATTTCCATTTCTCTATTACACCATGTAAGAATTAGCACGTTCAGTTAAAAACCAATTGACAATGAAGACAAAGACTCAAAAGTTCTAAACACGATAAATTATCAACAAAAACGACTCGAATGTATACCATCCTTACCTTCTTCCACTAGTCAACTACATAATTGTAACCTATCTACCAACTTATCTACCACTAAATCCATTATTATCTTCTTTTCTTTTTCTTTTTTCTTTTTTTTTTTCCACTGGTTGTTAGGTGCGACAAAGTTTACCACGTACAAATTGCTAGTACAGAAGAATTATTGTTATCATAGTGAAAAATGCAATTTGATGGATTAGCATTGACTTAGGGAACTCATTATTTTAAGTAGCTCTGGGGTTTTGTTAATTAATTTGATTCCCCTACATTAAGGTACGAATTTGGGTCAAAAAAACAGACTTTGTTCCCGCTCCAGCATAGAAAATAATGGCATGTTGGGTGAGACATAGATATGTTGTCTCTCGAGGAAAAAGGGACGTCCAATAGAACATCGAATTGGTTGCCGACAGGTGACATTCTTTGGTTGGTTTGCTTCTGTTGCTTAGCTGAGAATTTTTGTTAGGGTTCATCATCAGCTCACGTGGGGTGCACATGAGTTGAATTATGCGTCCAAAAACGCGTTTAGTTAGGGGGATCAAAGCCATGATTACCATTTTACTAATTACTATCAATGAGGGAATAGCACATTGACACGCGGCAGTGACCCACAGCAATGGGGGTCCCCTTTCTGTGGATGAAATTCTTTTACATCATGGTCAAGTGTGGAAGATGTGACTTTTTAACAAACATATGGGGAGACAGTAATAACTAATATGAACAACACCTAGTGAATTATTGGCTAAGTGTCACAGTTTGGGACAGTAAAAATGTAAATATGTGATTGATCCATACTAATCATTGATTATAGTGATAGTGGATGCAAAATGTGTTTGAAGGATTTTTTTTTTTTAGATTAATGGTAGGTGGATCAATTTTTTAGATCAAATGTGCAAATCATGTGATGTGTTATTAGTATCTCAATAGAAAATGAACACATTAATCAACGCTTAAGTAATAATTCAATCATCAACAACCACGTCATATAGTTTATAAAATTTAATCTAAATAGTTTGTCTCCATAGCATTATCTTCTTTTTTTACATGTTATGATTTAGAGGTATGATAGCATCATAGCAACATTTTCTTTCTACTTTTTCGGTTCTCTTCTCATTCTATAATATTGTGTGATGATTCGAACAATTTCATTTTTTGCCGCTCTTAAAAATCAATCAAATCTGAAATTGTTTACCCATCTAACAGTTACATCGTGTTATTCACTTAAGTACTTAAATTTAACAACGTTAATCAACTTAAATTTAACAACATTAATCAAACGACTAAACAATTTCTAATTTTAACTTGATTGTCGTGCAACATTGCAAAACAAAAAAGAAAACCGAGAAAGTAAAACAAGAAAACCTAACTGAGAAGGCCCTAGCATCAAAAGAAAAACTCAAGAATAGTGGGGTCAAATTGCATATTACTCAAAGATTGCCTTTATTAGTAAGAAGATTTGATCAGTTATTTGTAGCAACCTAACACATATAATACATATCACAATATTGTTAGTTTGATGCATCAAGTTTCATTTCAGTTGAATCTGCATTGGAAGGCCGTAATATATAGGACCACATTGCCCAATGGAGGCTATTTAGAAAGTAGGAACAGATCTGATGCTGAAATGCTGTCTATTCTCAAGGATTTTTCTAGAGAGTCAAATTGCCTTAGAGACATGACAATAATCTTTGTACAGATGCTACAAAATCATTCCTCTCCATGCACAAGTTACTTAGATACCAATTTCTCATCTCCACGTAATTACATTTACCACTAATGAGTGCAGATAAATGTATAATTTTGAATTAAT